>JAUPFN010000019.1:15314705-16514705 GCA_036924255.1 Apodemia mormo | reverse complement strand
TTGAAAATTTGATTCGTTTTTGATTCTTGAAATGCCATCTGACGTAATTTTTTTAATACTAAAATATCGTAGAACACCAAAAAATGATTGATTGAAAAGTTTCGAAGTTATGACGAAAAAACACTTTTTTTTTATTTTTCGTCAACGATTTCTCTCAAACGGATAAACCGATTTTGATGCAATTTATAAATTAGATGTAGTTTTTTGAGGAATAGAGAGAGTTTTTGTACTCAATCGGTACATTAATCTGGAAGTTATGTTGAAAAATACTGTTTCGCCAAAATTATTTTTGGGTTTTTTTAAAATTTCTCAAAATCTCCTAAGCCGACTTGGTTCAAATATTCAAGAAGTCTTAGTTGAGCAGAATCCAATCGAATGCCATGAACCGCGTTTCGATCGATCTAGCCGTTCAGAAGTTATGAGATGTTTCACTGATGACACACACACACATACATAAGTACATAAATACAGACATACTGACGTCATCGCGAAAATAGTCGGAAAAGATTCCTAGGACCTCAAAATGTGGAGATCCGGTGAAAACTCGATTTTCCAAAATCGGGGTAAATTCAGTAACTTCGGAAGCGAGAAGTTAAAAAAGTTTTGTAAGCCATTCTATATGAGACGGCGTTTAGGCCGAACATCTTTATATTAACACGTGAAGTAAGAACTTTGTACTCCATTTTATAATAAGTGCGTGAAAGGTAGAGTATGAAATTTGGTGCAGTTAAACGACCATAGAAACCTAATGTTTTAAAATAATATCCATAAGAAATAGACTAAATTAATAAAAATAAACTTTACACACACTATATTCATGTGACATACATGATAATATACATACATGTATACTATTTTCTTTACGGCTAAGGTCAGTTGTCAAAATTAAAAGTTATTAAAATAAAAATTTAAACATGCGAACTGAAAACTTCCTACTTTTTGGCATTTGCTTTGAAAAGATCACAGAAATAAAAAGATCATCATGTACATCTAATTTTTCTACCAGAAGTATCGCATGAGCAATGAACAATTTAAAAATTAGATATCATTGAGCAATACCGCTTAAGAAAAAACTAAAGGCAAGACGAGCTATACCTAGTGCTGGAAGCGACCGGGTGGCCTCGAATAACGACTCATTTGTAAAGGCAAACAAAAAAGATCGCGGAACTACAATTATAATCATCGCGGCTACATAATCGGGATAGTGCTGAGAAGATTCGAGTTATCGCGATGTGTGTAGCAAAGAGGTTGATGTAAAATAGTACATAGCAGTCTTTGGTGGAAAATCAATTCATTGGTTCATTCCGCCTAAAATTCAGGTTCTTATCGATTTTTACCGAAACAATTAAAATTTTAAATGCAGCTTGTAATTGCATTAGTGCGTATTGCAAGCTAAAGCATGATAAAAGCTAAAGCAAAGTAAACTTATTTATGTGGCATTAAAACTCCTCCACAAGGATAATAACACACCTTTGAAATCTTAGGCCATAGTTGTCTCTTTCCATCGGAAGAGACATCTGCTTGTTTGCTATCTTATGATAAAAAAAGAGTATTTTTTGCCGAGGCCATATTATCGCCCGAATGTTCGTGGTGTGTTATCGCGACAAAAATCCGTGGCTATGCTACGGCAAACTAGGTAGTTAACATACTTCGATAACAATAGTCTAACTCGCTTAACTTGCGATGCGCAATGATGCAAAAGTAAAATGAACATATCCGAGACAGTATACTGATAGAAGCCCGAAAATTATCATTTTAACAAAATGGTTGACCACATACATTGTGACAACGCGAATATTTTCTGTACAGTAGTAATGTAGCTTACCATAATACAAACCACTAATAATATTAAGTTGATATCGCTGTTGGTGCGTATCATAAGCAAAAACAATCTAAGCAAACAAGTAATCTAAATAAGCTAGTATTTTATATACATATATTCGCGCGAAGTATTGCGACTATAAGTACCTACATGTGAAGACATAGTTTGCCGTAGCACGAACAAGAAGTTTTATCGCAACAACGATCTACAATTCGTATCACAACGATGTGGCCTAGGACTATGGAAAGCGTTTGTATATTATTCTATTAATATTGTTAAAAATGTCTAGTGGTTAGTTAGCATGTTTGACATAAATCATGAGATATTTATCTGTTAGCTTTGCGGGACGGACGAAATGTTTTCTTTCTATTTAGAAAAGTCTTAAACAGGCCTTTGGCCGAATATCGAATATTCGGCGGCGTATTTGATTGATTACTATGTTGAACGTGTCACAATAAATATTATTTGTTTATGTCAGATTGAGCAACTAACATTCTTCTCGTATTGTATTACTAAAAATACTAAAAAGACTAACCCGTAGCAAGAAGTACTCTAAAAAATTGTTTTCATTCATAACAACTTACCTCTGATGAATTTTAAGTAAAAGTAAATCTTTCTTGGTAAGGTATATTAATTTTACTTTTGAGTAAAATGTGCCATTTTTCTCATGTATTCGGTATTCGGCCGAATACCGAATATAGTGATCGAATAAACCGAATACTGATCAGTAACCAAATATTCGTACATCTCTAGTTTTAATATTATTTATTGTAGTGTGAATATTATTAATAACATTAGTATGAAATTTGTTTTCACATATATCTACTGACTTCGCTACGAGTAGTTAACATTTTCAACTTGCATCATCTCTCTCGTTCGATTTCAATTTTGTTCGATTTGCTAGTCAGACGAAATGTTACATAGATTTTTAGAGTTCCATATATAAAGGTTACAAACGAAACCCTACTCTTAAGATTCCACTGTCCGCCCGTCCGTCCGTCCGTCTTATAAACCGTGATACATGTAGCTAAAGAAATGATTTTTTTACAGATGATGTATTTCTATTGTCGCTAAATCAACAATTGATTAAACTGAATAAAATAAATATTTAAGGGTGGCTCACATAGAACAAAAGTATTTTTAAAGGAGTAATATTTTTATGTACCCATGTTCCTCGATTACTCAGACGCTTAGAGTGATTTGAAAAATATTTTTTGTTTGTATACATCCCATTTGGTGCCGTATAAATTTGATGAATTTCTTGTCCAAGGTTCTAGAGATACAAGAGATGGGAAGTTTTGTTATATTTTTTATTTATATTTTATAAGATAAAAAACAAGCAGATAGCGCTTCTGGTAGAAAGAGACAACCATCGCCTATAGACACCAAAGGTGTTAATGGTGCGTTGCTATCTTGTGGCGAAGTCTAATGCCACATGCATAAGTCTACCGGTTACCTTACCCTCCAAACCAGAACACGATAGTGACAAGCACTGATGCTATTGCGGCAGGAATAGGTAAGGCGGTGGTAATGCCTTGGTTGGTGGACTTTACTGGCAGAATGGCAGTTGCCCTATTCATCAAAGAAGCTCAGACCAACACGAGGTAAAACGGTGATACGTTTAAACGCGCAACAATCTGCAAAGCGCTTTTAGTATGTCATAAAAACTATTACTCGTTATTCATCTCTTTATATCCCTACCTAGTTAGAGAGATTTTAGTTGCGGTCAGACTCTAGTAAACATGAGCAGAAAATAAACGATGTCGAGATATGTCATCGACAAAGACATTTGTGCGCTAGAATACGTTAAAAATCTCAATTGTAGCAATTGAAACTGAATTTTTACATGATGTCAAGTTTACGAAAATGCGTTGGACATGAAATGTGGATTTATAAATAACTAGCTGCACCCTGTTGCTCGTTGCATTATAAAAGTTTTTGGTATATCCGACTGCTCCGTCGGTAACATGTATATATATATATATATATATATATATATATATATATATATATATATATATATATATATATATATATATATATATATATATATATATATATATATATATATATATATATATATATATATATATATATATATATATATGTATACTATATATAACTATATATAACATGCATATGCATATATATATATGTATATATAATATGCAACATAACTATATATACTATATATAACATGTATATATATATATATATATATATATATATATATATATATATATATACATGTTATATATAGTATACATACAGTGTGTGTGTGTATATATATATTTATTAACATGTTAATAAAAATATATAATATTTTTTGTTAACATGACACATATAAAATATATTATTATTAGGAATTTTGACAGCTTTGGCGTCAATAAAATAAAAAAGTATATTATTATATTGTTTACTATTCCAGATCATTATCTACCTGTTTGTCAAATTGAACCAAAACTAGAGCACCTGATGATAAGAGGTCATTTGTAAAATTACTTCTCATAGTTGCGTTATAGTTTTGTGTTTAAAATTGCGTCAAATATCGTAATTCGTATTCAAATCGGTTGATTCGTTAGGGATTTATCAAGGACGAAAATTTTTGAAAATAGTATTTTTTGACATTTCTTCAACATTTTTTAACCGATTGATTTTGAAGCTAAATAAAACAACTTAGAGCTCATTGTTTTGAACGCCATAGAAAAGGTCAAAACCGATCATCATTTTGAAAATATGCATCTTTTCGAACATAAAATTACTATATTTTTACAAACTTTTAATTTATGAACTTTTTGAATTCAAAAATTCGCTTATGCAAGTTTTTGCTTCGTCGAGCTTAAAATACCTCAATTTAGTGGGAAGTTTCAGGGATGGCCTGCAGGGTCAACCGGCTTACATACTTATGTTTGCTTTCTCAGAACTCTGTTATTTATTTATCGAATTAGAAAGTTCTTTTTTTGTTTGAAAGACTAAAGTTTCCATTTAGTTCCGTTACATTTTTGGTCTCCGTAAATATGATAATGTTTCGGAATTCCGTGCTCAACTTAAGTGGCTACCCATACGTCTTCGCAGGAATACTCATCTTATTTGTTTACTTTATAATATTCTTCATAACCCTAGGTCCCCAATTTATCTTCGTGAGCGTTTTCATTTTCTTCATTCCCCGAGTAGTAATTGTCGTGCTAATGTCAGTTCTCTCTTACGTTACCCTTCCTTCAAATCTAATTTTTTCTCTAATTCTTTTTCTGTTCAAGCAGTTAGGCTATGGAATTCACTTCCATCTAACATTCGTACCAGTGAATCGTTATTCATCTTTAAAACATGATTACATGATTATTATTTGACGCGAAAGTAGTTAGCAAGTTAACTGTGTAATTTTTGTATTATTTTTTATTTTATTTTCTTGTCTTTTAAAGTGTGTTATTTTTTTGTCTCTTCTTTTTAGTTTTTTTGTTGTTAATAGCTTTTAAGGCCACATTTGATATTAATTGTATGCTTTATTATTATGCCGTGTTAATAATATGTGCACAAGTGTCTTTGTTTGTCTACTGTTTTCTACATATGGGTTAGCTGGAAGAAATCTCGGTATGAGATAAGCTCGCCTTTTGTTTTAATATACATCATTTTATTGTTTACTGTAAATGTTTTGTGTACAATAAAGTGTTTAATAAATAAATAAATAAATAATTTGATGAAGATCAGATCAAGAATCCTAGAGATACAGGAGATTGGAGTCGGCTCTGCAGTTTGACACTTTTAAACTTTGAAGTATCACACAGTTACACGTTTACTTTGATTCGAATGTCAAGTCTATTAATGTTTTTACATAAATGTTTCGTCGTTAGTAAAATTTGTGTGGAGGTGTAAATGACTTGAGTCTCAATATTTTCTGTTTATTTGATCCTTTGATCATCCTATATTATTGGATGTTTTGATTTTTTCTGAGAAAAAATCTCTTTCAATGTTCGTTTACATTTCACTGAAAGATTATTTATGTTATAAATGATATTATGATGTCATAAAGAAAGCCGACGAGCAGATGGTCCTCCTCTTGAAAAATATATACCTAATCATCGGCTATAGACCCCAGCGTTGCTGTCTGTGAGTTGGTGTTTTATGCACGTGCATTAGTTTACCGGCTATCTATCCCTCCAAACCGGAATACGACAGTGACAAACACTGATACTATTGTAACAGGAATAGGAAGGCGGTGGTATCAAAACACGGTTGAGACTCTCTGGTTCGCCATGATTTATCGGTTTGTCGGTAAGCGAGATGAATTAGTGGTCTCGTTCGTTCAAAACGCCCGGATTCGCAGAAGCCGTCATTTGGATCAAATGCTTAAGCTCAATAAAAAAAAAACTATACTATACTTACGTCGTTATTTGTAATAGATGGAATGGATGGAATAAATAAAACAACGTACCATTAATATCTTTGGTGTTTCTCTTTCCATCAGACAGCTATCTACTTGTTTGCTATCTTATGATATGAAAGAAAACGCTTATGTACTTATGTAAGCACGTAAGAAGTTATACATCTTTGGCGTAAAAGATAAAAATCTTTCTAAAAAAAATTATTATTCGCGTTATCCTATGTTTGAAGAGAAAATAACACTAATAGAAAAAAAGGGATTTAATACATTGATAGAAAGTAAAAAATATAAACATCATACATTTTTAATTCGAAGTGTCCGTTTTTCGTGACTGCAAGCGCGCGCATCATAAATTTTCGTGACTGCAAGCACGCGCATCATACATTTTTGAATCAAAGTGTCCGTTTTCCGGGACTGCAAGCATGCGCATCATATATTTTTAAATCAGAGTGTCCGTTTTCGTGACTGCAAGCGCGCGCATCATAAATTTTTAAATCAAAGTGTCAATTTTTCACGACTACAAGTACACGCATCATAAATTTTTAAGTCAAAGTGTCCATTTTTCACGACTACAAGTACACGCATCATAAATTTTTAAATCAAAGTGTCCGTTTTTCGTGACTGCAAGCGCGCGCATCATACATTTTTAAATCAAAGTGTCCGTTCTTCGTGAAAGCAAGCGGGCGCATCATAAATTTTTAAATCAAAGTGTCCGTTTTTCGTGACTGCAAGCGCGCGCATCATACATTTTTAAATCAAAGTGTCCGTTCTTCGTGACTGCAAGCGGGCGCATCATAAATTTTTAAATCAAAGTGTCCGTTTTTGATGACTGCAAGCGCGCGCATCATAAATTTTTAATTCAAAGTATCCGTTTTCGTGACTGCAAGCGCGCGCATCATACATTTTTAAATCAAAGTGTCCGTTTTTCGTGACTGCAAGTGCGCGCATCATAAATTTTTAAATCAAAGTGTCCGTTTTTCGTGACTGCAAGCGCGCGCATCATACATTTTTAAATCAAAGTGACCGTTTTTCGTGACTGTAAACGCACGCATCATAAATGTTTAAATCAAAGTGTCCGTTTTTTGTGACTGCAAGCGCGCATCATACATTTTTAAATCAAAGTGTCTGTTCTTCGTGACTGCAAGCGGGTGCATCATAAATTTTTAAATCAAAGTGTCCGTTTTTCGTGACTGCAAGCGCGCGCATCATAAAAATTTACTCTCATTTTTTCCCAAGTGCGCCAAAAGAAGTATAACTTCAAAAAGAAGAGAAAAGTACTCTAAGAAATCAACTGATTGTGCTGGGCTACTTTTATTTCGAGAGGTGTATACATAAGTTTCGAAATTGCAGGGACATTTTAATGCTAGCAATTTATGGCCCCGGGATTTGGAACCACTTATCAGCATTTCTACATTTTTTCATGATTTTGGCAGTTCCGCTGTAAGAACGGTAATGCTTAACTGGTTTTTCTGGGCTAAAAGAGTGCTCAGCCAGAGTAGTCTAAGGGAGTCTTCTGTCTGACCGAACTTTGGTTTGAGGCGATATTTTAACAATAAATATAAGAGTGACATGAGAATTCCGACCCGTTATTTATTCTTGACCAGGGTGTGAGTGTTAGCGGGCCGAAACAGTAGGCCGCGTCGTCGGGGACGTTGACATATTCTATGACCTGCGATAGAATAGGACCAGCCCCCCTAGACAAGTGGCAAACGCTCAGTAACTATTCAAATATTACGCTTTGGCGATATTTAAGCCAAATTGGTAGCCAAGTGGATCATGGCTTGTTCAACGTTCGTTCCATACGAACTTTACGAAGTATATCGAATATTGTCTCTGAATTGACGGTAAACGTCACTTTGAAGGATTATTTTCACCGAGGTTATAAGTTTTATTTATATGAAAAGTGCATTAAAAGCAAAAAAGACTTGCCCCCCAAGATGTGGCATCAACGCTAGTACAATAGAAAGAGAAATGTATGGATTTGTCATAAGCTGTTGACACGAGCGTAAACGAATTTGTAATTGGTAGTCAAGTGTCATTCGTGAAACGAAACGTTATATTGCATCGATCATTTTTGACAATTTTCGTACAAAACCGTAGCCAAGTGGCACTTTTGACAAGCAAAATAGTAGCGAATTATCCGATAATCAGCGAACGCTAGAACCCAGCAGATTACGCTTAAAATGGCGGTTGATCACTATTATTCAATCAGCTGTTCTAAAGCGTGGATAACATCTGTGAGAATTTTTGATAATTTTAAAGTAAAATTAACGCAAATTAAGGCTTTTGGTGGCACATTATTAATGGTGCTTTGATATCAATGTGGCGCGGGGGGGGGGGGGAGATTAATGTCACATACATACATTTACCGGCTACCTTACCCTCCAAACCGGAACACGACAGTAACAAGCACTGTTGCTATTGCTGCAGAAATAGGTGGGCCAGTGGTATTAGACCCAGGCGAGACAATGCAGAATCCTATCACCTAGAAGCCACAATACTAGTGACTCGTTTACCCACTTCTAACGAACTGAACATTGTAAGTAGTGATAGGTTTGCAAAATGCTGACAATGTCTTAATGATGATAAATATAATATTTCGTCTATAAATATTTTACAGACACTATAAGTTCAAGTTATATACACTATATTCTTGTTACAACCCTTATATTTTGTAAATTTAATGAAACAAAGAAAGATAGTTTAATTTTCAGTGTAGCAATAGATTTCGATCAATTTTACATTTCTGTAAATATGTATGCCAAAAAATACGTAAAAAAGAAGTTTTATATATTCAGTTTTGCATATTTTTTTTTTCATTTTGAATAATAAATTTATCATCAGCTTTCATAAATCTGAAACATAAGTTTTAAAATGTGACTATCGATAACATTTTGCACAATTCTACGTTCACTTGTAATGTAAAGAGGATTTACTTAAAATATGTTAACACAATCAAATTTGATAGCAAGGAAGATAAATACATAAATCTTGGTGACAGTATTTAATTTTATAACTCTTTAAATTGGTAGTACTGACAGAGTTCAATTGACATGTTAGCTATATAGAAACTTACGGCATGACAGTAATTAAGAAGAAAAGATAGTATATTTTATCTTATTCCCACTTACGCGGTACATACAATCAAAATTGAATCAGATATAGCGACTCTGTTCTTATTTTTTATATTATTTATATATTCCATCCATGCAAATAATCATCCGAGATTGATTCACGTTGTGAAAATAACACTTCAAACTGATATCGCCGTCAATTCACAGACAATATTCGATAGACCTCTATAGAATGAACGTTAAACAAGCCATGATCCACTTGGCTACCAATTTGGTCTAAATGACGCCAATACGTTATATTAGAATGAACAAAGAGCTCGGTTGGCGGTCAGAGCGTGCGCAGGACTTAGAAAAATTTTGATGGAAAATTTCACTCTATATAACACCCCTTTTTTGTTGCACCATTGCGTGGAGGGGGTAAGGGACACCAGCTTTTGTCAAGGTCACTTTGCTCTGAGTTAATTCCCCATGGAGTTAGGGGATGAAAACCGAAATTCATTACAAAGGCGTCTGCGACTTAAAAAAAGAAAATGTATTGAAATCCCCCTAGTTAGGTTAGAACTCTTAAATTATGGCAATTTGCGTTCATTTTACTTTAAAATTATCAAAAATTCTAACAGATATTTATCCACGATTTAGAACAGCTGATTGAATAATAGTGATCATCCGCCATTTTTAGCGTAATTTACAGGGTTCTAGCGTTCGCTAATCATCGGATCACAATTTTGCTTGTCAAAAGTGCCACTTGGCTAAGGTTTTGTATGAAAATGGTCAAAAATGATCGATGCAATATAACGTTTCGTTTCACGAATGACACTTAGCTACCAATTACAAATTCGTTTACGCTCGTATCAACAGCTTATGTCAAATCCGTACATTTGGTTTTCTATTCTCCTAGCGTTGATGCCACTTGTCTTGGGGGGCAGATCTATCATCAGATAGGCGTTGTAGGTATAATAATAGAATCGTACTGTTTGGGGATGACACTTTACTTTTATTAGTTAAAACTAGGTTATGATGAACTTTTACTTTAATTTCACTAGAGATAATTTTAAATTTATCGACCGGAAGACATAATATACCGGAACGGAAGTCAGAATATTCTTTACTGACAGTTTAACTTTAGATAAGTCTTATCTAAAGTTAAACTGTCTCTTCCGGATGACCTTCCTCGTCCTGTCAACCTAAAATATTTATTGTCACTTGTGTTTAGTCCTGTCGCTAAATTGTTACTTAACTTTATTGATTCTAACAACATTTGTTTGTAGTATTTAGATTTTTGTTGTTCTTGTTTTAAGTACCGTATATTTTTGTGTTGTTTTTGTTAAAATTTTATTAGAAGAAGCCTACGATCCAAAAAGAAGCCTCCTTAATTCCATTTCTAGAATGGTTAACACGTGTGACTTCCTAAGTTTACTCGACACTGGCAGAATTCTCTGATAATTGCCATTCGTATAAAGAAGAAGAAGAAGAAGTTAAACTGTCAGTAAAGAATATTACGTCCTGAAGATGCTTTAAAAAGCGAAACCGTTCGATTAATTTAAAATTATTTGTAGTGAAATTAAAGTACAATGCACATGTATTTTAATTTCACTAGTTGTAACTAATAACAATGGAATTTCACCAAGTGCCGACGATTGAAACTGTAAAAACCACTTTACTTTTATTTAAAGTGAAAATCCAAGAAGTATGACGAAATGATTTTCAGACGGACGAACGGAAAACAGTACCTAATTAATGTTATCGAATTAAGTTTCATAGCTCCGGTTTCCTAACGGGGTAAGCAGAGTGAAATGAACGTTTATAGACTTTCTGATTTACCACGATTCACCGTTGCGTCGGTTGGCAAGATGAATGGGGATTCCCATTGTGTTTTAACATATTAATGCTATACACACGGGCAATAAAGTCGTTTAGAATGGAAATATACCAGTAATGAGCTTGATTACAGATAATGAGTAAACATGTTCATTTTATTACAGCGATTCACTAATTAGCTACGTACGGAATGTACATTTGTAAATGGTGGTATTTCAGTAATTTACTGATGATATAATGTTGTGATGCGAGTGTTCATAATATTTTCAACCGAATTTCCATAAAGGATATCGTGGTGAATCAAAAAATCTATAGACGTTCGGTTTGCTCTACCTACCTCGCAAGGGAACCAGGTGTGATAGTGCTTTTTTCACCAAAAAGGAAAAGGTTCTTAATTCGCCTTTTTTTGAATTTCTTACCTCAGACTTCCTTCATTTATTAACCCCGATCTGGAAATTGAAAACAGAGGGTATATTATATACCTACTGGGTAGTAGGTAGTAGGAAATTCAAAAAAGGCGAATTAAGAATGGGTGAAGCCGTGAAGATCTCAAGGGTCGAAGATACAGGAAATTTGAAGTCGGTTGCTGCAGTATTACTGTGTTTAAATTAATGTTATTATATATATATATATATATATATATATATATATATATATATATATATATATATATATATATATATATATATATATATATATATATATATATATATATATATATATATATATATATATATATAATTCTTCTCCAAAACTAGGGCACACTTTTCAAGTTCAATTTCAATTCACGGAGACCTGAGCTTCCTTTGCAGACGTACAAAGGAAGTTAGGTCTCCGTGGTTTGTGGCTTCTCCGTTTTAACACATTTTTTACTATACTAATGACTGTATAGTAAACCCATATCAAATGCATACCTATTATTGTCACCAAAAATGTCGACTATTTACCGTTAATATATTCAACTCCCCAAACCACACTCGGACGTTTAATAACACAGCTGTTTTAGAGTGCAATGAATGTGAAGTGGCAGGAAGAGATGAACAGGGCTTCATTGAAATTGATTAAAAATGAGCTCCTGATCTCAATGTAAACTTAGATTTAGAAATCAGAAATCAGAAGCACTTTGTTCAATAAAACTTTTTACAAGTTATTTTGACGCGTCAATATTTTTTTAAACTACTACCGGATCGGAAACGCGGCCACACACTGAGAAGATCCGGCGGAAGAAACTCAACGGGCTTGTCTTTTTTTCATAACATTTTTTAAATATTACATAATATTTAATATAATATTAGATAATATTTTTACAGAATTTTTAAAGTCTTCTTTCTTTCAAAAATAATGAAAATTTGTTATTTACCGGAAAAAGTACCAAAAATACCTTTTTAAAAATGTTCAAAAATTATAGTCTTTTTTATAAGTCCGTACTCTTTATTTACCTCCTTTCAAATCAGATATATGCTATTTTTTCTAATAAAAGTTGGCAAACCCTACTTATAACTCATTTATTAGTATAGTGGTTAGTCTATTTGGCTAAGATTTTAAGGTGCCGAGTTCGATATGTCTCCAACAAAATTTGATCGAGTAACTATTAAGAAAATTCACCCTAGTAGCCCCAAGACTGGCAGCAGTTTTTAACACCCCTGTATCTTAGTAAGATTTTAACATCTTTCGTCTGATCAGTAAAGCCATCTGCTTGTTTGTGTCTTCACATAGTATAATACAAAGTCGCTTCCTTGTCTGTCCCTATGTTCATATGTATGTTTAAATCTTTAAAACTACGCAACAGATTTTTATGCGGCTTTTTTAATAGATAGATTGATTCTTGAGGAAGGTTTTAGTATATAAACTTTTCCGATATTTCCACGGGAACAAAATCTACGCGGGTGAAACCGCGGGCAGGTCGCTAGTAGTGTATATTTCTACCTTTTATGAGTAAAAAAGAATAGTCTTTGTTATCATCACAGTGAATACATTTGCGATAACTTATATAATAAACTTTATAAATTTTCATAATTAATACATTATGTTGTGTCTGTATTGCTGATTCAATAATGAAAGTAGTGCACCCACTCGCTATCCACTTTCGTAAAAGTCTTACTTAACTGGTTATATTGTGCTAGATATGTATGTCTAGATAGATATTCCCTAATGAAAAGCAATATCTTTTTTTATGTCATAAGATAGCAAACAAGCAGATGGGTCTCCTGATGGAAAGAGTCAACCATCGCCTATAGACACCAAAGATGTTAGTGGTGCGTTGCTATCTTGTGGCGAGGTATAATGCCTCATGCATAAGTTTACCGGCCACCTTACCAAACCGGAACACGACAGCAACAAGCACTGATGCTATTGCGGCAGGAATAGGTAAGGCGGTGGTACCAGACCCGGGCGAGACAATGCAGAACTCTACCACCTAGTAGCCACGATGGTAGTGACTCGATAGCCAATCGGTCGCCTTTTACGACCTGCCTGGCAGAACGGCAGTTGGCCTATTCTACAAAGGAGGCCGGGACCAACACGGCGAACATAAAAAAAATATCTGTATGTATGCATTTCGTTTCCACAGAATAAGTAACGCTGTTATGAGATAACTAGCTTTTGCCCGCGGCTTCGCTCACGTAAAGACAAAAAGTAGCCTAAAAAATCACGTCAATTCGTCGCTCCGTTTTGCCGTAAAAGGCGGACAAACAAACACACACACTTTCCCATTTATAATATTAGTATGGATGTACATGTACAAATACGTTTTTGCAATATGCATCCTTAAGCATATTTATTATTATACTCTTAATATATTATACATCTAGACTAATACAAAAAATTATAAAAAGCGAAGTTCGAATAAAAAATGTGGTGTCGAACCTCTTTGTCCGGGAACGTGGAAAGAAAGAAAGAAACAAAATATTTATTTGCAAGTATATGAGTGTTACAAGTTGTTAAAAATAAATTAAGTTACCGACATATTCTACCATTATACGGTGTGCAAATATTTAAAAAAAAATTATCTTTATATAATATTACATTTAAAACATTCTTTCGATTATTTAGTATTACTACCGGATCGGAACGCGGCCACACACTGAGAAGATCCGGCGGAAGAAACTCAGCGGGCTGGTCTTTTTTCTCTATTTTATGTACTTGTTATAAATGTACAATGATGATTTCATATTACAAAGGTTATTTTTATAATTACAAGTTTCATATTTTGTGCAATTAAATTTTTTATAATTTACAAAATGTTCACTATTTACAAAATTTTACTAGGTACATTGAAATTTTTTAAGGACAATTAAATAAACTTATATTTCTATCCATTAATATTTAATTTTATCGGCTAAAAATTCTTTAATATCATAATAAGTTTTATATAACAGCAAATCAAACAACTTTTTGCGAAATTTATTTATAGGTTATGATTTAAGACTATCAAGAATATGATTGTATATAATAATAGACATACAATACACATTTTTTGTAAAAATATTTAATTTTTGATTAGGCACATATAATTTTTTACTATTCCTAAAATATGAGTTACCAGTGACTTCAGCATTTGTTTTAAATAACTTTTGGTGCTTTTTACAAATACCTCTATAATATACAAACATATGGTGGAACGCCCACCATTTGGCGATGCCTAGAATCTGTGCGCCTCGACGATCGATAGAAAAACGGCGATGGCGGAATCAAGTCGTGCAATTCCGCAGCGCTCTCCCCCTAAAAACTCAAAAAAAATATTTTTGAGTTAGTTTGTAGGAAGTAATTTAAGGAAATATGGAATCAATTTTGAAAATTCTTTCATTGAATTCGGACGTAGAAATAATGCGTTCCATACAGGTCATGATCGAATAGTTAACATAATTTTGTAATGGCATGGCGTTAAAATTAAGATACTTAGAAGCATTTTTTTTTATTATTACTTCAATCGATCGATAAATAAATATTGTGCTAAGTTTAATGTTCTTTAAATAAAAAAATAAAAAATAATCTCTACTGCGTTTTTAGAGGTTATGTCGACAAATTTATGTAGTGGTGTGCTAAAAATAACAGGCCATTGTAACGTCGCGTTATCGTTATACTAGTAAATAATGTATGTTTTTCTCTCTAATAATTTCATAATAATGAATTTTACTGATGAATAAATATATTACTCTTTGCTTGGGTTGGTTGAATAAATAATATGACAGTTTTATTTTTTTCACCTCACTGGTCATGACTAATCTGACCATATTGTTTTTATTGATTTGAACTCAATAAGCAATAAATAACAGCAATGATATGTGTAGGATATATCTATTCCCATCAGGAAAACGCATACACTCAATACCGGACTGTAGTAGAAACCTTCATTATATACATAAATAGGCAACATTATATTCTTATTTTCCCATGAAATCTTGACCTATGCAGATCATACCGCGGGAAATACCTAGTAATTAATATATTGTGTTGTTATAATTTATACTTTCCATCGTCGGCACTTGGTGAAATTGCATCATACATCATAAAAGCACGCAATTTACGCACTCTAGCCATGTGGCGGACATGGCTGGAGTGCGTAAATTGCGTGCTTTTGTGCTTGCTACCGAAGTGGGTGAAAGTGTGGTGGTTGTGGATGGATAATTGTGCCGCTGGGGTCTTTTTTCGTTTCGGACCATCGGTGAGTTTTATTCATTTTTTTCGGTGGCATCGTGGAGATCACATAAAACAGTTTGCGGAGGATAGGATAGCAAATTTAATTAATTTCGGCTTTTAATTATGGATTTCCGCAAAATAATTTCTGAATTAATAATAACGATACTGTTACATAGAAAGACAAACATAAATACTGAAATATTTTTAATTAACACCGAAATCGAGAATTACAAAAGATTTTGCATGGCACACAAATGCTTGTTCCGGTCGGCAAACGAACCTAATCTCATCAATTGCGATGTCAGGGTTACTAAGCACTCCACCAATAACAAAAAAAAGATTTATTTGAATAAAAAAACGATAATATATATCACGAAGAAGCCCTTAATTTTATTTTTCTACACATTTTTACTCACGCGATTTACCAATTACGGTGGCGTTTTTCACCGAATAAATTATCGCTAGGGTTGGAAACGTCATTATATTTCCATGGACATCGACAATCGTAATTTTGACATTATTAATGCATGTGGATAATGGACTGTTTACTCGACTACGCCAACAATATTAAGGTTATGTATTTGACTTGTATATATAAGAATTATTCATTTTATGTTCCCTCTATGGAGTGAATTACGAATGTAACTGTAATTTAAAACAAATTTACAGTTGTTTCTTTTTTCTGTTGACTGTTTGTTATGTCGACCCTACTAGTCCAGTAGTCCCTGACTTTGTAATGAACGGGGCTCGGATTCGATTACCGAGGGATAACTTTTGTGTTGGGCGCAACCGCTTGTGTTTCTTAATTTAAGCGTTTAATAAAACACTAGCTTGGCGACCGAACTTCATTTAATGATATTTTTTCATATATAAACGGATTATTAGGGACACGACACTGACTTGGATCAATTTTCATTATCTTCTTTTTGATTAAAAGGCCGTTTAATTTCGTCGATATCGTTAAAGCCGTTTCCAAAAAAAACAGACTTTCGTATTTATGTCTAATACTAGCTGACCAATTCATCTTGGCCCGCGAGAGCGTCTGCTACCAGGCGCGGATCCACCGTTGTGGGCACAATGTACATGCTAATATACTTCTAACGTTAGGTGCAATTATATCGAATATATCAAGATCACAATATATTGAGTGTGTAAAAATCTCTATTCGATCCGAAAATGTATTGTTCAGCAGCCTAATACAATCATATACACATTAGACCGTGGTCCCATGAACAAATTTTTTTTGATTAACAACAAGCTGCATTTTTGTGAACAGCTTCGCTTTGATGAGACAGCCATCTTTTCTATCTTCGAAAAACTCGAATCGGGTGCTTCTTATTTGGTAGAGCCATACTTATATGGCTCTACCAAATACGAAACAAAACATGGCGATAGATACAAACCAGTCAGGTTTGCAGGGTCAAGGATAGCAATGTACCATTAACATCTTTGGTGTCTATAGGCGATGGTTTGTTCCTTCCCATCAGGAGAGCCATCTGATATCTTACGATATAAAATATATTCATACCATATTTCCTTTGTAGCATATTGATCGTGAACCAGTTCATATGCCGACTCACACTTGACCGATTTTGCGGGTGTCTGTGCCCACAAACTTCTTATGAGATCCGCGCCTGTCTGCTACATGGACGATAATTTAGATTAACATATAGTCTATATATAGTTTTTCGTAGAACCATTCATCCCGGATTTTAGCTTTCTTGGGATTGATTTTTGGGCAAAAAGTTAGCCTTTGTTTGACTTCGGATGCTTAACTATCCTCGCGCCGAATTTCTTTAAAAACGGTTAAGGCGCGGTGTTAGCTCAACATTAACAAAACTGGGTTTCTTTGACGCTCGATTACGAGGAAACCCAAGGAAAATATCCCACGCAAAAATAAGGTCTAAAGAAAAATGTTAATCGAATAGAATATTAAATATTTGTTTTATATTTTCAATAAAAAATCGTAATTTGCTTCACAAAAAAAACTTTGGCGTCGAAATTCTCTGTATTTTCAGTGGTAACAGGAAGTTTTTTTAAAAGAATATAACAGAAATAAAGTTTTATTAAAACTTTAATTAGACAAATATTGAATTTAATGCGTATATTCTGATTTATCTAAGGAAATCCTGCAAATTAAACGTTTATTTGCAATCTATTTACAGTTTAACAAAATATTCTTGTTTGCATTGTTTTGCCATTTTTAACCTTATTTAACGTATTGTAAATGTCATATTAGATTACGCGCTAATATGCGTTGTGTGAGTAAATTTGACGTTTTTAAATCGTAGTCATTCCGCGTCTTAAGCGGTTTAGCCGTAATAGCGTCAAAGACAGATAGGCAGACGGACTTTCACACTTATAATATTAAATACTAGATGCAGCGTGCGGCCAGCTGCATTATAGGTTTTTTACGAATCCCGCGGGAAAGCCATAGGCTTTTTATCCCGGAAAAAAATCCATGCTATTTATTTTTGTTTAAAAAAAAAATCCATGCTATTCCATGTCATCATCTACCTGTGTGCCAAATTTCGATCAAATCTGTTTAGTAGTCTTTGCGTGATTGAGTAACAAACATCCATCCATCCATCCAAACATCCAAACTTTCACATTTATAATATTAATATAGATGGATATGAATAAGTAATAAATATGAATCTATTTCCATGTATTAGTTTCGTTGATTATAGTAGGGGAGCCCATGAGGGAATTTTGGTATTTACTCGAGCGCGTCAGATAACATAAGGCCCTTTCTATACAGGGGGGTAACTATGAAGGAAAAAAAAACAAAATTAAGATAACTTCGGCTTATGGTAATTGTCAGATTATACTTTTTTCGTAATTCTTACATAATTTCCTCTATAATAAAAGAAAATTCAGTCGTGCTCGAGACTATCAAGACAACATTTTCTTTGCAACTTTGCTACAATTGAATCGTCAGATTTTCTAAATTGTATTTGGCAATACCCTAAATCTAACGCGCTTCAGTGTTTCCATGTCACTGATTTTTTAAAACATTTTTTTTATCCGTAGATTTTTCCCCCACTATTAAAATGATAAACATTACATAACCTTTTATCTTTCCTATAATTAAATCTACAAAATCCAAAAGGTTCCTACGACGCTCGAGTAACCATTTAGCATCTTGGGTTCCCCTACCATTAGCACCCCACATCAAAATCAAATAATTTGGGCTTAGATCAAATCATTTGTATCGTCCAGCGATGTTATTTGTTTTTCTTGTATACCCAGCAAAGTATAAATTAAATTAACGCGATCACGTGTCTATTCATTATTTAACTAACGGATTAATGAAATGATTTACTGAAATAAAAAAATATCTGCGTTAAAATAAAAATAACATAAATAAATAGTAAATAAAGAAATAGCACTGGAAAATACACGAATTGATCTAACCTTAAAGGAAGCAATTTATTTGCTTGTATTATTAGTGTAAGTTAACGATACTAATACATAGATATATGTATACATATGTATACTGTTACATACAGAATAAACATCCAAACCCAGAAAAACACATGTATGCTTATCACACAAATGTTTATCCCTGTCGGGAATCGAACCCAAGGCCCATCGATTCGTAGTTAGGTTAGCTAACTACTCGACCAATGGGGCGGTCCAAATAAAGATTTGTTTAAACATCAACAGAATATAATTATTTTCTTTGTGTTGTAGGATTAGAATATCATTGGTTGTAGGTACCAAGTCAGGTTTTCAACTGACTTTTATACACCGAAAATTTAAAAAAAGAAGAGTTTATCAATTCGACTGTATTTAAATAAACCGGCCAAGTGCGAGTCGGACTCGCGCACGATAAGTTCCGTCCCTAACGTCTACCTGTTACCGTTATTAATATTGAGCAAAATAATATGAAAAAAACACGTTTGTTGTAGGCATGGATCATTTAACAGTTAACATATTAAATTTCGTACTGAATTTTTTTAACAATTAACAACTGTTATTTATATTAGAAAATACTGTTAAAAGTAATTTTTATGTATCACTAAAATTACCAATAACTTGATATATGATAGAGGACCTTTTTTTGGTAGCTTCAAGTTTTTACTGCTTGTAATACTTATTATATATAGGCTACTGATATAATATAACATAATAAATAGCTGTTAAATACTAATTAAATTTAACAACATAACAGTTAATCCTATTATAGCGGCATAGGAAATATATAATTGGTGAAAATTTAAACTTTCTAGCCATCACGGTTTATGAGATACAGCCTGGTGACAGACAGACATACGGACAGACAGTGGAGGCTTAGTATGAGGGTCCCGTTTTACCTTTTAGGTACGGAACCCATAAAATTCTGTTCGGTGCATTTACTGTTTAATAATTTAAATTTGCACCGCTTAAAATAATGTATAGCTATTAGCATAACATTGTTGAAAGCACGCAATATCATTAACTACCAGTAATTTGAATTCATTAACAATCAAATGAAAATTTTTAACGCTTCTGCAAATCAGCTAAAATTAACAAAGAGATTATACTATAGTACATAGAAGTCGTTGGCTATTAAATATTCAAAAATAATATCCAATCTAAGCAGTAAACAGGTTTTTGCAAAAAATACATTGTCTGTTTGCTGCAGAATTATGATTAATATGCAATAGAAGACCTTGATTTTTTAAATATTCTAATATGATAATCAAAATTTTATATTACAAAATATTTTCTCAAAACAAGTTTTTAATAAAGCATAAGTAATCCAGTGTAAGGATCAGAAGAAAAATCTCTTTCTAAAATAAGTGTCTCCAAAACAGCCTTGAAGAAACATGGCGTTCAACATAGAAAACAATTTAATTTGCAAACTTTCGCGTACTTATATGCGTGTCCTTGCGGTGCCAATATTACAAAAGCGGTGAAAAATCTCATCATAGGTCTGAAAAAACCCAGTAACACAGTTATCCACCCTCGTCCACCACACCTTCCATCGCGTCAGTAGGAAGCACAAAACACACACTTAACGCACTCAACGCACATTTCACTTCACAACCGAAGCATCTTCAGGAGAACTTAACACTTCTTCACTCAATGAGGGCCGTATTTAATTATTTTTTAAATTTAATCATTTCTTCGTTGAGTTACGGATATCTGCAAAGTAGCGTTGAACTTACACACACACACACACACATATATATATGTGTGTGTGTGTGTGTTCACATATTCATTCCCATTTATTGGTTCACATATGTATATATGTATATATATATATATATATATATATATATATGTATATATATGATAAACATAGATTTTTCACTTCAAACATCTATTTTGTTAAAAACGACAGTGTTATTAATTTTTGAAAAGCTGTATATTTGAAAATGATGATGGCATTCAACTCAATTTTTGAGATCTAAAATATTGCCAAACCCCGGGACTGTCTATCTTTTAAACCACAGTAATAAGGACATACTTAGGCTACTTTTATTTTAGATTTTTTCCACGCGGACGAAGATGCGGGCAAAGCTAGTATGTTATAAGGAGTTACCATATAAAAAAAGGATGTTAATGGTGCGTTGTTATCCGTGTGGCGAGACAGTAATGCCAAATGCATGAGTTCATCGGCTACCTTGCCCACTAAACCGGAACATAGAACTCTACCACCTTATAGTTACGATAGTAGTGATTGCATTAAAAAAAAACGTTCACCTTTTACAAACTGCCTGGCAGAATGGTGAACGGTCTATTCTTCAAAGAAGGCTCGAATCAATTACCATTTATTCTTTGTCAATACGGAGTATTTTTTATGTATAAGGCCGTAGTCACATAGGTTGACTGGTATTTTTTTTCTTTTTTTATATGTAAAAAAATCATTATGGTAAAAGATTGTTTATCTTTCTCTCAGTTCAAAGGAAGTATCACTTTCCTTCTTGATTGGAAGAAGGTGTGCAGTACTTGATCATGATACCGAATTTCTTTTTTTTATTTTTTTTTATTTTTATAGTAGAGGGGGCAAACGAGCAGGTGGTGCACCTGATGGTAAGTGATCGCCACCGCCGATGAACATCTGCAATACCGGGGGGTAAAAACACCCCCGCGGGTAATTAAAAACATATCTCAAAAACATATGTACTTAAATATTGACCTAATTTTCTAGTAAATGTTTAGTGCGGACATCCGCGTATGGTGCACGGAAGTTAATTGTTTACAAACAGTGATTTAATGTATTAACACGCGTATTAAATTAACTCACGACTGGTTAGTACATCGTGCGGTGACCATACTTTTTGAATATTACTACACCAATTTCATTGAAGTTAACTATGTAGTTAAACTATTATCTCTGTTATATTTTTATTGTTTACTTATTATCATTTACTATCATATCTTTTATTAAATATGTACTCTTTTGCCAGTCAACCTATAAAATATTTACCACTGAAGTCCTTTATCTATTTGAATCAGTGCAGAATTCTACCACCTTACTGGCTTTTATGTTCCTTTGATCAAACATGTTATAAAAACCCAACAAAAAAACTGTCATTTCAAAATTATTTCAAGTTTTTCGATAACATAATTTGCGTAAATAATATATTTAATATAATCAAGATATTATTTCTCGACCGGTTTACGTAGATACTAGGTAGCAATTGTATACCTTTCCTGTCGCAATAGCGAAAGTGCTTGTCGTGTCCCTTCTAGAGAATAAGGTAGTCGCTGAAATACATATGGTATTAAATCCCTGCCGCTTATACATTGTAAAATATATGGCGTGCAGCCCGCTGCATTATAAAAGTTTTTAGCGCGGGATCGCCTAATTTTCCGGGATAAAAAGTGGCCTATGTGCTATCCTAGGTCATTGTCTACGTGTGTGCCAAATTTCATTTAAATCCGTTCAGTGGTTTTGCGTGATTGAGTAATAAACATCCATCCATCCATCCATCCAAACATCCAAACTTTCGCATTTATAATATTAATAAAATAATTAATACTAATTGCTAATAAATAATAATATTATAGATGATATAAATGTATATAAAAGAAATATTTATAATAAGATTAAATTATTGTATTTTAATACTATAATTAAATCTTATTATCTTATTATAAATAATAATTAATAACACCTAATAGCTATAGAGGAGCACGATATCATAGCACAGGTATATTATTTACTTAAAGGACATCCTAAAAATGGTAAATTAATAAGAATAAATTATCTTTACGCCTGTATCCTCGAAGAGGTAGGCAGAGGTACAACCAGTGCAATCACGATATTTAACCGAAGATACGAGTACTTAGTCCCATAATGTGATAGGTGGCATGATTAGCCGAAGACACTTAGTCCCACAACCACTACAACACACCACACCAAACATTATCGTCAACCGGGCACTTATTCAAACCAGGTAACGTTGTTTTTATCAGAAAACTAAAAAAAATACATTTTTTTTTAAATTGACCAGCCTGGGAATCGAACTCGAGACCTCGAGTGGTCAACACCGAAACCGTACCACTAGACCACAGAGGTGAATAATAATAATAAACCATTTCTAAACTGCTGCTAATAGGGGTGGCCATGCATCACCAACTGCTTTGTGGTTTATAGGTGAAGGTTATCACTTTCCATTAGAAGAGTCATCTGCTTCAGGAGAATTATCTACTTGTGGATTATCCTGAGAAAATCAACTCGTCCCCAAAATTTTGAAGATCAGAGTTATTTATATTTGACACACATTTAAGCAGGTGCGAATTGTGGCTATTAATGACTAATGTACATTTTGGAATGGGAGCAAATAGCATACAATGACAAATTGTGTGACAGGTTCGACATTTCGCATTAGCTATTTTAAACCAAACGTAGCTCAGTCAATAAATGTTATTAAATGTGTAATTACTTTAATTTTTTAACATTTCTAACCAACGAAAAATCGGAGGTAATCAGTTTGACATGTAGGTATGTGTGTGATGTTGTTGGGATCGGAGAGTTTAAGTATGATGATCTGTTTAGGCGTCCAAACAATAAACATATTATGGACAAAATTTTTAAGTGTATGTGTGTTTGTATATATTTGTATGCTTGACTACGAATTTCACGGGAACCAGATCGCTGACATCTAGTTTGAGGTCAAAGATAATTCTTTTTGAATTAAATTAGGTATATTTTAACTTAGGGAGCAGTATCCCCGGGTTGGTCCCGGGCTCCTATGAAGAATAGGCCAAATGCCTTTCTGTCAGGCAGGTCGTAAAAGGTGACCAATTGACTATACGAGTCACTACCATCGTGGCTACTAAGTGATAGAGTTCTGCATTGTCTCGCCCGGGTCTGGTACTACCGCCTTACCTGTTCCTGTCGCAATAAAGTCAGTGCTGGTCACTGTCGTGTTCCGGTTTGGAGGGTAAGGTAGCCGGTAAACTTATGCATGTGACATTAGACCTCGCCACAAGATAGCAACGCACCATTAATACCTTTGGTGTTGGTGATGATATAAAAAAGAGCAGTTGGCTGTCCTGGTGAAAAAAAAACAAGCATCGTCTTCAGACACCAAAGATGTAAATGGTGCGTTGCTATCTTGTGGCGGGGTCTAATGCCACATGCGTAGATTTAACATTTACCTTATCCTCACAATCGAAACACGACAGTGTCAAGCATTGTGCGCTATTGCGACAGGAATAGATAAGGCGATGGCACCAGACCCGGGTAAGACAATGAACAACTCTACCACCTAGTCAAATATAAAAACAACGGATTAAATGGATACGCCTTTCAAGACTAATTCTTAGTTTAGCAGCGTAGCTTGCAATTACTTGTTCTACAACTTAGTTATACTAGATCAATGAAATAAAATAATTTCAAGGGTAATTTTTAAACCTTGTCATTTTATCCGGTACGATAAAACAATACATGTTTATTACTTTTTTTCACAATATAATATAACTTACAAATGTATGAAATTTTTGACAGTAAGAGGAGCGTTTGCTCATATGCGCAGCGACACGTTTCTTTTCCAGTGGCATGTCTAATATGCTGGAGCCGCACTGCGTCTAACGTCACAAAGCTTCGTTCAATGACACATAAATAATAAGTGCAGATGTGACTGACTATTATCGGTTATTTTCGCATACATTCCGGACTGCTTGTGTCTTAGCGCGCATACATGGGGCACACTAAAAGTTTTGTACTTCTAGCTAATCGGAACTATTTGAATTTCGAATGTTATATTTTTAAAACGTTGCAACCTTCTTAGTAATAAAAAAACAATTGGCGGGAAATGATTTGTCAATTCTTTTATTTATCACACATCAAAGTTCTACGTACGCAACGAAAATGGAATTAAGTCGAAAAGATTTTAGAGCGATAATTTTTTATGATTTTAAAAGTTCTCTTTCTCCGCAAGACTGTGCCACTCGTCTTCAAAATGCTTTTGGGAGAGAAGCACCTTATTTTAGCAACGTGAGGAGATGGTTTGCTGAATTTGAGAGAGGCCGAGTTTCTTTACATGCCGAAATTCGTGAAGGGCGGCCTTCAACTATCGTCAACGAAAATAATGTGGCTACTGTTAAGCGGTTAATTAAAGAAAATCCCCGAATTACCTACGAAACAATTCGAGGACTATTGGGGATTGGTATGAGCCAAATTCAGAAAATTTTACACGATGAATTGAAAGTTCGGAAACGGAACGAAAACAGCAATCTTGTGAATGGGTGTTTGAAAATGAGAACAGGCCAACAAAAGTGAGACAGGCGAGAAACGTTGGTAAAAAATTATCACGTTTTTTTTCTCAGCTACGGGTCCCATCTGTACAATTCCACTTGAAGATCAAAAGTGTTAATGCCGAGTGGTATTCTACCATTTGTTTACCCAGGGTGTTAGAAAAAGTTCGCGAAAGATGACCCAAAAGCCGCATTCTCCTACACCATGATAACGCTTCTTCACACACGGCCAACAAAACAAAGTCAGTTTTAGCTTTCGAAAAAGTACATCTCGTCACTCATCCTGCGCATAGCCCCGACATAGCACCCTGTGATTTCTGTATTTTCCCAAAATCAAAGATTTGATGAGAGGTTTTACTTTTACCAACTCCGAAGGGGCAGTGATAGCGTTCAATCAGCACGTAGAAAACATGTCTTCAGATCTGTGGTCCTCCTGTTTTAAAAAAATGGTTCGATCGCATGAAAAAATGTTTAAAATGTAAAGAAGATTATTTTGAAAAGCAATAAACATAATATTTTGCTTATAACGTGTTGTTTTTTTAAGTTACGCAAAACTTATATTGTGACCTACGTATAACTTCGGCACGATCGACGCAAGTGCGACTCTAGCATTATTTTTGCGCAGGGGAGCTAAACACTCCTCGGTTATATACGCCCATGTCTGTTAAAATTAGTAGGTTACTTAACAATGTTTGTATCATTTATAGTGTACTAGCTGTGCCCGCGACTTCGTTCGCGTGGAAAAATTTCTAAAATAAAAACCCGCATAGTTCCCGTTCCCGTGGGATTTCCGGGATAAGAACTATCCTATGTCCTTTCTCGGGTCTCAAACTATATTTGTACCAAATTTTATCCAAATCGGTTCAGTGGTTTGGCCGTGAAAGCGTAACAGACAGACAGACAGACAGACAGACAGACAGACAGACAGACAGACAGAGTTACTTTCGCATTTATAATATTAGTATGGATTTATTTCATCGCTTCTGTTATTGAGTGTTGAGTGTTTGTTCAGTTTTCTGATAAAAACAACGCTGCCCGGGATTGGAAAAGTGCCCGGTTGGCAATAGGCATGCCACATATCACAGTATGAGACTAACGGCCGGTTTCCGAAACGCAAATTAATATTAACAAGCAATTAACAACAACAACATATCTTCGTCGCCTCTGTGGTCTAGTGGTCCAGCGTTGGCGGGGTAGGCAGAGAGAACCGAGTGCCATACATCACGATCCTTGCAGGCTAGTCTCGCTTCCTCCACATTCATCACTCTCTTCATACACACACGCCGGTTGCAAAGACTCTTGACACCACCTTCGGACAGTACTCGATCAGTCTGATCATGATATGTCAGTCTTAGTCTTCCCCGGTACCTACATCTTTCCACATTCGCATTGTATATCTGTTTTGTTAACCTTTCATCTATAATTCTTTCTACATATCCGAACCAACGGAGCATGCCCTTTCTCATCTTTACACCGACACTTTCTTTCAAACCTAACCTCTCTCTCACTTCCACATTACGAACCCGGTCCGCGAGCGTTACACCACAATTAATCTGTGTTTAACAGATCATTTGCTTGTAAAAATTATGTTAATCACGGATTAATTGCTTGTTAAAATTAATTTGCGTTTCCAAAACCAGCCATAAGTATCCTCCCTCGGTTAATCGTAGGTGCACTGGTTGTACTTTTTGCCTACCTCTTCGGAGATATGGGCATGAAGATTTTTTTTATCATAAGATAGTAAACAAGCAGATGGGTCTCCTGATGGAAAGAGTCAACCATCGCCTATAGACACCAAAGATTTTAATGGTGCGTTGCTATCTTGTGGCGAGGTCTAATGCCACATGGATAAGTTTACCGGCTACCTTACCCTCCAAACCGGAATACGATAGTGACTAGCACTAGCTATTGCGGCAGGAATAGGTAAGGCGGTGGGACCAGATCCGGCCGAGCCGATGCAGAACTCTACAACTCTACCACCACCACCCTACTTTACCACTCTACCAGTAGTTATTTCAAAATACTACCAGTTGCTTGGACTTATATTGTATTATCAGTCGCCTCTGTTTATCAGTAGCATAGCTAAAACTTATCCCTAATAAATGATATACTAAATTTCGATTATATCTTTAGATTAACTTGTGGTTTTAAAGTTTAAGATGTTGTTTAAGTAAACAAGTTTTCCAGCCTGATACTAACATATTCATATAGGTTTTTTTTGATATTGTGGTGATTTGAACATAAAAATTTGTTCTTAGTGACAAATTTTTCTTCAAAATTTGTCACTAAAAAGTCTTCAAAATTAAAGTGATTGTATTTTCGTAATAAAAGATTAGCTTTGAATTAATTTAAATAATTGTGATTATAAAGTTTTACCTCATATTTAGTTAAAGTTTTTAGTAGATTACTAGCTAACCCGCTGCTTCGCCTCACGGGTATATTAATAAGTCGTCCAAATAGCTTTTAATAAAAATTTCATCCCCTATTTCAGCCCTCCAGAGGCTGGTTTTTGAACAAAAAATGAGCCTATGTTTGACCCCGGATCTTCAACTATATCCATGCCAAATTTCATGAGAATCGGTCCAGCGGTTTAGCCGTGAAAGCGTAACAAACAGACAGACAGACAGACTTTCGCATTTATAATATTAAGTATGGATTAAAATGTTCAGACGAAGAAAACTAATTATTTTGTAAATTTTCGCGAACTTTTAAGTGTACCTTTGCAATGTCACTGAAAAAGAAAACATATAAAAGCGGTATAAGAAATGGAACAAACTTACCGTAGGTCTGAAAAATAATGAAGACCCCAGCGGCACAGTTATCCACCCTCATCCACCACACTTTACGTAGCGGACGAGGGAGGGTAACTGTGCCGCTGTGGTCTTCATTACCTTTCAGAACTACGGTAAGTGTGTTCCATTTCTTACACCGCTTTTATATGTTTTCCTTTTCAGTGACATCGCAAAGGTACACTCAAAACTTCGCGGAAATTTGCAAAATAACTAGTTTACTTTGTCTGAACAATGGATTTCCGCAAAGTAACGCCTGAATCTATAAAATATTAAAATGTTAGTTATTTAAACGCGTATTTTGAGTCAAACGACCTCTACATTTATTTATTGTCTCACTGTTCCTCGCGTCTCCGTTTGCGTGACCCATACACACTACTCCTTACTCAGTTTAGGAAAAAATTAGCCTATAAGTAGAAAAAAGCAACAGTAGTAATGTGGAATCATATGAATATTCTGATAGAATTTGAAATCGGTATACTAGTTTTTAGGTTTCCAAAACCAAACGGTAAAACGGAACCCTATTACTAAGATTCCGCTATCCGCCCATCCGTCTGTCTATCTGTCCATTTGCACCAGGCTGTGTCTCATGGACCGCGATAGACTTTCAATTTCATCTGTCTAACTGAAAATTTCTTCTCAGATGATGTATTTCTATTGCCGCTATAACAACAGATACTTAAAACGGAATCAAATAAATATTTAAAGGTAGTCTCATACAACAAACGTGATGTTTTGACTTTTTTAATAGTACGGAATCCTTCGTGCGTAGGCCCAACTCATTTTTATTGAGTTTATCTATTACAAACAAACAAAACTTACCTACACCTTTATATTTCTTCAATTTTATTCCATACTAGCTTTTACCCGCGGCTTCGCTCGCATTTAAGCAATTAAATGAGTATTTTTTTATAAAAAAAGTAACCCATGTTACTTCTAATACCTACAAGAATATGTGTATAAAGTTTCACGATGATCGGTTAAGTAGTTTTAACGTGAAAGCGTAATGAACAATTTTATATTCGCTTTTATTATAATAATAATACCTAAGTTATAATAATAATACCTAAGTATGGAAGATAACAAATAAGCAAATTACTCTTCTGGTGGAAAGAAATAACCATCGCCTACAAGACAAATGCCACATGCATAAGTTTGCCAGCAACCTTATCCTTTAAACCAGAACATAACGGTTTAAAATATTGACGAAAAATGCAAATAAGTGTTCCGGGCTTCTAAAGAATAGGTAAACTGCGGTTTGCCAGGCAGGTCGTAAAAGATAACCGATTGGCTATACATGACACTACCGCCGTCCGTCGTGGTAGTAGAGTTCTGTAATGTCTCGTCCGGATATTTGATACCACCGCCTTATATATTCCTGCCGCAATAGCGTCAATGCTTATTATTGTCTTTCGGTTTAAAGGATAAGGTAGCCGGTACACTTATGCATGTGGCATTGCCATCCTGCCACGCGGATAGCAACGCGCCATTAACATCCTTGGTTTATCTTTCAACTAGAAGAGTAATCAGCTTATTTGCTATCTAATATAACAAAAAATAAAACGGTAAGGCGGTGGTATCTAACCCGGGCGAGACATTACAGAACTCTACCAGCTGGTAGCACAATGTTGGTGACATGTTTGGCAAATCGTTTACATTTTATGAACTGCCTAGCGGAATGACAGATGCTCTAGCTTTTAAGGGGAGCCGTGACCAATAAGTGTTTGTTCTGGTTTACAGAAGTTACAGTGGTGGGAACGAGAGGTGGGCTCATTGCCCTTAATAAAAAAAAGTGTTTGTTGATTTGTTGACAGAAATTTTGACGAAATTTTGTTTTCTAAAAATGTCAATGAATTTACGATGGTATGATTATGTCTATGATGAGGATATACCTATAATGCTATGATGTGATTTCAGAAAAATACTACCTACAGCGTTTTTCAGGTATTTTTGAGTTTCTGTTTAATTTTTCTCCTAAGATCTAAATTCAAGCTATATATCGAATACTTCTTTTCAAAGAATAGCCATATCCGTGCAGCTGTTCTTAAGAAATATACACATATCAACGAAAATAATTTTATGTAGGTATTACAATATTTATGTATGTATTTCTATGTATAAGTGTCATGGACTAACACCCATATTACAAGCAAATCATTTACTTCCTCCGGGTTTAGATCGATTTGTATGATTTATCCAGTGATTATCAATTATTATTAATGTTATGATTAAAACTCTTTGTTATTCTAATGAAAACAATGTATTTTTGCAATAAAACACCTATGAGTTAAGACCAGAATTACACTAGGTACCTAAATTTAATTAATTCTGTAGTCTTTTTAAAGTGACTTTTTGGTGAATCCCGCTGGAACCACTCATTATTTCTGGATAAAATGTGCTATTCCAGGTCATCATCTACATGTGTGCCAAATTTCATCTAAATCGGTTCAGCCGTTTCTGTTAATTGACAACAGAGTAACAAATGTCCATCAATCCATCCATCCAAACATCCAAACTTTCACATTTATAATATTAATACAGATTAGTAGAATTCAAAAATCGTTAATTGCGTAAATTAAGCGCGAATTGCGATTATTTAACGCACACTCGACTTAAAGTTTATGCAAAATATAAATAAAATTAAGTCCAATAAAATTTAGGTTATCTTATCCAGGTACCCATATAACAATATGTATTTCAAATTTATAAATTAGAGGATATGATAATATTATATTATCTTTATTAATATATATAGATTTATTGTTATTTTCAAAAGGAAGAGAGCCAAACTTAAACACTAGGTTTTCATAAGTAGTCTTTTAATAATGTACTCGTAGGTAATATACCTACTACCATTATTATAATGATAACAGAATTGCGATTATAGTTATTACAATCAATGAAAACTGAGAACCATTGATCAAAATGCTAGGTAAGTAGGTACCTACTGTGTTTTAATAACACTTGCCGGCTTTGATCGTTCTCGTAAAAGCCATTATTAATACCTTACACGTTAAATGTAAACCTTCTCATAAGAGATCGTCACAATTATTTACTTTAAATTAAAATATATTATAAACTAAGCTTAAACATTTTAAATAACATAAAATTTATTGCAATCATATTTTACCTTTCAAAGCAAACGAAAAATGTTTCATGTATCACAAAATTTTCACCCAAACACATAAATCACTCATATATTTCACAAAAAAATATTTTTAGTCATAACATAAACTTTTTTATTTAGACAAATAGAAAAAAGTGTTTATCGACGAAATTTTTTTAATACGAAGTGTGCGTGTTTTAGTACACAGCGGCATGACCTAGTATCGATATAGAGACATCCGCGCATGAAGGCAAACGCGCCGGTACTACTACCGTATCGACCTCCGACATGACAATGAATGGAGAACCAGAACCGCAATATCTTGCTGCAAGCGAATACTGCAGTGCAGGTTTATTTTTGGCAAATCACCCCGTTACTAGATGAAAGTCTCCTCGAGAAATTGTGCCAAGTGCTTCAGACCCACGAAGCATTAATCTATGATACATTATTCAATCTGTCCTCTACGTTCAGACACATATTTTGGTTCGAATAATCATCAAATAAAGATACGCATGCGTGTTGGTTCGGAATCTCAACATGTAAAGTGACCTTGTTCCCACATTATTGTCTCTGAGGTCTCGTTTATAGCAATTTTATTTTTTCCTGGCAATAACATGACCTACATTACGATGTGATTATTAATTATACAATACGTTCTACATATGAAGAATAGCTGAAGAATTTTATTCTTGTCATCGTAATATAATGAATGGCCTAGTAATTTTAAACACTAGATCCGTAGAGTTAGTATTACACTATTTCACTTTGTTCAACCGTCTTAATTTTTCTTGCCACAGTAGCGTTTTTTTTTTAAATTTTATTTTTTATATCATAAGATAGCAAACAAGCAGATGGGTCTGCTGATTCATTCATCCATTCAGATGGCTCTCCTATTTATACCACAAAAAGTTATGTTGCGAGATCCATGTGGCGAGATGGTAATGCCACATGCATGATTTTCCCGGGTACCTTACCCTCCAAACCGGAAAACGACCGTGACAAGTAATGACGTTATTCAGAAGAAAAAGGTAAAACGGCGTTAAGCCCAGGTTAAACGTAGCTGAACTCTACCATCTCGTATACGTTTGTTTAAATAAAAAAAATCAAAAACAACAATTTTTTTTAATATCATAAAGACAGCAAACAAGCAGATGGGTCTCCTGATAGAAAGAATCAACTATCGCCTATAGACACCAAATATGTTAATCGTTGCTATCTAGTGGCGAGGTCTAATCCACATGCATAAGTTTACTGGCTACCTTACCCTCCAAACCGGAACATGACAGCGACAAGCACTGACACTATTGCGGCAGGCGGTGGTACCAGACCCGGGCGAGACAATGCAGAACTCTACCACCTAGTAATACACTAACAACTAAAAACAAGTTTTCATTTTATTTTATTTTTTTATGTTATTGAGATAGGCAAAGTGGCAGACGTGCCACCTAATGGTAAGTGGGCGACGTCGCCAATGAACAAAAATGGGATACCTGGGCTGGAACTAGCCCAGGTATTCCATTCATGTGTTGCTTATCCTGAGACATAAGATGTTAACTCTCGGTGCCAGTAATTACACTGCCAGTCTTGCCCTTCTCTCCGAAACACAGCAAAGCTGTTTCACGGGAGAAATAGGCAAGATGGTGGTACCCATGCAGCCGGGAGCGCGGCACAGCGTGTCCCTTCCACCGGTAAAATAGAATTTTCAAAATCGAGATTTTGAAAATTCTATCACCATTATACATTATTCAAGACTAGCATGATAACTAATTTTAACCTACATAGCAAAATGAAACAATGTTTTTCTATTAAGTAAATGAAGTCGTAGGCCATAGCTATATTTCATAAACAAAGCTTCTTTTTTAGGGTTACGAGTATCTTGAAAAGTAGAAATATCGGTAGCAGATCAGGAGTAGCAGGTTGTTAACAACCTTGTGTTTCAAATGAGTACGTAAGAGTATCGAATCCGGTTATTATCGTATATCCGATTATCAGGTCAGAAAAATACGGCGATAAGGATTTTATCAACTGATAAACTTATCTCTTCTGTGGTCTAATGGTCCAATGTTACTGTTGACCACATGAGGCCCCAAATTTATTCTTGGCTTGGGCAATTCAAAACTGAGTTTTTTTAGTTTTCTGATAAAAACAACGTTGTCCGGGATTGGATAAGTGGCTTGGCTATAGGCTTGCCACCTATCACATTATGGGACTAAATATCTTCGTTTAATCGTGGGTGTATTGGTTATATCTCTACTCTTCTAAGAGGTCTCTTCGGGAATTCGGGCGTAAAGATACTTTTATAAACTGTTTTTATATCTTAGCATAACACAGATAGTTCTCCTGATTGAAAGAGAAACCATAGCCTATAGACACCAAAAATGATAATGGTGCGTTTCTATTCATGTGGCGAGTTGGTAATGTGACATTCATATGTTTACTAGCACCTTACCCTACTCTCCAAACTGGAACGTGACAGTGACAAGCATTGACACTATCGTGGTAGAAAAAGGTAAGGCGATGGTAGCAGACCCGGATGAGCTATTGCAGAGCTCTACCACTTAGTAGTCACGATATTAGTGACAAGTTTGGCCAATCATTTGCCTTTCATAAACTGCCTGGCAGAATGGCGGATGCTCTATTCATCAAAGGGGTCCGAACCAGCACGTTGTATATAACTGATGAATCTTGGTATATAAACGTCTACTGAAGTTCAATTTTTGAAATTGAAATTGGAAATTGAGATAACATAATATGGTCTACTAGCTGTGCCCGCGACTTCGTTCGCGTAGAAAAATTTCTAAAATAAAAACCCGCATAGTTCCAGTTCTCGTGGGATTTCCGAGATAAAAACTATCCTATGTCCTTTCTTGGGTCTCAAACTATATTTGTACCAAATTTTATCCAAATCGGCTCAACGGTTTAACCGTAAAAGCGTAACAGATAGACAGACAGACAGAGTTACTTTCGCATTTATAATATTAGTATGGACTAGTATGGATGTCATTCAAAAACAAAGAAGCCTACTTTTACTATTGGTAGAGAAAATTTCAAAATCGGTTTAGTAGTCGCAAACAAACTTACAAACATTGAACACTGAATATCGTCGGCACTTGGTAAAACTCCACGTTAACTTGGATCTATATTATTTTAAAAGCTCTTGTACTGTTTCACTTGATTTTTATCTATTGAATCAACCGGTTTCGCGTTTTAACGCATCATTAGGGCAAAAATCAATATTGTAAACAATATATTAAAAGCACTTGTACTATATCACTTGAAACCAGTTGCTTTTAATAGATAAAAATCAAGTAAAACGGTACAAGTGATTTTAATATATATTAATATTATAAATGCGAAACTTTTGAATTTGGATGTTTGGATGGATGGATGGATGTTTGGTTAAATGTATGTTTGTTACTCAATCATGCGAAAACTACTGAACGGATTTGAATAAAATTTAGTAGACAGGTTGATGATGACCTGGAATAGCACATAGGCTTTTTATAGGTATAGGTTGAAAAATTTCGAAGTAATGTCAAAAAACATTTTTTTTTCAAAAAATTTCGTCATTGATAAATTTCAAATAAATTGACGAATTTTGATCCAATCAACGGTATTTGACGTAGTTTTTAAAGGAAAAAAGCTGATAAGATTTTTAAGTCAATCGGTGTATTAGCCTGAAAGTTATTTCAAAAATAGTACTCAATCGATACATTAATCTGGAAGTTATATTAAAAAAATACTGTTTCGCCAAAATTTGTTTTGAGGTTTTTGCAAAATTATTCAATTTCCTGGGCCGATTTGGTTCATATTTTCAGGAGGACTAAGTTGAGCGGAATACTGACGTCAGCGTGAAAATAGTCGGAAAAGATTCCTAGGACCTCAAAACGTGGAGATCTGGTGGAAACTCAATTTTCGAAAATCGGGGCAAAATCAGTAACTTCCTTATCTACATACGTAGCGGGAAGTTAAAAAACATGATTACATAAAAAAAACTACCGAGTAGTGCTCAGCCACCCAGGTACTGATTTAATTATTACTATTCGATTGAATATCAACAACTGTCTTCTTAAATTTATCGAATTTTATGATTAAATAGATCAAAAGCAAGCACACGCTTAGCACTATATGGATAACAAATAACATACGGTTTTGTCACTACCATTTTCACCGGCTTAAACCATTTAAATCACATCCGGTACTTTTGACACATGAAATAATCATGCAAGATGGATGCAATGAGCGTAATGGGGTGGTAATCATTCGTTTCCTGATTTTTTGAAAATCTGACATATTCATATTTAAACAGGATGTGATTCGTACCTGACGTATAAATGTATTAGCTGACCCGGAAAATGTTGTTTTGCAATACAAATTACTTGTATTGAATATTTTGGTAGAGTACTTGAGAGGGGGGATAACTATCCTATCATTGAAGTTGGATCAAATAGTAGATATCTACAAAACGTTGAAATCGGCTTAGTAGTTCCAGAGTCCATCGCGGATATACACCGTGACACGCATTGATATAAAAAACCCTAGATGCACAGTCCCGAACAAAACTGACACTCAAAAGTGTCCCTAATTTCATTTAAGTAGTTATAGATAAGGCAAAAACATATGTCTTTGCATATCCAACCTTAAGTGTAAGACTTATAGTTGTTTTTACAAAGCAATGTACGAAAAGAAATAAAATTGACAGTGTCGCGACCGACGCGATTCTATTTGAAATGAGCGCACAATTTCAAATTGTGCGCTCATTTTTGGAGGACGTCTTTGACACACTGATTGCGTATCTTGGGTTTTTTATATCAATGGTGACACGTAATTTAATTAAGATTACCAAAAAATAATTTTGCAAAAGCTAGCGATCGATTATCTGACTAAAATGTATTCCTATAAGTGTCCACTTAAATTTATTGAGTACTAGTTGACCCAGCAAACATTGTTCTACCTTTTTAAGTACTCTTTTTTTTTCATTTCAAAACCAGAATTAGCCAATTAGCCAATTCGGTTCAGCCGGTCTCGAGTTTTAGCGAGACTATCGAACAGCAATTAATTTATATATAGATAACATTCACGAACATAAGTACTTACCTATTAGGAAGTTAAGCACTCTTGATCGCTTGTGGTTTGTGGTTTTACCACTGTTATTTTCGATGAAAAATGACATGGGTATTTTGTTCAAATTACATAGTCACGTAAAATACGTCTTGTTCGTCCCTGTCATTGCTAAAGAAAAAAAATTACCTTTTATATAAGTTTTTATCTGCTGTTTAATTTTTATTTAAAACTTGCTGGTAGCCGTCCTAGTTAGTACCAACTTATTCCTGCCAACGTCGTGTTTGTGCTTGTCTCTATGTTATTCAGTTGGTAAAGTAAAATTACTGCATTAAACTGCCAAAACCCTTGGAATTAAATCATTGCCACTCGGATAGCAAAGAAACATTATCATCTTTGGTATACATAAGTTATGGTTGTCCTTCCTTCGTTCGAGCCATGTGTTTGTTTGCTGTCCTAAGCTCGTAAGCTTGCGTAAATTTACAGGCTACCTCACCCTCTAAGCCGGAACACGACAGTGACAAGCACTGACGCTATTGCGGCAGGAATGGGTAAGGCGGTTGTACTAGACCCGGGCGAGACAATGCAGAATTCCACCACCTAGTAGCCATGATGATAGTGACTCGCACAGCCAATCGGTCGTCTTTTACGACCTACCTGGAAGAACGGCAGTTGACCTGTTCTACAAAGGAGCCAGGACCAACGGGCAATGGGTAACGGGGTTCCTAGATTCTTGATATCATCTTTAACACCCTTAATAAACTTGACAACACCTAACCAATTTGACCATCATTGTTCGGGTTTGGTGTCCCTAGTGCCTACAAACTTCCACGTTTACTACGTAAACATTCTTAATACTCAAACTTTAGAAAACACAAACATCAATACTTTACAAAGTCGACTTTATATAGCAGTTTATGAAGATATTGCTTCCTGCAATGCTTAACTGTGACATTTTCCAGAAAGCCATTGTACCTTTTACCTTTATATTGTCGTGACCCAGTTATTGACAAAAGCGAAAAAAGTATAATACTTCTTAGTTTCTGAAGTGTGAAATCTAAAATGCAAGGGAAAGAACAAAAACGTCGTCTTGTGATTCATCTTAAGTATTTCAAGTAGAGCGTTGTTTTCATCTGTGATCGCTCTTCGAATAATTATTTGTCGAGTCCATATTCTTAAAAGAAATAAGAAAATATGACTCCTTTGTTGAATAGATAGCATATACGTCTAGCGATGGCGATTGAAACAGACGAGTCTCAGATTCGATTACCGATAGGGACAAGTATTTGTGTGATGAACACTAGCCCAGAGCCCAGTTCGGTTATTCATACTAATACTAATCTATACATATAATAAAATCGCAGGAAAGTCAAAACTGTACTTACATTGAATACACAGGTCAACAAATTTAAAAAAAAAATTTGGTGCTGAGATATCGTTTTTAGTTTTGTTTTATGTATGCATTGGCAACACTTAAAATATTTTTATTTATTTTTTCCTACGTGTAGATATGTAACTACCTTTACTTTTTTAATTTTGATATAATTAGTACATTTGTGAGCACGGTTTGAAATCTTATTAGTACTTATCTGTAAATTAATTCATTTTATTATCATGTCTTCGTCTCGAAAAAGTTGTCTCAATGAGCCAAATGTGTTTTGTTACATTATTGGGGAATACACAGTAAAAAAATTAAGGAAACCTATGACAGATTTTGTAAAAAGCGCTTATGTTTCTTACTTTAAGTTGGAAATTGAAAAGGAAAACAAACTGTGGATACCTCGAATTGTTTGCAAAATGTGCTATGAACACTTGAGACAGTTGTTCAATGGTAAAAGAAGGCGTATGAGGTTCGTAGTGCCTATGCAATGGAGAGAACCAAAAAATCACTTCGATTTCTGATGTGTTGATTTGCGTGGAGTTAATGTGAAAAAAATGATTTATCCAGACTTACAGTCGGCTAGAAGACCTTTGCCACATTCGGAGGAAGTACCTGTTCCAACAAATTGTTTTACCCGCAAAACATCGTGTAAAGAAACTATGATCATATTGCCCCCCTTACATATGAAGCTAGGTTTAATGAAACAATTTATAAAGGCATTAAATGGGCAATTTTTTTCCTATGTAATTAAAAATTTCCCTAATCTGAGCATCGAAAAGATAAATGGGGGTATTTTAGATGGCCCACAAATAAGAACATTAGTAAAAGATACTGATTCCGTAAGTTCAATGACCAGTTTGGAACTACTTGCGTGGACTTCGTTTGTTGAAGTTACTAAGAACTTTCTGGGAAATAACAAGTCAAGTAACTACACTGAAAAACATGCTAAATAATTTTAAAAACTTAGAGTATAACATGTCCATCAAAGTGCACTATCTCCACAGTCATCTCGATCAATTCCCAGAGAATCTGGGATCCTATAGTGAAGAACAAGGTGAGCGGTTTCACCAGGACATAAAAACCATGGAAGGAAGGTACCAAGGCCGATGGGATCAGCACATGATGGCTAACTACTGCTGGGGGATGATTGTTCTACTACGCCTCATTCGCGAAATTCGCGTAAAAGAAAGTTTTTGTGTACCTAACAATGTAATAAATGCTATTTTCGATGAAAATATTTATTTTTCTTTAAAAATCAATATCTAGAAAACTACACGTAGGAAATCAAATTTTTTGCTATACATGTAATTAGTAAAAGGTCCTAAGTTAAAAAAATATTACAGCTTCTTGGCACCAAAACCACTGTTGACCAGTGATATTTTTTTAAAAGAATAATTGGGGCGTGATCTACAATCAATATCGAAGCCAAAAATATAGTTTTTAGAATTTTTGTCTGTTTGTCTGTATGTATGTCCGGGGTAAACTCAAAAAGTACTGCATGGATTTACTTCAAATTTTGTATGAATATTACTAATAGGTCGGGTCAACATATAGGCTACAAATTATGACGCTATCACCTACGGGGAAGGGGCAGTGCGGAGTAAACGAACTCCGTGCGGAATAAACGATCTCGCGCGGACGAAGTCGCTGGCAACAGCTAGTATATAGATATTATAAATTATAAATGCCAAATCTGTTTGTTACGCTTTCACGGCTAAGCCGCTAAACTGATTTTCATCAAATCTGATACGTATCTAGGGTCAAAAATAGGCTAACATTTTTTTTTAAATTAACCTCTAAGGGGATAGATTTGGAGATAAAAGTTTGTATGAAAATTATATGGAGAACATGTTAATCTACTCGCCGGCGAATCTGCGTGGATCACATAGTATAATTATTAATTACATTCCCTAGTCTTAATATAATAATATACATTCCTGTGGCTAAGTAACATTATTTACGAAATAAAAAAATATTTTTTAGATTTTCTGATAAAACCTAATATAATTAATATATTTGGTATAAAATCAGTCAAAGAAGTATATTAAAGAAGTATATTATATCAAAATATAGGATAGTAAAAAACAGATTTTTCTCCTGATGATCAGTAATCACCACCTAACGATACCAGAGATGTTGATGATACTTTTGGGCACATCGTGGGTGTACTTTTGCCCATTCGGAGATATGAGCTTAAATGTATTTACCAATTTTATTTAAGGCGAGGCATCGGGACAAACGGGAAAAAACTGGTTCGCTAAATCACGTTTTTTTGTATTGATTGTCAAACAACAATTTTACAAAAATTACATGATATACCTGAAGATATTATCTAAGGAATGTGCTAACTTATTACATGATATAATGTACTATACTTGATCATATAAAATTCCGAAAACAGGCTAAAAAAAAATCTTTAAAACAAATAATTTGTTAATAATATTTCTAATCTTCCACATGATTTTTATATGGTGATATTTAGTTTTAAATACAAAAAAGAATGTACTAAATTTTGGTTTTCAGCTGAAGTCCTATATTTATTTATCTGAATATTAACACGTTTCCCAGCGGTTTCAGAACATATCGCGCCGTCCATTTCCTATAGAACTGACGCGCGTCAAAAGACCTCGCCTTAAATTAAACAAATGTATGGCCTATTAACATTGATATATAATGCCTATTAATAAAAATAATAAAATAAATAAATAATAATAAATAAATAAAATATATAAACGGGACAAATTACACTTATTGATCTAATCCCAAAGTAAGCAAGTTATTTGCTTGTGTTATGGGTGTTAGTCAACGATATACATAATTATATAAATACTGGAATATATTTAATAAACACCCAAACCCGGAAATACAAACATTTATGCTCATCACACAAATGCTTGTTCCCGTCGGGGATCGTACCCGAGCCCCATCAATTGCGTAGTCAGGGTTGCTAACCACTCGACTAACTAATATAAAGATTATTCATATTATAAACATCGTAAATTACATTACTTTCATGTTATCTAAATTTCGGTAATACCTATTAACTTCATTGAGTATTATTATCTAAGTATTTTATATCTATTATTATATCCAGGCATTTATCTTCAAAAGCCGCTTATTTTATAATTTGGCAAAACGTATAATATCTAATAAAGATAACTTAAGAACTTCATCACTGAATCACTACATAGTATAAAACAAAGTCGCTTTCTCTGTCTGTCCCTATGTCTATGTTTCTATGTATGCTTAAATCTTTAAAACTACGCAACGGATTTGATGATAGGTTGATTCTTGAGGAAGGTTTTAGTATATAAACCTTTCCTATATTTCCACGGGAACAAAAGCCACGCGGGTGAAACCGCGGGCAGGTCGCTAGTACAGGGTAAAGAAATTATGTTTTCCCTGTGTTGGTTTGGGCCTTCAGTCAGTTTTCCTTTGGCTTTGACAAAAGTCAGTTGGATTTTCCCATTTATATTACGACAAAATTTACAAGTTTTTAAAACAAAATAAACTTATATAAGTTTCTTCGTTAACTTTTCTCGAAGCAAAGACCATATGACTTGCTGCCCAGCATTCCATCAAAGACGAAAAGTTGGCCAAACGTATCACTGCCATTGTGATTGCTACAAAATAAATTTTTGTAACGACTTCCCCGAATTTGATAGCATGCATGGCAAAAAAGAATCAAACGGCATATCAGAGATCTAAATTTAAGAATCGCATTTTCCAAAGTCCTCCTGAATTGCTCTAATTCGTGGGTACTTACGTTTGTAGTGTCAACGTCCACCACATTGTAATTTTCATCCGCCAGTCCTATTTCTGGAGGAACAATCGGTGACTGAGTTGGGGGTTGAATTTAATTGGTTAAATTAAAAAAACCAACTAGTGGGTCCACGTTAGCAACTTTTTTTTTACTTTTTGAATAAAATATACACACTCAAAAAACTGTTGCAATCGATGCTACTGCTGATTCTGAACAAACTAGTTTTAACTTTTGTATCGAGAGACACCTTGTATATAAAATGCATGAAACAAAGAAAACATGTTCCATGATAAAATGTATATGCCTTCCCTTTGGATTTCAAAGTTGTTGAAGCGGCTGTGATAAAATTTATATGAAACTGGCTTCGCCCTGCAGCCCATCCAAGTTTTTGGTGAATCCCACGGGAAGAACTTATTTTTATTCTTGTACAGATAAGAGTATCCAATGTGATATTCCAGGTCAAAATCTATATGTGTGCCAAATTTTATCTAAACCGGTCAAGCCGTTTTGACGTGATTAAGCAACAAACATCAATCCACCCATACATCCAAACATCCACACATTCGCATTTATAATATTAATACAGATTAGTAGGATAGGATCATCAGATTAGTTCCACGGGTGTTTCTAAGAAGTTTTCTAATATTTTTGGCGGGCTTGGAAATGTACAAAACAAAAGTTTATAATTTTTAGCGTAATTTATTTACAAAATAGGTATTTCATTGAAAAGTTGGATAATTTTTATGTAAAGGAAGCTACAAAAATATCAGACGGCTCGTGATAAGCACGTCCTGCTATGCATTTTGTATATTTTTAATATTGTATGTATTTGGTGTTATGCTAAAAACTTACACATTTAAAACTAAACAAACAAACTTACACATTACTTACATAACCTAAACACAAACAAATATTGACGTAAGTATTACCGAATGGACACGAGTAATCAGATTTTCTTGCGTTTATCTGTCTGCATGTTAATTCCATGATAAAATTCTGTGAAACTATATTTCGAGAATAATTCTTAACCGTGCATTTTAACATCGATTGATCGGTTGCATCATGCATGACCGTGTGGGTCCGGGCTTACTTTGAAAATTAGACCATCTGCCGTACTGCCAGACGGTAAGAGGCTAATGATGGGCCGAACATGTTACTAATATTGTGACTACTTTGTAGAGTTCAGTAATGTCTCTCTCAGATCTGGTACCACCTTACCTATTCTTGCTGCAATAGTATCAGTGCTTGTCACTGTCGTGTTCCGGTTTGAAGGACAAGAAAGCTGGTAAATTTACACAAGTAACATTAACATCTCGCCACATGGATAGCAACGCATCATTACCGTCTTTAGTGTCTATAGGCAATGGTTGTTCTTGTCTCTTTCTAACACAAGGAATATCTGCTTGTTTGTTATCTTATGATATGAAAAAATCGGACTCAAGGGACCTTGTAAGGAAGAGCGAACCTATTCTCAAAAGGCTGGGATCGTATCTACGGGATTGGTGTTTGAAAAATCTCTGGTGTTGCATAAGTATCTGTGTGGTTTAGGTACCTATATATGGGTGCTGGTGATCACTTATCATTAGATAAGCCCCCTACCTGTTTGATCACTCTTCTATAAAAAATGTGTATGGAACATCATACAGTATAGAAGTGAAATCTCTAAATAATAATATAAGGAACGTCCAGTGCCTAGGCTTTTCACCTACAAACATAGTTTTACAATATCTTTCTTCTCTCTCATGTAACGAAATATGCCTATTGTGACGTATTCTTAAAATTTTACTCATTTCTTTTTTTTATTCGTATCACAAACAAATAATTTTTTTACTTTGAGGTTGTTAGTCGTTTAACAAATTACATAATCTGAATCGTTTATTTGAGAAACCCCATAAGTCACATTTTTTTCGAAATTGGGTTTATTGCATTTTTCGGTTCTTTGAATATCCTCTCACGTTTACGTGTATATAATAAGTCCAAATATCCCATAAGTCCAAAATTAAAAAAATAAGTTTCTTTTTTTTTTACAAAAAAAAAACTTCTTCTGAGTGAAAAAAATGTTTTTAAATTAAAATTGACGCCTTTTTGAAAAAAAAAAAAATCACCCGTGACCACTGGCTGTCAGTAAAAAAAGTAAAATTAAATTTTAATAATTTTTGCTGTTATTAGTTTGATAAAATTTAATTAAATTATTGTTTTATTCTTTACTGTGATTTCACTGACTTTAATTTAAAAATAAATGATTATTTGTTATAATTTCCGTTAATTGTAGTTCTACTCCATATTTTGTAGTTTATTTTATAAATTTAATAAATTATTGAGGAAGAAAAATTTATAAATTAATGACTTTTTAACTATTTTCTTCGTTTGTTTGAGAAACCCCATAAGTCCACCTACTTTAAATCATTATTGTTAATTGTAGTAATTAACAATTAAAATTTTTTATGCTGGAATCTTTTTTAGAGATGCTAACATTATTATTATTTATCATTGGTTCACGATGTTAATGCTAACTTAACCTGGAAAAATGTTTTTTGCTTCTCCTGAAAAATTTAGTATTTTGGACTTATGGGGTTTCTCAAATAAACGATTCCTGTCGAGCGATGTTTATCTATATATTTTTTTAATTTTAAGTTTAAAAGTACAGGCGGCTCTCCTGATGATATTATCGTTGCCTTTAGACATCAAATATATTTTTTAAATATGGATTTCCGCTTTACAATAATTATACAAATCTAGCAGCGCAACCTAGTTTCGTAGGCTATGATCAGTGTCAAACTATTATTATATTACGATCTGCATCGGATTATAAGCCTGCATGCACATGATATCATCAAGAAAGGCGTCTTGAGTGTGTAAAAGGCAAAACTTGAAAAAATGCAAATAAGCACACATTGTTAATAAAATTATCAGAGTGCCCACATAAATAATTACGTATAATCCATCATATTACAATAATATTCTTTATCAAAATGATAGCAAAAACCAATTTCCGAAAGCAATTAATACTTATCGTAGATTAATAGCTTTCCTTTACGTTAGTTATCGGATTAGCTCCCTTTCCGGCTTTAACGGCTTCATCTTATCACACCAGTGTAGAGCATATTATTATGATGTAAAGATCTAAGATAAAGACTATCCAGGATTTCCGCTTTTGAATTTGATAGACAATAATTATACAGATACTAGCTGCGCAGTCGAGTTTCACTCGGATATTTTTCATGTGTTTTTTTTTTGTAGAAAAGGGGGGCAAACAGACAGGAAGGTCACCTGATGGTAAGTGGTTACTGCCGCTCATGGACAAATACACTATCAGAAAACTTGCAATTACGTTACCGGCCTTTTAAGAGTTACCTCTTTTCTTGAAGGTCCCCAAGTCGTATCCGTTCGGGAAAACCCCTGCCTTTATTGGTTTCACGGAGAAGTAGTGCGGGGAAAAAAGTACCTTGAGAATCGTACAGTTGCGGCTTTCCAGACATCAAGATGGTAAGGATGAAATTTTGAATTTTAGCGACAACTGCACACAGCACAGTTCAAAATAAATATAAAAGGGGGGCTCATATACATGTACAACAAACGTTATTTTTCGCCGTTTTTATAGATGATAGTACGAAACTTTTCGTGCGTGAGTTCGACTCGCACTTGGCCAGTTTTTTCATTTCACTGAGTTTCAATTTACAACGATTTTAAAGAAGTTTCACGGTAATAAATGATATAATGTCGGACTCGTAATGGAGTAGGTAGAGTGGAGCTTAGTCAATAGAAGCTCCCAATCACCACAATTCGTTTTGTTCGTAGGCAAGATGGGTAGTGAAACCCATCGTAGGTTATGATCAGTGACAAACTTGTAAATTATAAAACAGTAGTATATGAGCATACTTGTGTGCGTAATGTGCAAAAAATTGTTTCAAATCTGGCCTGTTAATTTGTTACATTTACTAGGAATATTTTATCTAGACAGTACGAAATATAAGGTGATAGCGTAGTATTTAAAAAATAAGTATCCAATTTGCAAAAAATATAAATATCCATCATTTTGAGTAAATATCCGATAAAAACGGGTAAAAACAGTATTTATCCATTTCGGATATATACCTGCTCAAGTATTTTTACCCTCCGAGTTTTTATCCTCCGCCCATCAATAATCATAGTACATAACCTATAACATGTAACGACTTTCGCTTGTTTCTTACTTACTACTCTTGTTACCACGGATTAAATGAATACGCCTTTCAAGCAATTTCTTAGTTTGTCAGTGTAGGTAGCAATTACACACAAAAATACGGAGTTATGCTACTTACTGATGAAATAAAATCATTTCAAGGGTAATTTTTAAACCTTGTCATCTCATTCGGCACGATAAAATAGCACAACATGGTTTATTTGTATTTTTTTACAATATAACATAACCTACAAATTTATGAATTTTTCACAATATTTAACAGAATATCCCAATAGATCCCAATAGATTTTAATGTTGTAAAACATACGTAATCACAATCTAAGAATATATTGCAGATCTCCTTCACCTCTATTTAATTGAGATCACTAAAGGAAGTGCACTATTTGAAATAACTATCCATTGAGAGACGTAATCGCTTATGCATCTGTAGGAAGTCTAGATTCTAAATTTAGACATTTTATGCAACAACGAATGAACCGGAAAAGTTTTTTTATATAATTAGATAAGAGCAGGGGCGCTCTTCCTATATTTTTGGTCACAACTTTTCTTTTTGGCTGACTCTATACTAAAAATAGTAATAACCTAAATGAATGAACACTTGCACCTTGAATTATTTTTTAAATATTAAATAAATAAATATTGCTGGACAAATTACACGAATTGATCTAACCCCAAAGTAAGCAAATTATTTGCTAATATGTAATTCTATGTTTTAGTATCGTTGACAACCAAATAATTTGCTTACTGGGGTTAGTTCGATTTATGTAATTTCTCCAGCGATATTATTATCATAAACATTTTAATTTCTTTTGGACTTAATCCCATTTTCGTTGCGTACGCAGAACTTTGATGTGTGATAAAAAAGAATTGACAAATCATTTCCCGCCAATTTTTTTTATTATAAATTTTTTTTTATTACTAAGAAGGTTGCAGCGTTTTAAAAACATAACATTCGAAATTCAAATAGTTCCGATTAGCTAGGAGTGCCAAACTTTTAGTGTGCCCCATTTAATACAGATAATATGCATCACAATCCAAATAAAAACAGAAGCAGTGAACGATCCTTGACAGTTAACTGTGTTCTGAATTGCTCCGTGGTTAAAAATAAAATTTTTTGTCTAAAAGTAACACAATTGAACAAAATCATATACGTATACAGTACAGAAATAATGCTTCTATTGTGTATATAAATTATCTGGTTTTTTTTATAAATAATGTACTAAAATGTGATAAAATAAACAGTTTTCGGAAAAGTGATAAGTGAATTTGTGGGTAATTGTGAAAGATAGTGTCAATAATATATTTGAATGAACACAATTAACATTGTAACTGTAATAAAAATAACTAGTCAGTGAATTGCGATCAACAATTTCAACGTGTGCGCGTAACGTGTAACGTGTAAGCGACAGTTAAACGACGACACCCGTGTTCGAACCCCAGATGCCGTCATAAGTTTTTTTCTATTTTTTTCATTTTTTTTTGTTGATTTTTTACGTCGTATATCGTATATCTTGAAAGATGTCTTCCGCTACTCTTTGGGGATGTTGTGAAAAGGGTTCTACAACAGAAAAATACCTGCCTTGTAGCACTTGTAAAAAGTTGTACCATTTTGAATGTGTATCTCTTACTGAAAACTTGAGTAAATCTACTATGTCAGTTTGGAAATGCTCTCTTTGTCAGGGTCCTAAATCATCAAAGAACGATAACACGCCAGTGCGAAATATAACCACAACTAGAGGTAGCAAAAAGAAAGTTTCTGACTCACCGGTCGAGACAAAGTGCCAAGTTACTCCTATTACAAGGGAGGAGGCGCAAAATATATTTCAGGAAACACTTGATGAAAAACTTAATGAAATGTTATTAAAATTTCAAACTAACATTTCAAATCTTTTGGACGATAAACTCACACCCTTAAAACACGAGTTAACGGAAATTTCTACATCTATGACATTCTTAAGTGCACAATATGAAGAAATAAAGAAGGAATACGCAGAGATAAAAGAAATTAATGTTCATCTCCAAAGGGAAGTCAAAGAAATTAAACAGGAAAATGCATCGCTACGTGAAACAATCTCAGAATTGAATAGTCGTCTTAATTTCAATCAAAAAAGAGAACTTGGTGCATATTGCGATGAAACTGGGTAAAGTGGTCGGTTGTGAAATAGTTGAGAGAGATATACTCCACTGTACACGGGTTGCTAAACACAATCGTAATAGCACCCGCCCACGTTCCATTGTACTTCAGCTCTCATCTCCTAAACTGCGTGACCAGATTCTTGCTTCTTCTATAGCTTATAATAAAAAACATCCAAATGACAAGCTCAACAGTGAACACATTGGACTGAAAACTAAAGTACCTATATTTGTTATGGAGCATTTGTCTGCTTATAACAGAGGATTGCATGCTGCTGCCAGACAAAAGGCAAAAGAGTTGGGGTATAAATATGTGTGGGTCAGAAACGGGCGTATTTTTATGCGCAGAACAGATGAATCCGCATATATTTTAATAAAAAATATACATAGTTTAGATAATTTATAGATTAATGTAGTCTCGTTTATATTGCTGTTTATGTTATAAAATTCGATAATTTAAATATTTACTATCAGAATTGTCGTGGTTTGCGTTCCAAAACTCATGCATTTTATAGAAATTTGTTACGTGAAAATTATGATATTATTGTTTTAACTGAGACGTGGTTAAATGACAGCATTTCTAACAGTGAACTATTTGGCGATCAATATATCGTATATAGAAGGGACAGAGAAATTAATTTTCTTAATTCTAAAAAAGATTGTGGTGGAGTATTAATTGCTGTACTCAGTAAAATTAATTCTAGATGCATAGTGTGCCGTGATAGTGGTTGTGAGGAACTTTGGGTAGCTGTCGATGTTAACTTGTCACAAACTGTACGCCAAATAGTTTTTTGCGTTGTCTATTTACCGCCACCAGTATCTAAGAGTTTTCTTGAAAATTTTATTGATAGTTGTAATGCTTTATTTGAGAAATCTAATGGTAATTTCTGTATTTTTGGTGATTTTAATTTAAACAATATTAATTGGAGTTTGTTGGATGAGTCAAAATTGTTAAATTTAAATGGATTGGGAAAGCTTTTACTAGATTTTATTGATACTAATGGTTTAGTGCAACATAATCGGATTGTTAATGTCTCGGGTAATATTCTGGATCTTGTATTGTCTGATCTTCCTTCCTGTGAAGTGTCAGGATCGCATACAGCTTTGTCGGTGGTTGACCGACTTCACCCTCCTTTAATAGCTTATATTCACAAGGTCAATAATGATAGTCTTTTATATAATAATTTAATATCAAAACCAAATTTTTTTTAAAGCAGATTATGACAATATACAAAGTCGTCTAGCGTTAGTAAATTGGATGGAAAAGTTTCAATATTTACAGGACGTTAATCAAATTGTAGCTGTTTTTTATAAGGTGATTTATGATATTATTAAAGAACTAGTGCCTCAACGTAGACAAAAAAGTAAAAAGTATATATGGTTCAGTCGTAGTTTAACAAAAGCTCTCAAAGAAAAATACAACATATATCGTAGGTTTAAGAAATACAGGAACTCTATGGACAAAATACAATTAAATTTGCTTAGTAGACGTTGCGAAAAATTGGCTACTAATTGCTATAAAGCTTACGTCGGAAGAATAGAGAATAAAAACTCTGACAATCCTAAATTGTTTTGGTCTTTCATTAAGGCAAAGCGGGGAGGCAAAAGTAACTATCCGTCTTGTATAACAGACGGAACAAAATACACAACTAATGGGGTTGAGATTTGTGATATGTTTGCAGATACATTTTCGTCTGTTCAATCATCAGTCGTCTACGAGTAATGATCATGCTTTGGTCTGTTTGTCTGTTTTGACCAACAACGGTGAAGCTCTAATGATACCCAAATTTGAAAAGGAATGCGTTCTTAAGAAATTAAAATCTGTTGATCGGTACAAGGGAGCGGGGGCGGACGGAATTTCTCCTAATTTTGTTGCAGAATGCGCCGAACATCTAGCATTGCCTCTTTTTATGATTTATAATAAATCATTAAGTTCTGGAATTTTTCCCGACGCCTGGAAGATAGCAAAAGTTGCCCCTGTCCCTAAATCTAATAAACATGATATTATTTCTACTTATAGACCTATATCGATTTTACCAGTGTTAGCTAAAATCTTTGAATCACTAATTTGTCCCTATTTTCAACGTCATCTAGAGCAGTACTTGAGTATTAGTCAATTTGGGTTCGTTAGGCATCGATCGACTGCGGCGAACTTGGTTTGCTTTACAGAAACTGTGTTGCAGGCAGTAAACTCTAACAGCGAAGTGGATGTTATATATACAGACTTTAGCAAGGCATTCGACCGAGTACCTCATGATTTGTTAGTTAAAAAGTTATCATGTTACGGTGTATTTGGATCAATACTCAAATGGGTTAAATCCTATTTAGCCAATCGCACGTTTTATGTTGTAATAAATGGATATGAATCTGGGTATCACACTATTACGTCCGGTGTGCCTCAAGGGTCTCACTTGGGCCCGGTTTGGTTTAATTATTTTATAAACGACGTAGTTCTTTGCTTTTCTAACTCAGAACCTTTTATGTGCGCAGATGACTTAAAATTTCTCAAGGAAATCAAGTCAGAACACGATGTCTCATTGCTCCAAAGTGACTTAGATAAACTTATGAATGGTACACAAACAACGGTATGCTACTAAATTGTAATAAATGCTTTCATGAAAAGTTCACTCGTAAACTTAATCCGACGAATTATACTTATTATATTGGGCAGAATAAAATACACATTCTAGATGAAATAAAGGATCTTGGAGTTGTATTCGATAGAAAACTTACTTTTTTACCTCAGATTGAGCAAGTTATTCGAAAATCATCCAAAATGCTAGGATTTTTAATTCGAACTGTCAAAGTTTTTAAGAGTGAAAGAGCAAAGATTTGTCTTTATTACAACCTAGTCAGAAGCCAACTAGAATACTGCAGTGTAGTATGGCGACCACACTATGCAACACACACATTAAGGATTGAAAGAGTTCAAAAGCGTTTCTTATGGCACCTGGCGTATAATCGTGGTATAGCGAAACAATGTTTTTCCTACAAAGATAGGTTACTGATATTTAAAATTATATCATTGGAGGACCGTAGAAAGCTTTTGGACTTTTCATTCTTTTATAAACTACTCAGAAATGATATTGACTTTGTTGCCCCCAATTGTTACAAAAAATAGATTTCCGTGTGCCGAGAGGTCATCCTCGTGGGCCCATCACACCTGTTTGCCCGCCTCTACGCAGGACTGTAGCTGGTGCAAATTCCCCTTTACCGCGTTTTTGTAAATTAGCCAATGAATACAGTTACGCTATCGACATTTATTTTGACTCATTTAACAAAATCCGCAAAATGTTTATAAAGCATAGAACTGATTAGGTTTAGCCCTGCATTAATTTTTGTTTTTAATTAGAAGTTTATATATTCGTTTTATGAATATATACAGTATTACAGTCAATTGTTACTTTTAAAAAGGCAAGTGGTGTTTACCTATAATTGTTTGTTACAATAAGCTAGTTAATTTTTGTCATGTTATCTATAATTGAATTAACATTGTACACAAATGTTGGTAAGCCTTAATAAATAAATAAATAAAAATGTTATATCACTCTCGTCACTTGTTAGTTGTTACTCGTCGGTAGCAAATTGTTTTAGAATTAACATTATAACGTTTTAACAAGGAAGTCAATTGTGCAATCATTATCCACTTATACGTTCATTTGGATCTAAAACTTTATACCGGAAGCAAGGTCATGGGCTATAAATATTATTATTGTTAACCGCGTTGTTGCTACTCTAATGAAATTCATTTTTTTTGCATAATTTCGAGTTAACAAATATTTTATTTATTCAGGGTGATAATTTTTATATTACCCTAATATTATAGCGAAGTAAGAAGAGTGAACCGAATGTTGATAGAGGCTCAGGTTCGTTCATAGATACATATTGTAAATATATCTATGTACCTAATAGACGAATGCAGTGTTGGCAGATCCGTAAAAAAATATTATTGTAGGTATCAGGGCCATAAAATTATTGTATTTTCAGTAAAATTATTGTACATTTTAAAATAAGATTTAATTATCGTCTGAAAGCTTTAATTTACAAGAGCATAATTAAATATAAATTGTAATTTTATTTAAATGACGTTTCGGTAATTATTAAACACATTTATTTTAAATGTAATTTTTCAGGCAAGTATATACTTGAGAACTTAGTTATTGTTAAGGCGGGAAATTTGACTCAAACATTTCAGAAATAATTATTTTTTGAGGAAAATAATAATTTTATATAGAAAATTGCTATCATTTCAAAATTTATGTAATTTTGTCAAGATTGTGCGCTTAGGATTGAGGCATAGATAAATATTACACGTCCAGATTGATAATTGGCCGATTAAAAGTCTACTAAATTTGGTAGACTGGGTGACAATCATAGGAGAATGAGCTGAAGGAAAACTATAAAATATGTCGGTTTGTAAAAACAAACTCTTGTCGCAATTTTCTTGAAAAATCTTATAATAATAGCGAGAACACGTTTCATGAGCAATTTTTATTCTACAATTAAAATTTTATATGAAAACTTAGATTATTTAGTTCGATTAATCAGTACTGCCGGTTCATTACTGGGGTAATTTTCCAAAAAAAAATGGAAAACACATTTCACGGATGGATGAATATTTTTTTATATATCACAAGATAGCAAACAAGCAGATGGCTCTCCTGATGGAAAAAGATACCATCCCTAAATGGTGCGTTGCTATCCTTACCCTCCATTGGAACAAGACAATGATAAGCATTGACGCTATTGCGGCAGGAATAAGTAAGGTGGCGGTACCAGATGCCCGGGCGAGACGTCCCAGAACTCTACCATCTAGTAGTCACGATGGTAGTGACACGTACAGCCAATCGTTCGGTCGCCTTTTACGACCCGCCTGGCAGAACGGCAGTTGGTCTATTCTTCAAAGTAACCCGGATCAACACGAGGGAAAATGTCTGTTCATTTTCAAGAAAAACATAAAACTGACCTTGTAATAAAACCCGAATGTCAAGATTTTTTTAACCATTATATTTTGCGCACATAGCCACTTGGGTCTTTATGCGTAGCTGGCTAAATTAATTCCAGTTATTTTAACGCCTTCCAGAAGCTTGTAAGAAGGCTCATATTTTCCCCTGCTTTTTTAAAAGTTTCCTATTCTTTAGCACAGCTAGACCAAAAAAGAACATTTACCAGAAAAGGGTGAGCAGGTAGAATGAGCCTGCTATCAATACTGGTTTAACTCAAATGTTGTAAATTTCAGTGTATTACTTATGCATCAAAATCATGACAACTCAAATTAATACCTATTAGTGGAGCCCAAGATGCAAAATGTGTTGTTACTCGAGCGTCGTAGGGTACATATTGGATTTTGTAGATTGAATTATAGGAAAAATAAAAGGTTATATAATGTTTTTCATTTCAATGGTGGGGAAAAAATTTACAGTTAAAAATATGTAAAAAAAACAGTGACATGAAATCACTGAAGCGCGTCAGATTAAGTAATGGTGGGTTAATTGCCCAGTAAAATTTAAAAAAAATCTGAAAATTCAAGTATAACGTAAGGGAATGGGAAGGTCACAAAGTTACAAAGAAAACACTGCCTTGACATTCTGAGCACGTCTAATTTTTTTATTATAGAGGAAAGGATGTAACAATAACGAAAAAGATGTACTCGTAATTTAACAATTTTGACATCCCGAAGTTATCGGAATTTTCATTACAATTTTTTTCCTAGTAACCCAACTCTATATAAAGTGCTTATATTTAGTGGAGAGCCCCAATAACATGCGAGGTATCTCCCCTATGTTAATCTGACGCGCTCGAGTAAACACCAAAATCCCCTCTTGGCTTCCCCTACTATAATATTGCTTCCAAGCACATGGGTGCAGCTTAAAACAGTTCCTAATTGTTAATGATAGATGCATGCACTTCATTTTCACTGCTGATTGCATTTGGCAATTTCCTGTTTCGGTGGTGCACGATAATGCTCGTTCGTTCAAAAAAAGTTGCTATCTATCGTCGAGTAGTAGAGCTTTTGTATATCATAAGACAGCAATCAAGCAGAATTTGAAAGAGAGAGAAAACCGTCTACAGACACATAAGATGTTAATGACGCGTTGCTATTCTTGTGCCAGATGCATGACTTAACCGGCTACCCTATCCTCCAACCAACCAAAATATAACGGTGACAAGCACTGACGCTATAGTGGCAGGAATAGATAAGGTTGAAATAGGTAGTGGGTAGTATCGAAAATTGTATACTTAAATAAATTAAATAAAGCCTGTAGACCGTAGCCTGTTTGAAGAGTAGACCGTATACCGTTCTGTCAGGCAAGTCGTAAAAGACGACTGATCAGCTATACGTGTTAGTAATTCCTGGCGATTAATTAGTAGAGTTCTGCATTGTTTCGCCCGGGTCTGATACACCTATATATAACATTTACTTCTAATATTAGTACAGACTTTATTTAATTTATTTAAGCATACAATTTTCGATACTACCCGCTATATACATTTTTCTTTTGCTACTAAGGTATATTATTTCACTTCTCCTTCACTTCACTTAATTTGGGTATAGATAAGTTCTTGTTTTTTTATTTGTCTAGCAATAGAGCTGTAAATAAGGTCGATAAAGGTCGAAATTCAATTTTTTATATAGGTAAATAAAAAAGCTGGATTTCAATCTTTTCCGACCTTAATTCAACCTTTTGTAATCACGATTACATTACATGAACATTACAAAAATATCGTGTGTATATAGTTCGTCTAATTTATCATCAGTGCAGTGAAATATAAACAATGGTAGCAGCCAAATTGGTAGCAAGGTCGATAAATAAAGGCACGGCTGTTGAACAAAATTGTTACGGAGCTATTCATAATGCGGGGATTCTATTTTCGATAATAAAAACATCCTTATACTCGTAGTAGGGGAGCCCAAGATGCTTAATAGGGATTTACTTGAGCGTCGTAGAGACCTATTGGTTTTTGTAGATTAAGAATCATCATGGCGGGTGTCACCAGAAATCACCACGCCGTAGGCAGAGTTAACCGAACGTCTATAGAATTTCCACTGTGTCGTTCCTGGGTGATATCTACTATAGTCCTTGAACAGAGTTGATGAACATTATAGTATGTATGTTCATCTATACCGAACCGTTTAATCAGCGCACGCCGGTAAAGCATCACATCTTGCCTAAATTCTGTTGACTTGATATACATATATACCATTATTTTTCTCTGAAATTTTTGTTCAATCATAATAAAATATAGCCTATAGCACTCCTGAATAGTGTACTTTCTGATTGTGAAAGAATTTTCATGATTGGTTCAGTATTTTCGAAGATTAGCCCTTACAAACAAACAATCAAAGTTACAAACTTTACCTCTTTATTAGTTTTATTAGAATAAATAAATATAAATTATATTTGATTAGTAACTTTAATGTTACTTTATTTGATTTTTTTAATTGGCTAAATGTTTTTTTTTAATTCCCGCGTAAGTAGTTGAGGAAGTTACTGATTTTGCCCCGAATTTCGAAAATCGAATTTTCACCAGATCTCCACGTTTTGAGTTACCAGGAACCAATTCCAAATATTTTGTTAATTACAGCCAATAGTTTTTCAATCGCTATAATTTTGTATTAATTTTACAGTAAACCAAATAACAGAATGACAACCAATCCATCCGATCGTCACATATTTTCTTAACGTCGCCTCGTCGTCACAAGTATTCTTTTTTTATAGCGCTCGATGTCATAGACTACAACAGCGGCGTGTAACAATTTTGTCAGTAAGTATGTAAATTTATACTAATTTGGTCTAGGAGATTTTGAGAAATTTTGAATAAACCTAAAAAACATTTTGGTGAAATAGATTTATTTTTAAAATAAATTTGAAATTATTGTGCCAATTGAGTACAAAATCTAATCATCTCTATTTCCAAAAAACCCGCGCCCAAATTGCATTAAAATCAGTTTATTCGTTCGGGAGTTATCGTTGACGAGTATTTTGAAAAAAGTGTTTGTTTTACCTAACTATAAAATTTTTCAGTCAATCACTTTTGCAATGGTCTCCTACAATAATTTAGTACGTAAAAAACTAAGTCCAATGCCGTTTCAAGAATTTAAATCGAATTAAAGTTTCAAAAATTACAGTTTTTCAAATATAGAAATATATGTACAGTCCGGATATATATTTGTCATTGACGTTGAATATATATATAGCTTAAATATTTATAGCTTAAATGTTCTTAATAGCTTATTAAAGTATTAAATCATAAAAGCGTTCTTAGTCCGCATTATTGTGATGAGCAACTTCGGAACTATAAATTGCGCGTGGCCCGACACGCACTTTGCCAATTTTTGTTATTTTAAGTATCTAACAAGTGTCTTGGCAAAATCTTAGCTCAGAATTTTGTCAATCTAACTTAGATTTCTGAGATTAGCAGTTGTGCTAAAGAGCTAAATGACAAGATACTAATACTTGAGCCTCAGAGGAATAGTTATTACTCTGAGACTGAGCAGTGAGCACAGACTACTGTGGATGTTTACGTTAAGCTTACTTAAATTCAAACTTTATTTAGCTATTCCCCAAGTTTAAAAAATAATTATTAAATGCTTATAGGTTAAGGAGTTGATATAGAATCCTACGGAATATATCTCTCTATCTCACCCCTGTTCTTTTTGAATTAAAGGCACCGAAACTGCCGGTCTAATTGCTACAATTCCGCAATTTTGCGAGTTGCTTCTTTAATTGATTGGAGAGATTTATATCAATGCATAAATATTAACAACTGGCTATGCCTGCAAATTCGTCTGCGTGGAAAAATTTGTAAAATAAAAGTAGCTTAAAGTACTCCTTATTACCGCGATTCAAAAGATGACAGTCCCGGGGTTTTACCCGCATATTTTCCGTCCCCGTGGGATTTCTAGTATAAAAATCCAATATCCTTTCTTGGGTCTCAAACTATCTTTGTGCCGAATTTCATTCAAATTGATTCTGTGGTTTGGGCGTGAAGAATAGACAGACCGACAGAGTTACTTACGCGTTTAGAAGTATGGATATGGTAGCTATTTTCAATGACCGCATTTATAAACTTGTTATCAAAAAGTTTTGCAAAAGTGCAGGATAAGTTCGAGAATCTTGAAGCACTATAATGTTTTAATTTTATTATTATTTTTTTTTTATAGAAGAGGGGGCAAACGAGCAAGAGGTGCACCTGATGGTAAGTGATCACCGCCGCCCATGGACATCTGCAATACCAAAGGTCTTGCAGTTGCGTTGCCGGCCTTTTAAGAATGAGTAAGCTCTTTTCTTGAAGGTCCCTATGTCGTATCCGTTCGGAGATACCCCTGCCGGTAATTGATTCCACAACAGAGTAGTGCGAGGCAAAAAGTGTCGGGAGAAACGCACAGTTGTGGATTTCCAGACGTCGAGATGGTGAGGATGGAACTTTAAATTTTGACGCGATATCTGATGGTGGAATTCGGCGGCAAGAATTATTCCAAACAACTCGTCGGAACACTCTCCATGATAAAGACGATAGAAGACGCAGAGTACATCTCTGCGTAATGCCAAAGAGTCGAGCTGTTCCGAAATAGCCTGGTCGTCAACGATTCGAACCGCTCTACGCTGTATGCGATCAAGAGGAAGAAGCTGGTATTGGAGAGCTCCGGCCCAGAGATGAGAACAGTACTCCATGTGAGGCCGAATCTGTGCCTTATAAAGTTGAAGGCAATGGGCCGGCAAAAAGTACTGTCTCGCTCTGCTGAGCACACCGAGTTTTTTAGAGGCTAATTTAGCCTTGCCTTCCAAATGACCGCGAAACTGAACGTAATTCGATATGTCGACTCCCAGGATTCCGACACTAGCTGAGGCTGTCAGGAGAGTATCCCCAAATCGAGGTGATATGACAAAGGGTGTCTTTTTGCGGTGAACACGCAAAGCTGTGTCTTCTTGGGGTTAAAAGTGACCAGATTTTGATAACCCCATTCAGAGACATCGGTAAGTCGATTCTCGACTTCAGACACAAGCTTGTTTCGACACACTTCGACGTGTTCCCGAGAAATACCGTTTCGGCCGGAGTATGTAGCATCACCAGTACTGTCATCCGCATAGCAATGTATGTTACGAATTCGCATCATGTCATTGATATGCAGAAGGAACAGTGTCGGTGATAGCACGCAGCCTTGGGGAACACCAGCATTGACAGATTTAAGGTCGGAGCACGCACCGTCGACAACGACCTTGATGCTCCGGTCAGCCAAAAAACTGGTAATCCACTCGCATAATTTCTCGGGAAGCCCATAGGAAGGCAGCTTCGCGAGAAGCGCTTTGTGCCATACCCGATCAAAGGCCTTCGCTATGTCCAAACTAACTGCCAACGCTGGTGCTCTTCTAAATACTTGAGGAACTGAGAGTTGATGATCGTCTCCATAATTTTGGAGAACAAGGAGGTTATGGCTATGGGCCGATAGTTAAACGGATTAGAGCGATCTCCTTTTTTAGGGATGGGATGAACCAAAGCTGTCTTCCATGAGTTCGTTACCACGCCGAGTGAGTAGGAGAGCCGGAATAGGCGTGTTAATACTGGCGCCAACTCTGGAGCACACACTTTTAGCATGATCGGAGGGATGCTATCCGGCCCACTCGACTTGTGGATGTCCAAGGAAAGTAGTGCTTTACGCACAGAAGACTGCCGAAATTGTAGTTCTGGCATGGAACCCCCAATGTACCCCATTCTGTTTTAATTGCGCATTCATAGTGTACGTGGGGCGGGGGGGGGGGGGGGGGCTAGGCATCCGGGACTCTCACAAACCGAACGAAACGCAGCAGCAGGGACTTTACGTCGGTGTCAAGTGAGAGAGTGGTATCTCACCGGGCGTGCCGGCCTATTCAGTTGCAAATGCAGTATGGCACTACCACTAATTTGGTTGACTGACTGCACCGGTGTTAAATAATTTTTGTACAAAAATTATCCCACCAGTGGGCGATGGAGTCGTCACATCCCTACGCCGGAAAAATAATACAAGTACAATCGTTTCATTGTTTTTTTTTGTTTGACAATGTTATTGACCTACCTTTATACTCCTTTCGGGGCTCGGACACGGGTTTTGTTGCTCTCTGTACATATAACTCTATATTATGAGTATTTTACAATTGAGCGATTCAATTTGTATCCACATGGAAGGTCACAGAACGTCCTATTAATCCATTAATGGAACTGTAGTGTAAAGCTTCAATGGTCCGGATGTGTTGCCGCCTAGTTCCGATTCAATGCGCCTCGCTTGATCGCATGCATTTCGGCTGAACAGACGTTCTATTGTTTATAGCAATAATTGTAATTAAAATCAATTCAATAATAATGACCACCCCGTTGGTCGAGTGGTTAGCGACCCTGACTACGCACGCAAGCAACGTGGCTCGGGTTCGATCCCCGACGGGGACAAGCAATTGTGTGATGAGCATAAATGTTTGTATTTCCGGGTTTGGGTGTTTATTATGTATGTAAAAGTATTTATATATGTATTTCTATGTATTAGTAGCGTTGACTAACACCCATAACACACAAGCAAATAATTTGCTTACTTTGGGGTTAGATCAGTCATTGTAATTTGTCTCGTGAATATATTTTTGATTTTTTTTTTTTGAATAATTAAAAGTATATTTGTATATTAGACTGTTTCGATTGTTAAATAATCATGCATGTAATTTGATGTCGTTAGAAAATATCTACTGACTGGCAGGCGCGATTCCAGCCTTCAAAAAAGTTTCTGGTCACAAACCTAAAATGTGTTTTACGGAGTCTTTGTACTTAATTAAATACAATTTTAAATAAAAAATTCAATTGAAACATTTACTAATTAAATAAAGTTTTCCTGGATAGTTTACATGTGGCAACGGCCTAAGACAAATGTTATATGTTATGTTTTCCCCCGTGTTGGTTCCGGGCTCCTTTGAAGAATAGACCAACTGCAGTTCTGCCAGGCATGTCGTAAAATTTGGCTATGTAAGTCACCACCATCGTGGCTACTAGGTGGTAGAGTTCTGCAATGTCTCGCCCGGGTCAGGTACCACCGCCTTATCTATTCCTGCCGCAATAGCGTTACTGCTTGTCGCTGTGGTGTTCCGGTTTGGAGGGTGAGATGGCCGGTAAACTTATGCATGCGGAATTAGACCTCGCCACAAGATAGCAACGCACCATTAACATCTTTGGTGTCTATAGGTGATGATTGACTCTTTCCATCAGGATACCCATCTGCTTGTTTGCTATCTTATGATAGAAAAAAAAACTAATTCAATTATTACGCTTTATATTCGGCGACAACAAATCATGTTGCAAATCATGAAATAAATCCGTTACATCTGCACAAATGGAATTAATTCATCACGAGTTTTCTTTTGTTTGCTGTGATGCGATGCTTATGCTTAATGCTTAGCTTTACGTAACAAATGATCTAAATTGAAACGGGAATGAAAAAAATTTGAGAATATCTAAATCAATGTGATTGTAACTTTGAATTGCCGACATCGGTAAAAATAGATCGCATGATAATATTAATCTTGATGAGAATAAAATCCTAAAAAATAATGTTAAAGAAAAATTTTTTTGAGGTTTTTTAAATTTTTTTCAAAATGTCCTTGACCGAATGGGACCGAAGTCTAATTTGAGCGGAATCTAATTGAATGTCATCTACCGCGTTCCGATCGGGCAATCCGTTTAAAAGTTATTATGGGATTTTTACACACACGCATACACATACCTACAGGCATACTGACATCAATGTGAATATAGTCGAAAAAGGTTTCGATTTTCGAAAATTGGTGCAAAATCAGTAATTTCCATAACTGCATACATACGTAGCAAAAGTTTAAAAATTGGTAAAGTGCATGACAGTCCACGCGAAATGTAGGGTTCCTATTATAACATTGCAGACTAATTAGAGAGCTTTTATTGAATGATACTATAAATAAAGGCTGAGCGTTGCTCGGTATTTTGTTTTTTGGTAGAAACGACGTTTTGTAAAAATGAAACTTAGATAGATGGATTTATCGCCCTCGAAACCCCATGCGGCCTGCATACGAAATCATGAAAATCGTTGGAGCCGTTTCCGGGATTCAGATTAAAAATAATTAATACATGTTAAATTAGACTGGTGGATAGTGCCAACATGCATTAAGGTCACCTTTTGTTCTAAAATGTATATTTTTGTCGCCTCTATGATCTAGTGGTCCGATGATAGTATTGACCGCATGAGGTCCCTGGTTCAATTCATGGGTTGGGCAATTCAAAATGTGTTTTTTAAATTTTCTGATAAAAAATAATGTTGCCCGGAATTGGATAGTATGTGCCCGGTTGGCTATAGGCATGCCACCTATCATATAATAGGACTAAGTATCATCGGCTAATCGTGGGTACAATTTTATACCTCTGTCTTCGGGGATACGGGCGTGAAGATATATTTTTTTACTTTTTTTTATACAATAAAGTTGAAATAAATAAATAATGACATGTCTTATTATTGCGTAACAGTAACAGGATTAACAGTTATTATCTTGTTTGACCTGTTACAACCCAAGACTAGTCAGAACTCGGAAATAAATAAAATTAACAATACAAACACAAAAGCATCGACGTATCCATGCTAATATTATAAATGCGAAAGTAACTCTGGCTGTATGTCTCTTCTTCGCGCCTAAGCCACTGAACCGATTTAGATGAAACTGGGTACAAAGATAGTCTGAAACCCGAGAAATTACATAGGATAGATATCCGGGATATAGGATCGTTTTTATCCTGGAAATTGTAGGATTTCCGAGATAAATACTTCCCGGGATTCCAGGACGTAGGATAGTTTTTATCCCGGAAATCGTAGGATTTAGGGGTAGATGGGGAACATTGATATATGGGGCACATAGATACAGTCAATATACATTGAAAACAAAACGCGTCAGAAGAGCCGTCCGCCATACATAGGAAAGTAATCATACACCCTACACGCACACTAACGCGGAGCAACGCTAACTCGATGATTAGCGCATGACACGTGTAAACTTGTTTCCGACGTCCGCAACAAAATGTTCATAGTTATGTGATTATAGATGTGTTATATTCATAGATGTGATTCTTATATGTTTAGTATTGCCAGTGATATATTAAGAATATTTAATAAGTACATACATGTCATTACGTATAGACTGATTTTTTTTTAAATTATTTATTGCTGTAATTTTATAAAATATTTATTTCGATTGTAGTAGGCAGGGGCACATTGATACAAGTGCTGTCGGGGCACATTAATACGGACTTATTTCATAAAAACTAGTAATTACTGTTATTATTAGTTACTGTATAAGTATAAAATGAGTGATAAATTATTAAGTAAATCGAAGATTAATTATAACTTTTGTTTAAAAGAGTTTTTGTGGCATAGTTGGATTTAATTGTTCAAATAATGCTTGGATTTAATTGTTCTATTTTTATATAAAAACACAAAAAAGCATTTATTACAATTAGTACTAGATTAAACTTAAGTACACATAGTTTACCAAAATCTATAAAATTTATTTAATTTGTAGAAATGTTTCTATGAATCAAATGTATCAATGTACCCCCAGTGTGGGGTACATTGATACAAATTTCAATTTTTAGCAAATAGGTTCACATATTTTTTGTGATTAAATCTAACGGTTAATTTGTATCTGAAAAGTTGTTTACATGTTGAATAAATTGCAATTCTAAAATTGGATGTTATTGTCAATAGGTCGTCTTTTATTAGGTCTAAATAAAAATTGTATCAATGTGCCCCACCCCTACAAAAATTGTACTCACGTCCCACGATTAACTGAAGAAACTTTTGACTTTAGTTCCGCTTAGTTTTTAAAGTAAAAGTCCCGGGATTTTATCCGCATAGTTTCCGTTTAAGGAACTCCAGAGACTAAATTATTCCACGCAGACGAAGTCGCGGGCACAGCTAGTCGTTACTCGTTCATAAATCACGATGTCTAGCATTGACACTTCACTCTAAATTGGAAACAGAGCCTAAACAATCGTTAGCGTCAGGACCCCTGGACCACAAGCGATATTTGATGTTTCAATTATATTAAACTTTTTGGTACCATTTGGTACCTAAAGTCAAAATTTTAGTACCTTGACAAAAAAAGAGAAAAGTGAAAAATAAAATGTCCAGACATTCTGACATCAGATTGTCTGGACCACATTGATTTTACTTGGATCAAAACGAGTAAGCAAACTAATTTCTTCGCAAAACTTTAGTACCTAAATGGTACCTCATAACGTTTTTATTTAGAATGTTTTGATGTATAAATAAAAAGTTATATCTGAAATTAAATTTGTAGGTAGATAAACGGCTGCCCTATCGAAAAATAAGGTAATTGACATTTTTCAAATTAGTTTGTACTTTCGAAACTTTAACTTCGTATGGAAACTTTAGCTTCATCTTTTAATCTTAAGATTAAAAGATGAAGCACACAATGACGGGGCGAAGCGGGGCGGAACGGACTACACCACGAGGAAAAATGCTTGCTGAGTACATTGGTGCAGTGCAGTGTCGGATTATCATAATGTGCTTATGATTAGTTTCACCAAACATCTTTTCTCGGTTTGTCTATCATCCATGAAATGCCAAAACTAGCTGCCAAAGCGAATGCCAGAAAAGATTAGTCTCGCTTGTACACGCAACCTGGATGTTGAAGAGATTGCACTCGTTATCATAGTGCTGTATTAAATACATTTCTCCTTTAAATCATAGTCTGCACGTTATTTGACGGTATATCCGAGACTGCATGTCAATTTTTAAATTCGATATTATGTAAATTTTTCCGTATCGATTGCTATTTTAAATTTTAATAATACCTACTCAGTATTGTTCAACAAACATGGATGCTCAAAATCAGGTTGAGAATTTTTTAAGGCCTAGTGTTTGTACAAACACTTGGTTTCGGTTTTACATTAATGTATGATATTACGCGTTCACATATAGCTTTCCGGACTAGGGAGTACTTGGCAATGGTAAATATCCGGGTGTTTTCCAGGCCTGGATAATTGCTAGGCCTCAACACTATCGAACATGCATAGAATATATGCCAGATAGCTAACCTAACCCAACAGCTGAAGGATTTGCTAAAATTTTATTGGAAGCGATCGCTGAAGCGATTGATTTCGTTGTGATAAGCCCGCTCGGCCCTGCTTCATCCCGTTATAGCGCGGTTCATCCTTTAATCTTGAATTACCATTTTATCGAAGAATGTTATTTGCCTTATTGAAGTTAATGTTTCAAAAGTACAAATTATTTTGGAAAAATGTCAATTACCTTATTTTTCGATAGGGCAGCCGTTTATCTGCCTACAATTTTAATTTCGGATATAACTTTTTATTTATACATCAAAACATTCTGAATAAAAAAACGTTATGAGGTACTGTTTAGGTACTAAAGTTTTACGAAGAAATTAGTTTGCTTACTCGTTTTGATCTAAGTGAAATCAACGGACGAACTAAACATAGCTCTCGTAGCCTCCTACGAGCCTACGAGATACCCAATCAATCAACGACCAAATATATTAGACATAGCACTGCTACCAGGTATAACCTTACCGTTAAACAGCGTAGAAGTGCTACACGAATTAGACTCAGATCATAAGCCGGTTTTATTCAAACTAGGTACTGAACGTAGAATTCCCCAAACGAAAAAGATTGTAGACTGGAAAAAATTCAACAACATAATCCAGTCATCTCAATCTGAACATCTCAACCAAATACCTGACACCATCACTACGGTAGAAGATGCTAAGTTTGCCACCGCCACCTTAACGAATCACATAAACTCTGCAATAGACAGCTCCACCCGGGAAATCCTAGATACCCTTCAAGGTAGATGGGATCTCCCGGAAGAGCTACGCGACCTAATAAGACGTAAAAACGCCGCTACGAGGCGCTACGACAGATACCCTACTGACGAAAATCGGCTATTACTGCGTGCTTTACAGAGGGACGTAAAGACACAAATCGCCGCCTATCGCCAGGAAAGGTGGGACAGACTGCTAGGAGAGATCTCACCTTCACATACGGCCTACTGGCCGTTGGCGAGAGCTCTTAAAAGAGAAACGATTACGCTCGTTTAAAAATAGCCACACAAGAGAAAGGCATCCCGATAGACGAACAATTCGGATTTCGTGTTGCACACTCATGCCCAGAACAGGTATACCGCTTCACGGAATACGTGTTACATAACATGACTAAGTACAGGCTGCGGGGCACCGGCGCCTTATTCTTTGACATAGCCAAAGCGTTTGATAAAGTCTGGCACGACGGCCTGATATACAAGTTATATGAGGTCGGTGTTCCGGACAGACTCGTACGTTTAATACGCGACTACTTGTCAACCCGCCAAATTAGATTCCGAGTAGAGGGCTTCTTGTCTTCCCCCCGACCGTTAAAGGCGGGAGTACCACAGGGATCCGTCCTCTCTTCACACCTATTCTGTTTTTACACCCACGACATTCCCAGAACTCTTGACGTAGAGCTAGCCCTCTACGCAGACGACACCGCCCTATACACGTCAGCCTGTACTCTCAAGATAACCTCAATGAGATTACAGGCGACAGCCACCACACTAGGGGAATGGTTTAGGAAGTGGCGTATAGAGGTAAACCCCGATAAAAGTGCCGCAGTATTCTTTCACAAAAGTAATAATATAACTTCAGGTAGTCGCTCCCTGAAGCCAAATAATCGATTAAAATCAATTACAATGTTCGACAAAATAATCCCGTGGCAACCCAGAGTAAAATATCTAGGAGTCACACTAGACGCACAAATGACATTCAAATCTCACATTGAAAACGTCAGGGCAAATTTAGAGTCATCAGTCATGTCACTTAGACACAACTTAGACACAAAGTGACACTTTATAAAACTGTAATTAGGCCAGTGTTGTCATACGCTAGTATAGTGTTTGCCCACACTCGCCCGAAACTTATACATCGCCTACAAGCCATACAAAATAAATTCATGCGTATTGCTACCGGCAGCCCATGGTACGTTCGTAACATAGATCTGCACAGAGACCTAGAATTACCGACGCTACAAAAACACTTCAAAGAGACGACAGCACGTCACTTTGAAAAAGCGATGAGACACCCAAACCCTCTGGTGAAAACCGCGGCAGACTACGTAGCGGCCGCGGTCGCCGATCACAAATATAGAAGGCCACGTTACGTCCTATCCGATCCTGACGATCCCATCACTATTTACACTTCACAATTCACACGCACACGTACGCGCCAAAGTCGCCGCCGGGGGCGACTCGACCCATTGTTTCGGCCCGCCAACACTCGAGACTCCGGTCAAGAGCCGTTGGCGAGCCGAAATCCTGATGCCACTTACTCTCCCACCAATCGTCAAGATACTGCCCTAAGCCGAGGTTCGGTCTCACAGGAGATACCCTTAGGGCGGGCTCTTAGCCCACCTAACTTAAATTCCGGCTGAGCATTTTGCTCGCCCCAAAAGCCCGGTTTCGCAGTAACGGTCATTTGCACCAACTGCTTAAGTTCATGTCGAAAAAAAATATATATAATAGCGTGACCTAATTGTTCTGTAGTGCCATCTGTGAGAAACTATTTTGCATACAATTTAAATAATTTGTAAAATAACATTTTTTAAGTTGGTGGACTCTCGTAAACTCGTAAAACCTACTTAACCGTGATAGTTTTCCTTTTAAATTCATTATATTTACTATTACCATGTTTTTTTCCATCCCAAAAACCACCCGTTTAGCTGGCAGAGGGGGGGGACGACGACTTTGACAAAAATTAGCACTTTAAAGCTTTATATGTCATAAACGAGTCTCTTAATTAAAAACTTGCTTTTACAAAATTACAATATTTTTTAAAAACCTATCTAACGATACCCCACACAATGGGGTACGTGAGAAAAAAACTAAGATCCCCACTTTACATGTAGGGGAGCCACCCAGAAAAAAAATATTTTTCAAGATTTTATTTTACCACAGGGGTTTTTTTCCCGCACTGTTCCTCTATTCCTCTGTGGAACCAATTACCGACAGGGGTTTTTCCAAGCGGATACGACTTAGGGGACCTTCAAGACTACTCTGTTTTAAAAGGCCGGCAATGCAACTGCAAATTTTCTGATAGTGTAGTTGTCCATGGACGGCGGTGATCACTTACCATCAGGTGAGCCTCTTGTCCGTTTGTCCTTTTTTTCTATAAAAAAAACCACTTTGTTGACTTAACTAATATGTATGTTAATAATATGTGTTGTTCATGCCAAATTACAGTTTTCTAGTGTTAGGATCTCTGAGTATTCGTGCGGATGGACGGACGAACGGACGAACGGACGAACGGACATAGCGAACCTTAAAAAGGATGAGAATATTAATAGGTATTCTTGTCTCATACTTTTTAGAACATGAATTTTCAGCACTCAAGTTTTAGTTTTTGATCTTATTTTTAGAGTCTGCTTAATGAAAGTAGACGTGAAGTAGTAGATATTGTAAATGGGAAGACGAAATAAAAATGACAGCGGGACCGCACTGGAGGAGAGTTACGTGAGACAGGTTTCATTGGAGAAAGTTTTTTAAAATTAAGTTTTTATTTTAAGTAAGAATACACGTTTATTTAGAGTTTAGGTTTACGTACAAAAAAAAAACGTTTCACAATCTAATATATCAAATCAAATTTAAATTAAATATTTTTATTTACAAACTTTTTAACAATAATCAATACAAGTCGATTGGTGTTTCCGTATCACAAATTTACCTGTAATCTTCTTCATAATAAAAGTGTCTACTGAAAAACCGCGAAAAATTTAAAAAATATCAGAATGGCGATGCTAAAAAGAGATACTAAATACCTTAGATACTAACCAATTTGGTTAGTATCTAAGGTATTTAGTATCAATTATTTGGTGCATCCCCTGGAGACAAGAAGCGATAAAGTTTTACTGTCACTTTTCATAAAACACTGTTGACTTTTACTGTTTTTTTATTTTTAATAGATTCTTGCGTTATTTTGCGGAAATCCATAATTTATAGGACAAATTACGGTATTTAATTTGCAAATTTTCCGCGAAATATTATAATATGGAACTGCTGTGATGCAATAGAAATGAAAGGTAGGTTTGAATAAAGATATTCAATTCAATTCAATTCTGAAATTATAGAAGACCACAGCGGCCCAATACCCACTTCCACGACACTTTCGTCCACGTCAGAAGCATAGGCAGTAACACACAAGTTATGTACTCAACGTACGTTTCACTTCGCAACCTAAGCATCTTCAGGAGAGTTGAATAGCACTTCACTCCATGAAGGGTGAAGCATTAATGCATTAATGCTTCGACAAAACGAAATTAATGACGTGGAAGTAAGTGTCGTGGAAGTGGGTGGACTATAGTGCCGCTGTGGTCTTCTGTAATTTCAGAATTGAATTGAATATTTTTATTCAAATCAATTCAATTCAACTTCAGTTTCAGACTTTGAATAAATTTGCCCTATTCCTTACAATTCCTTTCATTTCTGTTGCATCACAGCAGTTCCATATAACATTTCGCGGAAATTTTGCAAATTAAATACCATAATTTCTCCTTTGTTTTTTTAATATTTTACTGATCACGTTAAAGTACTTAGGAAATATATCATTCAAAACATAGACGTTAACAGAATGATAAAATATGGCGTGGTTGTAGAGTAATTACATTTTTTGTGCAAACTGCAAAGCAGTACAAGCTTCAGATGATTGTGATAGGCGGTGGTAAATTGTCTTTGAGGGGGTTGCCACACATTACAGAGCATGGTTCTCCTAACTAATCAATAGGCGCCACCTTCGCCACCAAAGTTATGCACTTTCTCACTAAAGCGAGGGATGCAATCGATCGATGTTTTCAAACATCGATATATCGTTCATAAACATCGATGTTTCAACATCGATGTTGAAACCCCAAACATCCACGATACATCGTTCTTCGTGAGCGATGTTTTATCATAGTACCATCTTCCCCCCGCTCTCAAGTACTCCAACTAAATATTCAATACAAGTAATTTGTATGGAAAAACATCGATCATAATCGACATCGATATATCGTTCATAAACTCCGATGTTTTTAATACCGATGTTTTACTCTATAAATCATCGATGTCGCGATTTCGATGTTTTTTATGAGCGATGTTGCATCTCTAACTCACAGACCAATTATAATAAGATACCAAAGAGTATACAATACTACGTAAGATACGACACCAGTCAGCAAAGAGTACCTGTATAATCACTACGTTTTACCAGTTAGTCTAAGTTGGTAAGTCTAATCACATAATTCGTCTGCCTGCTATGCGGCCGGTGTTGCCATCCTAGGGTTAGCCAACGTAGTTCCTTTTAATAGTTTGTGGCCCGGCCTTACTTATTACTATACAATGTAGTCATCTGCGTAGTCTATCGAACCTCTATAGACGCTGTCTCCTATTCATCTATTATGGATGGAAATAAGCCAATGATGATTATGCACAGATTATTTATAATACATACTATTGTTATTTTAAGATGTGAAACAAATTCTTGAGATAAGCGAAATTCTTATATGGTAACACAAAAAAACTTTAAACTCGTGACAGTGTCAAGTCAACTGTCAATATCAGCTGTCATAAGTCATTCTGTAAAGGACATATGTACATAATATTATATATTTTCTCCTGTTTATTTACATAAACTTAGGATTAAGGACACTTCTGTCTGTGAATGTGGGTTAGATGAAGGATCAGTTGATCATATATTTTTCAGTTGCCCTAATACCTCTTCTTCACTCCATGATTCTCTTCCGGATGACCTTCCTCGTCCTGTCAACCTAAAATATTTATTGTCACTTGTGTTTAGTCCTGTCGCTAAATTGTTACTTAACTTTATTGATTCTAACAACATTCGTTTGTAGTATTTAGATTTTTGTTGTTCTTGTTTTAAGTACCGTATATTTTTGTGTTGTTTTTGTTAAACTTTTATTAGAAGAAGCCTACGATCCAAAAAGAAGCCTCCTTAATTCCATTTCTAGAATGGTTAACACGTGTGACTTCCTAAGTTTACTCGACACTGGCAGAATTCTCTGATAATTGCCATTCGTATAAAGAAGAAGAAGAAGAAGAATATTATATATTTGTTTTGATTTGTTTTTGTATACAATAATTACAATACTTTTTGGTTTTCGTTTTGATTGTCTTAATTGCTTATTAAATCTGTTATAATATATGTGACACTAAGATTTAATATTGTATGTAATACCGCCAAAATCTGACACAGGTACATGGCACAATAATTCTTCAATCTTAGTACTTTTGAAAAGATATCAATATGAATAGCTTGCCGGCAAATGTTCGTAAGCACCTGGCAATGTTGCTTCCTATTTCTATGTCTAAAGAAATGGCATGTTTTACTTTTTATGATAATCATCCCCGAGACGGTAAATCAATTGATGTAATTATTTGTACACAACTTGGTGAACTACATGAGATATGTAACAGAAAAACTGTTTTGTCACGCCTGATTGAAGGAATGAACTGTCCAAAAGAAATTAAAATCTATAGAAATCAGAACTGTGATTTGTTTTATTTAGTATATACACAGAATGAACTAATTGTTTTATCAAGAACAGAGGAAATTAAGATACTCCATAGAATAAATAATGTAGCTAAATATGAAATTGAAGATGTGGAATGTAATGGCCATGCTACAGTAAAAGTGATTTTAAAAGACGATGCAATGCCATTATTATTTGATGAGAACTTTAAAAGTTTACAAGAAAAGGAATTGTACTTAAACTCTATCAATGAACATGATACAATTCCTCTAATACTTGACCTCAAAAGGAAGTTAACAGAAGCCCAATATTGTGTTAAATTTAATGAAAATAAATATGATGAATACTTAAAATTATGCCAATGTGCAGCTTATAATTTATATAAAAAAAATGCAAATACAGAAGATATTTTAGTGACAAAACATTTACAAAAGGTAATCCCATACATATAACTCATGTAAATAAATATGACCTTGCTCAAGTTACATTAATACAAAGTGCAATGTAAAAAAATTTTTGTTTACAACTTTAAAATGCAAATAAACATACAACAGGGACATAGATGTTATTGTTACTACATTCTCAAGGGGATGGCTGGGTGCTACCTGGAGCAGAGTGAAGTATTGAGTATCAGCCAGTTATCATATTAAGTTGTACATTCATGTTATAAATGCGAAAGTTTATATGTTTGAATATTTGGATGTTTGTTACTCAATCTCACTAAAATGGGTAGACTGATTTTCGAGAAATTTCACACACAAGTAGATGATGATCTGAAATATTACAAGACACTATTCATATCGGAAAATATGTTGTTCACGTGGGATTATCCAACAAATTTAAGAATGCAGCGGGCTGCAAAATAGAGCTAGTATTCTATAATCTTTGTTGGGCTCTATGGTAACTTAGAAGTTTTTGAATAAACATTTATTCAAATCCTGGAAGTTTTTGAATAAATCTTCATCTGGAATTTTTGAATTTTTTTTTTGCAATGTTCTGTAGTCTAAAAATTATTGTAACCATGGTTTTTTATATTATTAGATAGCAAACAAGAGGATGGCTTTCCTGATTGAAAGAAAAACCAATACCTATAGACAACAAAGATGTTAATCTTATATGCTATCTGTGTGGCGGGATGGCAATGCTGCATGCCAGCTACCTTACTCTCTAAGCTGAAACATGACAATGACAAGTATAGATGCTAAATCTGCAGTAATAGTTAACACGGTGGTACCGAATACTCAAACGTGACATTGTGGACCTATTGGTGACAATCGGTCTCCTTTTATGACCTGCCGGGCAGAATGGTAGTTGGTCTATTGTTCAAAGCAGCCTAGACCAACAAAGGTTCTAGTACACACACACACACACATACACTTCTAGTTTGCTCATCTTAAGAGATTGCTTCATCGTCTTTTGAGTAGCAGACATGACTATAATCTAGTCTTGGGTTCAAACCTTGGTTCACAGGTGTGTGTATCTAGCAGTGGCGTAGCAAGCTTTGGTGGAGCCCCGTATAAAAATTTGTTTGGAGGCTCTTATGAAGGGTAGAGATTTCTCACAAAAGAAAAAAAAATTTGTATAAAATAAAAGAAATATAATCATAAATATCTATCTGCCACTGTTTCCTAAATTTTTACAAAATATTCAAAATAATTATACACTCTCTTTGCCTTTTTTAAAATAAAAAGAAATTGCTCTTTTTGAAGTTAAGTTATTAATTTTTATTTACACACGTTGGGGACCCCTGTGGCTCGGGGGCCCCGTATAATTGATACGGCAGATATGGAGGTAGCTACACCCCTGGTATTTAGTTTAGGTAAATTATATTGTAATTTTTCAATAATTTTTGTTCATAGGTGTGTATATAGATCAGATAAATAACTAATTTCAAACTTAGGGAATACATTTAAGGGGATAACAGAAATAATAGGTATTCTACTTAATATAAATTATTTGTTTTTTTTTTCAGCTATCGGAAACATTAAAAATTCATACAAAAGCACCAATAGTAAGGTTCTGCAACAAAAAAGTTGTGATAATCTTAAATATTTCTAATCAGAACAGTTTGTATGTTTATTTTATGTTAATGATTTAGAAATTATCCCTCATCTTACAGTCACTGACTATATATTTTTTTTATTTACAGGTGTATTGAAAATGTATGTGTTATTTTACATACTACTTCAAAGCAATCTTTAATTTATACAACAAAATTTTTTGAAGAAGTACCTCAATTGCCATATTGGAAAGAAATCAAGTCTCAAAAAATCAAGGCAAATTGTGAAATGTATGTTGTTGCTGTAATTAATCATAAAGAACTTCAAAATAGTATTCACTGTGATGTAGAATTTAATGTTTTGTTAACATATCACAAGGAAGGAAAACAATTTATGTTACCATCTGACAAAGTTAAATTATCAACTCTAGAGCTCGTTGATCAGAACTTCAGTGCAATTTTGAGTGAAAATTATGGTAAGAATCTCACTAATTATCTTTTCTAAAAAAGCAAGTTCACATCTTTATTTACATTAATATACTAATTTACAATATCAGAAATTACTTATAATCCTAATTTATAAAGGGGGCGTCCACAAATTACGTGAGATGTTTAAGGGGGAGAGGGGATCGAGTCAAATCTAATCTAATCTTACGTTGGACAGAGGGGGGATCTCGGCAAATATCACGCAATTTTTTTCTGATTGAAACAAAAACAAATTATACTATTTTTTAGATTTTACACTTTCAATCGTCGGCACTTGGTGAAATTCCATTATTTTTAGTTGAAACTAGTTTATCACTCACTTGTACTTTTATTTCACTATTATTATACACTAAATTATATAATTTTATCGACCAGTTTCGCTTTTTAAAGCATCTTCAGGACGTAATATTCTTTAATATACTATAATATACTTTACTATAATATAAGAATATTACGTCCTGAAGATGCTTTAAAAAGCGAAACCGGTCGATAAAATTATATAATTTAGTGTATAATAATAGTGAAATAAAAGTACAAGTGAGTGATAAACTAGTTTCAACTAAAAAAAAATATACTATTTTGGTCTATTATCCAGATTGTACATGCTTAAGATTTAATTTTTAACGTAATCGTAATATGATTAAGATCATTCACTAATTCATTCGAAAGAAAAAAATTTCATTCATACTTCGACGTTATACCTACAGTCATTAGTCGTAAATAAAAGCATGAAGCAAATTTTTTTCTTTTTACAATAACAATCTAACACGTTTATATATTTAAGAAACCCACATTTTGAAAAATTTCATGACATTGGGGGATGGGGGAGGGGGTTGAATAAAATCTCACGACATCTCACCAGGGGGGAGGGAGGGACAGTAAATTTAAAAAAACCTCACGTAATTTATGGACGCCCCCAAACTAATAATGTTAATAAATAAATTTATTTATTTGCATTCACCATAATTTTAAATTACAAAGGTAGGCAGGTCCACTTTAAGGTAACAATATGTCTTTTCCAGAGGACTCCACTTTTCTTTCAATTTTATTATTTGAGTTATATAACTACAAAATCTTAATGCCTATAAATTACAACTTACATATAATAAAGATGTACATTATTATTATAAACAACAATTAATTTATCAATCAAATTAATTTACAATATCAGAGATTCTATGAAAAAGTACTTATTGGTTTTATTACCTTAACTAAATTTTGTTTAGATTTTTTCATATTTCTTCATATTTATTTATAGTTATAGTATTATAGTTAATATTTTTTTCGGCTAATTGCTAAGAAGGACAAACAGGCTCATGGCTAAAAATGGGTGAATGAGGATTCACCTATTCTTAGACATATTTTTTGCCCTTTACTGTTTCTTCTGGCAAGGGCTCACATATTGACACAATATCATGCTCATTGATATTACTCCTTTGTTGTACATTATTTAACTCAATGATCTATCCTCACCCACATTAAGTTTGTAATGAGATTACTAACATGCAAACCTTGTTTCTCTTTCATATCTCAAGTTTTGGAATATGGCAGTGACAAGCACTGACATTATTGTATCAGGAAAAGTAAGGTGATGGTAACAAGAGAGACAATGCAGAATTCTACTATATATGTTCACCTCTTATGAACTGCCTGGCAGAACAACAAATAGTCAATTTTTCAAAGGAGGCCTAACTAGATCAGTATTGAAAAAATTGGGGGAGAATTGTTAATATCTTGCCAAGGATGTATTGTTGCATATATTAGTTCACTGGCTACCATACATTTAAAACAAACATGATAGTAGCAAGGACTAGATGATAATGTGTGAGGAAAAGATAGGATAGTAGTAGCAAACTTAGGTATGACTGCAGAAATCTACCACTTTGATAGTCATGATGGTACACATATTAGCATTTCAATATATACCATCTTTTGTGAGCTTCTTGGTAGGAACGCTTGATTGCTATTAAAACTACCCTGTGTTGCTCCTCCTTTGAAGAATATACCATCTGCCATTCTATTATGCAGTCATAAAAAGTAAACAATTGGTTATACATGTCACTTCCATCAAGTCACAATGACTAAATAGTAGAGTTCTGCAACATCTCACCAGAGTTTTGGTACCACTGCCTTGTCTTTTCCTGCCACAATAGTGTCAATGGTTGTCACTGTCATGTTTCAGTTTGACGTGTAAGGTTGCCGGTAAACTTATGCATCTCGCATTACCATTCTGCCATACCAATAGCATAACACTATTAACATCTTTGGTATCTATAGGGGATAGTTGTCTCTTTCCATCAGGAGAGACATATGTTTGCTGTCATATTTTTACCGGTGAGAGGGATGTGCTGTGCCGCGCTCCTGGCTGCATAGGTACCACCATCTTGCTTGTTTCTACTGTGAAACAGCTTTGCTGTATTTCGGTGAGAAGAGCAAGGCATGCAGTGTAATTACTAACACCAAGACTTAACATCTTATGTCTCAGGATAGGCAACACATAAATGATTTACCTGGGCCAGTTCCAGGTAAACTAGTTTATGTTCATTGGCAAAGTCAACCACTTACCATCAGGTGGCACATCTGCCAGTTGCTTTTTTGCTAATCCAAGTAACATGAAAAAAATGTCATAAAAAAGACCAATGTGGAGATTTGTGTCATAACTCATATGGATATTTGTTGTTAATTGTGCATAGTTGTGGCAGTTTACTAGTTATTTAAAAGCTTATTTTATATTCAAATATATTTTTCTCTATTTTTCAGATAGCCGGACACTTCTTTTATGTATATTGTCTACTTATGAAGCCACCAAGTTGCACTTTAGACCATTAATGGACTCCACCTCTATATTACCAGTGGAACTCTTTGGTGACCACCTCAAGATGTTTAACTTACCAGGATTAGATAATGTTCTGATATGCAAGTCATCACCAGATCATGTCCTTTATGGAGTTTTAGTAATGCATACTCTTTTGACTAATCGGATTATGGAAGTCTGTTTGTATACAAGGTAACATATGTTTAATTTAATTTTTTTTAAGATGGTTATTAGCAGCCCAGAGTCTAAAGGTGATGTCTAAACACTTGTTTACGGTTATCAAAAATACCATGTGATACTTGTTAAAAGTTGACAAATGTGGCCTTGATTATTTACTACTTCTCTAGGCGATGAACTGGTTAAATGTGGTGAACTTAGCCATCTACTGAGGTTTGGTTTAGTCTGCCTATTTGTGATATACTTATTTAGTTTTTAAAATAACAAACAGTTTCCGCGCTGTATTTTACTGTACTTGTGTACATTACTGTATTGTACTCAGTGTACATTTTGCCATTCTAGTTTATCCTCTCTCCTGAGATTACTTGAGTGATAATATGGATGAATGTAGACCCGTAACCGTAGGAGTCCAAGACTGAAGTACAATAATAAACTGTCGCGTTTGCATGAAAAGAGTTATGAATGTGGAGAGAGCAAGGCAATTTTGTCTAGATTGTGATGTGTGGCCTCAAAAGGAATTAGCGTGAAGATATATATATATATATATATATATATATATATATATATATATATATATATATAAATGTGTGTGTGTGTGTATGTTCTTATTTAAGTAGATATAGGGAGTGAAATATGTGTTTGGTTAAACTGTTTTGTAAATTATATTTTCAAACAATCAGATGGCTTTCTTGATTAAAAAAATAACTATCATCTATATCAGGGGTGATCAATCTTTTAACCTGAGAGGTCTACTTGTGTTCAAAAATATTTCTTGCGGTCGACTGCGTGGTACCACCCAGAAGTTTAAAGGAGAGGAATAAAACATTTGTCGAAAATGTGTAAGTATTTATTAATTAAATATTATTAAGAAATTCTTCCATTTCGCTTTACGTTTTTGGGTGGACATTTGACAATACATACTAAAGCGTGTTAGTCAATTGCGCGAAATAATGATATTTTTTCTATTGAATTGATTTATCACTCGCGGGCTACCTAAATCGCTTTCGCGGTCGATCGGTAGACCACGGACGACCTCTTGGCCACCCCTGATGTATACACATTAAAGGGCCCCAGCCAAGGATTTATAACGTTATAATATTGGTGTTTGCGTCGTCGTGATTGGTTATGGTATATGATATTTTAACATGGTCTTCTAGCACTAGTTGGCGAACCAATCACGAAACAGCATACATATCGATATTATAACGATTTAAATCCTTGGCCCCAGCACACATGTTACTTTTCGCATCGTCAATCGGCAATTTAGCTAAATACAGCAATCAAACATTCGACACCTCATACTCACAATCAGTTAACGAGGAGATTGCGTCGCATTCTCAAGCTCGATACAGTGACCGAACGCTACACTCTGCACACATTCGAATGCCATGCCGTAAAATAATTGCCATAAATAACGAACTAATGATAATAAGTACAGTACCCGGCAATAAATATTGCACATCGAACTTTGGAAAGAGACAATCGGATAATTTCGGCTTCGTAAAGCGTTATCTCTGTCCCACACTACCTATGTGACGTTTAGTCAGTCGTTGTTCAAGTACGATAGAGTGCAGTCGCGTCCCGAAAAAAAATATATATTTAGAGTTGATAACACCCACAAATTTAAATAATTTAAAGTTGTAATATGGCATCTTTCGGAAAAAGAGGGAAACCTTTACGAGGTCAGTCACGTGAAATTATCTACAATGTTTATAAATACTTTGTAAGCGAAGCTGATAGATTTAAAAAAAAAGTAGATGAAAATGTAAGTTGTTATTTTAAGAAGATTCAAGAGCGAGTTGCAAATGCCACTGGAATTTCAAGAAGAACTTTGAACAATATATTAAACGAAGTCAGTACTGAAACACATTCGACTGAAATTAAGTTCAGCACTCCAAAAAAAGGGAGACCAAAAAAGCAATTTCGTTTGGATATGGACGATTTTGATTACGATGTTGTTCGAAGAATGGTGTATGATTTTCACTTACGATTTAATGAACTGCCAACAATAAAATCATTAAAAGCTAAGTTATCTGAAGCTATTAATTACAATGGGTCTGAAAAAACATTGAGAAAAATACTTCATGACATGGGATTTCAGTTCACTAAAATGGAAGATAATCGAAAAATTCTAATGGAAAAGCACGACGTTAGTCTCAAACGAATGGAATACCTTGATAAAATACGCTAATTTCGCGAAACAGGAAAAAATATCGTCTACATGGATGAGTCATATATACATGCATCCCACACTAAAGGGAAATCTTGGAGTGACGATAAGAAAAAAGGAGTAAAAAAGCCAATTTCAAAAGGTCAACGTTTGATAATAGTTCATGCGGGAAATGAAAAAGGCTTTGTACCCGGTGCTTTTTTAACGTATAAATCCACGGACACTACAGGTGACTATCACAATGAAATGAATAACGATAACTATGAGAAATGGCTGGTTAACCAATTAATCCCAAATATACCCAGTGATTCTGTTCTAGTTATCGACAACGCACCCTATCACAACAAGTATGTTGAAAGACCCCCCAACTCAAACACCATTAAACGGGAAATGATCAACTGGTTAAACAGACATGAAATTCCAGTTGATCCAAAATTAACAAAAACCCAGATTTACGCTATTATATGTCAGCACAAGGAGAGGTATACAGAGTTTTCTGTGGACAAAATACTTGCCGAACATGGGCACACTGTGTTGCGATTGCCACCATATCATCCGGATTTTAATCCAATTGAAAATATATGGTCTCAACTGAAAGGCTATGTAGCCTCTAGAAATGTGGGTATGAACTTAACTACAGTAAAAACATTATTGACTGAAAAAGTAAACATGATCGGCGCTGAAGAGTGGAAAAAGGTTTGCGATCATGCAATCAAATGTGAGAATGAATATAGAAGCATTCAACACAGTTTAGACAATTACACTGATAGATTAGTAATAAATACGGCTGATAGTGACAGTGATATTGACCTCTTTGAGAGCACAGATAGTGAAATGGAAGTAATTGAGAATTAGAATTATTATTATTTTTATTGCAATGTCTCATTTTAGCAATAGGTATAATGGTGTTTATTATGTACACTAAAGCTGTAATGTTCCAAAATAATTAAATACGTAAACATAATGTAAAAATGTTTTTTTATTTTATTTTACCCCAACCTAAAGCCATCACTTATAGAAAAATTAGTGTATTTTATACAAAGAATAAAAATATCAAAAGAAGCAAATCATACTTGTTTTAACAGCTCCTAATAGGTACCGGACTGTTTGTATTTTGTGCGACAGAGATAACGCTCTACGAAGCCGAAATTAGCCGATTGTCTCTTTCCAAAGGTCGATGTGCAATATTTATTGCCGGGTACTGTATCTATTATTTGTCTTAGACTTTAATAAGGCCAATCGATATCGGAGGGTCGGCTATCGATAGTTTGCGAATTTCCGATAGTATTTGTTACTTTTTAATAGCAATGTTAAACAATGACTCTGTATGACTCTATATACAAAGAATGTATTTTTTTGATATTGTTACTGATCTGTGTTACTGCTACTGTCTTAAAATAAAATTTATCATATTTTTTAAAAATACTTTCACAAATCGGTAAACTATCGATAGTCAACGAGGCAACTATGCTAGGTAACTATGCAAGGGAAGTCCTAGGGATTGTTGGGGGAGCACAAGAGGGTTTTAGATCTGGCAGAGGATGTATGGATCAAGTTATCTCCCTCCGCAACATTGTAGAGAAGCATCTAGCTGTCGGCCAGAAGGTTTTCTGCGGTTACGTAGATTTGGAGAAAGCGTTTGATAGAGTGCGAAAGAAACTTTGGGACATTTTGCGCAGTTATGGGATAGATGGGCGTCTGCTGCATGCTTTGCAATCTATGTACTGGGACTGCAAAGCATGTGTACGGCAACATGTCGCGTCAAGCAGGGTCGTGTGATGTCAGCTCGTCTGTTTATTCTATATCTGGATAAGTGTCCCCAAAGATTAAGGTCATTGAATGTGGGAATGCGCATGAGTGAACTAGTGGTGAACTGCCTGCTTTATGCAGATGACGCTGTACTTCTAGGCTCAACTCCATCTGAGCTGCTAACACTGGTCACTGTTATGAATGATGATTGTAAGAGTATGGGCTTACATTTGAATGCGAAGAAAACTGAAGTTTTAGTATTTGAAAAAGAAGCAACCAGAACGGAGGTAAGAGCTGTGTTTGATGATGTAGTGCTGGAACAAGTTGATGAGTTTGTATATCTTGGATGTGCTTTTAGTAGGGATGGAAGGTACACCGCTGAATTTGAAAGGATGGTGTGTGCAGGGAACAGAGTGAATGTAGCGTTAGGGTGATTACTTAATAGCACAATTTTAAGTCAGGGTGCCCATCTAGTCCTTAATGATTATGTGCCCAATCCCAACGCTATTGTATGGAAGCTAGAGTTGGGTATGTTAGAAAGGGCATGAAAGTAGAATCAAGCCGGTCGAGATGAGATTGCTAAGAAAAATATTTGGTGTAACAGTCGCGGACCGGGTTCGTAATGTGGAAGTGAGAGAGAGGTTAACTTTGAAAGAAAGTGTCGGTGTAAAGATGAGAAAGGGCATGCTCCGTTGGTTCGGACATGTAGAAAGAATGGTAGATTAAAGGTCAACAAAACAGATATACAATGCGAATGTGGAAGGGTGTAGGTACCGGGGAAGACCAAGACTGACATACCATCTTCAAATTGATCGAGTACTGTCCGAGAGTGGTGTCAAGAGTATTCGCAACCGGCGTGTGTGTATAAAGAGAGTGTTGAATGTGGAGGAAGCGAGACAAGCCTGCAAGGATCGTTATGTATGGCACCCGGTTCTCTCTGCCTACCCCTTAAGGGATCTGGCGTGAAGATATGTGTATGTGTAACTATCGATCGATAACAAGCCATTTTTTGCTTTGGACAACAATACCGATACGACCCGATCCATCATCGGAGCAGTCGCTAATTGCAAATGTTGTATACTGTGCTGTAGCGAAAAAATCGTAATCGCTCTTCCAGACATGCAGGCCTGGTATCGCCATTTCACGAAATTATATTTTTTCGCAATTCCAATCTGCCAAAATGACCTCAAAATTCTTTGCCAGCTCTTAAACTGGGAAGTCTATATATTTTATTGTTTAATTTCAGGTTCCAATTTCAAATACAAGCTTTAATTAGTGCCATTCAAGATGTTGTGCCACAAAGGCTTGTTATAACACCAACAAATTATGAAGTAACCAGCCTGAGTAAAACGTTAGAATTCGAAAATATACCCGAAAATACGAAAAGTGATATTAACTTAAATAATCTATGTAGTTCTGTTCTTAGACAAACAATTATGATAAGGGAATATTTAGATGATTGTATGGTGAAAATGAATGAAAGCAAAAATCCATTAATTCGCGATAAAGTTGGTTTTAAAATTGATTTAGTCGCTCAGGGCGTACCAAAGTATTTGGATTTTAGAGAGAAGATGCTTCAAGAGATACAGAGAGATTTTAGTGACAAGGAGTATATAGAAGATGTTGAACATATGATCATAGATGATTAAACAAAATTCATCTAATTGGTATATACATTAAACGCAATGAAACTATCGTTTTACGATTTTCCTTAGATGAAATGCAATTCATGCTATTAATCAACTGCGAAGTGAAAGTAGGCATTATGTGAGTCTATTTGTAATAGAGAAAACGGACAGAAGACTTGTCTAATTTGACACAAAATGGGGAGGAAGCAAGGCACAAGCTTAGATCCTGCGTTATGGGCAAGGTGGGCATGCCCACAACCTTGATTGAGTTATTTTATAATATGTAGTGGACGCAAATGCGATTGGTGACGACATACTACTTGTCAGTTTCTTCTATGGGAATGTGAGTATTTATCGTGAGCGAATCTGCCTCCGATTCACACTTAGCTGATATTTAGTTAGTCGTGACCACAACCTTTGGCTAGATCCGCGCTTGGCAAGGCAGGTCTGGCTTGATCGGAAAATTTGAAATTGAGAACTTTGTAGTTTTGTTAGTAGAGAGCACATAGTACACTAAAGTGGCCGTTTGGGTATAGTGCCACCACTTGCAGATGACTATCTTAATAGAGATACCATCGCATATAGCCATCAAAGATGTTAATTGTGCGTTGCTACCCGTGTGGCAGGATGTCAATGCCACATGCATAAGTCTACTGACTACCTTACCCTCCAAACCGGATCACGACAATGGCAAGTATTTACGCCATTGCAGAAGTTATAGGTAAGGCGGTGGTACCATATACCCAGGCGAGAAGTTGCGGAACTCCATCACCTAGTAGTCATGATGGTAGTGACATGTATAGCCAATCGGTCGCCTGTTGCGACCTGCCTGGCAGAACGGCAGTTGGTCTATTCTTCAAAGTAGCCCGAACTAATATGGGGAAAATTAATAAATAAAACGAATTATTGTCATCACATTTATTTATTCTCAATTGCAATTTTTTAATATTTTTTGTCACAAATAAATACTGGCTTCTAAGAGAGCTTACAATAAGATTAATAATAATAATTCACTATTATTATAATTCTTCATACATCATTATAATAATTGAGCCTTTCAAAAATAACGTAAATTAAAACATTATTTCTATGTATAAACAAATGTTAAATATTTAAATCTAGCACCAACTAATAATATAAATAAATAATAAAAAATTGTTCTATGTTTTTGTCAATATTTTTAACTAAAACAATATTTTAAGTAAAATAAATTATCATTGGTTTCTTATAAAATATTATGTACACCGAACGTATATAAAAAGTTTATATAACTTACCATATTTATAAAATAAAGATCAGATAATTTTCCATATTTATAAAACAGTCGTGGCGAGCATATACAATTATTATCTATATTAATTTATTCAATTATGTCGCTCTTAATTTTTTTAATGTGGACTGTAACTGCAATTATACTGATTCCTTTTATCAGTCTACTATATGAATCTGCAGTCTCTTTCTGTAGGTACATTTTTTGTCATATTTCGTGATAAATATTCGTTTTATAACTGCCATCATTATAACCAATATGGAAAATTTTCTATGCTTATGTGTCCTGTCACAACTCAATAACGGCTTAACCGATCTTAAAGGAAATTGTAATACAGTGAAAACTTGTAATTGCGCAAATGATAGGCTAATTTTTAATCGTCAATGAATTTGTGCCTGGTGTTAGCAAGTCTTAACTAGTAATTTTCCAAAATTTATATTGATCCGTCTCTAAAAAAAACAAATGTTGCTAAAGAAATCTCTGAGAAATCGGAAACAATTAATTATCAAAATGATAAAGAAATCACTCTGAAACTAGGTTACTTGTATAGTGCCTTGTGTTTAGAATATTTTTTTACAAATTAAGACTAAATAAAATGAACATAAATCGTCTACTTTACATATTGTAGGTATACCCGATTTTCCAACTATTAGCACCATTTATCAGCTATATGCTATATGTTTTTAAACTACCCACAACCACAAAACCCTGTAACGTTGGAAATAATCAATATTTATATAATATTTTTCTTATTATATGAATTAAAATCAAAATATTTATTATTAAATATATAATTTTGCCTCTTTTCTGCTTAAAACTAATACATAATATAACAAACAATTGTTTATCTCCAACATCATTTTACAATAAAAATATATTGTGCTCTAGCAAAACGAAGAGGGAAATACATTTGCCTCTTCGGAGCACCTTTTGTCAGGTACTAGGAAGCTAAGTTGTGCTGCCTGACTCTTAAGTAATATGTACAATATATCTTTATATGTAATACAATACTGTACAAAATGCCTATAATAATGTGTAGTATACTGTATTTTGAGTACATGATTTAAAGATTTTAATTAATTTATCTAGGTAATAATACAACTAAGTTTCACAGTCAAAAAATAAACTAATATAGTAATTATAACAGTTTTTAACACATGATGAAATTTAAAACATATTAACACAAGGTTTATCGTCTATAAAAACATATGAGGAAATTTTTGACGTTTAAATTTTTACTGGTCACGGTGGTAACAACATTTTTGGAACCTTTGCTCGCTTTCAAAGTATGTCAAGCGCACGTCTTGGATGTAATGTTCAAATTATAGTGTAAGATATTTAACTTTCAATTATTGCCATATTCCATCTCTTAAAGAAATATTTTTTTTAATTAGCAGCAAGCAGATGGCTCTCTTGATGGAAAGAGAAACCATCTATAACAGAAATGTCAATGGTACGTTGCTATCCGTGTGGGTGGGTATTGTCACATCCATTAACCTACCTACTACCTTACTCTACAAACTGGAACACGACAATGACAAGCATTGATGCTGTTGTGACATAGGTAAGTAAAGTGATGATACCGAAACCCGGGCGAGACGTTGTGGAATAAAACTAGTTTACGGACACATAAGTGAGCACCTTTGGAACGTCTCAAGCCAATTTTAGTCTATACTTTAATCCGTGCAAGCTACGATGTACTTACTGCTTATTTATTTTTATTTATTTATTTAAACTTTATTGTACACTTACATAGGTAAAATTGTACAAAAGGCGGACTTAATGCTAGTTGTATGCTCTCCCAGTCAACCTTTGGGCTAACAGAAATATAAGTGTGTAGGAACAAAGAAATTGATATGTAAAATTTAATTAAGAATGCATTTTTAAATAATTATGTAAGTAATAATACATAACTTATACTACTGTGAATAATACATACAAATATAATATACTTATACTTAAACGGATATACTAATATAATATTAAATAATAATGTAGACTACATAAACAAATTATATAAAATAAATACATATATACTATAATATACTTATCAATACTTAAATGAAAACATGTATTGCTTACTAATCTGCCTAATTGTTAACATTTTACCCGTAATGTGAGAGCGTAAATCTTCTATACAAACATTTTACTTTCGTATGTTGTCCTTATATAAGTACAAAAACTAACCAATGGATTGACTTGGTTTTTGTTTACAACAGCTACTAAGCTGGAGAGTGTATGTATGTTGTTTTTATTCTGAAGTTCCAATAAAAACGAAAAATTTTTAAGCATTTTCGAGTGATTTATAACTAAGCCACAGCAAAGAATGGCTGGGTTCAGCTATTGAATTATTTGGTATTAATAAGAAGAATAAATATCAATTTGTTTACTAAAGACATATCTATTATCTATATATAACCTATTCTCGTTTTGGACGGATATATTTCTTGTTGTTGTTAAAGTTATCAATAATTAAAACGACGCGGCAGAGTCAAGACTATTAATGTTACAAAAACTGATTTATTGTTAATTTATTAAGTTATTTAAAAAATATATATCTATAGGTAGTTGGTTATGTAAAAAGTCACCTGTGGAGATTAGTTTAAAATTATTCTGTTTACCTTATGTCTATCCATTAAATTATGCAAATATAACTTGATGATAAAATCCTACTTATCCTAATATTGCATTGCACTTCCGGCCATTTCATAGTATATTTAATAATTTTAATTAACTAAATGTAAAATTACTACAATACAACTTTGCAAATATATATACACTTATCTATAAACATGGCATAAATATCTACACCAGTCTCATAAAAACAAGTTTTTGTATTTAAAAGTAATTCGTACATACAATAATTATTAACTTACCCAAAAATATATTTGCAACTATTTTTATTGCACATGTTTCACTATTGCACACTTCGATATAGTATTATTGTTTGATGTTACGTTTAACGTTCACATTTTTGACTTGCTTTGTATTATCGTTCTTTGTTTCAATGTTTCTGAAACTACCGAAATACACAGAATGTGTTTCTACACTTTCAGCACCAGATTCACTTCTCGCTTCGTTTTCTGTATCATCACTATCACTACAACTCACTACTTTACCTATTAATAGATTTTTCTTAACTGGTTTTGAATTAATTGGCTTTGAATTCGTAGAATCGCTACTTAAATATCCTGAATCGTCGATGTTAAGTTTTTTACGTCTTAGTTTGTTCCTTGAATTATTTTGTTTTGATTCTTTTACAAAAGTACGTGTGTTAATATTGTTTCCACAACAATCGTTTTCAGATAACTTATCAACAGAACTGTAGCCGTTCTCGTTTTTATTAAGTATAATTAAACTTTGACAAGGATCAATCGGCATAATTTCCTCATAGTCTGAGTTAACAGATTTGGTAAACGATCTCAATGGGCTATTTACAGATCTGCCGGAATTTAGGTTATTATCAGATTCAATTAAAGCGTACGGTGGTGGACTAAGACTTTTGTAAGAAAAACCAGGTAAGTTTTGGTCTTTTAATTCGTCTTCACTATGTACACGTCTGGGTGGATTAGAGGGCTTTTCATATATCGGAATGTCATCAGTTGGAGGTAAGGGTGGTAATATGTCTGGACGTGCTAAAATCTTCATTTGTTTTATTTCGGGGGGAGTGCATTGTCTTTGCCTTTTGGAATGCCTTAGTTCTAATGTTAGGATACGACCTTCTTCAGAATTCCAGACTCCAGGGTCCTCCCATGCATCATTGTGGATATAATCAAGCGATCGTGATGTTACGCAAGTCGAATATAATGACTTAGGTATATCGCTCACACTTTTGTAGTGCTCTTCATCGTCTGTGACGCTGTCAAATTCTTGTGTGCGTTTAGCATCCCTTGAATAAGGTGCAACTCTTCTGAAGTAAGTCGACTGATTGCTATTTTCGATATCATTATTATGTATTGGAATTCTGTCTATTATTTTTTTATGTTTTGGGTGTTTGCGATCTAGTGTGTCAGGTTCAAAATCATCTGATTCATGGATTTTTATATAATTTTCTGGTGAATCTTTAACTTCGATTGTCAAACATCCTGGCTTTTCTTTTATATTAGTAATGTTACCTAATTTTCTACTTCCCATGGAACACTCAGAACCACTGGGCGATGTAGGGGTACTACCAAAATTATAATTATTTACATATACTTCACTAACAAAATTATACTCAGTATTCCGTCCAATTATTGTAGGGTCTGTTTTATGTTGACTCACTTTTCTTATCTTACTTACATCTATGGTTTCATAATGATTTTGTTCAATACACAAGTCAGCTTCCGGAGATGGTGTATTGCTGGTTCCGTTTGAATTGGCCTTATATATATCGTTCCTAATTGATAATTCTTCTGCTAATGGTAAAGCACTACTAAGACTGGGACTTGCCTGTGATGATGGTATGTCATTGAAATCACTGGATAGGACATCTTTTGTTTTATTAGTCGCTGATCTTTCTAAACTATCTGTCTCATAATCGTTTCCTGGAGGACTGCCATTTAATATTCTTGTATACAAGTTTTCAGAAGGTTTCTTTAGTATATGGATAGGCACTTTTTCCTCATCGGAGCTACTGGGATTGTATTCTAATTTTGAAAACTTATCTAATGCCATAGCTTCATTAACCATGTCGGGTAAAATATTTTTATTTTGTACCAAAGACTTTCTTATCCTGTTACTACTTTCAAAGTTATATCGCAGACTTCCGCCACGATGTTTATCGTGATTTGAAACAGATGTAATGTCATTTACTCGAGAAATTGTTCGATAATGTTTTATGTCATTTGGACAATTAGAGCAATTGAATTCTGGTAAAGGTAAGCTGTATCTTCTTGAAGAGGGTGCAGATCTTACAGAGTGTGACCTGGTTGTTCTGGGAATGATAAAATCGTCAGATAAAGATAAAGATTGTAATTGGTCGTTGGTATTCTCTTTCATGTTGGATTGGTTTATGGTAAGTGGCAAGGAAAGCAAAGATGAGGCCAAGTTACTTTGATTGGTTATGAGATTTTCACTGAGGAATAAAGGCTGTTTTCCATTTGGAATATTTTCCAACCATTTTCTTATACTATGTTGTTTGTCGCCTTTAGCATTTTGACAACTAATGCAAGGTGTAGGCTTGTATTGTAAGATTTTTTGAATTTCTCCATTGCTTTGACTTTGACATCCTGGACAACCTAAGCAAGTAACAGATTTTTTTCTACTATTTTCCCGTTTAAGACTTACAATACTTTCACTGCGTTGGCTTCCCAATCTAGAATATAGATCCAGGCTATTATCTTTGGATGGATAAGTTTCTTCCTCCGGTATTTCATTTAGAACTGGCTGAAATCTCTTTGCTGCCATTTTTTGCTTTGCAATGGATATGACTTCTCTTATTTTTGACAAAAACTCTAAAGCAGCAGCAGGAGGATCCTATAACAAAACAGGTATATGTATAATTATTTTTGTTTTTATAGCACTCACCCCGTACTTAGGAAACTTGCAAAACTTTAAAAACAACAAAGAAAAATGTCGACACGCGAACCCGCGACCATCTCCCTCCCTGAAAAACTTTTAGTTTTTTAAGTTTGCCAAGCACGGGATGAGTGCTATAAAAACAAAAATAATTAGAAATCACGTAAGTACTGATCAAAAAAATTATAAATGTGAATTTTCTCTGTAATGATGAACTCATTTAACTAGTTATACGTATGTATATCTAGCGATCAGTACAATCGACGTAATCAATCATATAACAAAGAAGAATTTCGCTACGTTGAGCCCGTCGACACTAACTCAGTGGCAGAGCATCCTGGATTGAGGTCGATGGTCGAGGTGATGGTCGTGGGTTCAAGTCTCGCGTGTCGATATTTTTCTTTGTTGTTTTTAAAGTTTTTCAGGTATATGTACAATATAATCATTGACTTATTTTAGGGTTAAATCAATTCTTTTAATTGGTTTTGTGATATTTATTTTATTTGCTTATTTTTATAACCCTATGAAAGAATATTTAAAGCTCGTGCACTAGGGCCAAGATATATGTACCGTAAGGTATATGTACCGTGTATACATCCATATGCATTTAGTAAAAAGTGGTTATTTTAATATTACAGACACTCCAATTTTATTTATTTTCATAGATAACTTACCGCCATTAAATGTGGTTCGAAATACGAAGGGTTAAAGTAGAGTTTACGCCTTGTGGTCCCAACTGGTCTGGCGATTTCACGGTCGTCTATTGTTTCTACTATTGATACGTGTTCATCTGGAAGTCGCTCAATATTTGGCTCGTCTCTGTGGTTTACCTCCATATTATCACATTTTCTTATTTCATCATTGCGTTGGTGTATAAGTGCCGATGTTGTTTGAGTCTACAAATAATGTAAATAAGTCTAAATTGATGTAATAAATTTAATAATAATGATTTTAGTGTAATAACATACAGGTGAAGCTAATAAAAAGCGTGTAATAAAAAAAGAGATCTGATTTCTTTATAATTATTTCAAGCAAGCAGATGGTTCTCAGTATAAGAAGAAGCTATCGTTTATAGACACAAAAGATGTTAATGTTGTGTTGCTAATGTTTCTATACGTGTGGCGAGATAGCAATGTCGCATGCTATCTTATCCTCCAAATCAAAACCAACAATGACAAGCTTTGACGCTATTCTGCCATGAATAAGTAAGGCGATGAAGGAACTCTATCACATAGTAGTCACGATGGAAGTGACACGTATAGCCAATCATTCGCCATTTACTAACTGTCTGACAGAATAGCAGATGGTCGATTCTTCAAAGAATGGTCACAAATACGTCGGAATCTAAAAGAGAATATTCGTATCATGTTCATTACCTTATCAGCCTAAATATTCTGATCTGATATTTTATACAGCTACTAGCTGACCCGGCAAACGTTGTTCTGCCTTTTTAACTACTCTTTTTTTCTATATTTTCTCACCTTTTAAACATTCCCTGGACTTCAACAATCAATTCAAAACCAAAATTAGCTAAATCGGTTCAGCCGTTCTCGAGTTTTAGCGAGATTAACGAATAGCAATTGATTTTTATATATAAACTAGCTGTTGCCAGCGACTTCGTCCGCGCGGACTTCGTTTACTCCGCACAGCACCTCCCCGCTAGGTGATAGCGAGATAATATATAGCCTATATGTTGACCCGACCTGTTAGTAATATTCATACAAAATTTGAAGCAAATCCATGCAGTACTTTTTGAGTTTACCCCGGACATATATACAGACAAACAGATAAACAGACTAACAGACAAAAATTCTAAAAACTATGTTTTTGGCTTCGATATCGATTGTAGATCACGCCCCAAGTATTCTTTTAAAAAAATATTCAATGTACAGTTTTGACTTTCCTACGATTTTATTATATGTATAGATATAGATTTATAAAATGAACTTACATTAAATAATTGACTATGTGGACCGCTGTCAACATCATCAGAGTGTGAATAGTGTGAAAAATTATCAGTTTCATGAAATAGCCGACCTACATTTAGCAATGGATTTTTCTTAATTACCCCATTGTCTTGGTTTATTGTATTTGGGATTACAGCCCGTTCATTATTAATGCGTATTATGTCATTTTCTGTAATAGGCAATCCAGTTTTAGTTTTAAGAACTTTTAATCTTCGTAATCCAGCTTCTTTATTTGCTGCTTTTCGACGTTTTTTAACGTGTAGGTAAAGAAAGACAGACGCCACGTAGACTATACCGAGGACTAAGGAACTGATACCGATCGTAATGTATTCGGCGATTGAGAGTCCCGTGGAGCTCGAGGATTCAGATATTTGCGCGTTTGGAGCGAATTGTACCTCCGTTATATCTAGAAATCAAATATACTTCATTAGTTACAGTCTTAAATATATTAAATTAGAAATTTATTGGGATGAAAAATTAAGTTGACATTTGATTTATGTGTAAACTAACTTCAGCTGAAATCTAAAGATATACGCCATTGATCTAAAGCGCGTTAAATCAAGTCCCATTAGTGCTAGGGAAACCCAGACGAGTCAAAGGGAAGTTTTTTAAGTTTTCAATGTCTCGTTATATATATGTGTATAGGTTCTACTAAAAACTTGATTAGACATCGCAAAGTGAAGCAAGCCAGTCAAGTTGGTAAGGTAATGCTATTCTAGTTGGTCCCCCGTAGCCCTCGTATTGATCAGGACTCCTTTCAAGTATAGGCCAACTGTCGTTCTACCAGGCAGGTCATTAGAGGCGACGGCGACGGTGAGGCGATGGTAGTGACTCGCACAGCCAATCGGCTGTGCGAGTCACTACCATCGTGACCAAGTGGTAGAGTTCTGCATTGTCTCGCCCGGATCAGGTAATACCGCCTTACCTATTCCTGCCGCATTAGCGTCAGTGCTTGTCACTATCTTGTTCCGGATTGGAGGGTAAGGTAGCAGGTAAACTTATGCATGTGGCATTAGACCTCGCCACAAGTTAGCATTAACATCTTTGGTGTCTATAGGCGACGGTTGACTCTTTCCATCAGGAGACCCATCTGCTTGTTTAGTATCTTTTGATATAAAATAATATTCTCGTTTTCCATTCAAATCCAATGCCAATTTAAAGGTGACAATATCCTGTACTCATTCCATCAGGAGACTCATCTGCTTGTTTACTATCTTTTGATATAAAAGAATATTCTCGTTTTCCATTCAAATCCAATGCCAATTTAAAGGTGACAATATCCTGTACTCCTTCCATCAGGAGACTCATCTGCTTGTTTACTATCTTTTGATATAAAAGAATATTCTCGTTTTCCATTCAAATCCATTCCAAATCCAGTGCCAATTTAAAGGTGACAATATCCTGTATACTTTTTAGTAACTACTTTTTCCTTGAACAGTCCAGACGAGAGATTGAGTTCCTTGCATTTCATATTATTTAGTTGACATAAGGTACTATTGCCTAACGGGCATGCAATCCTTATACAAGTTTTGTTAGAGCTTACTATTTAGGTGATAATGTATCTGACACTTTAATAAATGAAACATAGTATTATGAAAGCAGGAAGCACAAACTTGCGAAGAAATTCCCCTGTATTAGACTGAAAGTTATATTCTGTCATTCTGCCAAATAGTTCGTAAGCAACGAGTGAAGCCTGTAGTCACTGCCATAGCGATTTATGCCTGTTTGTCGCTGGGTAGATTTTAGAGCATGCTGCATGGTTGAATGTTTAAAAATACATCTCTTGATTAAGTAAGCCTAATTTCATTGTTGCCCCTTGGGTCCGTGTTAACACAGCGACATAGCTCTTAATAGAGGATTGTTTAAAATTGAAATTATCGCAAGAAGGAAAAAAATCGTATGCATACTGGAGCTTGGTACAAATTAATGTCCTGTCATTAATCGTAACATTTTGCCTTACATCAGTTTTATGGGTAGTTTTACATCCGTAAAGCATAATAATTTTTATAAAGCGTTCAATATTTCGTACAAGCGCTTTTTGGTTTTCCAGCTTTTTCCAATTATAGTCACTTATTACTAGTTTATTATAGATTAAAAATACATAAATAATACATACTGTTTGCGTACTTTGGAGGAGCCCCTTGAACTCTGAACGCCACGCATGGTGTGAACACTCCACGGAGGTCGAGTGGTGAAGAAGGCATGGTTGCTACATCTCTACACAATAATCTGACTACCATTACTCGTCCCGTCATACGCGTACGCATCTCGTCTTCGCCGGTCCACTGAAATTTAAATGAAATATGTTTTGATTTTTTGTTACATTAGGTATAGTTTGTGATTATAAAATCCCTAAATGATCTACGATTATATGAGGGAATCAAAATGTTATTCTTCATACGCGCACATGACCCTTCATGGCACGTCAATATGACATATATTTATGTACATGATGTTTACCTTTTTATGGATTTTTTTTTATTACATCACAAGATAGGACAGCAAATAAGCGGAAGCTCTCCCGATGAAAAGAGATGACCATCGCCTGTAGACACCAAAGATGTTAATAGTGCGTTGCTATGTGGCGTGATTCTAATGCTTTGAAGTAGTTTCTTTCATTTAAGTTGTAATGCCACATGTATAATTTTAAAGGCTACTTTAACGTCCAAACAGGAACATGACAGTGACAAGTATTGAGGCTACTACGCCAGCAATAGGTACAGCAGTGGTACTAAAACCCGGGCGGGACGTTGCAAAAGTCTACCACCTTATAAATACTGTCTACGACTCGTTCATGATAAATTTATGTTACCGTGGAGTAGGTAGCCGCTCTTATTATTTGAGCGATCGTTAACTAGTACACATTGAGCTAGGAGATTGGAATTTTGTCTCTAAGAATAACTCTGAAAAAACTCTGCCTGAACCGTTGACTAATATGAGCTGAATATGCTAGCTACTAGGCGACTTAGAAACAAACTTTACAGCGTGTTGAAAAAAATAAGGGATAATTACGGTGATTCCTTCCAGTTAATTCTTAAAGAATCCATACTAATATTATAAATGCGAAAGTAACTCTCTGTTTTTTCTTCATGCCTAAGCCACTGTACCGATTTGAATGAATTTAGTACAGAGATAGTTTGAGATGTACAATCCCGTAAACGCTGTAAAGTTTGTTTCCATCGTCCGGAAACCGTGTACCGAAAAAATAAGAAAAAATGCCAATTTTACGTTTTAATCACGATGGCTATACTTTTTTGTTGTGGGAAATGCAATATTTGCGTTCAATGATGTTTTTTCTTTTTTTCTCACCACGCAATGTAAAGCGGAACTTTCGAACCGGTCGTTTATTTTGCGCAGCATGTGGCGCATAATACATTGCTTATTTTATGTATTTATTACATTTGACTACTGTTTTGGAAAAATCACTGTAGAGTCATATAATAAATCGGGTTCGATTCCCGGGTCAGCAATACAAAAAATGCGTTTTTTCAGTTTTCTGACAAAAACAACGTTGCCCGGGATTGGGAAAAAGTGCCCGGTTGGCGATAGACTGGCCACTTATCACATTGTAGGCCTAATTATTTTCGGCTAATCCTGGGTGTACTTATAGTACCTCTGCCTACCTCTTCGGGATGCGGGCGTGAAGACACTTTTTTATAATAATTTAGTTGACTATATATACTTAATGCTTATCGTCACAAAGCTTTGCCCTGTGACGCGATCGGACTGCTTGTGCCTTATCCCGTGGTTGGTGTTACGTTAAAGTTTTAGCGCGCTAATATCTTCGGGGCGATACACGCAAGGGCGGATCCAGCCTTCGGGTCAGGGGGGTCACGCATTTGAGGTTCAGTCAATTTATGCTTTGATCATTACTTTGCAATAATAAATCCATACCTAGACCTGTGCCTAGGGGGGAGGTCATGACCCCCTGTGACCCCCCTCCCTGGATCCGCCTTTGGATACACGCAGGATCGGCCGAAGGGTAAGTGAAATTTTGCTAAAGTTTTGTATGTCATCAAACAAGGGACAACCATGCGACATGCATAACTTTATCGGTTATCTTATTTTCCCAACTCAGCATGTAAAGGAATTGGTCCGGTCTCGGTAGATTTTCCATAACTCTGCCATCTAGTAGTGTAGGTGTTGTGTTTCATTTTTATTTATTTATTTTCACTCTTTATTTCACACTTTATTGTTGGTATCTACATTGAAAAAAACAAAATAAGGGATAATTAAGGTGATTCCTTCCAGTTAATTCTTAAAGAATCCATACTAATATTATAAATGCGAAAGTAACTCTCTGTTTTTTCTTCATGCCTAAGCCACTGTACCGATTTGAATGAATTTAGTACAGAGATAGTTTGAGACTCGAGAAAGGACATAGAATAGTTTTTATCCCGAAAATCCCACGGGAACTGGAGCTATGCAGGTGCAACCCCGGGTTTTATAAATAAAATAAAGAAAAAATATTTGTCTTGTAAAAAAGACGTATACCTCCTCCGAATCCGTCCCAGCTAGCAGCTTGAATACACAATTTATAATATTCGTCGAATACACATTTATAAAGGTCATCAAATTCTTTAAATGCCGAAAGCTATACATGATAATCGGAAGAAAGGAGTATTTTTTGATGTCAATACCTATAAGCTTATGATGTATTTTAAAACAGACCTGCAAAAATGTTCTTCCTTCATCACGGAACAGACTGAAGGGCACGTCAGCGTCAACTGTGTTCCGTAAATCTACGAATCCTTTCTTCGTCAAGTATTGAGCACCTGATACTGCGCAAATTGGAGTCTTCACATCTTAAAAACATGTCAACTTTAGAAACTGAACTCAGTTCACACAAACGCTTGGTAGGATATTTATTTATATTATTTATTGTAAATACTAATATTTACCTACAATAAATAATAATAAATAGAAATACTTATATTTAAAATAAATAATATTATCTATAGATCTAACTCTCAGGGAAGCAAATTACTTGCTTGTGATATGTATGTATATATGTATGTAATACATCTACATACCTATATGTATATAAGTAAATAAGTATATACACCTACCTACCTACTAACTAGTACCATATAACCGCCCCGCCCCGCCATTAGACCGCCTCGTTCGAGTGGTAGTGACGCTGACTACGCAATCGACGGGGCTCGGGTTCGATCTCCGACGGGGACAAGCATTTGTGTGATGAGCATAAATGTTTGTATTTCGGGTTTGGGTGTTTAGTACATATATTCCAGTATTTATATATATATTTATATGTATTAGTATCGTTGAATAACACCCATAACATAAGCAAATAATTTGCTTACTTTGGGGTTAGACCAGTACTTAAGTGTAATTTGTCCCGTGAATATTTAGGTATTTATTTATTTACCTACCACACTATTATTAATAGGCACGGTTTGCAAATTAATAAAATAAATACGTTCATATATTTATACATTAATTTACTATATTTTATTATTTAAGAATGTAATGTCAACCGCATGCGTGTGCGGGTGGCACGGGATCATAATAATAAAAAAATATTTTTAAATTATGTTTTTAAAAATAATGATAAATGGAAAAAAGAAAACAAAGAAAAATTTACTTTCCTTAAGTAATTTTAAAGTTGCTGTAAAAGCAATAGCAGCAGAGCATGCAGTACCTACATTCATAAAAAAATAGATACGGTGCTGAGCAGAAAACGTATAGCCCACGGAATAGTGTAGCCGCTCATATGAACTCAAATGCTTGTAAATGTCAAACGCTTCTAGACATAGGTCGTGAAATAATAGAAATATGCCATATTGTCCTACTTTGTCGTGTCGAATAAGAAGCCAATTAGGCTTAAAAAATACCACTTTAATAATTTTATTTAATCGGTAAGGTAAGGTAATTAAGAATAATAATTCTGTAGGTATTTTGGATGTAAATGCAAGCTACATTGACAACCTAAGAAATTGCCTCAAAAGGCGAATCCAATGGTCACGAGTGTCTATTGAAACTCGATTCGTTAATGCTGTAAGGTGCTGAAAATTTTCAAGTTCGAAATAAAATTTCGATCGAATATTAGGTTGTTATTTTATTTTCAAGTATAAATGGAACCAAACAGGAGGTATTCTCCGAAATTAAAAAAAAAAGATTTCGCAAATCAAAAAATATGTTCCTAAATATGTACCTAAACGGTTGGCCCTACAGGCCATCCCTGAAACTTCCCGCTAAATTAAGGTAATTTAAACTCAAAAGAGTAAAACTATAAGCATAGATTTTTTCAGTTCAAACATCTATTTTGTTAAAAATGGTAGTATATTGATTTTTGAAAAGCTATATATTTGGAAACTATTCCAACTTATTTTTTGAGATCTAAAACATTGCTTTAGCTAAATAATCGATAGGTTGAAAAATTTCGCTGCAATATCAAAAATATTTTTTTTCGTCGTTAATATAATAATAATAATTTCTTTATTTGCATAAAATTACTAAATCTATACCGATCGAACCATTGATAAATTCCAAACGGATTGATCGATTTTGATAAAATTAACTGCATTTGACGCAGTTTTTAAAGGAGAAAAGATTTTTACGTCAATAGGTGTATTAGCGTGAAAGTTATTTCAAAAATATTCAGTAAGTTTACTAAATATAACGTAATTTTAATGTTTGAAAAGCTGTATTTTTTGAAAATCAGATTAGATTTTGATTTTTGAAACGACATTTAATGTAATTTTTTAGTATTAAAATATTGTAGAATACCAAAATATTATAGGTTGAATAATTTCGAAGTTAGGTAAAAAAAACACTTTTTTCAAAATTTTTCGTCAACGATTACTCCTTAACGGATAAACCGATTTTGATGAAATTTATGCATGACATGTAATTTGAGGAATAGAGTTGATTAGTTTTTGTACTCAATCGGTACATTAATCTGGAAGTTATATTAAAAATATAGTATTTTGCCAAAATTCTTTTTGTTTTTTTTTTCAAAATTTCTCGGAATCTCCTAGGCCGACTTGGTTCAAATTTCAGGAAGTCTAAAGTTGAGCAGAATCCAATCGAATGCCATCAACCGCGTTACGATCGGTCCAGCCGTTCAAAAGTTATGAGATGTTTACATACACACATACACACACCCACACACACACATATATACATACAGACATACTGACATCATCATGAAAATAGTCGGAAAACGTTCTTAGGACCTCAAAACGTGGACATCTGGTGAAATCTCGATTTTCGAAAATCGGGGCAAAATCAGTAACTTCCTTTTCTACATACGTAGCGGGAAGTTAAAAAAATACGTTTTAAGATAACAAAAAAAAAACAAATTAAAGGTAACCTAATTTCCTTCCTAAAATAACCTTTTAAATTTGTTGAAAACGTGTTTTTCAGTATGTAACTTACTCAAAAAAGTGATTTCACGCGACGGATGTATGATTTGCCCTTTTAACGGTAAGTAAACGAATGGAATCCTCTGCACCCCGTCGGTCCCAAAGGTCGCCAATGAACATTCTGAAAATAAGTAAAATAATTAAGGTATTACGCTATTTAGTTAAGAATGTTTTGTTTTAGATTAGAATAGAAAGAAGTCTAATGGATGGAAACCAGCATACTGCTGACAGACAAGTACCTAAACATTGACGGATGTTTTTACCGAAGCGTAGCAAAATATAAAAAAAAAGATCATCTATAGACTATAGACACCAAAGAAGTTAATGGTATCTTTAAATCGGGATGTAGATATAGATATTACCAAGTCGAAATACGACCAAGTCAGGCAGGTGGCCAACCTACCGACAAATCTACCAAATATCCAGTCTTGGGCATATTGACTCGTTACAAGAACAGAACATCTGCCATTCTGCCAGGTGGTTCGTTAAAGGCGAACGATCAACGATTGGCTATGCGAGTTACTTACCTTCGTGGTAGAGTTCAGCAACGTCTCGCACGAGTTTCATCACTTTCAGTGCCAGCACCTAAACTTTGCCTACCGTAATAGCGTCAATGGTACTAATGACGTGTTCCGACCAAGGTAGACCCAGGACCTATGCGTCTATCGCAGTCGTCGCCTGCAAAGGCCCGCATTGAGAAGGTGGCTCTTCAAACGAACATGCGAAAAATTCACCAAGACTAGTGCAACAATCTATCGTTTGTATGTATAAATGTTTGACGAGAACTCGAGTATCGTTAGTTGGATTGTGAGGTAGACAAATTATTGAAACAAAAAAATTGTGAATTTAGAACATGAGCCAAATCCGAAATTGAGGGTTGCCATAAATGCCAAGGTAGAAGGGGTCCAATAATCTAGTGATTAAAATATGCTGTCAAGAATATAACCACTAGAATAAGTTTTGGAATTATTAAATAAGGTGGGTGGACCATGAAAGGCCACGTTAACAAATATACAGTTATTATTCTTATATTTCCTGAATAAATAAATAAATAATATTATTAATTAACACTTTGCTTTATCATGTAACATGTAAAATACTCTGATTTCTTACAGATTTCATAACTATTTATTAATCTTATGTTTTAATAAACTCTTCCAAACGGCCTTGCTAGGAACAAAGCTCTTTACGAGGCCGATGTAATATATCCGTATTTTAACTTAAAACTGACGTGGCAGTTGAAATATCTCTTTATACTTAAACTACATAAAAAGATATTTTATTTAAATGAAACATTATATGCTTATAACAATATTCACTTATAAGCGCGATTTACAGTGTGTTTACGCAAATCACATTTTTAATTGGTCTTCGAAGGACCGTGGTAGGTTACTATAACAACTAAACCGTTATTATTAATTACTGGATAAATGAAATAAACAAATTCTCAAATATCGCTTTGTTTTATCATGTAAGACATAAAATACCTTTTTTTATTGTTTCAGATTTAATTACTATTTTTGTTAAATTAAATTCAAATTAAAGTCCTCCAAACGGCCTTCCTAAGAACATGGTTCCTTACAAGGCCGATATATTAAATTGTTTTTTTTTTTAAGTTAAAACAAATGTTATGGCACACAAAATATCTGATTACACTTAAACTACATAAAAAGGTCTTTCATTTAAACGAAAAACAACACGCTTACAATAATATATTCACACAAAAGCGCGAATTTCATTGTGTGTTTGTATACGAATTAAAGGTTAACTTCGTGTCGATGTCTGAATTTAGTTTAGCAAGGGACCTCACTGGCAAAATTGTGGCACAAACGAATCGCCGCTACGTCTGTATCTTTGAGTTCGATTAATATTAGTGTGAGTAGAAGGAATTTGTCATCTCATGGCAATAACTATTCGTTTTTAATAATTGGCCTTCAAATGAGCTTGGCCTTCCATGGTTCACCCACCTTATATATTGTATTTAGGAAATCTCGGCTAACACTACTAATAGTTTATTAGAGGAGAAATTTAACTGTTAATTGATGTACTTAACCTTTTCAGAAAACAGAAAGTTATGTGAGATTCGTAAGAAAATATGTATTTACCGTACCTTTACATATTGTTGTAAGTGTGGACTACTAAAAGAAAGTATTTTAGGAACTTTTTTATTCTTTAGTTTATGGTGATAGAGAACTTAGCTAACAGAGGTTATTTTTAATTGCAGATGATATTCACTTTCCATTAGGTATCCTAAATATAAAAATAATATCATAAAAGAGGGAACAACTGAATCTTTAGATAGGTACCCAAAACTTTTAGATTTGTTAAAAATAACTATCTAAAAATGGTGAATACGTATCACTAATATCGTGAATAGTAACTAATAAGTTGTGCAACGTTTCACCCGTGTTTTGGTACCACCAGTCACCACCTTACATATTCCTGCCGATCGCCCACGCTGTCATGTTTCAGTTTGGAGGATGAGGTAGCCGATAAAATTATGCACATGACATTCTTTCCAAATACTTCTGTGTACTAACTAGGTAACTAGTATTAAACAAGGCATACGCCATTGCAATTGTGTCCCACTAAACTGCAGTCCATGGACTGCACCTACGTCAGAACTCGTTACTTAAAATTCGTAAGTGCCTTGCAATTCACAACAGTTACGACCTTTGGTTTTTTAGGTGGATTTGCCTAGAGGCCGAGTAAGTCCGGGCCAAGGGTGCCAAAATTTGGTGCTCTTTTTCATTGAATCACTGTTCCTTCCACAGATCATTTGCTTGTAAAAATTTTGTTAAACATAGATTAATTGCTTGTTAAAATTAATTTGCGTTTGGGAAACCGGCCGTAAAACTCTCAGATTCCCTCAGACAGTCATCTCTGGTCGCCATAGGCGATGTCTGTCTCTTTCCATCAGGAGAACCATAAGCTTGACTGCTATCTTATAATATGAAAAAATCTATTCTAACAGAAAATAAACGCAAGTTACATTTTACAAAGTTATGATTCAGTTGCTGACATTAATGCCGAAGAAGCCCAACTTTAACAAAAAAGTAAAGAGATCATAAGATATTAAGACAGCTTATTTAAATGAAGTGTCGATACAATTATGTAGGAAGGTACTTGGTACTTTAAATCGTGAAAAATGGTGATTGGTAAAGCACTAATCGCCATATTTTCATATCTTCATATTCGACAAGTTAAAATAATTATTAACACGTTTAGTGGTGATTGTTGGTAGCGGGATACAGAATTTATTTTTATCCGTTATTTTACATCCAAAGAAATTAATTGGTAGGGAGCCTTAATTGTAATTTTTGAGTATTCAATTGGCTTTAGAAACGAATGAGGCTTTCAAATCGTTTAATATTTCGATCTTGGAATTCTGTCGTATATAAACTGAGTTAAATAATTATTTTTATGTCAAAAAGAATTTTAAATTAGTCCCATTCTGACATAATACAGTTTTAATGATGAGATGAAGATTTATCAATTCCACAAAATAAAAGTAGTTACGACGGTAGTTTATCCGTATATACGAGTATATTATATATAGATAACTCTCTTTTATTGTTTATTGTGATTGTTTGCTAACGTATAAGAAACCAATTACCTCATTTTAATCCGAATTCTTTATGAAGAATCTGCCTGTCTGCTAGGAGAGTCCTGCGACTTCCTGGAGTATAGTGCCGTTACTTTGCTGTTTCCTCCCGCCATTATTTTGGTACATGTGTATTAAGTGTCACTGATGAGGGTTATGATAGGGTTACTAACTAATTAACTTGCGCATATGTCAGTATGCGTCTATTGGTAAATTACTGCTAATAACTAGATGTCATTAAGCGACGGTTGTTTGTTCATGGAAAAAAGCTGTCGCTGATAAACAATATCGATATTTTTATATGACTTTAAAGCCACGACGGATATTGTTAATGTGAGACATAATTATGTATTTAATTAACCTAGCACATGTTTTATGTATGAGTCTAAATAGGCATAATAGAGTACAATCATGAAAAAGAAATTTGTATTTTTAATGCTATAAGCAAATGGGTCCCATGATAGAAAGAGATAAACACTGCCTATAGACACTAAAAGTGTTAATGGTGGTTTTTTAAAACATAGTAAATACAAGTAAATACATTACAAAGGAACTTCAACGCGCCTTACACGCGCCGCTTATCATTCGGTAGCATCCGACTTGCACGCCATTCTTTGATAATAGAATTTACTTATTTGTATGTGTTGTCATACTTAATGTATGAAAATACCATTTATGATTATTTTTTTAATTGGGAAAACTAATTAATTAATATCCATAAAATAATTATACATATGTAACCGTATTACGGTACCAAAAACAACTTTAATTTTCCGACAGGGTTTTCTTTACACACTGTATAATATGTAAAACGCTTGTTTTTACCTGGAAGATCGTCGACGCATAGTTCCCGGTCTTCTCTAAAGAGCGGGGCCCGTTGTGGGCAGACGCATGCGCAGTCGGTCTTAGCGACTCCATTTGCATTGCTGTTTGCGCCGGCGCCATGTTCTGCGCATTGCGCTGCACCACATTCTTCTCCTGAAATAGAAATATGTGTCTCAAGAGGCAACCTCGTCTACTCTTTAAGCGCCAGGATTTTACTTATAAGGTTGTTGTTTTTGATTGATGGCATCATACCTACCTAGCATAAAATTCTATGGCTTTCTTTCTTATGAAATTAAAAAATAGGCTGTGAAATAGCCTAGTGTCTCTAGAGGTAACTTTGTTTACCTTTAAGCGCCAGGATTTTATTTATAAGGTTGTTGTTTTTGATTGATGGCATCGTACCTACCTAGCATTCTATGGCTTTCGTTCTTATGAAATTAAAAAATAGGCTGTGAAGTACCCTAGTGTCTCTAGAAGCAACCTTGTTTACCTTTGAGCACAATGATTTTACTTATAAGGTTGTTGTTTTTGATTAATGGCATCGTATCTACCTAGTACAAAATTCAATGGCTTGCTTACGTATAATGGGGAAATAAGCACTAAAGTGTCCTAGTGTCTCTTGAGGCAACCTCGTCTACTCTTTGAGTATCAGGATTTTAGTTAAAAGATTGTTGTTTTTAATTGATGACATCGTACCTACCTAGCACAAAATTCAATTGCTTGCTTTCTTATGGACTGAATAAATAGGCTTACAGCCTATTTATTTGGTCTAGGTCCTCTTTAAAGACTAGACTATTTGCCATCCATAATGAATAAATAGGCTGTAAAGTACCCTAGTGTCTCTAGAGGCAACCTTGTCTACTCTTTGAGCACCCGGGTTTTACTTATAAGGTTGTTTGCTTTTAATTGATGGCATCGTACCTACCTAGCACAAAGCTCAATGGTTTGTTTTCTTTATGAAGCCAGTGCTTTACTATTTTTACTGTCACACCAACTCTGTTTCACGAATTTCCTACTGGAGAGGAAGGTTAAGTCAACTTTCATTTGATGATTATTTTTCCATTCTGGTATAATAGGGAAACCTACTTGATGTTAGGTGGTCACCGCTGTCCATGTCAATATCTGCTACATTTAAGGTCTTTTTTTTAATTATATAGAAGAGGGGGCAAACGAGCAGGAGGTGCACCTGATGGTAAGTGATCACCGCTAATAAGTCTTGCAGCTGCACATTGCCTTTCTAAGAATGAGTAGGTATAGCAGAGTGAAAAGACTTGGGCCAAGTACCTACACAATCTGACGAGTCCACGTGGATGTTTTTAAATCTTGATAATTGTTCGTAATATAAGTGGTTAAAAGAAGGTCCAATAGTAAAGGAAAATGTTTCTTGGTATGGCAAACTAAGTTAGTGTCAAGAAAGAGGTCGGTACGTCTACGCTTAAGATTAACTAAAGGGGAAAAGACATAGCCATCCATAGTACCTATCGTAGAAACTACAAATTCGATTGATTGACTGCACTGGGATAACTTCTGCCACAAAATTATTGTATCAGCGGCGATCACAAAATTAAACTTAGTAGAATTGGCAAAAATAAATCGAACGACTTAGTGGAATCGATTCGAATGAAAAATCTTTTCCTCTTTTATCATTAAATAGCAAACAAGGAGGCTTTCCCGTGGAAAGAGAAACCATCGCCTATTGGTAGACACAAAAGATGTTAATGGTGCATTGCTATCCGTGTGGTGGGACGGCACATGCATAAGTCTACCGGCTACTTTACCCTCCACCCGAAACACGATAATGACAAGTACTGACACTATTGCGACAAGAATAGGTAAGGCGGTGGTACCAAATACCTACGTTGCGAAACTATATTACCTAGTAGTAATGATGGTAGTGACACGTATAGCAAATCGGTCGTCTTTTACGACCCTGGCAGAACGCCAATTGATGTATTCTTCAAAGGAGCCCGGACCAACACGGAGCAAAATCGCTCACATATTTTAAACTTCAATGTAATTTAGATTCATAGACTGATAGATATACCTTGTAATGTGAAGAGGTCGCCAGTGTCTCGTCGAGAGATGTCGCCGAGGCTGGCCGCGGCCGCGGCTGTCACCAGCAGCAGCAGCGCGGCCATGCTATCCTCCACCGCCTGCGCAATCCTCCTCCCTTCTACCCTGCATTGCTGTCACCTGTAAAAAATAACTTATATTAGCAAAGTACTAGAGCACTAAAGGCCGCGAACCAGCGTACAGTTAGGCTATGTCCGCACAGATAGGCGGCTTGCTTAGCGTCTAGAGCCGTGGTCGTCAAACTATTATTATTTTTATTATATCATAAGATAGCAAACAAGCAGATGGGTCTCCTGATGCAAATAGTCAACCATCGCCTATAGACACCAAAGATGTTAATGGTGCGTTGCTATCTTGTGGCGAGGTCTAATGCCACATGCATAAGTTTACCGGCTACCTTACCCTCCAAACCGGAACACGACAGCGACAAGCACTGACGCTATTGCGGCAGAAATAGGTAAGGCGGTGGTACCAGACCCGGGCGAGACAATGCAGAATTCTACCACCTAAACTGCGGCCCGCGGGCTGCATGCGGCCAAGGGCCGGTATTTGTGCGGCGTGCGACGCAGCAAATTATTTCAATAGTCGAATAGGTTTATCTTTTTCTTTCTATGTTATGTCATAGAATACTGGAGACTAAACACCGACCACACAGCCTATAGACGGCTAATGTTTGATTTTCCGTATTGAATGCATTCTGGCAACTAGCTGAGCTAAGACGAAGTGGGGTTGCAACGCCGTAATTGGCTAACTCAAGGCCACAGTGAAAGATAGTAATGTTCAGAGCATCTGATTGGTCGACACTGATTACCCAATCACTATTCATTGGCGCGTGGACATTTACATCGGAACTGTAAGTAAGATGTGTTGACACAAGTCATTCGCCTATTATTAGGTGTCTATGGGCTGTGTGGTCGGTGAGACTAAAGAAGTCAATGTACTTATTGCCCATACAAGTAATTTTCCAGCAACGCACACATAGACACCTCTCACAGACGCGATATCTCGCAATGGTTCGGAACATACTGTCCCATTGAGTATTAAACCAACTACTGTCCCGTATTCTGTGGTTATGTTTTGTGTACAATAAATGATAAATAAATAAATTGTCGCTCACATAACTGCCCTGTCCCAATTGTTTTTGCGCACATTTTTTTAACTAATTTTTCTTAGACTTATCTCTGTAAGACTTCATTTTCGAAAATGAGCTTCTTGAAAAACAAATACCGCAATCGTCTTTCTACTCATTTAGAAGACACAATGAGGAAAGTTCAACACCATAATTCTTGAATTCTTAATACGTGTATGTATAAAAATATACGAGTATATTATATATTTTTTCATTTCAATAAATATTCCTTTATATCCATACACCGTTCTATCTGTCTGTCTGTCTGTTTGTCTCTTCTTCACGCTTAAACCACTGAACCAATTTGAATGAATTTTGGTACAAAGATAGTTAAAGATCCGAGAAAGGACATAAGATAATTTTTATCTCGAAAATCCTACGGGAAAGGGAGCAATTTGGGACTGTCTATCTTTTAAACCACGGTAATATACAGTAACTTAGGCTACTTTTATTTTAGAAAATTTTCCACGTGGCCAAACTCGCGTGCATAGCTAGTGCGAAATAATGAAATGTAGATAATAACCGAATTCGTATAAGTGGGCAAACGCCTTTACTCTGCGGCCCGGTGCTGATACCCACGTTGCCCTGTGTGGCCCTTGGCCAGAAAAGTGTGCCGACCGCTGATCTAGAGCCTCGCACCTCGTGACAAAAACCAACACGTTTGTTTACTTCAATAGATCACTATAATAAGCAATTAGGTAAGCGCTAAACGCGCAGTGCTATCAGTCGGTAACATTTTTTTGTATATCATAAGATAGCAAACAAGCAGATGGGTCATCTAAACCATCGCTTATAGAAAACCAAAGGTGCTAAGAGCGGGTATTTGATTTGCAACGAAAACTTCATGTTTTCAAGTTTTTTCAAGAAAAATATCGTAATAATGTGAGCATATTATTCAAATCATATTACAGTTTTTGCAAGATTAAGTCTAAATTTAGTGCACTGCAGAGCAAGACTATGATGTTTGATAACGTTTTTTTAAAACGAAGACAATCCCTGCATAGGTAGTGTCACAGTTATCTTTCAAGACGAATACACCCATTGTAATGTACCAAAATAGTTTATTTTATGCATTTTTCCAACAAAATATATGGTATTAAAGTGCACTATAGAGCCAAAATGACGAAAATATTGTTGTTAGATACAAAAATATAATATTGAAAAATTACAAAATCAGCTCACTTTAACATTTTTTTCCACGAGTAAGTATTTCAATAAAATCCTAAAATATTTATTTGATATGAAATAAGGTAATGTTTAATATATATTCCTTTTTTCTCAGTTCGTTATATGAACTCATTTAATTAGAAGAATTATTTTAAAAACACTATAAATCTTCGCGCGCAATCTTTTGCCGATCAAATATTGAACCTGCGATAAATCGAATAATCGAGGCTTAATCTTACAAAAACTGTATTCTTCGAATAATCTGCTCACATTATTACGATATTGCTCTGGAAAAATACTGAAAACATGAAATTTTCGTTACGAATCGAATAAGCGCTCTTAATGGTGCGTTGCTATCTTGTGGCGAGGTCTAAAGCCACATGCATAAGTTTACCGGCTACCTTACCCTCCAAAACGGTACACGACGTTGACAAGCACTGACGCTATTGCGACAGGAATAGGTAAGGCGGTGGTACCTGACCCGGGCGAGCCAATGGAGAACTCTATCACCTAGTAAACACAAAATTTTAAAACGTTCGTTTTACTAAGCTACGCGCTAGGGAAAATTATGAGTGTGACATTACCATCCCGCCACAGGGAAATTAATGCACCATTTAATGTCTTTGAAGTATATAGTCGGTGATTGTTTTTTCAGCAGCAGAGCTATCTAATTGTTTGCTATCCTATGAGCTATGATATAAATTTGACCGACTCGTTGGTCGAGTGCTTAGCGACCTAGATCAAGCAACCAAGGGGGCTCGGGTTCGATTCGTGATGGAGACAAGCATATGTGTGATGAGCATAAATGTATTTCAGGGTTTGGGTGTACAATGTATTCCAGTATATGTATTTCTATGTATTAGTATCGTTGACTAACACCCATAACACAAGCAAATAATTTGCTTACTTTGGAATTAGATCAGTAAGTGTAATTTGTCCCGTGAATATTTTTGATATTATATTTATTTTTATTACAAAATATAAAAATATCGCCACATAACATACCGGTGAATCATTCTGAACCAAAATGTCTAACGAGATTTAATTTACTCTGCCTCCCCAGCAGTAGAACCAGCGTGAAGATTTTTATTTTGCTTGTCCCTTTCCCTTGTGCAGGCACTTAATCGGCTAATCAAATAATGTTGTTATATTTAAATGCGAGATACAAGACCGTCTTTTAACTAGATAAAACATAATTATAGCGCAGAGAAAGCTCGCGAAGCATTGCAAAAATTCACCGGCATTGTTCGATGTTCGATTTCACTTTGTTCACATTATTAGAAGAGATAACCTTCGAGAATTTGTGAGAACAGCCATGGGATATATTTTTCTTTTTGCACATTTGAGGGCGAGCATAAATGCCAATAATATTTTCATGTCAAGTATTGACAACAAATTGTTTCGACTTGATGTCGAAACTTCTACATGTCGAATAACGTTTGGTCCAGACCCTTTTTGAAGAATAGACCATCTCCTGTGCTGCTAGGCAGTTAGTAAGTGCGAGAGCCGGTATTTTGACGGCAGAAGGGTCTCCTGATAGAAAGTGTCAACCATCGCCTAAAGACACCAAAGGTGTTAATGGTGCGTTGCTATCTTGTGGTGAGGTTGCATAAGTTTACCGGCTACCTTACCCTCCAAACCGAAACACGACAGTGAGTAGTGACAAGCACTCACGTTATTGCGGCAGGAATAGGTAAGGCGGTGATACCAGACCCGGGCGAGACAATGCAGAACTCTATCACCTAGAAGCCAGGGTGGTAGTGAGTCGCATAGCCCATCGGTCGCTTTTTTATGACTTGCCTGGCACAACGGCAGTTGGCCTATTCTTCAAAGGAGCCCGTGACCAACACGGGGGACATATATATATATATATATATATATAAATATATGGACAGTGAAGTGATCCTATAAGGGTTCTGTTGTTCTTTTTTAAGGTACGAAACCCTAAAAAACGTTACAGAACTCTGCTACCTAGGGTGACGATGGTAGTGAGTAGTGACACGTTTAGCCAATTTTTTAGAAATGTTTGAAGAATGACAGATGGTCTATTCTTCAAGTTTAGACCAATACTGGGATAACAATATATCGACGCTTGAAAGGCAAACTTCATTCACTAAGCGACACTGGGTAAACTTTATAGGAGAGTGATTTTAAGTTCAAATATAAAATAAAGAAATCATAAAAACTAAGCGACATTGAGTAAACTTTACAGGAGAGTGATTTAAAGTTCAAATATAAAATAAAAAAATCATAAGAAATCATGTAAGTAATTTAATTGCAATTAATTTATTTTTATGGAAGAGGGGCAAACGAGCAGGAGGTGCACCTGATGAGTAATCACCGCCGCCCATGGACATCTGCAATACCAGAGGTCTTGCAGTTGCGTTGCCGCCCTTTTAAAAATGAATAAGCTCTTTTCTTGAAGGTCCCCATGTCGTATTTGTTCGGAAAAACCCCTGCCGGTAATTGATTCTACAAAAGAGTAGTGCGAGGCAAAAAGTTCCGGGAGAAACACACGGTTGTGGATTTCCAGACATCAAAATGGTGTGGGTGGAACTTCAAAGGAGAGTGATGAGATCGGCCTAAATGGACTACAAGAATATAGCGTCAGCCGAAATTATTAAATTAATTTTATTCACAATAAGTCAATATTAGAATTCAACGGACACTTTTTAATAGAAAATTAATTTTAAAAGGATTTTAATCGGAAAGTCATTAAACTAATCAAACTTGTACGCTTTTTCTTATTTCTAATTCAAGCAAAGATTTTTTTATTGTGCCATACTGCCATAACTTTAGTTAACACTTTCTTTTATTTCTGACCAACCAAACAAATTATAAAAATGTTGGATAGATAAGACGCAAAATTTTAAACCAACTATTGTATAAAATGCAACAAAAATGAAAATATTTATTATTATAATCGAAATCTACAACATAAAGACCGTATAAATAAGTACTCTTAGCATCATCCGAAAGAAACAAAAAAAAAACAACCAGTGTCATCTATTTACGCTGGTCGCTGTGAGCGAGTAATTATTATTATTTTATGTAAACAAAAGTTTTATCGTTTTTCAACATTTAAGTGGTTTAAATGAAATAATCTTCATGATAAGTAATACAAAAATGAATTATATTTGTGTTGACGATATATTGCGAAGTGAGTGGCTTAAAATGGAATGTAACAATTGTAAAATCAAGTAATATTAATCTTTGAAGGAGTTTCGTGAATTTTAGTATTATAAAAAGTGTCCGTAATACAATTTACATTTCAGAACAAATCAATAATGTATTACAATACGTTCTATTTGTACGATCTATTTGTATTATTCGACTAAATTAAAAGGAGGTTGTAATGCGTTGTCCTTTTACTGAAAAAGTTGACCACTGAAATTTTATACTCTTATACTTACCGACAATACAATATCTTATATTTTTTTAACGTTCATGATGTATTTTACAATTTATCAGAGAATAATTCTGTATTTTTGACGTGCAGGCAGTGACGTGGCGACGGAATTCTATTTGAAGTGAGCGCACAATTTTAAATTGTGCGCCCATTCTTAGAGGACGTTTTTGAGACACTGATTGTGTATCTTGAGTTTTTATATATCAATGAACTCGTCAAAACCCTCTCCACGATGGATACGATAAAATACGCAGAGTGAGCTTACATCTCTGCATAATGCAAAGGAGTCAAGCCGTTTCGAAATAGCCTATTCGTCAACGATTCGAACCGCTCTACGTTGAATGCGGTCAAGTGGAAAAAGCTGGTACTGGGGAGCTCCAGCCCAGAGATGAGAGCAGTACTCCATGTGGGGCCGAATTTGCGCCTTATAAAGTTGGAGACGACGGGCCGGCAAGAAGTACTGCTTCGCTCTACTGAGCACGCCCAGCTTTTTGGAGGCTAGTTTCGCTTTACCTTCCAGACGACCGCGAAACTGAACAGTATTCGATATGTCGACTACGAATTAAACTTATTACAATTAGGTGATTTTTTATGATTTTTTATTTCATATTTGAACTTTAAATCACTCTCCTGCAAAGTTTACTCAATTTCGCTTAGTGAAGCCTTTGAAGTGTCGATATGCAATTAATTTAAAATTGCAGTTATTTAATGTCTCATTACATAATTCTGTCTCTCCATAAACCCACCACGTCGCAAGTTTGTAGATGTCATTAATACACGGTGTGATATTGTCACTTCAATAGCGTTTTAAACCACGTTCCATATTTTACTGTTCGATATTTGCTTGCGATGGGCAAACACTACCAAAAACTTGTTGAACTCGGAAACAGATTTACGAAAAGTCAACAATTCGACTGTTAAGACATGGTAGAAACGCGTGCGAGCTCGAGTATTAACTGAGCATATTTGCTCAACTTACAACTTCAAATGTAGACTTTTAAGTGCATTATAAATAATATTTCAGACTGTTTTGAGATATTTCATCGATTTGGGCGTAGCTTTGCAGAACTCGATAACTTAGAGGAAAAATGAAGGTAATATAATTTCAATATTAAAATTTTATCAGAAAAATTATCTGCTGTTTTACAAGGATAGCAAAAAGCAGATAGTTCTTGGTTCTCCTGCCAGACTTTCTATTAGGAGAGCCATCTGCTTATTTGATATCCAATGTCATAATAAGAAAAAATTTCGCCAATGATAGTAGGTACGTGCGTTTTATTAGAAAGCATGCGTTTCACGTGCGGTGCGTTTCGACTGGTCGTGGACGGTAATAAAGCGCGTCTGTTATCCTAATACAGTTTCGACCGGGCATATCTCGACAGTGCTACTGCCTAAACGCGTGAGCAAACTTATCCTAATTAGGTAACTTTTACATACATGTACATACATACATACTTTGTGTAGGTTAGCTTCATACTAGCTGCGCCTCGCAGCCCGCTCTTTACATTCGTTTTTGGTGAATCCCACGAGAACAACTTATTTTTCCAGGATAAAAAGAAGCCTTTGTGCTATTCCAGGTCATTATCTATATGTGAGCCAAATTTCATCTAAATCGCTTCGGCCGTTTTTGCGTGAAAGAGCAACAAACATCCATCCATCCACAAAAACGTACTTTCGAATTTACAAATATTAGTAGAATATGACTAGTAATCCTACTATTCATATACCTACTACTAATATATACCTACTCTAATGAAGTAGCTGACCCGCGCAGTTTCACCCGCACGCGCAGGTTAGATTAACATATTGTCGATATTGTATTTCGTACAAACTTTCAACCCCTTTTTCCCATTTCTCCCATAGGGGTTGATTTTTGAAAAAAGTAGCCTATATTTGACCCTGGATCTTAAATTATCTCCATGTCAAATTCCACGGATTATGGATACGCCTTTCAAGACGATTTCTTTTTTTGGCAGCGTAGCTTGCAATTACATACAGAAATACAGATTTATACTACTTACCTACCGATGAAATAAAATCATTTCAAGGGTAATTTTTATACCTTGTCATCTCATTCGGTACGATAAAACAGTACAACATGGTTTATTTCTATTTTTTCATAATATAACCTAAAAATGTATGAAATTTTTGACAGTAATAGGAGCGTTCGCTCATGTGCCCGGCGACACGTTTCCTTCCTAATGGCGTGTGTATTAGTATACACGTGGTTTGTGTCAAATTCCATCAAAATCGGTATATTTAGCTATGAAAGCGTAACAGGCAGATAGATAAATAGAAAAACAAATAGACTTTCGCATATTTAAGATTATGTATGGATAACAAAATCGTCGTCAATTTGCTACCGCAAACTTGTAAAATTAAAATTGGTATGTGGTGGTTTTTGGATGATGGGATGGGCTAAGGATGGGATCGATCTGTATAAAACCATGAGTAATGCGAGCCTGAATTGTACATATCGTACGTTTCGTACGTACGTACGCCTCGTTTATCTTGTGTGTGATTTTGTGATTAATTTGGTGGATATCATGCCCCAGGCTTTGATTTCAGGGTCAGTTAAAGTGTTGGTTTTAGGGTTCCGTACCTAGAAGCAGTAAAAACGGAACCCTATTACTAAGCCTCCGCTGTCTGTCTGTCCGTCATTTTGACTGTCACCAGGCTGTTTCTCATAAACCGTGATAGAAAGCTGAAATTTTCACAAATTATGTATTTCCGTTGCCGCTATAACAACAAATACTAAAAATAAAAAATAAAAATAAGGGGGGTTACAATAAACGTCACTTTTAAGCAACTTTTAACTCGATCTTAATAAACAGGTAGGAACTTAAATAGGGACGATACGGAACCCTTCGTGCGCGAGTCCGACTCGCGCTTGACTTGTTTTTTTTTGTATCCAGCCCAGTAGCACACTGAAGTCCAGTAGTACGTTAGCGCCCCTGTGCTTCAGAAAAGCTACTGGCCAAATTGTCGCCAATAAAAAGCCAAACGCCGTCAAGAGCTATGCAGCCGACGAGCTGACATACAAATCACTGAGCTAACCTCGCAAGAGAATTAAATCGCAACGCTTCTTGCGTTTCAAGATCTCTCTTCACATTTAATCTGCTTTATTTACCTCGCAAAAGAACCGGTGTTATGACATTTGCCTATTTATTTTATAACGTAGACATAGAATTGTTCAAGTCGGTACGAGAAATTTACACAAAATGGGTTTCTAATGCAAACGAAAATCATATAGCTACCTATACCGCCTATTGTTGCGGAGAAAACAATTTTGAAGTAAGGAAACAAAGGCTTGGTAGGTAGGTACATAGTATCCATTATAATTTTACTGCTCAAAGTTTACGCCGCGTAGCTACGACGTTTTGAGACGAGAGACGATGGTTTTGTTAGTGGTGCAAAATGTGTTTGTCGCAGCATTTATATGCAAAATAATATACACGAGTCGAATTAATTTAAAGTATTGATTGTACTGTTGTATATATGTATAAAGTAACGGTATTATATATATATATATATATATATATATATATATATATATATATATATATATATATATATATATATATATATATATATATATATATATATATATATATATATATATATATATATATATATATATACACATATATATGTGTGTGTATGTGTGTATATGTATACAAAAAACCGTTATATTATTTGACCCCAGATCTTCAACTATTTCCATACCAAATTACATGAAAATCGGTCCAGCTATTTCGCCGTGAAAGCCTAACAGAGAGACAGATTTTCGCATTTATAATATTAAGTATAAACAAGTATGGATATGGATGGATAAATGGCAACGGACCGTACATTTATATTTTTTGCCAATAAGTGTGCCAAATTAATGAGAAAATTGTATTTCAATTATATCTTGTTATGGGAATATTAAAACCAATGTATTTATTTATTTATTTATTTCACACTTTATTGTACACAAAATACATCTTTTGAAAAATTAATATAAAACATGTATAAAGGGCGTGCTTATTTCTGAAAGAGATGTCTACCAGCAGACCCGAGAAGCGAGAATGCACAAATAAAAGTAGAGCACAGTGTACAAGTGCATAACTTACAATTAAAATTATATAATACAAAAAACAAAAATAAATAAAAATAAATGATATTAATCTATACCTTATACCTAATGCCTTTCAAATTATCGTGAAAAGTAATGCTCTCTTACTGCTTTCTTAAATGTATGAAGCGAATTGCTACTGCGTATATTTAAAGGAAGGGTATTCCACAGTTTGACAGTGTTGAAAGAGAAGGAATGACTGTAGCAATTCGAAGTTTCCGAAGGGAATTTTAATATACCCCTGACTTGAGATCTACGATCAGAGTCAAAGGGATATAGAAAACTGAAGCGCTCTCGTAGATATTCGGGTGAAATATTATTAAACAAAATATTATAGAGGAGACTAAGTGAATGAATGTAAGTTCCTGCGCGCTCGAATCGAAAGCCACTTGAGTTCTGAAAATAGAGATATGGTCATACTTCTTAAGACCGAATATGAAGCGTATGCAAACATTTTGTAAACGTTCAAGTTTATTGAGGCCCTCTTCAGTTATATCCGGGTAGCATACATCCGCATAATCAATTATGGGGAAAATGAGAGATTGGACTAATGATATTTTGGTTTTTAGAGGGAGAAATCTTTGTAAACATTTAAGTGAATGAAAGCTGTGGTGAACTTTTTTGCACACCTCGGATATATGAGCTGACCAGGAAAAGTCATCACTAATGATGAGTCCCAGATTTTTAACTGTCTTGCTAAAAGGAATGATACTGTTATTATAAAGTAATGGAGGGATATTCATATTTCTTAAGATTGACAGTGATGCACGACTACCTATAAGTATCAATTGTGATTTACCAGGATTAACTAATAAGCCAAAGCACTTTGCCCACTCTTGAATACGGGTGAGATCATGATTCATAGCGGCTATGGCATCAGTGACGTTAGAAGCTGAAAAATGAGAATAGAGTTGTAAATCGTCAGCATATAAATGATAATGTGAGGAAATTACTCCATTGACGACATTGATAAAAGCGGAAAATAGGAGAGGAGACAGAACTCCACCCTGAGGGATGCCAGAAATCAACTTCCGGTACTCAGATGAAACATTGTTAAGGCGAACACACTGCGATCGGTCTTTGAGATAACTTTCAAACCACAAAATGGTATCTGATGACAGATTCAATGAAGCAAGGACACCGAGCAGGACATCAAAGTCCACAGAGTTGAAAGCATTGCTAAAATCTAAAAGAACCAGTAAAGTAACAAGTTTATTGCCCATGGCAAGACGTATGTCATCAGTTACTTTCACCAACGCAGTAACCGTGCTGTGTCCTGGCCGGAAACCAGATTGAAAAGGACTTAACAGGTTAAAATTCAATAGAAATTTAGACAGTTGTTTGTGGGCAATATGTTCCAAAACTTTAGATAAAAAGGGTAAAATAGATATGGGACGAAAATGAGAAAAATCAGTTGGTGAGGTATGTTTAGGCAGAGGTAAAACGAGAGCAGACTTCCACGCTGATGGAAAAGTGCAGGATGAAAGAGAAGAATTAAATATATGAGTTAGGATTGGGAGTAAATCAGGAACGAGAAGACTGACCATTCTAGAACTAATGTTGTCATTACCCACCGCCGAGGACGTGATACTTTGTACGTGTTTGGCGACCTCAGACTCCGTCACTGGTGTAAAGTGAAAGGTTGAACAATGAGGAGCGGGTTTCTGTGATAAAAATGACAACGTTTTAGATTTAGTCTGCGGATCCAGAGCGACAGGGGGAGAGGAAAAATGAGTATTAAGCGAGTTCACATCGACACTGGATTCACACTCAGTCGCTGATTTACCGACTCCAAGAGTTTTCAGAAATTGCCACATATATTGTTAGGACTAGTAGACTCAATTTTATCATTTATATACTGACGACGAGCATCCCGGCACAAACGTGAGCAAAGGTTGCGTAGAGATTTATATTTAATCAGATTTGCATTGGTTGGGTGTTTCTTATACCATGATTTTGCTCTATTGCGTTTTGTCATGACGGTCTTAATTTCACTCGAAAGCCAAGGAGCAGGATTACGTTTTATTTTGATTCGGGTCAAAGGTGCGTGCTTATCAAAAAGCCTAATTATTTCAAAATTAAAAATATCTATTTTGGAATCAATGTTAGTGGAGTCAAATAAAGGAGACCAGTTAATTAAAGAAAGGTCATATTTCAGATTGTCAATGTTAATATTTTTAAAACTACGACGCGAAGAAAATATGGGCTTGGGCTTAGTAGGACGAATTTTGGCAGAAAGGTATAAGAGATCGTGGTAAGAAAAACAAGAAGCAAGCTGGCCATGTGTTTCAATTAAGTCAGGGGAAGATACTATAATTAAATCAAGTAAGGAAGCAACATTATTAGGAGAATGATGTGTGGCATTAAGAGCTCTGTATGTAACTCTTCATACATAAATCAAAACACAATGAATTCTATAATAGGTATATGTTTCCTAGTTATTAATTCTTAGGGCTTCTCGTGACGTTATTGTAAACACTGTGGGATAATATTCGCCCTCGAGAACCGTTTACAGTCGCTGGAGTGAAAAACCAGTAGACTGTCATTGTGTTGTCTATAATCTTTAAGTCCAGTAAAAACGTAATATTTTGTTAAACATTGGATATAGGTATGAATATTGAATAACACGTAAATCCTACCAGTGAAGATATTTACCTACAAAATTGTTGGGATTAACGTGAATCCTAATTTGTGATAAGAAGTTTAATATCAATTTGTGATAAGAAGTTTGTAATATTAAAATAAAAACAAAAAAATAGATGCCTCTCCTTATGGAAAAAACATCAAAGATGTTAACGGTACGTTGCCATTCATAAAATAATAAATTGGTAGGGTATTATTGGCAAAAAACTAGATGCCTCTCCTTATGGAAAAAGACATTAAAGGTGTTAACGGTACGTTGCCATTCATGTGGTGGGTGGGTGTTCATCTCTCAAACTAACAAAAAAGTTCTCATCTTATAATTAGTTAAGCAAACAAGCAGATAACTGATATTTTTTGTTTAAAAGAATATATCTAATAGAAAAAAAATTATACATATATGTAGGTAATTATGTATTTTTATTTATTTATTCTTTTGTACACACAGAAATACAAAACAATACTTATTTAAAAAGAAAATATATGTGCTTATCTCTTTAAGAGATTTCTTGCAGCAAAACCAGCCATACAGGTTGTTAAAAAAATCACAAGTTATAAATAGCAGTCATATTGTACATTCGAGATTAAAAACTAACTAAAACAAATTTAAAAAAAACAAACAAGAACAAATGTAAGGTAAAATTGCTTCTTTGATAATTTCCATAAAATTGACAGTGAGACAGAATCTACGATAAAAATTGAAAGTGAGTATAAGTGAAAGAAAAGAAAACACAGTCACATCTATGTTTTTAAATTACGTAAGTACAGGAATATTTATATTAATAATATATTCCTGTATATAGTATTATATATATTGCGACAAATAATGCTGCCTGACTCTAACTTTAAAACAGCTTATGGTCTGGATATCCTGAAGATCATTCCATAAATTAGCTGCATGAACGGTAAAGGACTTGCTGAAAAAAATTGTATTGCACTGCGGTATAGAAAAAACTTAGGGGTGATACAGGAGCGCATCGGCCGATCACTACAAGAAGCTAATATAAATCTGTCACAAAGATATGTAGGACAAGATTTATGCATTGCATTGAACAGTACATTCAAAACATGCGCGTTTCGACTTTGGCGCCAATGTAATTGTTTGTGAAAACTCGATATGTGATCATATTTCCGTAATCCGAATATGAAACGAATGCACAAATTTTGAAGCCGCTCAAGTTTTGATAACAATTCTTCCGTGGCATCCAAATGGCAAACATCAGCATAGTCGAGCAAAGGTAGAAGCAGCGATTGAGCTAATAGAATTTTAGTTTGATGAGAGAGAAAACTTTGTAATCGCTTTAAGGAATGAAGCGAGTAATGTAACCGTTTATTACTCAGTTCATTTATGTGAGAAGCCCAAGATAGATGACAATCCATTATGAGGCTTAGATTTTTAAATTGATCAGTATAATTAAAAGGGACATTTTTGTATTTAATTTTAGGGATAACAGAAAAATCTATTTGATAACGTAATTGCATACTACCTATAATTATTACTTGGGACTTGGAGGGAATAACTAATAAGCCAAAAGTGTCTGCCCATTCTTGAATAGCTGTAAGGTCTTTATTAATTTCAGTGATAGAATCAGGTAAATCTGACGTAGTCGTATGTCTGTAAATCTATAAGTCATCCGCATACAAATGATAATTTGAGGAAATACATTCGGTGATTTTATTTATGAAGACAGAGATAAGCAATGGAGATAAAACTCCACCTTGAGGAACACTAGCAATCAAATTACACCATTCAGATTGTGTCTCATTATACCAATTAAAAATACCAATAAGAATGTCTATTTTTTTTCTATTAAGAAATAAAATCTATTCTAAATTTAAAATAAAAAAATTAAAATAAAATAAATCTACATTAAAAAATTTAAAAGCCTTTGCATTCCTTTATCATCGAGCCAGTTTGGTGCTTTAATAAGGCTTGTGGAAACAACAACAAAATCCGTCCAATGAGTCCAAACACGACACATTTACTGCATGAAACCCAAGAGTCTCCTATTCCTGATTGTATCAGGACGTCAGATCCACCCCAAAAAAAAGAACCATTCCGTTTTAATAAGCTTTCGTTAAAAAAACACTTAATTTGATCCACCTGTCTGAGAGCAATGCTATCACAGACGAACGTACATATACATATTGCTTTTGCATCGGGGGTCAGTAAAAATGAATATTGAGACGCCGAGTATATATATGATCGCCCTTGCGGTGATCTTTATTAATACAAATAAAATATCGCCTACTGAATTAATTATAGGTCAAGACTCATAAGTCATGTTCTAATAAATTGACTTGTTATTATACCAGTGTAACATGTGTTTTCCATGGCTTGATTTCAATTTCTCTAGGCAATAATGTAGAGCAGAATATCTTAATACATGTATTTAACTTGTATCAATTAAGGGCTGCCAAAACTGTTCTTAATAACCCCTTTCTATTTAAGCTATAAAAACATTTCGCATCACCGTTGATTTTAAAAACGGTTTTATACGTAAATATTTAATTGCCTAGGAGTTATCATTTTTTATAATGTATAACATAATTTTAGTTGTATTAGTAACAATCTTTTCACTTTAAACTTTTTTAATAAATATGTCATAAATTACAAAAAGTGTTAATCACTGGAAACACGCTAATTTTTGGAACATTTTTAGAATTTTAACTGTTAATCAAATACATCTAAATAATAGACCACGCTAATAAAGAACATTTTAAAGACCAATTTTATAATTATACTACCTAATTTAAGAATTTCTCTCGTGTTGGTCCCGGGTTCCTTTGAAGAATAGACCAAATGCCGCTCTGCTAGGCAGGTCGTAAAAGGCGACCGATTGGTGTGGCTACTAGGTGGTAGATTTCTGCATTGTCTCGCCCTGGTCTGGTACTATCGCCTTACTCATTTCTGCTGCAATAGCGTCAGTGCTTGTCACTGTCGTGTTCCGGTTTGGAGGGTAAGGTAGCCGGTAAACTTATGCATGTAGCATTAGACCTCGCCACAAGAAAGCAACGCACCATTAACATCTTTGGTGTCTATAGGCGATGGTTGATTCTTTCCGTCGGGAGACCCATCTGCTTATTTGTTATCTTATGATATAAAAGAACCTTCGTTTGCAATGACTTATATTAATTTGAAAGCATGCCCACATACATTACATTTCATTACATGTGACTGTGCAAGGCAAAACAAAACTAATGATATTCTGTAAAAAATGTGATTCAATTTATCAATAACTGAGTTTTTACTTATTGAAAAACATTTGTGTCTAAAATGAAGCCCGAAATACCTAAATTTTTTTGCATTTTTTATAATTTTTTATATTGTGCCATAGCCATTGATGATATCTACGCAAATCGAAATATAATGATACAAATAAAAAAACGGTCTTAGGTAAAATCTTGTAAAATATGTCGCAACAAAGTTGAAGGACTTGGAAAAAATGTGTATTTTAACGTGTTTATACATTTTTCCGAAATAAAAAGTATCATTTATTTTATTTCAGGTCTTTATCTACCTGTATGCCAAATTTCAACCAAATTGGATGAGTCGTTTTGCCGTGATTAAGTAGCAAACATCTGAACGCCCAAACATGTAACCTTTAAAATACACGCTACATTAGAAAAGTTTTTGGTGATTTCCACAGGAACAACTTACTTTTTCAACAATGTATTCTATGTGCTTTCAGGTAATCATGTACTTATGTACCAAATTTCATCCATATTTGTTCTACCGCTTTTGCGTGATTTGAATAACAAACGTACATGTAAACATTCCAACTTTCGCATTTATAATATTAATATAGATGTATGGGATTACAGGACAGATAAACAGGACTTTTTGTTTCTTTAAATAAACAAATAAATTTAAATAACGCATATTGAAATTCTCCTCCAGTCAATCTTTGGGCAAACAGAAAGTATGTAAACGGTGCCTCAGAAAATATGCATATAAAAACATAGATCTTAATAAAATTATTATATATACATATTACTTATCTTTAATAAGTTAATCATAATTTCATCAATTGATAATCAATTTTATTGTTGAAGTGAAAACTTCTTTAGGCGCGTTGAGCGTTTTGGTAGAGGGTAAAATCCTCGGTTCGCGTCACCGACATGCTAATGATAATAGTATATCTATAGCTATGTTTTGCATATAGTTTTAATTACTCTCAACTTAATAGTTCCGTTTTCACTTCTATCGGCAGTCCCACGACTGCTACTGTTTTTTTTTTAATATACATACACACACATACATATCTTCACGCCAGATCCCTTACAGGGTAGGCAGAGAGAACCGAGTGCCATACATCACGATCCTTGCAGGCTTGTCTCGCTTCCTCCACATTCATCACTCTCTTCATACACACACGCCGGTTGTTTTAATATAATGTTCCTATAAGTTTTCATGTAAGAAGCAGCCCTAAGGAGAGGTCACGAGCGCCGCAGGTCTAGTTATACGAATAGTAGCAATCCGTGTTGACTAATAGCAGTTGATATATTGCTACCGTTAACTACCACACATGCGCCTATCATAGTTTCGAGCAATTGATACATTTATTGTAACAGCTCTCTATCTATAATTTATATATTTATACGCGAAGCGGCTACTTCGAATTGTTTCTAGGGTTCCCAAACTCTATGGAACAAGTGGAACACTTTCGTCAGTCAGTATTTCTGTTACAGGGCTATTAATCTTGGAAGGAAATAGATAGGCACCTGAAATTATCATCAGTGGAGGATTTACACCTTTGCCACACACATTTACACATTAGGCTATTAAAATTTTGCCGCCCCTACCAACCTTTACAAGTGTATGGTTCCAGATTATTTTTACGATGCAACGATTTACTTAAGATTTTTCTTATATCATAGAAAAGCAAACAAGCAGGTGACTCTCCTGATGGAAAGAGACAACTATCGCGTATAGACCTAAAAATTGTTGATTGTGGTTACGATCCGTGTTCACCACACGGATAGTAACCGTATGGATGGTAATACCATATGCATAAGCTTACCAGCTACCTCCCCCCCCTCTTAAACTGGAATATAACAGTGACAAGCATTGATGCTATTACGACAGGAATAGGTAAGGCGGTGTTACCAAACCCGGTCTTGGTGTTGCGGAACTCTACTTAGTAGTTACGAGGGTAGTGATATATTTGACCAATATTTCAAATAAATGGACCAATCACAATCAACCAGGCAGAATGTCGGGTAATGAATTCTTCGACGAAGCCCGACAAGAAAAAAAAATTTCAATATTAGAATATTTTGAGATAAAAGCTCAATCATTACTAATAAGGCAGTGTGAGGTATACTTTGATACTACATAGTAATATATACATCCGATATATATTTCGTTGTACTTACAGTTTAAAAACACCGTATACGAGTGACAATAACAATAAATTTTATAATGAAAATTTTAAAATATCTTTTTACCGATTTTCTATTTGCAAAATTATCAATTATTATCAATTATCAAGTATTTATTAGTTTAGACTGTAGACTCTACATACAAAAGACCGTTAGAAGCGTTAAGCTTTTATTGATTCAAGATATGCATATCTTCAGAAATTTTTAAGCAAGAAAAACTTCTCTCGCCAAAGTAATTGCCTTGGTGTTCTTAGATCCTTATGAAATTCTATCCGATCCGATAGTAATTCCTGAAATTGTCGACTCCTCAAAAGTGTCTATAAAGACTTTTTTAAATAAAATATTTTTGATTTTATATATCCAATTTTGAATAAACATTTTGAGAAGTCAGAATGAAAATAGACATTCCAATAATGTAAAGTCTAATTTTAACAATTTCTCTTAGAATCTTACAAGAAAGTAAGCGATGAAAATTTTTGCATCTTTAACTATGTCAGTCTCTAAATCGTTAGGATTTCTTTGTAAGAAAGGTTTTTCCCGTAGAGGTGACTGTTGGAGACCTCTTAATTTTTTATTATTTTTTGACTGTCTTTCTAATTCTGCTATCATCTGAGTCTAATAATGAGGACGAGAAAAGTATGAACCATGAATGTATCAAGCGCAATCTTTATTATTACTTCGTCAAATGTTTCTTCACATTTTTTACCTTTTCGTTTATCTTTATTCCCTATCTTTTATATATCCCCGTGTTAGTCCCGGGCTCCTTGAAAAAATAGGCCAACTGCCTCATGCATCTAACATAACTATAACATAAATAGCATAACACTAGCATCGTGGTTACTGTATGGTAGAGTTCTGCATTGTCTCGCCCGGGTCGGTTGCCACGCCTTACCTATTTCTGCCGCAATAGCGTCAGTCACAATAGCTCCAGTTTGGAGGGATTTATATAAAATGTTGATTGAATTGAATGGTTTTGCTTTTTCCTTACGAGGCACGCGACACTAAAAAATGAAGTGACAAACGCCAAAACAGAAAAAATTTCACATTTGTAACATGACTAGGATAGTAGGATTGTAAAATAATTATAGAAATGGTATCGTCTAATATGACGTCCGCAGAACAGTAATCGCAAGAACGATGATTGACGTCGTCTGACTAGTTAATTGTCGGGTAGCATTTACGGGTAATCTCAGCTTCTTCGAACATATGAAGATTAATGATTAGTGGGTTAAGGATTTCTAGTGCAGAAGTGGTTCCGGTCGCTTGAGGCGGATAATTAGGTGTCGTATGTAATAGCTGTCTTAGTTTCCTGCAACTTTAGCTAAAAGCTTTCTAATTATTGATGACTAGCTGTTACTCGCTACTTCGTTCATGTGACCAAAAATTACTTTCTTTTGCACAGTCGGGTAAAGAAGGATATGTTACTCCTGGATAATTTAGCTTTCTAAAGGTGAAAGAATTTTTATAATCAGTCAATTAGTTTTTGAGTTAAATCGTAATAAACAAAAATCAAATTTCTTCTTATTACAATATTAGTATAGATAGTCACTACAATGGTTAGCTGAGTGTTTAGCGACCCTGAGACTAAGCAATCGATGGAGCTCGGGTTCGATTCCTGACTGTGACTTACATCAGAAGCAAATATTTTTTTTAAGTAGATCGATTTTTGTTATTTGACCCAGGAGCGGATCCAAGGAAGAGATTGTGAAAGCAATTGTCTCCCTCTCTTTGAATTACGTCTAATTCTTCAAATTATTGGAATCGTCTAAGGATTTTTTGTCATTTTTCTAGAAGATTAAGCAGAAGAAATGAGCTAAGATCACGCTCTCCCCTTGAACCAAATCCTAGATCTCCACCTGATTTGTTCAGTAGTATTTTTTTCTGTTAAATATAACATCTTCAATACTTATATTATAAATGCAAAAGTTGGTAACGCTTTCACTGCTAAAGCGCTGAATCGATTTTAATGAAATTTGGCAGAGATTCTTGAAGACATAAACAAAGTAGTCTACGTTTGACTCCAAAATGTAGACTACTATTTTATTAAGAAAAAAACTGGGTAAAGGGTTAAAATAGAGGATGAAATGTTGTATGAAATTTCCTATGGTGATAACATGTTATTATTCTCACGGCCTTAGCTGGACGGGACAGGCTGGATCCATCTGCCATTCTGCCAGGCAGTTCGTAAAAAGCGAGCGATTGGTTATACGAGTCACTACCATCGTGACTATGGTATCATTGCCTTAGCTACTTCTGCTGCAATAGCGTCAAATAATAATTAAACTTATACATGTGGCATTGTCATCTCGCAATACTCGATAGCAAAGCACCTTTAACTTCTTTAGTGTCTATAGATGATGGTTTCTCTTTCCATCAGAAGGGCCATCTCGACGGGTCCTACGTAAGTTGTAGTAACTTAAAAAATGCGATTTTTGTTTTATTTATGATTTTTTTTATAGTAGAAGAGGCAAACGAGCAGATGGTGCACCTGATGGTAAGTGATCACCACCGCCCATGGACATCCGCAATACCGGGGGTATTGCAGCTGCGTTGCCGGCCTTTTAGGAATGAATAAGCTCGTTTCTTGAAGGTCCCTAAGTCGTATCCATTCGGAAACACCCCCGAGGGTAATTGATTCCACAAAGGATTACTGCGAGGTAAAAATTGTGGACAAAAGCGCACGGTTGTGGATTTCCAGACGTCGAGGTGGTGAGGAAAATGACTTCACTTATTTGTAATTTCTATTAGAAGTTGGATTTATCTAATAGAAATTTCATTTTTATTCTTCGCGTGTTATTAAAATATCTATAAAAATGGAGTCATTCTCATAAATAAAACACAAAGCGCATTTTTAAGTTACTTACTACAATTTACGTAGGACCCGTCGTAAATTGTAAATGATATAAAAAAGAACATGGGGAGCTACATCTAAAATATTATCAATATATCCGCATTAGATAAATCCAACTTCTAATAGAAATTTCATTTTTATTCTTTTTGATATTAAAAGATCCATAAAAGTGGAGTCATTTTCGTAGATAAAAAAAAAATCGCATTTTTTGAGCTACTACAATTTACGCAGGACCTGTCGATCTGTTGCAAATAAATATTTGCAATTATGCAAATAAATATTTTCTTTCTTTCTTTCTTTCTTTCTGTTTGTTTATTATCTAATGATATAAAAAATCAACACGGGGAGCTACATCTATAAAACATGCTACTTTACTTTTTATACCGGAATACGGCAATGTCAAGCATTGTCTCTATTGAGACAGGGACGATTGTAGAAATCTAGACAAGACGTTACAAAACTCTACCGAAGTAATCAAACATTTGGCAATCATTCGCCTCTAACGATCTGTCTGGTATGAAAACAGATTGTCTTTACTTCAAAGGGGCCCGAACTCATAATATGTTAAACTGTACTTATAAGCAATTTATTGTTTTGACGATTTGTATACGTATGTACCTACTAAACTATTACGACGCATAATTACTGTAATGGACCGTAATAGATCTCCGCATGTATGTAGGATGCAGGATGTAGTGCTGTAAAGTTTATTATCGACAATATTTTTCTAATCACTACCTTCATCTATGATTGTTTAATAGTCACTTAGATAATAATTGTTACTTACATAAAATATTCACTGTATTCTATTAACTTTTTGAATAAAATGTAAACGACAAATTTTGTGAAGTATTTGAAATATTTTGTTGCCATATACTTTAAATATACATTTCCAATATTGGAGTTGTTTTCTATCACGAATGTGGAAGAGGCAGAAAATATAAGAGAACGAATTGAGATATATTTCACCTCGTGTACCCACGTTATAATTAAACTATTAAATTGAATTAAATAAGGTTGTAAATAAACTTATTCTTTTTGTTTTATAAGTTTACAGGTTTCGCTTTTTGCAGCATTTTCGGAGACAAAGATGTCGTCGCAATAATAATAATAATACATATTTTCCGACAAATTACACTAATACATTTGTTTGTCATTGTTTTCAATTTGTTATCTCTCCATCAGAATTATGTGCTATTTTGCTTTCCTAAAAAATGAAATATATATATTGTAAATAAAATATAAATATAATATTGAAATCGATAGTTATGCACATACTTCACTCGATCATCATTTTCAGGCACGATTACATCAAATCGATTTAGCACTCAAGTAATTTAAATATTATCTAAGTAATTACCATCACTACTTAGTTACACATAAATGAATTCCTGACAAACAGCACTATAGCCTTGTTATAGCCAATTGAACGGTACCTTCAATATGCCTTCTCATCCATAACTAATGATGCCCTTAACAAGAAAAGCTTCTTTGGGATGCTCAGTTGAAATTAGAATGCCAATATTTGCTAAATAATTCCTAATGGACGGTAGTCACAAAGACCGTCAGTGTAATTACCTAGTAATGAACAATTTAATTTACCGATTAATTTACCGCTTAATTTATCGCTCCGTGGCTCGAATGAAGAAAACCCGAATAAAGTGGGATTCGGGTTCGATTCTCGACAGTGATAGGCATCTTTTGACGTTCAGTTACTGTGTCGACTTGGCAATAGAATCGGCGCAATAGTATTTATTTATTACTAGCTACAGCGTGCAGCCCGATGCATCATAAAAGTTTGTGGCAAATCCCGCGGGATCACCTAATTTTTCCGGGATGAAAAGTAGCACATGTGCTTTCCAGTTCATCTTCTACCTGTGTGCCAAATTTCATTAAAATCCGTTCAGTAGTTATTGCGTGATTGAGTAACAAACATCCATCCTTCTAAACATCCAAACTTTCGAATTTATAATATTTAATATAGATAATAATAAAACTCTCTTTTGCCACACAGCAAAACGTCTAAATAAAATTTGAACTAAAATCTATATACGTGAAACAAATACTTTGTACCCCTTTTTGTGACAATTACGCGAACGGAGGAATATGAAATTTGGCTCATTTAAAGTTTACATTGTGGAGAACCGCAGAAAACTAATATTTTTAAATAATATGCACTGGAAATCTATTATATTAATAAAAATATATATGACACACACAACATTATGTGATATACATCATACATACACACATGTATACTATTTTCCTTACGTCTTAAGTCTGTTGTCAAACTTAAAAGAGATTTTATTGTTAAGTCTGTAATCAAATTTCGCCTACAGAGCAATAGCTACTGAAAATTATTGGGCAAAAGGAGGAGGCTCACCTTCACCTGCCGTAGTAACGTGACCTCATGCAGAGCTGGTCTGGAACTATCTCCTTTTCCTTTCTAGATGTTTGTATTTCTGGGTTTGCACAGGCACATCATCAGTGACGTGGCGTGCCTTGGCGGGGCTCCGTAAAAATTTGTTTGGGGGCCCTTATGAAGGGAAGAGATTTCAAACAAACAGAAAAATCTATCTGTCACTTTTTTCAAAATTTTTATAAACAATTCAAATTAATATACGCTTTTCTTGCTTTTTTGGCTAAGTGATTTATTAAATTATTTATAGCTGAAGATGATTTTAGTTTTACTAAAGTTTTGGAAGTTTTTATTAATTTTTGCTTACGCACGTTGGACCCGTGGCTCCGGGGCCCCGTATAACTGATACGGCAGACACAGTGGTAGTGGTTGTGTATCGCATGTATGTATGTCCATGAATTATAAGACTTATGCATGTGGGATTGCCATCCCTCCACTCGGATAACAACGCATCATTAATATATTTGTTGTCTATAAGCAATGGTTACTCCTTTCGTCAGAACAGCCATCTGCTTGTTTGATACCTAATAATATAATAAATTAATTTCGAAAACTAAAAGCTATATATCCAGATATATTTTTTTAATTCCTTCTTATTGAATAGTTCAAGTTTCATCAAAATTTGATCAATAGTTGTTGAGATATGGGTAGGTATAGCTGGCAGATATTTGAAGTCGATTTTATTTTTTTAATTAAATAAGTTTTTTTTAATATTATTTTTTTCATTCCCATGGGCCGCGCTTTTGTCATTCCAAGTACATATTCCAAGTAATATAAAGAAATTAAAATGTTTAATCGGCGTATGTTCCAGACGGGTCGTTACCGAGCGAACGTCTAACTCACCTGAGGAAGGACCTCATATAGGGCCGAAACTAGTTGGAACTTACGCCGATTAACCGATTTTAATTAATAGTTAACAATGTCTCACGATAGTCTTAATAATTTAAAATAAAGAAAATTCATTGAAAATCCAATATGATAAAATATTAATATCTCCTGAAGATGTACATCAATTAAAATTAAATATGTAGACGGCTCACCTTCACTTTTTAGACTGTGTTTACAAAGCAGGTCCACTTGACCGTCTATGACTTAAAAGTCATCAACATTTTAACACGAAATGATTATTCAGTTAAAATATAAAATTAATTCTAAGAGAATATATCAAAAACGGTAGTCCACGGTTCGAACGATGATTTACATAGGGCTGTCGTCACCTAAAATTGACCATACTGCAACAGAAAAAAAAATGAAAATCTGTAAATTTTAAATTCTATATCTGTAAAATTAAGAATATTTTATAATAATAAAAATAATTAGAAAAAATAATCATACCTCAAAAACCATTGATTCGATTTTAATAAAACTTGAACTGTTTCGTAAGTTGGAATATACCTGACTTAAATAAATAAATTGTCTCAATATGGCTGTTAGTTCCCGGGAAATATGTGGACAAACATACAAACGTGCATACACTTACGAAATTTAAATTCCCATCATTAATATATATCATACTCAAATATTATCCAATTCCAACAATATTACATTCGCACATGTCAAACTGATAACCTCCGTTTTTTCATCTACCGAAAATAATGTTTATAAAAATTTTGAAAAAAGTAACAACACCAAGACCATATGACATCTTAAAGTATATAGTAAAATATATAAATAAAATATATAATACATATTAAAAATTAAAAAAAATAACTGTCTGGTCACGATTGATAAAAATAAGTAATTCATTTTATTACAAAAATTGTTTTGTGAAATTCCATACCGAATAAAGTAAAATTTTTAAAACCCCTTTTGCCTGCTTAGGATAAGAAAAAATAGTATGACAAGTGATCGTGTGATGAGCACAAATAGTTACATTTTAGGTTTGGGTGTTTATTATTATTTATTTACAACACATTTCAGTATTTATATATGTGTTTATATGTATTATTATCATAGACTATAATCCATATTACAAGTTCTTAATTATTTTTTATAGGTATAGGTAGGTTTGGGTGTTTATTATTATTTATTTACAACACATTTCAGTATTTATATATGTGTTTATATGTATTATTATCATAGACCATTATATTATATAATCCATATTACAAGTTCTTAATTATTTTTTATATCATAGCCAACAAGCAGATGGGTCTCCTGATGGAAAGAGTCAACCATTGCTTATAGACACTAAAGATGTTAATGGTGCGTTGTTATCTTGTGGCGAAGTCTAATGCCACACGCATAAGTTTACCGGCTATCTTACCTTCCAAACTGGAACACGACAATGACAAGTACTGACGCTATTGCGGCAAAATGAAAATAAAATTTGTTTGAAATTAATTCTTGTAATTTTTCCAGCAGTATATATTATTATTATTATTAGTATTTTCCTATCACATTGTACATTCAGAGCGAGTGGGCAATGGCTCTAAATAAAAAAGCCTTATAAACTAGGGAAATTGCAGCAAATCCCAAATGCTTGACAGCCCTAGGTTTACGTGATAATATAACAAAATTACTAAGCATAAAACACGTTACAAAGTGCCTGTTACAGTTTGTTATTTAAATTTCTTTAGTTTTGTAGTCGTCAAACAACTCAGTTTGAGCTTTCGACTGTACGTCAGCCTCTAGAAATAGCGATGTATAAATGTTCATATTTCTTTTATTTCATTACAAGTTCTGGCAGAAATCGTTTCTTAGTAAACTGCATAAAATTTATGTATTTACTTAACACATATACGTTATATGTTTACTTGTTCAGGATTAATTACAGCATACTCGTACTCGCTGCCATATTGGTCTCGTGGTCTAGATGTTCTACTATCCGATTTTTTTTATATGATGAGCTGGCAGATGAGCATACGGGCCGCCTGATGGGAAGTGGTCACCGATGCCCATGGACATCCACAGCATAAGAGGAGAGGAGATTATAGGAGAGGAGATAGATTTCTCAAGAGTCGACAGCGCTGTCGACTCTTGAGAAATCTATTAATGTTAGAAGATTAAATATATTTCTCAGGAAATATAGACTTAGGGAGTTTATTCCATAATTTGGTAGCACGAACTAAAAAGTTCCGTACTGTTGATGAATTTATAAGTTTCCGTGTTCGATTCCTGAATTAGGCAACATGTTATTTTTCTATTAGTACTAGTAATATTTCTATTTAGTAAAGCAAAATAGAGTATTACTTACACTCGCGTAGAGTGAAGTAGTGTGCGTTTCTCCTGAAGATGCTTCGGTTTCGAAGTGAAACGTGCGTTGAATACGTAAATTGTGTGGTTTTGTGCTTAATGCCAGCGTGGAATGTGGGTGTAAAAGTGTGGTGGATATGGGTGGATAGTAAAATTGTGACGCAAACAAAAAAATTAAAATTCCCACATCTGAGTTAAGAACCACCTCCTTTTTGAGAAGCCAGTTGAAAATACGTGTTATGTAATAATACCACTTTAATATTAAAACCATTTCAACCTTATACCTTTCGCGAAAATGTCTATTATGGCATAGCTGTTTATGTAACGGCTTTTGTTTATCGATAGAAGAAGCTGTCTCTTTCTTTTATTTCTAGATAATTTCAGTATTCTCACTCTTAATTTTACTAGAATATTCGCAACAATATAAATAACTAGTTGATCATGTCATCGATATAGTTTTTTAAAAAAATAAGTAGAAAAAAGTATATTTATTTAGTATGTTTATTCCAAGACTAAAGTTTCGCTATATAGGTTGGCGGTATTAACGCCACATACAGACAGAGCTATTTTCACATTTATAATATTAAGTATGGATAAACAATAAGTTGATTGTCTTGGTGGTAAGGGCGATTCCCCTATTTTTAAATATCACGATACTAAAAATTATATTTTTGCATGCTATCCTTGAGGCTGTAGTTTTCTCATATTCCATTAAAATTTTTCGTATTTTATCGCCAAAGCAATCCCACCAATTATAGTGCTACTCGCTGACGTTTAAAAACTGTAATAAAATTGTAAGACCAATAAAGTTTATTGACGATATAATTCCAAATCGAGAGCATTGGTCGATGCTCGGATGAGTTAAAAACCCGTGACTACGTATTCAAACATGCTTGGATACTATTTAAAATCAAAAGTCATTTTCACGCATAAGTGCGAGCTAAGTGAAGACGTAAAATCATCAATTTGTCGAAATTTCTTAACACCGTTACATGAAGTGTTTAGCCGTTGATGAGATTTAATTTTAACTGTATTAATTTACATGGAATTTCACTCATCCGTTTCGTATTGATAATAACCGATCATTTGAAAAAGTTTATATATAAAAGCTTGCCTCGTGGTCTTAATAGGTTTTCCCTTATCTTAAAGGATATACCTTAGGATAAGGGAAAACCTATTTAGCTCAGATCATGAGGTCTCGGGTTCGAACTCCGGGTCGGGAATTTTTTTTTTGAGATTTTTTCGAGATTTTTCTCGAAAATCCAAAATCTCAGAAGCAGCTCGTATAGTCGATAACCGTTATCAGGTCGATAAAATGCGTCCATGAGGATCACCACATATTTCGCCAACTGATAAACCGGTGAATCGTGATAAACTGGAAAGTCTATTTACGTTCGGTTTACTCTGCCTACGCTGCAAGGACACCGAACGAGATGATCATGCTTTTTAAGGTAAGTACCAAAGTAAACTAGGAACCCTTATAGATTCGCTATGTCCGTTCGTCCGTCCGTCCGCACCACGGCCACGTCCGCACGATAATTCAGAGATCCTTAGTACTACTAGAAATCTGTAATTTGGCACTAATATACATATTAGTTACACCAACAAAGTGGCAATTTAAATTAAGTGCAAATTTTTGTTAGAAACAAATGCCTTCTCCACCCCCCTCTCTGCAGGCTAAACGTTTGGTTTTAGAGGTGGGAAAAAAATCATGGTAGTAGTAAATATAATGAAATTAACAGGAAAAATATCAGGGCTTGATAGACTTTACAAGTTTTTGAGTAATAGTCGATCAACTTATAAAATGTACTTAGAGATTTTTTTACCTGTGAACCGATGAACCTGTGGTGCGGATATATATTTGTCATTAACGTTGAATAGCTGTTAAATGTTAAATGTATGAACTATGAAGTATGAAACTATAAAAGCCCTCTTCTTAGTCCGCATTATTGTGATAGGCAACTTTGGAACCCTATATTGCGCGTGGTCCGACACGCACCTTACCAATTTTTTATATGATAGGATAGCAAACAAGTGGATAAATCTCCTGAGAGAAAGAGACAAGCATCGCCTAAATACACTAATGATGTTAATGTTGCGTTGCTATCTGAGTGGCGGGATGGTGATCCCACATGTATAAGGTAAGCGGATACTTTACACTCTAAAACGGAACACGACGGTGACAAGCATTTAACACTACATTAAACCATCGCCGCCGTCGGTCTCGGTGACCAAGACTGCGTTTTCGCCCGGCACGGCGCGGCGCCTAATGCAGAACGCATTTCGACTATTCCTCTTTTTATATTTCGTCAAAACTCCGTACTAAATAGAGAGCCCTTAGCGCGGGCATTATTTGCCCATATTTAAACCTACTCAAATTTTGGCTGAGCATTCTGCTCTCCCATTAGACCAGGGTAGCTGTTATATCTCTTAAAGTTAAATCTGGCTGAGGATTCTGCTCTCTTATTAGTCCAGTGTAGCTGTAACATTCCTTAAGCTTGTGAACTATTGCCGTTTTGGAAAAAAAACATGCTGTTGTGACAGGAAATACAAGGCGGTGGTACAAAACCCGTACGAGACTAACGTACGGAACTCTACAATCTGGTAGTCATGATGCTAAGAATTTTTTTATGGTACTTGGATAGGCAAACTGGGAGAGTGCCATCTGATGGTAAGTAGTCGACGTCACCAATGAACATAAACTAGTTTATATGGAACTAGCTGCGGTAACTCATTTTGTGTTGCCTATCCTGAGACATAAGCTGTTTCACGAGTGAAATAAGCAAGATGGTGGTACCCATGCAGCTGGGAGCGCAGCACAGCATATCCCTCCCACCGGTAAGGTTGTGATGTGATGTGATGAGTGAAGATGATATTTATGATTCGCTCCTGTTTTGACACGCCTCTTTCGCCTTTCGATGGCTACTGGAAAAGTGCCTAAATCATGGAAACTTGCCAACGTGCCGCCTGTGCCCAAAAAAGGCAGTCGTGCCGACCCCTCCAACTATAGGCCAATTTCAGTCACGTCCATACTCTGCAAGACCATGGAGCGTGTACTGAACAGCAGGCTAATGGCGCACCTAGAAGCGAACGAACTACTGAGTGATCGCCAATACGGGTTTCGCCGAAATCGGTCTACTGGGGATCTTCTAGCGTATGCCACTTACATTTTGAGTTAGGCCATCGAGCTTGATATCTCGAAGGCCTTTGACAGGGTCTGGCATGATAGTCTTATTGGTAAGCTTCCATCGTATGGTCTGCCTACTGGTCTCTGCGCCTGCTACACATTAACAATCTGCTGAAGCCTATCTATGGGTACGCAGATTATAGCACTGTTGTGGAGAGTTACGTATCCAATGCGCGGGCCAGTACGGCACAGATCCGGTCTCTCAGAGAGGCAATGGTCGATCGTATGAACCTGTCCTTACAGGCAGTCTCCGATTGGGGCGATGCTAATCTGGTCAGGTTTAATGCAACTAAGACCCAGGCGTGTCTATTCTCCGCTAAACGGAGTCCGCTCCATCTATCTCCGTCTTTCCAGGGTGTGGCCGTGCCGATAAATGACCACCTCGAGATCCTTGGTATCACGTTAATGCCTACTCTCAACTTTGGTTCGTAAATCGCATCTAAAGCCCAAGTTGCCTCAAAAAAGTTTGGTATTCTGGCGAAGGTGAGACAGTATTTCAGTCCGAGACAGTTGCTCAACCTTTATAAAGCACAAGTCCGTTCGTGCATGGAATACTGCTCTCACCTCTGGGATGGATCCGCTAAATACCAGCTGGAGACACTTGAGGTCATCGAGAGGCGTGCCAAGAGGCTCATAAACGACGATGATCTGGTAGGCAAAAAACTCCAGAGCCTCGCTCATTGCCGCAGAGTGGCTAGTTTATCGGTTTTTTATCGAATACACTTTGGAGAGTGCGCTGCGGAATTGCACGACTTAATTCCGCCATCCCCGTTTTTCTATCGATCGTCGAGGTGCACAGAATCTAGGCATTATATGGTGGACGTTCCACGTACCCGGACAAAGCGTTTCGACTCAACATTCTTCATTCGAACCGCAAAGGACTGGAACATACTTCCTGAGTCTGTGTTCCCGGACGAATACAATCTGGAGATCTTCAAGAGAAGAGTGAACAGGTACCTTCTAGGGAAGCGCGTTCCATCTTAGGCCTCATCTTAGCTTACCATCAGGCGAGATCGAGGTCAAGCGCTTACCTATCGATAATAAAAAAAATACTATTAATTTGGTAGCGTTCTGCTTGCATTTTGATAAAAAACGATATTCAGTAAAAAAGTTTAAATATAAAGCACTTTCGTAAACATAAACGCATGATATATTTTTTTGTTCTAATAGCCGTTTAGTACCTAGTTGTTGAGAAGAAATTTTAAATGTATTAATTTTCTTGGCAATCCACTTATCGATTTCGTATTGATTACAAACGGATATTATAAAAAAATGCACATAAAGGACTTCTTATTTGTACTTACATATACAAGCTTACTATTCAACTATACTCGGTTTAATGAAGAAAATGTGGTATTTAATTTGCAAAATTTCTGTGAAACCTTATATGGAACTGCTGTGATGCAACTGAAACGAAAGGTACTGTTACATTAAGTAAAAATACATTTCTTTGAAATTGTCGGCTTTTATCTGCTACTTTAAACATATACATGGGGCACACTAAAAGTTTTGCACTTCTAGCTAATCGAAACTATTTGAATTTCTAATGTTATATTTTTAAAACGTTCCAAACTTATTAGTAATAAAACAAAAACAATTGGCGGGAAATGATTTGTAAATTGTTTTTTTATCACACATCAAAGTTCTACGTACGCAACGATAATGGAATTAAATCGAAAATATTTTAGAGCGATGATTTTTTATGATTTTAAACGTTCTCTTTCTCCGCAAGACTGTGCCGCTCGTCTTCAAAATGCTTTTGGGAGAGAAGCACCTTGTTTGAGCACCGTGAGGCGATGGTTTGCTGAATTTGAGAGTGGTCGAGTTTCTTTACATGACGAATTTCGTGAAGCGCGGCCTTCAACTGCCGTCAACGAAAATAATGTGGCTACTGTTAAGCGGTTAATTGAAGAAAACCCCCGGATTACCTATGAGACAATTCAAGAACTATTGGGGATTGGTATGAGTCAAATTTAAAAAATTTTACACGAAGAATTGAAAGTTCGGAAACTTTGTTGTCGTTAGATCCCTCGTAAACAGACAGCGGAGCAGAAGCGGGCTCGCGTGGAATGGTGTTCACAGATGCTACTGAAGTACGACCACGGACATTCTAATGCTGTTTATGACATTGTCATAGGAGACGAAACATGGATTTATTGCTTTGAACCCGAAAAAAAACAGCAACCTTGTGAATGGGTGTTTGAAAATGAGAACAGGCCAATAAAAAGGAGACAGGCGAGAAACATTGGTAAAAAATGATCGCGCTTTCTTTCTCAGCTATGGGCCCCACCTGTACAATTCCACTCGAAGATCAAAAGAGTGTTAATGCCGAGTAATATTCTACCATTTGTTTATCCAGGGTGTTAGAAAAAGTTCGCGAAAGACGACCCAAAAGCCACATTCATTTTGAGTTGGATAGCCTGTTTATCGAGGAAGGTATAGGTCATATAACATCATGCTATGACCAACAGGTCGGAGTATCAACGAAAAATGTGGTCTAAACGGGGATTTATTTCCTTCTGAGAGCTTTAATGGCGTGCGCTGCGTTAACGGCTTAAGTTACGCAAAAATGATGTATCATCAAATTGTTCATTTTAAAAAGTTGTAAGAAAAAGTCCACCATAGTGTACATCTACTTATGAAAGTTCATACTTTATGACCCTATTTATGGTAATCAAAATTGTTCTAAAATAATGAATTATTTGCTACGGTGTTATAATAAACATGGCATTAATCTTTATCTAAATAAATTAGTTATTTATTACAAGTATTTAATTTTGAATGACATCGCCTTTGCTTCATTTGATTTCATTTCAACCAATAACTAAGGAGATCTCACAGTTTTAAGATATCAAGCACTACGCGAGGCGTGCGTGGGGAGAATTCGTTGTAGCGAAGTCAGACGGTAGCCTGCTCTGCAAGATAGCATGCCGCATGTAGAAAACAAAGACTACCAGTAGATGTGTCAAAGGGCAATATTGGCGGCTAGAAATAGTGGTGTTGTCGAAATTAATTAGAGAATACTGAGTAAACTTACAGGAAATATCGTAAACTATTCATCGGTTGACGCCCCTGTAGTGTTACCCAACGTTCCTTTATTAGGTACCCATGTTCCCGCGCCATTTTTTCACTATAGTTTCAGTCTTACTGATCATGATAATAGTGGGATGACTATATAATAGGCTTTGTTATACTCTTACCGTAGATATTAAAAAACATGATCAAACTTCAAATAAACGTACCTACAAACATTGCAGACATAGGTACAAACTCTCCTGGTTTTAATTAGGACTGTAGTCTGCAGGTATGATTGTTTGTTTCAATAATTTTCAAGTGGTTCGTGAATTAATTAAGGAAAATTACAGTTCCATTAGAATGATATTATAAGTCCTTATGACCCACTTCCTCTCATGTGACGCAGACGAAATTGCGCGGGTCAGCTAGTATATTATAAAATCTCATGACACGATGTTTGTGGTCGCACTCCGCCGAAACGGCTCGACCGATTTTCATGTATTTTTTGTATATTTGCTAAATATGAGAAAAGGTCATTAAATATATTTCATACCACTAGGTGATTAGGGGTATTAAATTGATATTTTTAGGACTAATGTCGTTTAAAAAAAGGATTTTGTAGTGTACGCTCTACTTATAATTATGTTTCAGCTTATTCTCATAAAAACCGGGCTAGATAGCTTTTTTATAGTATCATCACACCCGGTTCCCTTTGCGAAGTAAGCAGAGTAAACCAACTATCTTTCTAACAACTATAGTCGTCTATAGACGCTGGTTTCACCGGTTTGTTGGTTGCCGAGATGAGTGGTGATCTCCATTGTCGCATTATACAACTTGATTACAATTATCGTCTATTTCTAGCGATAACCAGAACTGACGGCTTTACGTGCTCATCTGAGCTACGAGAACCGTAACACACCACCCAACAGTCCAATAGACTCCAAGCTGTTACTGAAATTTTGAAATACCGAGAAAAACCTCGAAATAACCTCAATAAAACTTTTTTCCGACCCGAGGCTCAAACCCTGGACTTCATGTCCTAGCCGAATAATCTATCCCCTAGACCACGAGGCAGTCTGTTTTTTTCTAATTTCAATTTTAATCATCTTAATTATAATTTATTTAATAAAAATCGTTTTTTATTTACGACACTCAATGGAAATCCACACTTAAGGGTCGGGTACACCGGGACGGGCCATAACGAGCCGAGGCGGGCTGCATCCAACGAAAATACCAGCATAGCACATTAAGACAGGCTGAATCATAACGCAATATATTTCTTTCCAAATGTTATTCTCCTTCGTTGATCATCATAACGTAAATCTTGCTAATCACATGGCTCTTTTTAGTCTTGAATTAATTATGAATGAATGAAATGTGTAAATAAATGAATGAAACAAAACACTTGAATGAACGAACACGTGCGCAAAATTTCGCTCGCCATAGCACACTTGCGAGGGGACGCAGCGTGCCAGGCCGGGCTACATCGCATTCACTGTAATCCGTCGAGCAAAAAACTGAGCTAATGCGCCCCGCCATTGCTTACGATAGTTTATATAAAATGTAATACGTATATACATATGTACAGTAACTTAATTTTTGAATGTGGCCCGGCCTGTTGAGGTCCGGCCCGTTGTGGCCCGCCCTAGTGTGCTCCGTTCTTTAGTAATAATTTTTTGGAAGTTTCATAAGGCTGAAATATGCAACTCAGAATTAAAATAATTTCAATATCTGTGTTTTTTAAAACTATCCTCGCCTCTGTGATCTAGTGGTCCAGCGTTGGCGTTGACCACATGAGATCCCGGGTTCGATTCCCCGGTCGGGCAATTAAAACAAAAATGTTTTTTCAGTTTTCTGATAAACACAAAGTTGCCCGGGATTGAAAAGTGTCCGGTTGGCGATAGGCTTGCCACCTATCACATTTGTGGGACCAAGTATCTTCGGCTAATCGTGGGTGCACTTGTTGTACCTCTGCCTACCACTGCGGGGATACGGGCGTGAAGATACTTATCCTTAAAACTTTAATAATTTAGAGGTTATTAATACATTTAGCTATTAATGCAAACGATTGTAAAATAATTTGGCGCTATCAATCATTATTTATGGAGGCGTTGGTTCTGCGCATACAATGGCCAAGTTACTTCAAGTATCTGATGGATCATCAATCACCAACGACGGCTAATCAATGAAGCTTAGCTGACACTTATTGATTTTAAGTTAGGAATGATGAGATGATGTAGCTGTACTGTTTCCTAGTTCTGTGAATTATTGATGATGCTTTTTGATGATAGTTTAGTATATTGACCTATAACCTTCAAGCAAAACAATTGTCTAAGATGAAAATATATATACTTAACTGAAAATAACCTTTTAAGTTTTAAGAAAAAGTCTCTGTGATGTAGTGGTCAGGTGTCAGTGTTGACCATATAAGGTCCTGGATTCAATTCCTGGGTTCAATAATTTGTTTTTTCAGTTTTCTGATAAAAACAACGTTGTCGGAATAAATCGGGATAAACGGGATTGGAGAAGTTCCTGGTTGGCGACAGGCTTGCCACCCATTATATTGTGGGACTAAGTATCTTCAGCTAATCGTGGGTACACTGGTTGTACCAAACTCTTTGTGGATAGATAATAATCAAGTTGCCACAGTAAATGTGTTTATTGTGATAACTTGTATTTATTTTCGATAGTTCCTTATATTAAAATGTTATCCGACACCATTTCCTAACTCTGGCTGAGCACTCTGCTCGTCTGAAACGCCTGGTTTTGCAGTAACGGTCATTTGGACCAACTGCTTAAGTTCATTTCGACCGTTTGAAAACGGTTGGTTGTTCAATTTCGGATATTCAAATTTATTTTATCCTAAACTTACATAACTTTAGGCGGTTTCAAACTAACGAACATTAAATTTTTGCATACATATGCTATTATATGGATTAAAACATTATCATTTAATATTATGGATGCTTTTGAAGGCAGCTTTTTGTTACAAGAAATATGTGCGTGTAATCTTTACACGCCATTAATATAAAGCTTTAAACGGACTTTATTAAAAAAAAAACAAGTTTGTTATTACTTCTCTCATTTTAATATAATTTTCACTCATTATTTTATTTTACATAATTTTAACTTTATATAATTTTTATTTTAAGTAACCCCAGACATATAAACAGACAAACAGACAGACAGACGGACGGACGGACGGACGGGCGGACGGACGGATGGACGGACAGACGGACAAACGGACAGATGGACGGATGGAAGGACGGACGGACGGACGGACGGACGGACAGACAGACAGACAGACAGACAGACAGACAAAATTCTAAAAACTATGTTTTTAGAATTTTTGTCTGTAAATTAAAAGTCGCGCCAAAAGAATTTTACTTAAAAACAAGTTCTTGTAGAATAGAATAGAACTCTGAGATCCGGAATAATAATACAATTACTAGATGTCTGTAACGTACCACACGGGTTTTTAGGGTTCCGTGCCCAAAGAGTAAAACGGGACTCTGTTACTAAAACTTCGCTGTTCGCCCGTCTGTCTGTCTGTCATCAGGCTGTATCTCACGAATCGTGATAATTAGGCAGTTGAGATTTTCAGAGATGATGTAATTTCTGTTGTTGCGAAAAACAAAGTAAAATAAATATTGAAGGGGGGCTCCCATACAACAAATGTGATTTTTTTTCTATACTTTAGTATTAAAATACAACTCAGAATGTTCGTTCTAAGTTGTATTAACATAATTGTATTAACGTACTAGACAAAACATGCTTAAGTGGCGTTGAGCATGTTTTGTCTAGTACGTTAGTATAAAGAAGTCTTTGATGGTGAATTTAGTAAACGATTTTTCTACTCGTCTCAGAATAATATTCTGTTAGTTATTTCATGCAAATAAAACAGATATCGTGTAATGAATTCTATATACGAAAGTACTTGCGAAGTACACAATGCAAGAATCACATCATCAACTACTAAATAACAGTGTATTAATTTCAAAACTAATATATTAGTATTGGCTTTCATTTCATTGTATTACGTGTGAATGTTCCATCGTGATGTATGAACGGGGGCACGTCAATTGTCAATGTGTTGAAGGCTAAGAACATATCTGCAATAGAGTGAATGTAGCGAATTTAAATATTTTTTTACAAAAAATTTCAAGATTTTTAGTGCTTTAATAATTGACCATCCCATTGGTCGAATAATTAGTAAACTTAACTACGAATACGATAGGGATCCCTGTCGGATATCTAACCCAGGCCCCAACATTTGTATGATGAGCATAGATGTTTATATTTCTGGGTTTGGGTGTTTTTTTATGTATTGTTTACGTGAAGCAGTTTGGCCGAATAAAACACTTGAATCACTTTTACACGCACAGTATAATTTTAGGCAGAGTAATTCCCTCAATAGATAGAATTACAATGAATGAAAACATGATGTCCCCGCTTATTTATACCATTCGTTATCTATTTTATCCGTTATGACGTCATCATCTCAAACATGTGCATAACACAGGTGTTCCAAACATCTGGCCGGCTAGTAGTTGTCGTCAAGCGCGTTTGATAACAGTATGTAACAGAGATGTGTATTTCTATGTATTAGTATCGTTGACGTACACCCATAACACAAGCAAACAATTTGCTTACTTTGAGGTTAGATCCTTTTTGTCCAGTTGTCCTTTGTGTCCAGTTGTCCAGTGTTATTTATTTATTATCATTTAATTTATAGTCTAGTGGTATTTATTGGCTTCGACATAGATACGTGAAGCCAGGTTGGCTAAAATGTTGGGGTGGGAGTTTCGTTTATAACAATTTTTTCAGTTTTTCTGAGTAATATAACTTGCCTGAAATAGATATATACCCCATATTTTGGGTGCAATAGTTGCACCCCTGCCTGCTTCTTCGGGGAAAAGGTGTAATAATATTCACATATTTATTGTTTAACATGAAAATAATAAATATCAGTTTTATCAAATGTTTAAGAAAAAACACTAAGGTCATGCTATAAAATTTAAAAAATAAAATGTTGTTAGAATAATCGAGTTATAAATGAAACACATATATTAATATTATATTTGAAAGATAATACCATATTGTATATCGGTAAATCTTAAAAGGCTTTAAAAAGTACTGCTTTTGATTTGACTGCTAATAAAAATAGAAAATACCTTTTTAAATACTTTTTGTGTAATCAAATCTATTTTATAAATTATACTAGAACAATGCATTTCTTTTATATAAAAAAGCTGTTTCATGTGTTGGTATATATTACTAGAATACCAAATTTAACATAAATTTATTTAAAAGTTACTACATGATTAAGTAACAAGCGTCCAAAGATCTTTACAAATTTTAATCTTTAGTGTTAGAATAAGTAAAAAGTGCAATAATTCATTTGCAATATACGTGCTCTATACTAATATATACTCTAATATTGGATCCCCGCCGCCGACGTGGTTCCCATGATAGTATTTTCGCATATATACGTGACTCTGCGACTCGGCTCGATCTCTTACGAGCTAGTGCAATTTTATAGCGACTCGTTAAATCGATCGATATATTCTAATAACTATCAAACAAAAACTAAATGCTGTTTGGTGGTCAGTAGTAACAATAGCTAGGACTTTATAAATGAATGATATAAATGAATGTTATGTGCATCTGGTTACATTTATATATTTTAATGTATATTTATATTAAGAATAAATAATACCTAATAATATCGGTAGACAAATTACACGAATTGATCTAATCTAAAGTAAATTTACCTGTGTTATGGGTGTTAGTCTACGAAACTAACATATAGATATACCCATAATATGATGTTTTACAATTATTATTAAATACTTTTACATATATAAAAAAACATCCAAACCCAGAAATACAAAAGATACGCAACTTTTCTCATAAGAGTACGATACAATTTCTTTTGCACGGCTTTCTCTGCGAAGAAAGCACGCGGGTAATCTTCGTACTTCCTCTTCCTCTGGGTTACTATGAGAATACGACAAGCCCCCTCCCTACATAATTATAACGCCATGGTGATAGGCACAATCATTATGACGTGTATAATTAACCTAGGTCAGTGGTTCCTAACCTTATATTTTAGGTTTAGAAATGTGAATCACATACCTACATTAATTAACTTTATTTAAAAATACCACAAACCCAAAAATGAAATATCCCCTTCGTCTTTTCGTGACTTCAATCACTTTCGCACTTAAATATATTTGAATTTAAATTTATCGAAAGCAACAAATGTTACCTAGTGTCTAATAATGGATACATAAGAAATTGAGGGAACTTAATGTTTCTATACAACGTTTCTAAACGAAAATTAATAACATATCATTTGTTCTTATAGTTGAGACTAATTACGAATAACTTGATTCCGATACGATTTGTATTTTTGTTACGAAGAACTTAATTTATATTGTTGTTTACTTGCAAATTATAATTTTGTTTTTTCTACAACATTTCTAAACTGTGCTTATATATTATACGCGACTATGCTATGTACAGATCAGGAGCAAATCCTATTGTAAAAGTTTCTTAAACAGTCTTAAAGAAAGCCTTTCTTAATCTTATAATAGCTGAAGTTGAAACAGTCAATCAGCAAATTTCATTTTTTTAAAACAACTCAGGTCATAGTCATACCTACCGCTATTTATGTGTAATGCTGGGTTCCATATTTAATGTTATTTACACTTACACTTCTTGAGTTAAAATGCCGTTTACGTCTGTTAATCTCCATTCTAGCGGCCCTACCCGCATCCATTGGATGATTAAAGTTTTATACATTTGACGGTAACAATGCTTAACATGTAATAACAACACAAAAATAACATATTTGATGTTAAAAGGCGACGTTTTACAATTATTTTTAGTACTAAATATAAAGACATAAAAAATTTTGAGATGAGACGTTTACTTATTATCATTTCTTTTTAAAGGAGAGGAGGAAAACCAGCAGAAATCGCCACAGTCCATTTAAATCCGCCATGTAGTGATATCCAAATTGTAAAGACATGGCTATTATTACAGAATCTATACATTTAATAAAATCGTAGGAAAGTCAAAACTGTACATTGAATATTTTTTTTAAAAGAATACTTGGGGCGTGATTTACAATCGATATCGAAGCCAAAAATATAATTTTTAGAATTTTTGTCTGTTTGTTATATGTATGTCCGGGGTAAACTGGCAACAGCTAGTTAAAGTATAAAAGCCTAAATATTTTGCAGAGATTTTATAGAGTGCTAATTTCCTACATCAAAATAATCAATAGGTCAGTAGGCATTCCGGCTTTCTGGGCTTAGAGCTCGCTAATATAATAGTAAAACGTAGATGTCATAAATATTTTTAGTTGAAATCGCATTTAGTGCAGGACAAACCTTCTAGAACAGTTATATAAAACTCGTACTATCAAATGAGTGTTAAGATTCTTAAGCTCATGTAACATAACATACTCCATTTTATAATAAACCGCATATTTTATAATATATAGCATCATTTTATAATAAAATCTTTTACAAAAATACGTTTTTTAAATAACATAATTACATACCAATGAAAATTCGGCCACAGAATTATTTAGGTACAGTTATGTATTTTATAACTTTATATTCTTTTTTATAATCAAGTATGGCACGCGATAGCGATATAATTTGCCGCCGCGATTACCGAAAGAATACATTTTAACGTTGCAAGATAAGGAAATCGATATCTTTTAAACAGTGGTTTAAAATCCTGTAAATATCAATAAAATCGATACAAAGCCAATCAAATGTAATTTGCTGCAATAAATTAAGTACAAAGTAATGCAACGATAGTGTAGTGACGTTATGTTAACCTTATTTATACAATCAACATTTCGAGCAAAGTACATATTATAATAAGGTAATTCCGTGCTTTCGAGGATTACAGTTTCGGTTATGATATAATTGCATAAAAAGAAAATTTACACCGTCAACTTTGCAACAATAATTATTTTGAAGCAGGTGGCATTACCTCCCTGCCGCTATATTTTCATGTGAAAAATCTAATGCGGTGAGTCCGAATGCTACTAGTGTGAGAGCTGGTAAACAAGAAATGCGGCAATGCGACGTAACGTGAAAATATCAAGTAGTCGTTATAGTAGGGGAGCCCAAGAGGGGATTTTTGCATTTACTCGAGCGTGTTAGATTAACATAGGAGGTACCTCTTACTTACTCTTACCATACTGTTGAGGCTATCCTCCAAATATAAGCCCTTTATATAGAGACGGGTAACTAGGGCAGAAAAAAATCTAATAAACGACTTGTGGAAATTGTCAGACTATATTTTTTTAATAGTGTAAACACTTGTTTTCAACAAAAATTCATCTGCACTCCACAAGCGGGAGGCACAGTAGAACTGCACCAATCGACTTCCTATCTATATCTATACATATAATAGAATCGTAGGAAAGTCAAAACTGTACATTGAATATTTTTTTAAAAGAATACTTGGGGCGTGATCTACAATCGATATCGAAGCCAAAAATATAGTTTTTGGAATTTTTGTCTGTTTGTCTATTTGTCTGTTTGTCTGTTTATCTGTTTGTCTGTTTGTCTGTATGTATGTCCGGGGTAAACTCAAAAAGTACTGCAAGGATTTACTTCAAAATTTGCATGAATATTACTAACAGGTCAGGTCAACATGTAGGCTACATATTATCACGCTATCACCTATGGGGGAGGTGCAGTGCGGAGTAAATGAAGTCCGCGCGGACGAAGTCGCTGGCAACAACTAGTATAAATTAAAATGAGAATACATGAGGAGTTACCCGTTCAAACAAAAAAGGAATTTTCAAAATCGGTTTTTAATTGACCGATTTCTGAGGTTACAAACATATGTTTAAACATACAGCCGAATAGGTAACATCCTTCTTTTGGAAAGTCGGTTTAAAATAATGGTCGCATTGTGTCGCATCGCATTATATCGCGCTGTGTCAATATATTTCGCCGCGTTTCGTCGCTCACCTAAGTCAACGGGTTAATGAGCTCATGATGAGGTGTGCGTGATGGAAAATAGAGTAAATATCGAATGAGAAGAGAGACAATAGTATGACATTTTTTAAATAAAGAATAACTCGTACTTACACAGTACCATTCATTAAACATAAATCATAATTATATTCACTCATATGTATACTACATTGTTTATGGTAATTTCTAGTCTTATGGTCAAACGAAGTCATAGAATTAAGATCGAATTACGACTAGGGCGATCGACGTTATTATAACACCATTCTTTAAGCTTCTATTCCAATTTATCTTTTATTTGTATGTTAGCAGTTATGGATTGCGTCTGTAAATAACAACTTTTATTTAAGCATTATGAACGAATGATAACTCTTTATCGTGCACAAACTTGCAGTAAAAATACATACTTAGTACAAATAATTTAGACTCATAATACACAAAGGCGGTCTTATCGCCAAAGAGCGATCTCTACCAGACAACCTTTGTTGATAAGAACAAAATTTAAAGATAGAGTAGGATATCCATAAAATATACACTATTACACTTACAATATCTTAAGACTGTACATATATGCTATATCTATACAAAACAATTCTACTCTCATACATAAACAAAATAGAATGCATAAAAATACACAGACAGTAAAATTAAAATTTAAAAAAATACGAAAGAAATGCACAAAAAAATGAACTCGAGAGAAATATACTATCTAATCTGTAAAACAAGAATTTAAATAATGCGTTTTAACTAATTTTTAAATACTTAACGATTTTGCAAGTTGCAAAAATTTAACGATTTTGCAAGTCTAATGTATATATTTATTTATCATTTATCGCACAATTTACGACTGTATTGCTACAGATGTTGATAAGTAAAAATATGTAATATTATTATCATCATAAAGATGTTAATGTACACATCAAAATGACAAAAAAATCTCATAAATGTATCAAATGATTGCTTGTAAAATGTACGTTCAGAAGTTATTTCGACTTTTATTTAAAATTGAAATTGGTACTTTTCGATGTCACGGATATTTGCGATTATGGCAATAATAACTACATACTGTAAATATTGCTAGGGTTAAAATAAAAAGAAAACCGATAAAAATCTTAACAAATCATAAAAAAACACGGATATTTTTACTTTAATAAGCAATATTTTCGCAATATATAACAATAGCCTTCTTTATTTAATGCTAAGCAATATTATAAAAGTCTTTTTATTACATTAAAAATAAACGCTTGATTTCCCATTTAATATGAACATCACTAATGAATCTTATAAAAGAACCTAAATACCTACTCTTTTTTAGTCGCCTCTATAGTCTAGCGGTCCGGTGTTGGTGTTGGTGTGTGTTCAGTTTTTTAATAAAAACAATATTGCCCCGGATTGGATACATATTTCCTGTAGGTAAGTGTCAAGTTTAAACTGCTAATGTTATTTATCTTGAAGCTGTGTTTTACAACGTATGGACTGCGAGTTTATAAAAATAATATATATATATATATATATATATATATATATATATATATATATATATATATATATATATTGAGTGGTTACTGGTTACCAATCCTGACTACGTAACCGACGGCACTCGGGTTGCTCGACATGGACAGACTACTGTGTGAGGAGCATAGACGTTTGTATTTCTAGTTTTAGCTGTTTTAGATGATATTTTCGTGTAATTTGTCCAGCGATAGTTTATTGTATTGTATCATAGATATATATGTAGACAAATGAAAAAGTAATGTTGTTATCATAAATATATTAAATAATTTGTACAGCACGCAAAATGCAAAATAACGTAAAAAACATAAATATATCAAATGATTGCTTACAAAATGTACATTTACAAGTTATTTTGACTTTTATTTAAAATTGAAATCGGTACTTTCCGATGTAACGGATATTTACGATTGTAACAAATATGAACTTCATAACGTTAACTTAGCTTTTAATAAAGTTACAGGAGAGCCCATAAACTCTATAGAAAACAAGGAAAGGCCACATTTTTTAATTATCATTTTAAATAAAACCATCAACGAGTAGATTCTAAACTCTTTTATGGGGCAATGTAAACGCTTTTACAAAAAACTTCCCGAAACTATAAGAGATCTACCAGTCTATAAATTTAAAAAATATGTTTAAACAAAATTGTGTAAAAAAGGACATTATAAAATCTCAGATTATTTAGAAGACAAAAAAGCCTGGGTTTAATAATTGCTCCTCATACCGATCTCATATATATTTTTTGTAATATTGTGATAAAAAATAGATGATATGAAAAAAAAAGACAAACCCAACCCAACCCAAGTTTCTTCCGCCAGATCTTCTCAGTATGTGGCCGCGTTTCTGGTTCGGTAGTAGTTTAAAAAAATATGTTGACGTGTCTAAATACTTGTGAAAAGTTTTATTGAATAAAGTACTTTTGATTTTTGATTATAAAACTCATATTTTTCTAATTTCGATACTAATTATCAATTTTCTATATTTAATACTAGTAATCAATAAGTTTTTTAAACATATCTTTCACCGTATTGATACGGACTTCGTTTGAAAAATAGACCACCTATAGTTTTACCAGGCAGGTTGTAAAAACGACCGATTGTCTATAATATGCTATTACTATCGTAACTACTAGGTGGTAGAGTTCCGCAACATCTTCAGGAAGACCGTTTTAAATTTAAATTAAATTAAAAAGTAAGGTAGCCGGTAGACTTAGGTATGTAGAATTTGCATCCCGCTACACAGGTAGTAACGAACCGCTAACATCTTTGCTGTGTATAGGCGATGGTTTTCCTTTCCATCTGAGGAGCCATCTGTTTATTTATGATAAAGCTTAAAAAATTTAATTGCCTCTCTCGGGGTTAGCCCATTCGGCTGAAATCATAAGGTCCCGGGTTCGATATGGGGTCGGATAAAGGTGTTATTGAGGTTTCTTCGAGATTTTTCTCAAAAATCCAAATCTCAGTAGGAACTCGGAATCTGGCGCGTGGTGTGGTATTACTTCCGTGCCCCGGATGAGCACGTAGAGTCTCCATTATCTCTAAAAGTAATGGATAATCGTAATCGGTTGCAATATTCTCACCAACCGTCAAACCGGTGAACTGTGATGAACCGGAAAACCTATAGATATTCAGTTTACTCTGCCTACCCCGCAATGGAACCGGATGTGATGATACTATGATCACCATTGCCTATTAACACCAAAGATATTAATGGTGCATTGCTATCCATGTGGCGGGATGGTACATACATACATATTATATACACATGCATAAGTATATAACTATCTTACCCTCCAAACTGGAATACGACAGTAACAAGCATTGATGCTATAATATTGCGGCAGGAATAGCGTCAAGGCTTGGTGACACGGCAATGACATAAGGAAGGTGGCACCATAACTCGGATAAGACGTTGCGTAACTCTATCTCCTAATAGTCACGATAATAGTGACATGGAAGTGAATCATTCGTCTTTTGCGAACTGCCTGGTAGGATAGCAGATGGTATATTCTTCAAAGGGAGCTCGAACCAGCACGGGTCCTAACACTACTCTTTATTTCCTCTGGAGTCCGGAACGGTCCTATTTGACCGCTTCGTATTTTTTTGTTTCTGCCTGCCCCGATGCGAAACTACATGCGCACGCACCTAAATTTGAATTTAAACCTTATTTTACATAAATAATAGAGTAGTTTTTAGTTACAAAAAGTGTAGGGGTTTATGATCGTTTATATATTTTCTGTGAAATAATATTGCAATACTGAAGTTAGCTTAGTTTTTTTAAGCAGCTATTCTAATTTGTCTTGAAGGTACGATTACACTTTTCGACTGCGAATGTTTGAAAATGAATAATTTTATTTATTACTAGCTGTTGCCCGCGACTTCATCCACGCGTACTTTGTTTACTCCGCTCCTACTGGTCGCAGCATGATGTTATAAACCTTCCTCGATAAACAGGCTATCCAACTCAAAAAGAATTATTCAAATCGGTTTAGTAGTTTTCGAGATTACCGCGTACAACGCAAACAAACTCTACAATTTTATAGTATTTGTATAGATACACAGCGTGTTAGGAACCTAAATCTACAGAACCCGGTCTACCGAAATTCGAAACCTTGAACCTTGAACGCGAATGATTTTGGACCTCGATTCTGAGATGAAAACTGTTGGATATTTGTGTGGAAAATTTTTAATTTTTGCACTATTTTTTCTTAATTTTGTATAATTTGATTTATTCAAATACTCTATATTGCCATTTCTAAAAAAATATTAAAATGATAGGACATATACAACATGTAGAAAGAGTGCACATTATGAAACACGTCAATTAGTATATAAACCATAAATTCGGCACTGAAAATCGTTTTTCATGATTTGAAACATTGTTTTTTACGATTTCGTATATCCTAAGTGTGGGTGAAATTATGTTTTTCTTTATTCTAAATATTTATAAATTTGAAGATTAAATATTCAAGGACTTACAACATGTTTAAGTTTATTTTTCCTTTATGTTTACACTTTATAAAAGGTTTCTATTAATTTTCTTTTTAATTATTGATTAAGCAATAAAAAATATAATATTTGTAAAAAATAGTTGCAATGAATTCAGTAGCTGTTTCTCAACCAACTATACGCTCTTACATATATTATAATTCTGTGACAGGTCGTATAAATAGGCAATGTATTATGGGCCACATATTGTGCAAAAGAAACGGCTACTACAAGAGTTCCGCGAGCGCTGAGCAAAGCACGTTTTACATTGCATTTCGTAAAAATAAGAAAAAATTATAAAACGCAAATTTTACATTTCATCCATCATGACTAGCACGTGAAAATTAGTAGGAAGTAAGTAGTACAGCTAATTTTTTTATTATTTTGTATCATAAGATAGCACACAAGCAAATGGGTTTCCTGATGGAAAGAGTCAACCATCGCCTATACACCAAAAGATGTTAATGGTGCGTTGCTACCTTGTGGTGAGATCTATAAATGCCACATACATAAGTTTACCGGTTACTTTACGCTCTAAACTGGAACACGACAATGTCAAGCAATGACGCTATTGCGGCAGGAATAGGTAAGGCGGTGGTATCAGACCCGGGCGAGACAATGCAAAACTCTAGTAGAAAAATAATCCGGTACACCGTCCCTTACAAGCTGTATTTGTCATTTAGTGGATTTATTTACGATTTTATTATTACAGATATTAATAATCGAAAATACGTAATATTGTCATCATCATAAAGTTATTAATGTATACATCAAAATGAAATACAAAAACTAATAAATAAATTAATTCATTGCTTATAAAATGTACGTGTAAAAAGCTATACCGATTTTTATTTCAAATTGGAATCGGTACTTTTCGATGTCACCGATATATTTTACGATTGCTACAAAATAAGTTGCGGAATATTAACATAACTAGTGTTATAATAACAGGAGAGCTAATAAAACTTCTCGTCTTCATTTGCGCTTAACGTTCACACATAAAAATATGAACGGTAATAATTATTCACTGGTTCCGTAATTCTATTAGTCCTGGTAATATTATAGTTGTGAAAGTTTGTACGTGTGAATGTTTTTTTTTTAATTTCTTTGTTATATCATAAGATAGCAAACAAACGGATAGCTCTCTTGATGGAATGAGAAACCATCGCCTATATACACCAAAGATGTTAATGGTGCATTGCCACCCGTGTGGCGGGATGGAAATTCCACATGCATAAGTCTTCCGGCTACCTTACTCTCCAAACCAGAACGCCATATGATAACACTGACGCTATTGCAGCAAGAATTCATGCGCGTATCCAGCATTTTGTAAGAGTGGGGTAGAACTGAAAAACCTCTGAAAGTACCTGGTAGGAATTCAAATATATTTAAATCCTGAATTTTTATAGGATTTGCACGCAAAAGGTATTTATTTCTACCAGCCAGTTCGTAAAAAGCCAACGAATTTCCAAACGTACCGACTATTAGATGGTAGAGTTACCAAATGCTGCATTATTAAATAACTTCCTCACTTTTAAATTTGAAAAAAAATTATTTTGATTTTGGGACCAAGATAGGAAGACTTTGGGTACGCCCAACTAAACCGCGTCAGATTTAAGGTATGGTGGGTTAATTGCCAGCTAACATTTAGAAAATCTGCCAATTCTAGTGTAGCGTCAGGGAGTGGGAGGGTCACTTTGCAAAGAAAACGTTGTTTTGACATTCTCGAGCGCGTCTAAATTTCTTTTTTATTAATTAGAAAATTATGTAAGAATAACGAAAAAAAATATAATCTGACAATTCCCATAAACCGAAGTTATTGGAATTTTGTTTTTTTTTCTGTCCCTAGTTACCCGCCTTTTGCTTTGGCGGCTTTCGCACAAATACCACACGAAGGCGCGCTATTTGTTTTTCGGCCTTTTACAAAGGAACTTTAAAACGCGCCGCGTGTCCTTTGATAGCATCCGACTTGCGCGGCATACTTTGATAATAGAATTTACTTATTTGTAGATGTTGTCATACTTAATGTATGAAAATACCATTTAAGATTATTTTTTTTATTTGGAAAACTAATTAATTAATATCCATAAAATAATTACACATATGTAACCGTTTTATGGTACCAAATAACACCTCTAATTAAACTAAATTGGTGGAGAGCCTCGGCAGTGTACGAGGTATCCCCCCCCCTGTGTTAATCTGACAGGCACGAGTAGTGGAGGTACGAGAGTGGTAACACATTGCCTGCTTGACTCCGAGCTGCTATTGAGATTTTGGATTTTTGGAAAAACCTCGAAAACTTCTTTATAACACTTTTACCCGACCCGAGGATCCAACCCGAGGCTTCGTGATCTGAACTAGGCTGTCCCCTAGACCACGAAATAAAAATAGCATAAAATTATGACTACAGATTTTCTAACCATAAACAACGGAACTCTAAAGGCGTGACAATTATATTATTTTTATAACATATAATAAAAAATAGAAACCGTCTAGTATATGTAAACTATGTATAAGTTTTTGTAACAGTTTTATCTCCTCGTTTTTTATTACACTTAAGTAAATACAGACTGCTTTGAGAAGCTTACTTTGGTTTGCTTCTGCAAATATTTAATACTAAAGTATCTATAAAAATAGTTGTTAGACGCTATTTTAAAATTAAAGTTTAAGTATTATGACAGTAAAAATGGCAATAAAATGGATGACCATCCAAATATAACGTCGCATTTAAATTTATGGATGTGGCATTACCAAACCGTTTTTCCCGTGTTAGTCCCGGGTTCCTTTGAAGAATAGGTCAACTGCCGTTCTGCCAGGCAGGTCGTAAAAGGCGACCGATTGGCTATACGAGTCACTACCATCGTGGCTACTAGGTGGTAGAGTTCTGCATTGTCTCGCCCGGGTCTGGTACCACAGCCTTACTTAATCCTGCCGCAATAGCGTCAGTGCTTGTCAGTGTCATGTTCCCGTTTGGAGAGTTAGGTAGCCGGTAAACTTATGCATGTGGCATAAGACAAGACAGCAACGCACCATTAACACCTTTAGCGTCTATAGGCGATGGTTGACTCTTTCAATCAGAAGACCCATCTGCTTGTTTGCTATCTTATAGTATATGAAAAAACCGCCATACGGATAGCAACGCACCATTAATATCTTTGGTGACTATAGACGATGGTTTCTTTTCATCGAGTCATCTCCTTGTTGGCTAGCCTATGAGATAAAAAAATCGGCTTAGATCTTGAGCAAGTATGGGAAACCACGAGATGAGATGTTTTCGATGAAAACTCCTAATAGCATTAAGATTATAATATGATGATGGCGCTAACACCCCCATGCATTGGTTGAGCGCACAAAGCTGTAGATTGGTGATTGCAAGAAAAAAAAACAGCTTTGTTATGGGTCCCTGCTAAGGTCCCCCTGTGTTCAAGGGTTTCAAAATATACAAAAATAACTAGTTTAACCCCAACTAATGTTCTAAATGGTTTCTAAAATAATTTATTTATTTTACACTTTATTGTACACACATAAATGATAACAGAAAACAAACGAATAGAGTACATTTTTTTATATCATAATATAGCAAACAAGCTGATGGGTCTCCTGATGGAAAGAGTCAACCATCGCCTATAGACACCAAAGATGTTAATAATGCGTTGCTATCTTGTGGCGAAGTCCAATACCACATGCATAAGTTTCCCGGCTACTTTACCCTCCAAACCGGAACACGACAGTGACTAGCACTGACGCTATTCCGGCAGGAATAGGTAAGGCGGTGGAACCAGATCCGGTCGAGCCGATGCAGAACTCTACCACCTAGTAGTCACGATGGTAGTGACGCGCATAGCCACTCGGTCGCCTTTTACGACCTGCCTGGCAGAACGACAGTTGGCTTATTCTTCAAAGGAGGCCGGGACCAACACGGGGAAAACTACTTAATTATCCACTAACATTGTCTTACCTTAGGACAATCCTAAGTAGTATGCTGTCACTGTCACAACGCACCATTAACATCTTTGATGTCTATAGGCGATGGTTGACTCTTTCCATCACGAGACCCATCTGCTTGTTTGCTATCTTATGATATAAAAAAATTGGCCATTAGTGTGTTTAGTAACTTTTCTCTAATGAACATTTTTGGACCCATATTATATGTCAAGAGGTCCGAATCGTTCGTGTATGTCGTTCCTTATAATTGCAACCGCGGTGGCCAGACTAGTTGCCATCGTACAAAAGTCTGCGGCGCCTACAGGGATAACGTTTAACGCTTTTATGTGAGAGGAAATCCTTTAGAGACTATAACTGAATTAATAAATGCTAGATTGCCATGCTGCTTTAGTAACCGTTTATCGAGATCCGGTAGCTTGTAGATTACTACGCCGCATCATGTGAATTCTATACAATTGTTGCATCGCTTAACTCGTTATTGCATCCCTTATAATCGGAGCGTTCAGTGAGCTCAACTCTCAACATGACAAGGTCAAGCATTTTTCTTGACTTAAACTGTCATGTATTTATATTTCACTAATACAATAATATAAGTATACAGATATAAAAAAACCTTTTTATATACTAACATATACTGTTGTATTATATATACCTACATATATTGATTAAACAATTTTATCGTGAACGTCCGGATGTCTGTAATCTGTATGTATGGATGTCGGATTACGCTCAAAATACTTTAATTTTAACGTATCGGTACCAATTTAACAGCTTCAGTGTGACACGGGATTGTTTCCTATTAAAAAGTATTTTTTTTACCTCATGAGATAGCAAATAAGCCGATGGGTCTCCTGATGGAAAGAGTCAACCATCACATATTAGACACCAAGGGTGTTAGTTGCGTTGGTGTCTTATGGCGAGGTCTAATGCCACTTGCATAAGTTTACCGGCTACCTTACCCTCCAAACAGGAACACGATAGTGAAAAGCACTGACGCTATTGCGGCAGGAATAGGCAGGGCGGTGGTACCAGACCCGGGCAAGACAATGCAGAATTCTACCGTCTAGTACCAACGATGGTAGTAACTCGTATAGCCTACGGTCACCTTTTACGACCTCCCTGGCAGAACAGAAGTTTGTCTATTCTTCAAAGGAGTCCGGGACCAACACGGGGTGTCACGAGGTAAGAAGTACTATCTAAATTAGTGTCATATAGTTATTTTTTAAATTAACGAGCTTTATTTTTATTTTTTTATGAGGCGTACATTTTTAGATTTTCTAACTTTTACTAATATGCTGATGTTTGTTAACAGTAGCGTCAATATTTGTCATTATCACGTTCCAGTTTAAAGGGTAAGGTAGCCAGTAAACTTATACATGTAGCATTATCATACCACCATAGAGATAGAAAAGCACAATTGACATCTTTAGCGCATTTAATAGATTCAGGCGTTACTTTGCAGAAATCCATAAATTAAAGATTTTTTATCCTTAATTATTTTATCCATAATTTAGAGATTATGGTATTTAATTTGCAAATTTCCGCGAAATGATATATTCAGCCTTTTTAACGCTATTTTTGCTAAATTGGATTGTTTGTATTGGAACTACACTTGACTTACACTTGACTATTTGTATTGGAACGGATATGGATGTAATTTGGAATGACAATGTTTGCTGCACACAACCAAATATTTTGCACGGCCACACGATGTAGTTTAGTTAACTTTACATAAAGCCTTGCCTGTTCGGTAATGCTAACCGTTTTAAGATATTTAATAGATTCAGGCGTTACTTTGCGGAAATCCATAATTTAAAGGAGAAATTTCACGAGAACATTTCGTGGAAATTTGCAAATTAAATACCATGATTTCTTCTTTTATATCTTTAGCATATTTATGCAATGGTTGTCTCTTTCAATCAGAAGGGCTGTCTGCTTATTAGCTATCTTTAAAAAGACTCAATCTCTATATAAAGGGAGGAACAGAAAATATGAAGTTTAGTAATTGGTATACAGGTAGTTTAAATAATAGTGATAACAAGGTATAATCGCGTCATTCACTTGCGGCATTGGAAGAATAATTGTCAATAAATCCTCTAGTTCACCACAATTCACCGGTTTATTTGTGGGCGAGATGTGATGATTCCTATCACCAAATTTAGTCATCCTGTGACGAATATTTCTGATTATTTGCAAAAGAGGCACATGAGGTGTCGCTAGACGCAAACTGCTATTTAGATTTCAGTTTTTGAGAATATTTCCTAAAAGAACTAAGAGTGCAAAAAAACTACAAAAATCACGGAAACACTTTGGAGTGTATTGTAAATAATCTTATATACTCCTAGCATGCAAAGGATGTGAGTTTTCCTCTGTGTAATCGGAAGCCAATGGAGCTCAGTTTAAAAATTAGAAAAATAGTCAATTTTGCTATACCACAGATGAAACAAATGCAGAGCTTCAGCAAGCTCTCAATATGTTTTACTACCTCTTCCGTTGTACTAAGGCAAAGAGAATCGGCGTAGCAATAATTGCTTTAGAAAAGATTTAAACGCACACAAATAACGCTTTAACCACTGATGGACATTATACTTTACAAAAAATACTTTCATATTATGGCCGAGAACAGCTACCGTTGCTGCACTCGAAGGTTTTATTAACATAAAACAATTCTATAATGTCATCTTACTTGCTACTATATTATTTTAAATGCGGAAGTTTGTATCGATGGATGTTTGTTACTCTTTCACGCAAAAATGGCTTAGCCGATTTAGATGAAATTTGGCACACATATAGACGATGACCTGGAATAGCTATAGTTATAGCATAGGTTACTTAGTATCCCGGAAAAATAAGTTTTTCCCGTGGGATTCACCAAAAACTTATGATGCAGCGGGCTGCAGAGCATAGCTATTCGTTTCATAAAAATCAAATCTGATATGATAATAACTAAGATATTACTTAAGTAAAGTTTGTATAACAGTAAGATCTGACATGTAAAAACGACACTTCAAGTTGAAAGACTGACCAATAAAAATTGGTTTTCACCTGTGACAAGTTAAAGAAATGCAATGTAAAATAAATGTTCAGTTTATTGGAGCGAAGTTGCGGAGGGGTACCCTAGCCGGCAAAAAATGTTCGTAACGTTTAAAAAAAAGTAAGATTTTTTTATAATATCCTTATTACTAAAAATCTTACGTTTTTTTAACTTTTTTTTTAACTTCTTACCTATCTGGTGTCTCATGACACCACACGGTTTTTTTTAATGTAAACACGCTCTTAAATTTTTTTAAGCTTAGACTTTGGTATGGTACAGTTAAATACACCAATATTTTAAAAGTGTGTGTAGCATAAAACGTAGCGGAATTATTTTTATGGTAGCAATAAGTAAATTGTGTAGTTTTTAGTTTTCACTATCAAAGGATTAGTTTTGCTTTAACCCTAGGGATACAAAAGGAACTCCAGATGGCGGAGCCGCAAGGTTATAAGGTCCACTCAAATCACATGTGAACTTTAAACAATTTTCAAAAAAAGACAAAAATTGTTTTTAGGGATTGTTTAAAATTATTTTCATCTGAACAGGTAAAAATCTGATCAAACTAAACCAGAAGTTATAATCGTTCTAGGCACTAGCCCTATATTATGCAGATTTGTCTCGTTTCCTCCACATACATGACTCTTAATACATTCCCATATTAATCTGGGTCCCTTTTGAAGGATAAATTATTTGTCTTCTTGTCAGGTAGTTCGTAAAAAGTCAGCGATTAGCTAAACGTATTTTATTATCATGACTATTAGCACAGAATACTGGAGACTAACAGAAGTCAATCTAAGTACATACAAGTCACACTCGAGCAATGCACACATAGACACCTCTCACGGACGCAATATCTCGGAATGGTTCGGGACAGTTTGTTTCGAACCAGTCCGAGATGTCGTATCCGTGAGAGGTGGTAAAGTTCTGGACCGATTTTCAAATAGGCAACATAAAATATTAGGAGGAAAAAGTTTTTTTTAAATCATAAGATAGCAAACAAGCAGATGGGTCTCCTGATGGAAAGTCTACCATCGCCTATAGACACCAAAGGTGTTAATGGTGCGTTGCTATCTTATGGCGCGGTCTATTGCCACATGCATAAGTTAACCGGCTACCATACCCTCCAAACCGGAACACGACAGTAACAATAGGTAAGGCGGTGATTCCAGACCCGGGCAAGACAATGCACAACTCCACTACCTAGTAGCCACGATGCTAGTGACTCGTATAGCCAATCGGTCGCTTTCGTTTCGTTACTACAAAATGAGAGAATTTTTATTTGATACTTATAATGAAAATTATGACAGGTATATAAATTTATTGCTATTTTAATGCAAATGTAATTAAATTTTTATACAACGGTAAACTTAAATATGATGATAGAAGTCAATCAAATTAAAGTCTCAATATTTTTTATATGATTATTCCTAGCGATATATTTTATTTAATTAATTTAAACAACGTAGAAAATTATTCTAGTTTATTTAATATTTGTCACGCCGAAAGATACGCAAGGGATGTACAAACCCAATACCGCCTGTGTTTTTTAATAATCGAATGCACTTTAAATTTACCGAATGTTGACGCCAAAAAATAACTGTATATTACCATTAAAATTGTACTTTAGTGAACTAGACTCTAATAGATATAATAATTTTTAAATTCTTAACAATTTTATTCAAAATACTTAGAAACATTTAGGTGCATTGCACATCACATTAATTACATTATTGATGTACTAACGTAGCTATTATTTGCTCATTTTACCGACACGTTGTAAATGTCAAGGAATTGGGACAGTATTTTCGTTTCATTTACGCTATTATGTGGCGAGTGGCAGGTTTGTCAAACATGTATGTGGATAATGACCATCGTTATATGATATGGACGTACAACGAGCATGGCCCGATGACCTGGGAAGCTTACTAACCTTGTTTTTTACGTGATCCCGAAGTAAGACTACTGCTTGTAAAGAAATATTTGTATGTGCATGTTCATGGTATGTTTTTAGGACACGCGTAGTAGTTATAAAACTGCTAACTAATGCAGTTATATCAGTGAGAAATGGGTCATTTGTTGTTTTCAACTGACTTACCAAAAGCTGTATTTTTTGTTACTTCCCGCTACGTTATAGTACCTGTGGGTGTTAATAATTTTGCTCCGATTTTCGAAAATCGAGTTTTCACCAGATCACCAGTATATGAGTTTGTATGTATGTAAACTTCTCATAATGTTTGAACGCCTTGACAGATCGAAATGCAGACGATAGCATTCAACTGCGTATCGCCAAACTCAGACTTCTCAAAAATTTAAACCGATTCGGCCCAGGTGATTTTGAAGAGTTTTGAGGAAGCAATTTTTTTTTTAAATCTATCGATTTTGTTGCTAACACTATCGATTTCTAAGCTTAAAAATTGCGTTGAATTCCATACAATGGAACAAAATCTTTTTCTTTGGGGCTTTTCAAAAATTAAAAAACTACATTTTTCACAAATTTTAGATTTTTGAATGTGCTTAGGTACAGTTTTTGCTCCGTTGAGCTTAAGTATTTTAAGCTCAACTTAGCGGAAGCTTAATTTAGCGGAAAATTTTGGGCTGGCATTAGGGAAAATTTTAAAATGCTCTGTAGCTTAAACGATTTGACAGGTTTAAGCTTAAGAGAAAGCGTCCATCAAATTTGGAAAATTCACAAACCTGAAGCTGTTACCTTCAAAACTTTAGATGTATTGATTTTTAATTACCTGAAACAGACACAACAAGTGGTTACTTTCAATATAAAGTTGACAACTAAATCATTAAAAATATCAGACGCTGTAGCGCTATTGCGATATCATGATAAATCCCTGCTGTCCTGTCTGATCCATACTGATAATCCCATCACAGCTTACACTTTACAATTTACGCTGACACACCAAAGTTGCTGCCTGCAGCGACACGGCCACAGAATACTTAGAGACTACCAGAAGTCAATGTTACATACAAGTATTATTCGAGCATAGCACACATAGATACCTCTCACGGACGCGATATCTCCGACTGGTGCGGTACAAACTGTCCCGAACCATTCCGAGATATCGCGTCTGTGAGAGGTGTCTGTGTGTGCGTTGCTTGAATATCACATGTATGTAGATTGACTACTGTTATTCTCCAGTATACTGTGACACGCCTCACTGTTTCGGCCCGCCAACAAGAGTCATTAACAAATCGAGCTCCTGCAGGCTTAGGATAAACAACGCGAGATACGTCTCGATCTAGAAAGCGACGTTTGCTCGATCTTGACTAATATGTCGATATTATTCTAATGTGCATACTACAATAAATATTTATTTAAGACGTCAAAAATAAATACTTAAAATTCACTCGAAAGAAAAATCAATGTTGAATAGCACATAATTATAATATGACACTGCTATCATTATTAAATATGTTCTTTTTTATCATCGAGAGGTAAGCGCTTGACCTCGATCTCGCCTGTTGGTAAGATAAGATGAGGCCTAACATGGAACGCGCTTCCCTAGAAGGTACCTGTTTACTCTTCTCTTGAAGATCCCCAGATTGTACTCGTCGGGGAATACAGACTCAGGAAGCATGTTCCAGTCCTTTGCGGCTCGAATGAAGAACGTTGAGTCGAACCGCTTTGTCCGGGTACGTGGAACGTCCACCATATGGCGATGCCTAGAATCTGTGCGCCTCGACGATCGATAGAAAAACGGGGATGGCGGAATTAAGTCGTGCAATTCCGTATATAATATTATGTATATAGACTGGACCGAAATCTCCAAAATAACCTATAAAACGAGTAAATTTCAATAAATGAATAAAAGTTTATTACTATGAAGCAATTACCAATGTCCTAATAAAGTGTCAAATCGGCAAAATGTTAGCAAGATTTTAGATCGGTAGAGAAAACAACTACTGTCAAGTGAAAATTATCACTCTCTTCCTTCCACGCTTATCACGCTGCCTTCTTATATTAGGCATTTTACAAACTGTCGGGCATTTTTAATAATGTCCATGACATTTATTCCGCCACAGGTTTCAGATATTGTTCCCTATATTGGTCTAAGTTCCTTTGTATTCAACCATCTGAACTCCTACCAGACAGTTTGTAAAAGGTGGTAAAAGGCGAACGAAGGCTAAATGTGTTGTAACTACTAGATGGTAGGGTTCTGTAACGCCTTGTCCGGGTTCAATATATTTATGCTGTCGCAATAGCGATAGTAATCGACACTATCATGTTACAGTTGGGAGGATATTCATGCCACACGGAAGGCCACGCAAATTCATTTGGTGTAAGAGTGATCATGGGCGTACCCAGGTTCTGGGCCAGGGGGGGCAACCGTAACATTTTAAGACTATATTTATCTTAATATCTACAACAGTAGATAGTTAGTAGAGAGGTAAACTAATTCCAGGGGGAGGGGCAGCTACCCTCTCTGCCCCCCTTTGGTACGCCCATGAGAGCGATGGTTTTCTTCATCCATAAGGAGAGCCATATGTTTGTCTCCAAATGGGACCACTGCTAACAGGAGGAAATTTGACAGGAATAGTAAGAACAGTTCTACCTTTTAGTCACTTTGCTAGTAACCCATCAAGCTGGTAGGTAAATAGGCAGATAAGTAATTTAAGAACTTAACAAGTACCATATAACCGGGGCTCGGATTCGATTCCCGACGGGCTCATCACACAAATGCTTGTCGCATTTGTGTGACGAGCATAGATGTTTGTATTTCTGGATTTGGGTGTTTATTAATGTATTTTAGTATTTATATATGTATTTCTATGTATTAGTATCGTTGACTTACACCCATAATACAAGCAAATAATTTGGGGTTAGATCAGTCAGTGTAATTTGTCCCGTCAATATTTATGTTTAATATATTTATATATAATCATATAAAATACGTATATAGACATTAATTAAAAGTAAAAAAATAGAAAGGCCGACACCCCTTGGAAATGGAAGAAAATATAATCAAAATAAGAGGAAAAATAATTACGGCCGATTTGAGTTGGTGAAGTGGAAGGGACGGTGAGATTTTGTAGAGAGGAAACTGTTTATTACGGTTTTTTTTATCGCAATCCCTACTTTCTGATGATTTACAGATGGTACAATAATATTATGGAAATGTTTTGCAGAAAATGAAAGAAAAAAGGTTATGATTTTTTTTATCATTAATATGTAAAATATTAAGCAATTTATTAAAATACGAAATTACAATTTTTCAATGTTGTACTAAAATATTTAGCTGCGGGGTGCATTTAGTACTTAATATTTCTAATCCAATAATTCTAAGTAATATGTATTCTTATGAAACATTTTCGGCTCGTTCGTAGTAAGTTTGATTATTATCATAATGTGTCAAGTTAAACATGTTGTTTTACGACAACGTATACCCGTTTTAACTAAATACTAGTTAACTTGTAACGCATTGTTTAACTTCACTAGAAATATCATAATGGCGAGTTTTAAAGTCAAACCTGCATAAGATTAAATCTTGAAATATAGAATTTGGTGTAGTCATTTTCCCAACAATAATGCATATTTTTCAAAAACGCCGCTTTTAGAAGTTTTTTTCCAACCCTCTGTTGATCCGGGCCCCCTTCGCCATTCTGCAAGGCAGTTTGTAAAAGGCTAACGGTTGGCTATACGTGTCTCTACCATGTGTCAGAGTTCCGCAAAGTCTCGCCTGGATATATAGTACTTAATCCCGCCATACATTTACCTGCTGCAATAGTGTGGGTGCTTACCACTGTCTTGTTCAGGTTTGGAGGGTGAGGTGGGAAGTAAACATCCCACCATTAACATCTTTGGTGTCTATAGACAGGATTTCTCTTTCAGTCAGGAGAGCCATTTGCTTGTTTGCTATCTTATGATATACAAAAAACGAGTTCCAAAAATTTAAAAAAATGTTTATACTTAGTGTGATTTTATTTTTCTTCTCCATTTATTTTCTACTTACATCCTTATTTATACCAATTCAATTACCAGCACATCTTCGTGGCTGAACTACGATATATTATGTTTTTTATAAACACACTGTTACGTGTTTACAATGACGCTATTGCGGCAGGAAAAAATAAAGCGATGCATGATGGTACCAAACTAAGTACCAAATAGAATTTTACCTCTTAATTGTTAACACTACGGTACACGCGCCCCTTTTTTTACTTGAGTACACGCGTGGCCTACTATATTAGGCCATTTTAAAATGTTAATAAATTGTATATTCATAATAATTTGATTAAAACAATAAATGGAATGAAATAGTTATTTATTTTACTTAGTATTACAAAATTATAAATTATATATATTATTTAAAATAATGAACAATTAGCAATTTAGTAAATATCTAAAAAATAGTAACAAAAATGGCACTTCTGAGATCAATGTATTTTTTTTTAAATTAACCCTAAACTTAATAACAATTTTCTCTGTTTTCGTAGCAATCAGGACATACTACTGCTTGGTGATCGGGACAAATCCATTTGTAACAAGTCTTGCACCATTTTTTTGTCGACCGATTTCGGGCTCTCGAGCAGAGTGCACATCGACCAACTCGTCCTGTCTTTGGTGTCAAATCATGTTGAGCCTCCTGCGATTCTTGAACTGTGCTGCCCAAAAGTGCTCCAATCCTGAATTTAAATTGTCGGGGAAGAGTTTCAATAGATACCCGACGGATTAAAACCGGTTTTATCAAATTGAAGGACAATTCGTGCAAAAAGTTACGCTTAATAATTTTTTCGGGTAAGGCATTCATTTGGTTGATTACCAAAGCATTAATTCCAACAATGTTCATCAAATCAAAAAATATTGTTAGTGGCCATCGACGGCTGTTACGCAGAACGCTATACTGCTTGCACATTTTGTCTAGGATGTCTACACCACATTTAGTACGATTATAAAACGTAATAATCTCAGGTTTGCGATCTTCGTTTGTATCAGGATCTATACAGCATCATAATGCATTGTAGACAGCAAGTTGACTGCTTTGTTTGTTTTAGGAACGTAGGAAACGAGGGTAATATCTTTTTGAAACCCAAAAAGAGAACTTTTGCTAGTCCTAGACTTCGAAGCTTTGAATTCCTTTGGGATTTCGGGTCTATTTGCTTTCATAGTACCAACGATCGTTATTTTCTTCTGCAATAACTGTTTAGCCAGAGGCAGGTTTGTGAAATAATTGTCCATTGAAACATTACAGCCCAAATCATAAAGTGGGTCCAACACTCTATGGACAACATCGTTCACCTTGTTGGACTTCTGGAACGGACCTTCCGGTTGCGCTCCAACATATATCTTAAAATTGTAGACGTACGGAAATTTCGTATCGACAACCATGACAATCTTAATTCCGAATTTGTCTGGTTTATTGGGTATGTACATAATGAAGCCGCAACGTCCTCGAAAACCGACAAGTTGTTCATCTAGTGTCAAATAGTCGCTAAGAACATAGTTATTACGACAATTGTTAGTAACCAGCTCTACAATTTGTAGAATCTGTGCCATTTTGTCTAGTTCTCGGCGCTGTTCTCTGTCGGTAATATCGTCGAATCTCAGGGCACGTATCAAAAACCGAAATCTATTTATTGACATTGTAGCATATACAATTTCCAACCCTGTACCCTGAGAGTTATCCCAAAGTCCTTTATGTTACGCCGTCCACTTCGCGTCACTCCCATGATGTATAATAAGCCCAGAAATGCTCGCATTTCTACTATATCAGTGGGTTTGGCATCCCTGTTTCGTTGGAAATTGTCTTTTATTTTATCTAAGTATATATTAGTGCATCTTACCAAAATTTCGAGGATATCTTGCGTGAAAAATAGTTCGAAACAGGATAATGGATCCTTAGCGTTCTTAGCTGCATCTCCTTTTGGGCCTGGTGGTCTAATTCTAATGTTTTGTATTCGAGTTCGCGTTGCCGATGGTATGTCTTTGTGCCAGATAGTTCCGTTTGTTGATTTGTAGACTGCACCGCGCCTTCCAGATACTAGTTGTGAGAGTGGTGCGTTGTCTGAATCAGATGTTTGGTCAGATTCATTCACCCGTTCCTCTTCATTTTCCTGAAGTTCTGACTCACGGACAAGGGCCTGCAAGTCTGGTTCTGGCTCAACTTCATCATCTTCACTCTCAATCATATCTTCATCATCAATATCTAGCTCATAAAGCCACCTTTCCACTTGTGAATCACTCATGACGTAAACGGTCACAAATCTGTAAAAAATACAAAAATAACATAAATTTTATAACTTAAAAATAACAATAATTTAATAAACATACAATTCTACACACATACAATAACTGGAGAACTTTATTTTAGCATAAAAAATCAATAATACACAAAAACTGCTTACCTGATTTTGGTACACCAATACACGCGCGGACTACTAGTAGTAGGCCCGCGTTTTTGGCGCCAAAATTCTCACACCTGCGTACGCGCGGGGTTTGCGCGAAGTACTGAATTTGCGACAAATGTAACAGACGAGGCTTACCTGGAATCGCTAGTTTTTAGCGCGTAAAATTAAAAAGTTACCGCAATAAAAGTGACACTGGTCTACTATAGTAGGCCACGCGTGTACTCTAGTGTTAAGCTGAAACGGACACGTTTAACTAATTGCTTGCCCTTTACAGATCCCATAGAAATATTCTTGAGTACCAGGCCAATACGGGGAAAAATAATACATGTATACATACATACGCTCCGTTACAATACATATTGACCGACCGATTGGTTGAGCAGTTAGTAGATCTAACTACGTATCGATGGGACTCGGGTTCGATTCCCGACAATGATGAACATTTGTATGAGCATATATATTTGTATTTCTGGATTTGTATATATTTAAGTATTTATATATGTATAAGTATCGTTGACTGAACGCCCTTCTATTGAACGCCCCGTTGGTTGACTAGTTAGCAAAACTAGCTACGAATCGAGAGGGCTCGGATTCGTTTCCCAACAGATACACACAAGGGTGTGATGAGCATGTCTGTATTTCTGCGTTTGGGTGTTTAGTATGTATCTAACAGTATTTATATATGTATTTCTACGTATTAGAATCGTTGACTAACACCCATCACACAAGCAAATAGTTTGTTTACTTTGGCGATAGATCAATTTGTGTAACTTTTTCAGAAATATTATTATTATTATACGGATGGAAGTCTTGCTTATCATAACGGCTTTGTAGTAGTCGAGAAAAAAATATAATCATTTGAATTAGGCTTTCCATAAATCTACAAGGCCCTGTCGGAATATTTACAATTTGGGGTCCTTTTTTAGTATTAATTGTGTTCGACGGTGCGCGGGAGTATCAAATAAACACATCGCATCTTAAATTAAAAAAAATCAATCTTCAAAATAAACCATTTGGAATTAATTATATTCATTTATTAACTATCGAGGATAACATCACAATTAATTAATATAATTCCTTTTTATATTTATCGGATGATTTTACCTGGAAAAGTAATTGTCAGTTACCTTTTACGAATTTATAAAATTCTTCACAACTCATGTGAAAAATAATTTTACTTTGAAGATTAGCTTCCATGGTGTTTTTTTAAAAACTTGTCGATCTGCGCTCGACGCTCAGTAGATGACGCTTAATCAATTTTTGAAAACTTATAGCTTTGCGCTCGACAGTTTCTCGGGACATTTTATAGCTTGTCGGGACGTCGGGACACCACTGTTAATAACGGTGACATGTCCTAACGTATCGGGGAGAATGGTAACCCTAATTTAGACACTATTATACCATACAACTGCACAGAGCGTCAAGAACGTATAATATTTAATGCGTCTTACCCAAGGATTATAGAATTTCATAGTTTTCACGCACAGGATAATTTATGAAGTAATAAATTTTGTATAATAACCTTTTAAAATTTAGCTTAGTAATATATTACAATAAACTAAGCAAAATGATGGATCGATACTAAATCTTCATTCGCTATTTTCCTTTTGAACTAAACGTTTATAAAAATTTATACCAACTTAAATATTTCTTTGAATATTATATTTTGCTGAATGGGTTTTAGTATTGATCCCGTGCTAGGGATAATTTAAAAAAAAATTGTTTCAGCGACTGTCTTGCCATAAGGTTAGGCCTACTTCCAGCTGAGCTATGTATTGATAGTTCAAAGTGGTCTAATTTTCTTTGATCGCCTCGTTGGTCGAGTGGTTAGCGACCCTGACTACGCGATCGACAAGGCTCGTGTTCGATCCCCGACGGGGACAAGCATTTGTGTGATGAGCGTAAATGTTTGTATTTCCGGGTTTGGGTGTTTATTAAATATATTTCTGTATTTATATATCTATTTCTATGTATTAGTGTCGTTGACTAACACCCATAACACAAGCAAATAATTTGCTTACTTTGGGGTTAGACTAGTAAGTGTAGTTTGTCCCGTGAATATTTATTATTTATTCATATTTGCTTTTGTGATCGAGTTCATCGATTATACCTATTGGTTAATTGCTCGTTGTACATATATCTGTATATGATCGTTGTAGATGAAAAAACGTTTCTTCATGCGGCATGCCCATTGCTCGTATCCTCGAGGAGGTTGGCGAAGATACATGTCCCACAATATTATAGTAGGCAAGCCTATCGCCAACCGGGCACTTATCCAATCCCGGACAACGTTGTTTTTTCTTTGTCATTTAATTTTTTTATAATAAAAGAGCTTTATGTGTACATTTTAGGATTTTCCAAACTTTTACTAATATGTGGATATGTGGATATTGTCATTATCACGTTCCTGTTTAGAGGGTAATGTAGCCGGTAAACTTATGCATCGCCATTTCCATTGCGCTACACAGATAGCAACGCACCATTAACATTCCTCAAAAGGAACCAACAGGGAAGTAAATTAAGTAATAGCTGTTATGATATTATTAGTAATAATAGTGTAATATTACATTATTATACATCTACTAATAACATTATTTGTATTATTCCTCCCTAATCCGTTCAGCTTCGCCGGCAAGTTGTTCGAACATGTCCTCGAAATAGTTATTTAAATAAACTAATCCATCCCCTATTTCAGCCTCCAAAGCTAACTTAAAAAATATCTATAGGTACTTTTCACTGTCGGCACTTGGTGAAATTTTATTATTGTTACACAGATGAAAGAAAACCCTGTAGGATAATTAAAGGTGTTGTTTGGTACCGTAATACGGTTACATAACATGTGTAATTATTTTATGGATATTGATTTATTAGTTTTTCCAATAAAAAAAGTAATCATAAATAGTATTTTCATACATTAAGTACGACAACACCTACAAATAAGTAAGTTCTACTATCAAAGAATGTCGCGCAAGTCGTATGCTACTGAAGGTCACGAGGCGCACACACGCCGCGTGACCTTCGGTAGCAGGAAGGAAGGAATTTTAAACACGGCATGTGTGCGCCGCTTTTAATATTCCTGTATAAAAAGCCGAAAAATGAAAACCGCACCTTCGCGTGCTATTCACTAAAACGAAACAATGAAACAATTTCATTTTTAAAATATTTGCTTAACCCTAGGGAAATATAAGTAATAATACGAATATTAAAAAAAGTCACTCTAATATTTTTTGCCTTTAATCAACCTATATGCCTCTTTCGGATCAGAAAGGATTTTCTTTACACATTATATATATATATATATATATATATATATATATATATATATATATATATATATATATATATATATATATATATATATATATATATATATATATATATATATATATATATATATATATATATATATATATATATATATATATATATGACGGCGTCCGCGTCGTCAAATGCAAGAATATTGTAAAGTGTAAACAACAAATGCACGGCCCGGGCCGGCAAGCGCGTCGTTCGATATCCCTACTACTCAACTTGTTTTGCTACCTGTATAAAAGGCTCGGAGCGCCCGCCGATAAGGCAGTCTAGGCTCTGGCGTGGCTCGGTACACTTGTTGTATCTTGCTAGTGGCTTGCTAGTATCCTTGACTCTCGGATAATTAATTTGTGCAAACAAGTTAATTATTATTGTCAACTATAAATTAGTCGCAGTACAATTTATAATTGACTATCTATTGCTTAAATTATGACTTATTTGTAATAGGGAATAATTAAGTTACTTGAAATTGTTAAACCAGAACTAGTCATTAGTGATGGAAAGCTTTAATAGTGATCTAATGTTATTCTGATCTAAATATAAAGAGTTGTTATATTACCACATCCGCATTTTATTTATCATATCTGACCCACTTCCTACATCAGAAGTGGGATCGGATTCACTCCCACTTCAGCATCAAACTATTTCGGTTAATTATGTAGAGCAGTAAATGTCTCTTTTCACTTGTGGTATGGAAATTATTCTTTGAAAAATAGCAGAAAATATTAATTCACGTTCTGTAAATACATCTACTCCCCTTAAGTTGATATACTTTGATTCTGATGAAGCAGACGATATGACTAACTGGTGTCCTCCTCCTAGCTTCGTATTCTTCATTACTGAGGGTCGTAACCTCCTCATTAGATTGTTCTTGATAGCACAATATTATGCCATTGGACTCTATCTTCAGCGACGTGCAGAGCATCATAAAACATTTTAGACATAAGATTGGTGCAAACCTGGTCCGACCATCGCATAGGAGTACGACCACGTGGTCTTTTGTCTTCTACTTTTCCGGTCACTATTAGCTTTTCGAGATTGTCTCCTTGCTTTCTATAGAGATGTGGCCGAAGTATTATAGAATTCTTTGAAGGCACGTAGCAGACAGTCTGGTCTTTACTCCAAGTTGTTTTAGTATGAAGGTGTTGGTCCTGTGTGTTGTCCAAGGGATACGTAAAATTTTCTCCAGCACCACATTTCAAACGCATCAATGCGACGTCTGTCTGCAGCTCTTAGTGTCTATGACTCTGCGCCGTACGTAAATATGGAGAACACCAGCGTACAAACCAGCCTCTGCTTTGTTTTTAATGAGATGCTTCTGTCGTTCCAAAGACCCTTCATCTGACTCGTAGGATTTTTGTCGTGTAACTTACTAGCTGGTGTACCTCAAGTAAAATAAATATAGAAAAGAAAAAATTAGACGGGGTTGATCTGATCATTGTAGCTACTCACTCACTTAAGAGTCATGCCGTCACCTACTTCACAAGCTGCTGTCTTGGCAAGCTATATTAGGACTTGAAGATCTCTTCCTTTTAGACTTAAATATGAACCGATTTAAGAGCACCACTGTATTTCGAGGAAGTTACAATTTTGTGATAGAATCGAACATCGTAACAACTATTGCCGTGATAAACAGAAACTTATCTCAAATAATTTTTGCTTGCAGCGAAAGCAGGTCATCTACCACTATCTCTGGTGACGTGTCCAGTGGCCGACCACCAGTGGTCTGCTATGTATGTTGTGACCCCGGCCCAGCCACATAGCTTCCATTTGTCCGAAGCGCTACAAGAAGAAAGAAGTTGCCACATCAAGTTCCGAAAACAGAAAACCAGTCAACATCTGTTCCAGAGCGTCACATGGTGTATTACACTAAGTGAAAATTAATTATTTTTTATATTTGACTCTGGTTCAGAAGGCCATATCTAACAAATATCTTGTGATTCCTTTGTAAGAGAACGGTTTTATGAACAAGAATCCAAGTAGTCGCTTGTCCTAATGTAATTTCCACTCAACAGATCAAATGTTTAACCACAGGGCAAAATTTAAATTTGGAGGTCATATTTCACGTTTGACCTAATGAGTCTTAATAAAAATTTTTCGTTAGGTCGCAAAATTTTGGAGCAAGGTAGAATAGGAACTAAGCAACAACAGGTTAATGCTTAGTAATACTTAAACACTTAATCGTGCTCAATTTCAAAATCTGCTAGCGAGAGTATGGTAAACACTGACTTTGTAGGTAAAGATAGAGAGCGCTTGGTAGATATTTTTAAAAAAACAATTGACAACCAATTGAATTAAAACCGTCGGGCTTAAATTCGTCGAGCTGAAATCGAATTAGTTGACCCTTTGAAGATCGTTAATAAGCAATCTTAAAGTTTATTACCAACTAAACTCAAACTAATTTTTTTAAAAAAAAAAAGAGAAAACAATACAGATTTACATCTTCTTGCGACAGGCACATATAGAGCTAACAGTCGGTCCGAATATGTAATGCGATTCCTGTAGGGTTTAATAATGATAGCGCAGTATAATTCTCTGACAAATCATGGCAAAAGCGGTTAGGTAATATTTAACACGCGCTCAGCAGCATTAGGTTTGACATTCGGCAACTAACAAAAACTCGCGAAAGTATCTACAAGCTTTGAAAAAAAAAATCAGCCCAATCGGACATTTTATGGTTGAGTAGAGGTAATGAAAGGTTAAACCTTTTAGTGTAGGTGACTTTGTCTTTGTTAGGAATGTAGAACGACACTAAACGAAAATTATTGTTGACTCAAAATATAAGGGCTCCTTAAAAGTTACCGCAATTTTAGAAAACAAGTGCGCCCATGATAGCCTCTGCGAAGTTCCCCATATTCCTGTAGGGTTTCTTGAGGTACCTATATGAAAATTATAACAAGGATGACGTGACGGCGTATACTCATGATAATGATCTTGTTCATAAAACTGGTCCAAACAATATTGATAGAAATGCAGTGTATATTGTAAATAGTTATTAACAGTCAGTTTTTAATATCTACCTGCGAAGGAGATTCTCTAATCTTGTAATAACTAATGCCACTATTCATGAGGCTACATCATCAGCAAAAAAAAATACGATATTAAGTAAACGAAAAAAAAATGTAGTAAAATGATGATAAAATATCACTAAAAATGTAAGTAAAAAAAAAAAAAAGAAGCGAAAAAAAATAATTAAAGGAAATGGGAGTCTTATAAAACTATGAAAAGAAATCAATGGAAAAAAAATGTAAAAGAAGTAATTTAACAAAAAATTTAGGATTGACAAAAGATGCAGGATTGACAAAAGATGCAGGATTGACAAAAGATGCAGGATTGACAAAAGATGCAGGATTGACAAAAGATGTAGGATTGACACAAAAAATGTAGGATTGACAAAAAATGTAGGAAGATTAGAGTCATTGAAGGGAGTGTCCGGTCCAATGACTCATCCAAAGGGGTTCATTCCGGTCTAGCCTTTTGGCTACAGGGATTGCAACCCGGTCTAGCACTGTCAGCTAAAGGGATTTCCGGTCTAGCATTAGCTAAAGGGATTTCCGGTCTAGCATTAGCTACAGGGATTTCCGGTCTAGCACTGTCAGCTAAAGGGATTTCCGGTCTAGCACTGTTTGCTAAAGGGATTTCCGGTCTAGCACTCTCAGCTAAAGGGATCTCCGGTCTAGCATTAGCTACAGGGATTTCCGGTCTAGCACTCTCAGTTAAAGGGATTTCCGGTCTAGCACATTAGCTAAAGGGATTTCCGGCCTAGCACACTCCAGTCTCCGGTTTTAAACTGATGAGAGGGAGCTTAGTACACTCCAGTCTCCGGTTTTAAACTGATGAGAGGGAGCTTAGTACACTCCAGTCTCCGGTTTTAACTGATGAGAGGGAGCTTAGTGCACTCCAGTCTCCGGTTATTAACTGATGAGAGGGAGCTTAATATACTCCAGTCTCCGGTTTTTAACTGATGAGAGGGAGCTTAGTACAATCGAGTCTCCGGTTTTTTCAATTGATGAGGGATTCCTAGCTTAGTAGGATCCAGTCTCCGGTTTCAAAACTGACGAGAATAGTTTAATAGTTGTGGTTGCTGAAAGGGTTACCGGACCAGCACACCATTGTAACATTTCGCTAAAAGATTACGCTAATTATAGAGTTGTAAAAAAAAAAGAGATTATGTTTAGTTTTCTAAAAGATATGTCAGGATGAACGAGGCGTTCCTTGTCCTCAGATGTATAAAGATGCGCACACGAGGACGTGTGCATGTCAGTATGGCCGTGACGGCGTCCGCGTCGTCAAATGCAAGAATATTGTAAAGTGTAAACAACAAATGCACGGCCCGGGCCGGCAAGCGCGTCGTTCGATATCCCTACTACTCAACTTGTTTTGCTACCTGTATAAAAGGCTCGGAGCGCCCGCCGATAAGGCAGTCTAGGCTCTGGCGTGGCTCGGTACACTTGTTGTATCTTGCTAGTGGCTTGCTAGTATCCTTGACTCTCGGATAATTAATTTGTGCAAACAAGTTAATTATTATTGTCAACTATAAATTAGTCGCAGTACAATTTATAATTGACTATCTATTGCTTAAATTATGACTTATTTGTAATAGGGAATAATTAAGTTACTTGAAATTGTTAAACCAGAACTAGTCATTAGTGATGGAAAGCTTTAATAGTGATCTAATGTTATTCTGATCTAAATATAAAGAGTTGTTATATTACCACATCCGCATTTTATTTATCATATCTGACCCACTTCCTACATATATATAACAACATAACACTCAACCGGTTTCATTTTTTAAGCATCTTCAGGATGTAATATACTTAATTGCATAATACTAATAATGTAGCCCGCTGCATTATAAAAGTTATTTGCGAATCCTGCGGGATAACCTAATTTTTTCGGGATAAAAAGCCGATATGCTATTCTAGGTAATCATCTACCTGTGTGCCAAATTTCATTCAAATCTGATGAGTAGTTTTTGCGTGATTGAATAAGAAACATTTGTCCATCTAACCAATCATCCAAACTTTCGCATTAATAATAATATAGATGTTCTGAAGTGAAATTAAAGCACTAGTGCTTAATCAATTGTGTAACATTAAAAAAACCTATACTGTCTCTAAATCTTTTACTATTTTCATGCTAATTTCATCAAAATCGATTTAGCGGTTTAGCCATGGAAGGTATAACAGATTGACAGGCAGTCATTTAATATGAGTTAGGATTTAATTAATAGCTGTTGCTTGTTACATTGATTACGTGATCCAAATATATTATTTTCTTTTTCTTAGTAGCCTGCCATAAATGAAAGTACTTTAATATCAAATTATTCCTGCTTTTTATTAATTTAATTATATTTGGTATCTAAAAGCGAAAAGGATGGTTGACTCTTACTATCAGGAGACATGCTTATTTTCTATCTTATGATATAAAAAAAGTTTATTCATTACAAACTCACAAAGAATAAAAAGAAAGTCTTGCTTCTTTATAAAATTAGTAAGGAAGGTGAAAATACCGAACATCAATAAACGTTGAAAACGGTTATTTCAGATTCAGAATTACTCAATATTACGGTTTAATAATTCTATTACGTGTACGAAAATCTCGCGTCATTCTCATTCGTAATCTGGCTGAACATCTAAAATCGATCGTTTTAATGATAAATTCGCCTCGCTTTTGAGTTTAGTTACGTGTCGTTATTAGTGATCTTCATGTTACGGATCGGCGCGCGTGAATATTACATCTCTGATCCTCAGTGTTACCAGTTGTTTTAATTTTATTATCCTTAAATAAATTACTTCATTGGTATGGGCCCAGTTTGAAAAATATACCATTTGCCGTTCTTCCAGGCAGTTCGTAAAAGGGGATCGTTTGGCCATACGAGTGACTAGGTATTATCGTGGCTATTAAGTGGTAATGTTCTAAAATGTAATGCAAATATGATTTTAGTGACGCCCAAGTAATAAAATAATCATTATTACGCCGGTTCTCTTTCCTGAGAGAATCGGGAACGACAGATTATATGCTGATGTCATACAAGAGGTTGCTTATCACTACCATTAAACTTTGGGCTACTACTGACATATTCCTGCAATAAAGTTCCAGTTATATTTTTACTCGAGATTAAGCCAGATCGATAATCTACACTAAAATTATGTGGTAAATACTTCTTAACCAATTTGAGAATTTTTTCACACATTAAATGCTTCGTTATTTTGAAGTAATATTGGCTAGTTTTTCATTAAACTGAACAAAGGGAAGAATGGTTTTTGTGTCACGCAAAAGATGTCGCGGTCAACGGCTAGTTCAGGATTAAGTAGAATTTAAACTAGAATATGAAGAGTGAGCGGAGAAGTATAAATTAGTATTAATGCAACATTATTAAGCAGTTACATCATGTACTATCAATGAAAACATAAAATTGTAAGCTGTAACTATGGCAGAAATATGTTTTTAATAAATAACAAAATATTTGCGTTATTGTCGAAAAAAACGAGCTATATAAAATCTAAGAATGTTGTTCGACCGTGGCTTATCTCATTTCAATATGACAATTATAAAAAATGTAAGTCAAGCAAGTTTTGAATTAATTAATCACCAAAAATATTTTGTCATAAAAAAGTATTGCTCTGCATTGCTTGTCGTTCTCCATATGCATAAATCTGGAATAGGTCCCTAAAATATAATCTCAAATTTTAAAACTCCCTAAATTTGCGGAATTCTCTTAAATCCGACATCACTATCCGTCGATTTGATTCATCGTGCAAAATGTAGAATAATCGCTTAGATTACGCACGCACCACATCGAGCGACGTGACATCGACCAACGTAAACGCCCATTTCTTGTATCCATCTCCATGTCTATGTATTTTATACATATGACATAAAAGTAGAAAAACACTGATTGCCGTCTGATTGCAAAAATACTTCAAGTCTGTATTAAAGTTTTCTACGAAATCGAAGTAAAACTTAAAAGATAAAATCGTCAATCATTGGAAGAAATCCGGCGATTTCCTTGAGAAGGAAATCGGTGGAGTGAACCGAAAGTATACAATATACGTTCTGGTTTACTAAAACTTACGGATTATAGACTGGAAAAAGGGTGCTGTGACCAATCTCGGCATTGACCGTTTACAGTTTTAGCAAATGCAGCTTTACGTATATTTCAGGAGTATTAACACCTCACCAATTAAGGAACTGCTACCTACACTTTTTCGAAAAGTCTAAAACGCCATGAGACATTTTTTTGAGTGTGGGCTATTACGATGAGTGATGATGCTTCACATATTAATAATAATTATTGTGGTCGATAGTCCTTTCAATAGTCTAGTAGTGAGAAGCCTCAACCAAACGACATATTGGCATATTGGAGACTTCAGCTACAATTCTGCATCAAGGGCTTACAAAAGGCGCCAGATTGGAACGGCTTCTATTATGAGGAGACGGTTTAACTATAAGGTTCACGCTAGCGGAAAATTAGGCTATTCTTTTAAAAACATTATTACATAAAAATTGTTAATAGAATTAAAACTCGATGGACATCTATAGAGGACTTTAATGGCTAGTCGCCATTTTGTTTGTTCATTCGATTTTTGACATTTGTCGTAATTTAATTTGCTTTTCCGTTATAATTTAGGGTTTTCATTTCTTTTTCATGTTTTCTTATTGTGTTTAACATGTGTTTCCCTGGCCTATCCTAATGGTGATAATTAGACTGCCTAGAAAATTTTTAAGTATACCAGAATGGTCCATTTGGCGGCAAATGTAAGTGACATTGATTACTGAAGTGGTAGAAAGTAAATAATTGTGCCGCTAGGGTCTTCTTTATTTTTCGGACGCACCCTGTGCGTTTATTTAATTTCTTACACTATTTTTTTCTATTTATTGGCATTGTAAAGGCACAGATTTCGCGGAACGTTAAAATAAGTGAATTTCTCGTAGTGTTTTCTTTATTGTGTTTAACATGTGTTTACCTGGCCTATCCTTACCATTCACTTTTAAGATGATTTAGAAACAGTATAAAACAGACAGAAGCTCGAGCTCTTCGTGTTAGTCCACATGATTCGCAACTCAGCAATTGGTTGTCCAAACACGTCATAATAACTCGAATTTTCACCGTATTTTGATAATGTAGCCACGACGTAAAAGTATCTCAAGTGTCTTTTCAATTCAGATTTAAATATCCACAGTTCATTTGTGGAAGCGAGAGCATCACAGACATACAAATAATGTTGATTGCCGCTTTATCCAAACACCTGCTGAGTCGTGACCGCTGGTTAAGAGATTGTTGTAAACCGTATGGAGTTTTAATGGTTCAAGTTAACGCATAGGTACATTTTTTATTTACATGGTTATATTTAAGTTTAATAAAACTTATATACGAATAGGGAAACATGTAACATTAGAAAATAGAATAACTATACTATTAATAGTAATATTATTATTTAATATTATTATACTAATAGTTATATCTAAAAAAAAACATTTTGTATTTTTCAACCGACGAAAAAAAACTACACTTATAAAGAGTAAAAGATGTGTTTATTTAATTGTAAGATTATTTTTAATAGATAAAATTAAAAACAAGTAAGTAAATAACTATAATTAATTTTAAAAAAAATATATAAGAATGGTGAAAAAATAGAATAATAAATAATTAGATTAATTACAACAGTAACTGAAAAACTTAAAGCCATTTTAAATATCTGTCAACTATACCCATATGTCAAAAACTACTAAACTGATTTCGATGACACTTGAACTGTTCCCTATTGGAATATACCGGGATTTAAATCGAAAAGAATCATGTCGATACAGTCGATGGATAAACATACAAACATTCATAATACTTACGATATTTAGTACAGATGCTTGGACGTCTACATATAGATCATCATACTAAAATATCTAATTTCGACAATATTAAACCGATACACTTAATACACTTGAACTTACATGTCGAACTGATAATCTCCCTTTTTTGTCGGTTGAAAATAGATATATTATCTATAATAATATTATACAGAGAAAACATTTTGTATTTTTATATGTTTGTAATCAATAAACACAAAAATTACTGGACTGATCCTAAAAACTGTTTTACCATGCTACAATAATCTGAAAGCTACAATATTCCTATATTTACTTGTCACGTTGTCCGCGATGGACTCCAAATTTACTGGAACGATTTCAATATATAAATAATATAGGTATCTATTGTTTGGTCGAACTTAAAAGATAATAATTAGTAATAATAATTCTTGTCTCAATAAACCCCCCCTTTTAAGTACCCTACCAAAGTATTCAATACAAGCAGCAGCAGGCAGCTTGTGTATATTTTGATTTTCTTATTTTAAACATAAGATAGCAAACAAGCAGATTACATCCATTGAAAGTTTTATTCCAAGACGGAATCGCTGGACGGCCACAATGGAACGGCCTGTATGTGTGTGTTTATGTCTACATTTTTTAATCGATAAAGAAATTAAGGTTGTCAATATGACATAATATATGTAATATTGTTGGAATTAGATAATACTAGCAATACCCGTGCGAATAATTCGCACTAAGTAATTTTATTAAATACTTCTTAGTTGATTTGAAATTGAACAAAAAAATTACCGACCGTCAATCATGTTGACGTTGTTTCAAAATTAAAGCTGTCAGATGGCAGCATTGCTGTATTATGTCTTAATATATGTATATAATTTTAATTTTAATAATTTATAAAAACAAAAGCAGTAATATTTTAGTTGTTGATGCCGGTAGAGCAAGCAATTATCTATAAAATGATATAGAATTTATTTAGAGTAATTGTGAGGTTTTCTCTAAAAAGGGAGGCAAACATCTTATCCTTAGCGTATTAATATATATAATTTTAACATGATGATCTAAAATTTTAAACTTTCGTGCGACATTATAAACTAAATAATTAAAATCAGCTACACTCACGATTAATGGGTGTAGGTTCCGACTAGTTGCGGACCTAAATGAGGTCCTTCCCTAGGTGAGTCCGACGTTCGCTCGGTAGCGACTCGTCTCGAAATGTGATCTGTTTAGGCGTCCAAGCACATGCACTAAATTTCGTAAGTGTAAATTGTATGTTTGTAAGTTTGTCCACGAATTTCTCGGGAACTAAATCCAAGTAGAGATAATTATTTTTGATTTGTATCAGGTATATACCAACTAAGAAAACAGTCAAAGCTTCATAAAAATCGGTTCAGTAGTTTTTGAGATTTAGGTATAGTGGAGAGATATTTGAAGTCGATTTATTTTTTAAATTACTTTCATTATAACATATAAAAGATGGTCATGGCTATAAAGAAGACCATGTTTTAAATATAATACAAGCCTCTTAAACGTGTGGCAACAGTCTAATACTGGTCTTCAATATTTTCTTACCTATTATAACATGAGGACGCACGTTCAACGTAACGAGTGTTCTATCAAAATAACATTAATAGGACATGTAAGCGTAATTGTTGAATCCAAATTACTTGACCTCAATGGCGTCCGAACTTTTAACAAATCATGACTTGTAATAACATTCAGAATAATCATTAAAATTTATTTTAAAATTACTTATTAATCGTTTGTGTATTTTGTCAAGTATTTTAATTTGTCTACATTTGTAACTGTACAATACACACCTGCTTAATAATCTAAATCTACACTTCAACCAAAGTAAATTTTATTTATTTTAAAATTACTTATTAATCGTTTTTGTGTATTTTATCGAGTATTTTAATTTGTCTACATTTGTAACTGTTCAATCCACACTTGCTTAATAATCTATATCTACTCTTCAACCAAAGTAAATTTTATTTATTTTAAAATTACTTATTAATCGTTTGTGTATTTTATCGAGTATTTTAATTCGTCTACATTTGTAACTATACAATCCCCAACTGCTTAATAATCTATATCTATACTTTGACCAAAGTAAATTTTACTTTGGTCGAAGTGACTGTATCCTGCTGATCTACCTAGTGTTGCCATAAATGTTATTATAAAGAAAAAACATTTTTTTCCTATGGCACGTAACATTTAATAGTATTTCAGTGTGTCAGTAGTTAGTAAATTAATATAAAATCATTAAAATATATATAAAGCTTATTCGAAATGGTTTCCATTGACTGCAATACGGTCCTTTAAACGTTGAGGCAAGTTATCAATAGAAAAACGCACTCTTTCCATGCAAAAATTTTCACTGCTAATTTTATGGATTGTTTTAGAGACTCCAAGTTATTATTTAGAGCATACCATACTATCTAAAACTGGCCATAAATCATTATCCAGCGGATTAAGATCGGAACTAGATGACGGCCAGTCTTCAGCTCTGATGAAGTCCGGAACGTTGTCTTTAGCTTAACTTAACTTGGAGCTTAGTCTTATTGAAAGAACGATTCTTGGTTATTGAACATGGTGTTGTTAAGAGGCTTAAATACGTTCTTAAGAATGGTATCTTGATATACTTGTGCCGCTGTTTTGATACCTTTTTCACAAAGATACGGCTCAGTCATTCCTTCATAGCTAACACCCTACCAAACCATCACTGAACGTGAAAAATGACCACGCTGTACTTTATTAACTAATTGGGAAGCTTCCTTAGAGCTTTAAACATAAATACGGTCATTTTATTTGATAAAATATTGCTCAATTGTAAAAAACTTCTCAGTCGTAAACAAAATTTTTTGTTACCTCCCTTTGCGTACCGCTTAAGTAGTTGTTTTGATTTTACTACGCTATTCTTTTTTAAATTATCAGTTAAACAATGACCAGTGCATCTCTTATAGGCGGCAAGTCCTAAATCATCTTTTGAAATAAGCGACATCATTCTAGGTATTATCTTTATCTGTCGAGATAAAATCTTTTGCATTCGGACAGGATTTCTTCGAATTCTTTCCCTTACTGCTTTTTGAACGAATACTACATGGCTGGCCTAAACTTTTTCTGTCACATACAGAGAAGGTTTTATTGTACCTATCGATAGCCCGGTACACAAACATATTTGTCCACTAATAGCAAGCGTAAGGAGAGTTTTAAAATTTATATTTGACTCCATACCTATTATGTGTAATGCAATCACAGCAATTCGGTTCTATTTATCATCCTACTCTGTTTTAATATCACAAAATATTTTACAATGTATTGACGCCAATGTTAAAAAAACACAATGAACAATCACATAAAAATGTAAATCCAAATTAAAATGAAATGATTTCAAGTGTATTTTTAATTGAAACAGCATTTATGGTCAGACTATGTATACGATTATTATAAATGCGATAGTTTGGATGTTTAGATGTAAGAATGTTTGTTAATCACGCAAAAAACTACTAAAGGGATTTGATGAAATTTGGCACAGGAAGATGATGACCTGGAATAGCATATAGGCTAGTTTTTATCCCCGAAAAATAAGTTGTTGCCGCAGGATTTACCAAAAACTTTTATAATGCAGAGGGCTGCACGAAGGAGCTAGTATATTATATACATAAATGTGAAAGTGTATTTGTCGGTCTGTAACGCTTTTACAACTTAAACCACTGAACTGATTTTGTTGAAAGTTAGCAACGAGATATTTGGAAACCCGGGGTCAAACAAAGGCTATAATATAATAAATAAGTACGTCTATGCTTGTCACTGGCCTGTGCCGGTTTTGAGGATAAGATAGCTGGTAAATTTATGGGCATTGCATTTAATCCATTAACATCTTTGATGTCTATGGGCGATGATAAGCTTTTTCCATCAGGAGATCATCGGCTTGTTTACTATTCAATATAAATATAAAAAAATCTGTAAAAATAACTACGATTTAGTTTATTTAATATTAAGTAAAAAGTGATTGCATACAAGCAGACGGGTCTCCTGATGGAAAGTCAACCATCGCCTATAAACACCAAAGATGTTAATAGTGCATGCTATTTTGTGGCGAGGTCTAATACCACATGCATAAGTTTACCGGCTACCTTACCCTCCAAACCGGAAAGCGACAGTGACAAACACTGATGCTATTGCGGCAGGAATAGGTAAGGCAGGGGTGCGGGACCCAGGCAAGACAATGCAGAAGTCTACCACCTAATAGCTACGATGGTAGTGACTTGCATAGCCTTTTACGACATGCCTGGCAGAAGGGCAGTTGGCCTTATCTTCAAAGGAGTTCGACCAACACAGTCATTTTATGGATATATTTTATTTTCATTAATTGACGGGTAGTTTCGGCGGTACCGGCTAAATAAGTTGGATTTACATGATAACAAGTTTTGTAAGCACAGCTTCACCTGTGCAGTTTACACGGCGACGTTCCAATCCGATAAAAAATTTAAAATGTCTACTCGTCAAAAGTGTCTGTAAAGTTTATTTGAATTAAACTATTAACTATTATAAAAAATGATTTTTGAAAAAAAATATCCGGATCAAAATAGTCTATATTTGACCCTGCATCTTCATCTATCTTCATGCTAAATTTCATCAAAATCGGTTGAGCGGTTTATCCGTGAAAGCATAACAAACAGACAGACCTACAGACTGACTTTCGCATTTATAAATATATTAGTATGGATGTATCAATAAAGACTGGAATTTAACAGATTCATCACAAATATGTTAATTGTCAATTTGTCTGTGTTACAAACTATAAAACAAATACATGCTATATTTATTAAAGACTCATTTAAATATGTGAAAGCTTTGATATCAGATAAGCTATAAAACACATTAATCTTTCTTCTAATATTTGAATGCGGAATTCAGTGTTTTTTTTCTTATCGAATTATTTTATCGAACAAGACAATCAACACCTATAGACACTAAAAATAGTTGTAGTACGTATGTTACTATTCGTGTGGCAGAGATGGAATACCACGTACATAAGTTTACCGGTTACTTTACCCTCCAAATCGTAACACGGCAGCGACAAGCATCGATAGGGTGCGAACAATGCATCGACTTCTTCAAACATCAATGTATCGTTTATAAACACCGATGTTTTAACATCGATTTTGAAACCCCAAACATCGACGATAAATCTTTCTTCATGAGCGATGTTTTACCATAGTACCATCGTCCCCCCACTCTCAAGTACCCCAACAAAATGTTCAATACGTGTAATTTGTATGGCAAAACATCGACTATAATCGATATCGATGTATCGTTCAAAAGCTCCAATGTTTTACTTTAGAAAATATCGATGTCCGAATATCAGTGTTTTTTATAAGCGATGTTGCATCCTTAAGCACCGACGCTATTGCGGTTGGAAGGTGTTGGTACCAAAAATACGTATTTTCCAAATTCCATCAAAAGTTTAGCCATGATAGAGTAACAGATAAACAGACTGCCGCATTTATAATATTAGTATAAATTTGAAATTTCTATGGTATGGTGGGTTGATTGCGAGCTAAAAAGTGTAGGTACATTTATAAAAACTGACGATTTTGGAGGTGGGAAGGTCACAAAGTTGCAAAGAAAATGTTGTCTTGAAATTCTGTTTGTTTTCTCTTCTCAATGTTTAATTTTCCTTTAGTTCCAAGGAATTGATGTAGAAATCTTCTTCTTCTATATACCTATACAAAAATAAATTGCTGTTAGTTAGTCTCGCTAAAACTTGAGAACGGCTGAATTAATTTGACAAATTTTAGTTTTGAATTAATTGTTGAAGTCCAGGGAAGGTTCAAAAGGTGAGAAAATATAGAAAAAAAGTAGTTAAAAAGGCAGAACAACGTTTGCCGGGTCAAATAGTAACGTATAAAATATAATCTGACAATTTCCACAAGATGAATTTATTGGAATTTTTTACTGCTCTAGATGCCCGTCTCCTATATAAAGGGTTTATATTTAGTCGACAGATTCACAGTATGCGAGGTATCACCCTATGTTAATTTATATGATATTTAAATGTGGTTGTATTTGAGTATTAACCACTTACACCTCAATACAAAATACTTAAGGTATTAGACTAATGCATCTGGTATTATCATTGATAGTCAAGTAATAAACCACTTCCGATGGTAATCAATTAGACCAGTAACCTCCTGAAGCTGTATCTTTTCAATAGAACCTAAGTAATGTTAATCTAACACCACAGTGTTACTTTAACACTACTTGGATTTAAATTAAATCTGTTAAAATAGAACTTCTCTATCTTGTTAATAAACATAGATTAAAATAAAACTAGTATAAATCAGACATAACGGTGATAGACATTCAACTTTTTGCTGTCCTAGTACATGTCGATTTTGTTTGACAAACTATATAGAAAAAAATGAATGTTTATCTGTATGTCTTTTATAGAATCGTAAATTATGCATTTGATCATGACGTGATGTGATGATATTTAGCAAAGTTGTGCATGAGCCCACGCAGGTTTCTGAGTTGGTAATGATCTTTCCTCCAAATTTATTTAGCAACGCGCGCAGGGCACAGCTAGTTTTGAATAAAATCAAGTTTAATCGAAGGGTTACTGACACTATTACAATGGATTGGAACAGACTCGGGTTAAATAATAAACGTACTAAATTCAAACAAATCTATCACAAGTGCGTTATTATCATAAAAATATTTATTTATTTCCTTATTTAAAAGTAGCTGATTCTCGACTTGTCTTTTTTAGCCATTCTTATAATAAAAATAAAAAATCTGTCTGGCACAGGGACATCTGTCTTTTTTACACGCTTTTTATTTTGTTATGATTTTAACGGTAAACCGCAAAACTGATTTTAATGTTGGCAAGGAGAAATGAAATGAAATATATTTATTTGCAAGAATATGATTTTTCGCCGTGTTGGTCCCGGCCTCCTTTGAAGAATAGGCCAACTGCCGTTCTGCCAGGCAGGTCGTAAAAGGCGACCGATTGGCTATCGAGTCACTACCATCGTGGCTACTAGATGGTAGAGTTCTGCATTGTCTCGCCCGGGTTTTGGTACCACCGCCTTACCTATTCCTGCCGCAATAGCGTCAGTGCTTGTCGCTGTCGTGTTTCGGTTTGGAGGGTAAGGTAGCCGGTAAACTTATGCATGTGGCATTAGACCTCGCCACAAGATAGCAACGCACCATTAACACCTTTGGTGTCAATAGGCGATGGTTCACTCTTTCCATCAGGAGACCCATCTGCTTGCTTGCTATCTTATGATATAAAAAAAAAAATATGAGTGTTATAAGTTATTAAAATTAATCAAATACAGGCATATCTACCATGATATGGTGTGCAATATTTAAAAAATACATATTTATCGACCCGTAGTTAAACATAGTAACTAAGTAAATTTTTTTTCAAAAATCAATCTGAAACAGGGAATGAAAGATAAGTTTTAGAATTTGTAAATCTATACATATAATAAAACAGTCTTCAGCAACGTCTGCCTGTCTGTTTTCAATAAACTCAAAAACCACTGAATGGATTTTCATGAGGTTTACACCAAATGGATAGAAGAATTCATGAGGAAGGTTTAGGTGTATAATTTGTCAAGGTCTTTTGCATATATTACCCGTGAGAAGCCAGAATGTGTCTCTAGTTAAATAATAATTTAGATGTAGTTCACATTTTTTCCATTTTAAGGCTAAAATAAATATTAGGAAAATATTCTAAATATTTAACACGATATTGTGTTAAAATGGAGTTTCACCAAGTGCCGACGATAAAAAGTGTAGAATATTCTAAATATTTATTTAAGCCTCCATTGGTACACGGTAGACAAAGTTTAGTATTGCTTAATATTAAGCATCTTTGTTTTAGACTAGATAGATTGTTATACATATCTACTAGCCCATCTTTTAATATAAAAAACTTATTATTTTATCAGAAATTTCTTATTGTTTCTTTTGTTAGTTAAATAAGTTTTTCTTTTCATTAAATTAGAGGTTTCTTCCCATTAGTAAGTTGTTTTTTCTGATTTAAATTCTTGTTTTTATTATATTAAAGGGCTCATGAAAAGCTATTCTCTGGAGTTCATGGATTGTCATCAGATGTTGTTAGTTTTAGCTCACAAAAGCTAGATGTTTGGAGATAGGTTTAGGAGAATTGTTAAATATATATCTACTAGTTTTAACTAAAAACCTAGATGTTGGGGAGTTTATTAATTTTGGGTCAACGCCGCTTAATACGTATTTATTTCGAAACTTCTTCTTCTTGCTATTATCCAATATCGGTCGTGTTGGTTCGGGCTCTTTTTTAGAATATATAAACTGTCATTCTACCAGGCAGGTCGTAAAAGTTGACCAATTATACGTATCACTACCATTATGATTACTAGGTTATCTTTGTCGTATCGCGTTCCGGTTTGGTGGGTAAGGTAGCCGGTAAACTTATGCATGTGGTATTGCCATCCTACCATGCAGCATTAACATCTTTGGTATCTATAGGCGATATGGCTTTGATTTTAATCAAGCGAGCCATCTGTATCAAATACCGTTAATTTAATCAAAATCGGTCAATTTGTTTGGGATTTATCAATGAAGAAAAATAAAATGTTTTTGACATAGCATCGAAATTTTTCAACCTATCGATTATTTAGCTAAAGCAATATTTTAGATCTCAAAAATTGAGTTGAATGCCATCATCGCTTTCAAATATGCAGATTTTCAAAAAATAATATACTGCCATTTTTAACAAAATATATGTTTGAACTGAAAAATCTATGCTTATATTTTTTACTCATTCTACTCACTAACCTTAAAATACCCTGATTTAGTGGGAAGTTTCAGGGATGGCCCGTAGGGTCAACCATTTACACATTTTTTTATGAAAGATTATATCGGCGATGTATTACTCTTCTCGCGGGTAAATATGCGCGGGCCAGATAGTACATAATAAATCTAAATCTTGTTATCGTTATGTTCATTAATAACTTCAATAAGACACCTTGTTAGGTTCGATGATTATTCACTATTTCACACCACAGACAGCTGTTGGCGGATCGGGTTATTAAGATACGTAATTAAGACGGTAATATAAACGTGCAAACGCAATTAACGAGAATAGACAATACCCCTTTCTGTTGAACAGTACATCCCGTGTTAATTCGGGACCCCTTTAAAGAATTGACTATCTGTATTTCTACCATGCAGTTTGTAAAAGATGAAACGATTGGCCAAATATGCCACTAGTCACTACGAACGTGACTTTTTTTGAAATGAACTTAAAGCAGTTGGTTTAAATGGCCGTTAAGCCCCGTTTTCATTTTGTGTAGTGCGAGTGTTTAATGTAGGTGCTAGGTAGTAGGTAGGTGCTGTGAAGCAAAAAATACGTGAATACAGCTGTTGATCCCTGCGAGTGATTAGCAGTCGGCGTCTATTCACTTTTACTACGCTGAATACTGATCACTCGCACTGATCAATGGCTGTCTTCACGTGTTTTTTGCTTAATACTAAGCACCTGCATTAAACACTCGCACTCGCACTAATCAAAGTGAAAACGGGGCTTTACTGCGAAACCGGGCATTTCGGACGAGCAAAGTGCTCAGCCAGAGCTTAAAATAAGTGAGCTAAGAGCCCGCTGAGCCGAGCCGAGGTTTGGTCTCATAGGAGTTACCCTTAGTATCTCCTATGAGACCGAACCTCGGCTTAAGGCATTATCTACTGAAGTGTATTGTCATGTAACGTCCCGCCCAGGTTTTGTTCCACAGCCTTACCTATACCTGCGTAATAGTGTTAAGTTTTTTAATAGTGCAATTGGGCCACCTTAGTGATAGGAAACACCACTACACCACTAACACTTCTGTAAACCAGAATCAATAGTGAACCGTCCTGATAACCACTGAGATGGAAGTTTAGGGTAGGGTGCCCTGGGGAAAAGCAAAGCTGTTTTGGAACCCGCAACGCAGTTAATCAGAACTATATAAGGAGGAGAAGGAAAATACATTGAGTTAGTGCTTGCCATTGTAGTGTTCTAGTTTGGTGAGTAAAGTTGCCGGCAAACTTAGGTATATGGCACTCCATCCTTAGGTATATGGCCCCACGGATAGCAACGAATCATTAATATTGTACAGTACCCGGCGATAAATATTGCACATCGACCTTTGGAAAGAGACAATCGGCTAATTTCGGCTTCGTAGAGCGTTATCTCTGTCGCACAAAATACAAACAGTCCGGTACCTATTAGGAGCTGTTAAAACAAGTATGATTTGCTTCTTTTGATATTTTTATTCTTTGTATAAAATACACTAATTTTTCTATAAGTGATGGCTTTAGGTTGGGGTAAAATAAAATAAAAAAATATTTTTACATTATGTTTACGTATTTAATTATTTTGGAACATTACAGCTTTAGTGTACATAATAAACACCATTATACCTATTGCTAAAATGAGACATTGCAATAAAAATAATAATAATTCTAATTCTCAATTACTTCCATTTCACTATCTGTGCTCTCAAAGAGGTCAATATCACTGTCACTATCAGCCGTATTTATTACTAATCTATCAGTGTAATTGTCTAAACTGTGTTGAATGCTTCTATATTCATTCTCACATTTGATTGCATGATCGCAAACCTTTTTCCACTCTTCAGCGCCGATCATGTTTACTTTTTCAGTCAATAATGTTTTTACTGTAGTTAAGTTCATACCCACATTTCTAGAGGCTACATAGCCTTTCAGTTGAGACCATATATTTTCAATTGGATTAAAATCCGGATGATATGGTGGCAATCGCAACACAGTGTGCCCATGTTCGGCAAGTATTTTGTCCACAGAAAACTCTGTATACCTCTCCTTGTGCTGACATATAATAGCGTAAATCTGGGTTTTTGTTAATTTTGGATCAACTGGAATTTCATGTCTGTTTAACCAGTTGATCATTTCCCGTTTAATGGTGTTTGAGTTGGGGGGTCTCTCAACATACTTGTTGTGATAGGGTGCGTTGTCGATAACTAGAACAGAATCACTGGGTATATTTGGGATTAATTGGTTAACCAGCCATTTCTCATAGTTATCGTTATTCATTTCATTGTGATAGTCACCTGTAGTGTCCGTGGATTTATACGTTAAAAAAGCACCGGGTACAAAGCCTTTTTCATTTCCCGCATGAACTATTATCAAACGTTGACCTTTTGAAATTGGCTTTTTTACTCCTTTTTTCTTATCGTCACTTCAAGATTTCCCTTTAGTGTGGGATGCATGTATATATGACTCATCCATGTAGACGATATTTTTTCCTGTTTCGCGAAATTTGCGTATTTTATCAAGGTATTCCATTCGTTTGAGACTAACGTCGTGCTTTTCCATTAGAATTTTTCGATTATCTTCCATTTTAGTGAACTGAAATCCCATGTCATGAAGTATTTTTCTCAACGTTTTTTCAGACCCATTGTAATTAATAGCTTCAGATAACTTAGCTTTTAATGATTTTATTGTTGGCAGTTCATTAAATCACTAAAATTCAGTATCATATATTCAATCACTAGGATTTCAGTTCACTGGAATAGTTGATCCAAAATTAACAAAAATCCAGATTTACGCTATTATATGTCAGCACAAGGAGAGGTATACAGAGTTTTCTGTGGACAAAATACTTGCCGAACATGGGCACACTGTGTTGCGATTGCCACCATATCATCCGGATTTTAATCCAATTGAAAATATATGGTCTCAACTGAAAGGCTATGTAGCCTCTAGAAATGTGGGTATGAACTTAACTACAGTAAAAACATTATTGACTGAAAAAGTAAACATGATCGGCGCTGAAGAGTGGAAAAACGTTTGCGATCATGCAATCAAATGTGAGAATGAATATAGAAGCATTCAACACAGTTTAGACAATTACACTGATAGATTAGTAATAAATACGGCTGATAGTGACAGTGATATTGACCTCTTTGAGAGCACAGATAGTGAAATGGAAGTAATTGAGAATTAGAATTATTATTATTTTTATTGCAATGTCTCATTTTAGCAATAGGTATAATGGTGTTTATTATGTACACTAAAGCTGTAATGTTCCAAAATAATTAAATACGTAAACATAATGTAAAAATGTTTTTTTATTTTATTTTACCCCAACCTAAAGCCATCACTTATAGAAAAATTAGTGTATTTTATACAAAGAATAAAAATATCAAAAGAAGCAAATCATACTTGTTTTAACAGCTCCTAATAGGTACCGGACTGTTTGTATTTTGTGCGACAGAGATAACGCTCTACGAAGCCGAAATTAGCCGATTGTCTCTTTCCAAAGGTCGATGTGCAATATTTATCGCCGGGTACTGTATATATCTGTTGAAGATAGTTGTCTATTTCCATTAAAAGCTATGTGTTTGTCTGCTATCCTATAACATAAACACGGGTCAAGTGTGAGTTGGATTCGCATAACGAGGGTTCCGTATAAATTTGTAGATAGAAGTAACCTATCGATTTTGATTTCCTTGCGAAATCGCAAAATATGCGACGTAGTCATATATTTAGATCGTGTTTTTTTGTAATCTAAAATGTACGGTTTTCGGATTTTTTTGCATGTGTTGTAAGACATTGCTTCTTGTCAAATTTCATAATTCTAGGTCAACGGGAAGTACCATGTAGAAAAAAATCACAAAATATTCGACATAAATGGTAATATTTTTTGCAAGTTGGATTTACAACAAATAGGGAACATAGACTCGAGTATTTGATATGATATTAACATGATACCTCTACGCGTTCCTGAAAATACGGGTCTTGACAGAGGAACAGACGGACAACGAATTGATCCTACAAGGGTTCTTTTTTTTAGTTTCAGGTAGAGAACCCTAAAAATATGAATATCCTAACTGACACTCTTATGAATCCCTGCGCATTTGGATAACCAATAATTTCACACAGAAAAACCGCAATCTATAAAGTGTGTCGGAAGAGATAAAATCAAAAAGCATAAATTGATTTGTCTTGAGTCTGTCTATAAAAAACATAAAAGATCTTCGTATCATTCAGTGTATAATGAGACATAAGCTGTCCGGATGGTATTAGTTGTGTAGATTCTTTTATGTGCCACATCAAAAGTTGATACTGTACCGCGGGAAAATAATCTGATGAATAGGAACATCAGTTAAATGACACGCGAACATACAAACAACTCTCACGTCATTGAAAACTAATAATGTCACTGGATATCACACAACTTGATCTATCTCCAAACTCAGCGATTTATTTACTTGTGATATTTTTTCGGTATGAATTTTGTCTAAACGACCGTTATTGTAACTCTCACGTTATTGAAAATTAATAATATCACTGGATATCACACAAGTTTATCTATCCCCAAACTCAGTGATTTATTTACTTGTGATATTTTTTTCGTAATGAACTTTGTTTAAACGATAGTTACTGAAACTCTCACGTAATTGAAAACTAATAATATCACTGGATATCACACGATATATCTAACCTAAAACTCAGCGATTTATTTACTTGTGATATTTTTTCGGTATGAACTTTGTCTAAACGACCATTATTGAAACTCGCGTTATTTTCAAATTAATAATATCACTGGATATCACACGATAGATATATCCCCAAACTCAGCGATTTATTTACTTGTAATATTTTTTTCGGTATGACTTTTGTCTAAACGACCGTTATTGAAACCTGCGTTATAGCAAATTAATAATATCACTGGATATCACACAAATTGATCTATCATCAAACTCAACGATTTATTTACTTGTGATATTTTTTCGGTATGAACTATGTCTACACGACCATTATTGAAACTCTCACGTTATTGTAAGCTAATAATATCACTGGATATCACACGAGTTGATCAATCCCCAAACTCACCGATTTATTTACTTCTGATATTTTTTTTGTAATGAAATTTGTCTAAACGACTGTTACTGAAACTCTCGCGTAATTGAAAACTAATAATATCACAGGAAATCACTTGAATTGGTCTAACCCTTTGGGGTAATAGATCAATTCAAGTTAGCTTAGCTTTACTTAGCAATAATTGTACTTGTAATATTTTTTTTTGAAATGAAATTAAGCAGTTGGTCCAAACCACCGTTAATGAAATTTCTCATGTTATTTAAAACTGGTAATATTACTTACTGAAAACCTCAAAATTAGCAATATATTTACTTGTAATATTTGTTTTCGAAATGGACTTGGTCCGAAAGATTGTTACTGAAACTCTCACGTTATTATTGAAAACTAATAATAATATAATATTTCTAATGACATTCTTGATCCGAACCGCTAGGGACTGGAATATGTTTCCTAAATTTGTGTTCCTCGACGGGAACCTACAACATTGGGATCTTCAAGAGAAGAGTGAACAGGTACCTTCTAGGGAAGCACGTTCCATCTTAGGCCGCATCTTAGCTTACCATCAGGCAAGATCGTGGTCAAGCGCTTCCCTTCGATAATAAAAAAATTCGGTCGCCTCGTACGACCTGCCTGACAGAAAAACGGTCTATTTTCAAAGGAGCCCGACCAACACGAGGAAATAATAGGTCGATACTAGTCACTTGGGGGTTTCATACAGCATCTAATAGTCTTGCTGTATAGTATAGGTAAAAAAAATTATCTAATTATCCAAATAATAATGTTTCAAAAAATGCTGAAAAATTGTTTTTATTCATAATTTCTTTTTGATTTCTAAGTAGGTATTCTTTTAAATCGTTGGTAAAATATGTTTATTAATCTGTATCACTCAAGAAAGTGATACAGGTATGCGAGTTTATTTCATGCTCAGGTTATTCGATATTGGGTCAAATATTGCAAAATTTGTTCTTCAAAGGAGCCTGGTCTAACACAAGGGATTTATTGTGTACAAACAGCGATTTGCCGCTGCTGTACGTGTCAGTCAAAGCAAACGCCTATCGTTCGTGCAGTGAACATATTTTTTGAATATTAGGTATACTAATTTAGTTAAGATTTACTAAGTAGTTAAGCAATATTTTCTTTTACACCGACTTCCCAAAAGGAGGTTCTAAATTCGGCTGTATGTTTTCTTATGTTTTTTACCTGAGCTTTTAAGGCTGACTGGTAAAAAACTGAACACACAGAAGGAGGGTGTTCAGTACTCGACTCTGATACCGAATATGTAAAAGAAGTACTTAAATTTCGACCTAATTTTCCAATAAAAAATTAATAACATTTTTATTTGAAAATTAGGACACCCGCTCACTCATTTTTTACAAGCAGCGATTTAACGAACTCGCCACTAGATTTTTTATTTCTTAGTATAACGTGCGGTGATCATACTCTTATATTCTCATTTTCTTATATTCTTAATATTTACTTATGACTATTAACTAGCGTGTCCTTCAATATATACAATTTTTTACCAGTCAACCTGTATACATCGAATAGACGTCAAATATTTATAGCATTTCTAGTTAATAAATCATTATCTCCAAGCAGCTACTGAGATTTCAATTTTCTAGGATAACCCTGAAAAAACCTCCATCACCTCACTTAAGTTCAATAGGCTAGCCAGTAAGCCACGAGGCAGTTATGTTAAAAGAAAAAAAGATTATTAAAGAGTCTATTTAAAAATTTATTTATTCCGTTAAGGCGTAGAATTCATGATTACAAAATGCTAGACCACTTACAATAACATTGCTTAATGACTATAATTTTCTATCATGGATGGAGTGGTAATCAATCACGGCGAGGTGTAAACGGGAGGCTTTTTGTGATTCCAGAAGCACATTAAGGAGTTCCCGGTTGTCACGCATCTAATAATATTAATTTTACCTTGTTAACTATACTCATTTTTGTTCGAATGCACGCTACGCCATATTAGTTTTTGTTATTAAAAGCTTTTTAACTGACTTTCCAATAAGGAGGAGGTTCTTAATTCAAATGTTTATATTTTTTATAGCACTGTGTGACATAAGACCTCATTAAGCCACGTTTTTCCTAACCCGACTAGCCTTTTTTACACCGAAAAAAGGCTAAAACGCTGGTTTATGTCACACGAGCTATAAAACAATAAACGATACACAAAGATTTCTATGCACTAACGTACTAGACAAGGCATGTGTCACGGCACTTGCAATCCACTAAAGTGCAGTCCTACGTCAGAGCTCGTTAAATGAAACGCGTGTCATGAAATTCACGACGATTACGACTACGGATTAAATGAATATACTTTTCAAGACAGTTTCTTAGTTCGACAGCGTAACTTGCATTTACACATAAATACAGAGTTATACTACTTACCGACGAAATATAATTACTCCAAGGGTAATTTTTAAACTTTGTCATCTCATTCAGTACGATAAAACTGTAGATATATCGTGGTTTATTTATATTTTTTCATAACATAATATAACCTGCAAATGTATGTCAGTTTTGACAGTGATAAAAGCGTTTGCTCAAAAATGCGTGGCGAGACGTTTTTTTCCCAATGGCGTGTCTATTAGTATTCATGTGGTCTGTAGTTAAGCCCTTTTGGTCGCGAATAGATATCATACTCTATTATACGCTGGAGCACTGCTTATTTTAGTTGAATGATTTATTATTTTTTCAGTGCTGCAGTGAGTGTTAACGAAATGGAACACGGCTTCTATTTAACATTTTTCGCCGTGTTGGTCCCGGCCTCCTTTGAAGAATAGGCCAACTGCCGTTCTGACAGGCAGGTCGTAAAAGGCGACCGATTCGCTAACGAGTCACTAACATCGTGGCTACTAGGTGGTAGAGTTCTGCATTGTCTCGCCCGGGTCTGGTACCACCGCCTTATCTATTCCTGCCGCAATAGCGTCAGTGCTTGTTGCTGTCGTGTTCCGGTTTGGAGGGTAAGGTAGCCGGTAAACTTATGCATGTGGCATTAGACCTCGCCACAAGATAGCAACGCACCATTAACATCTTTGGTGTCTATAGGCGATGGTTGACTCTTTCCATCAGGAGACCCATCTGCTTGTTTGCTATCTTATAATATAAAAAAAAAAACAAAAAAAACATGGCTTCTCTAGTATGAGTACGTAGTCCATGAAACTCTCTGACGATACGTCTCACTGAAGTTGTCTATTATCGTGACGCTTAGCTTCGCGACGTGCGATAATATTTTTTTTTAAATTGTGACGAATAATCTAGAAACGTGTAGAGATGGAACGCTAGAGAGATATAGAAATAAAAGAAAGAGATAGCTACTACTATTGACAAGCAAATAGTTGACCTAAGCTATACCATAATGAACTTTGTGGTATTGGGCATAAGATTGAAAGTAGCGTGTACTAGGATTTATGACTCATAACTTGTTTACAATAAGAAGTGATAAGAAGTGATTCATTGTTTCCCGATACATTTAGATTTTTCTGGATCCAGGTAGAACTTTACCCTGGGTAAATAGAGATGTGTTGACAAATACAGGGCAGTTTTTATAAAACAATAGAGAGCGAAACTTAGTGACCAGTGCGAAGCGAATGTTCTACGTTTAGTGTTAGTACAGTGAGTGACTAGTGTTAATCAGATAATTTAGTATTACATTGTGTTGTCTTGTTGTGTGTAATTGTATTGTAAATACACGGATTTAATATAAGTGGTGTTTTCTTACAATCACGAACCCGAAGTACGTAACAATATCATAAGATAGCGAACAAGCAGATGGGTCTCCTGATGGAAAGAGTCAACCGTCGGCTATAGACACCAATAGTGCGTTGCTATTTTGTGGCGAGGTCTAATACCACATGCATAAGTTTACCGGCTACCTTACCCTCCAAACCGGAACACGACAGCAACTAGCATTGACGCTATTGGGGCAGGAATAGGTAAAGCGGTGGTATCAGACCCGGGCGAGACAATGCAGAACTCTGGCACCACGGCCTTACCTATTCTTGCTGTAATAGCGTCAATGTTTGTCGCTGTCATATTCCGGTTTGAAGGGTAAGGTAGCCGGTAAACTTACGCATGTTGCATTAGACCTCGCCACAAGATAGCAACGCACCATTTACATCTTTGGTGTCTATAGGCGATGGTTGACTCTTTCCATCAGGAAACCCATCTGCTTATTTGCTATCTTTATGGTAAAAATAAAATAAATAAGATTACCGTTAGTTTTTCAAAATAACGGCGAACCCCTAACGAAACAAGTTGTAAATACAACAGAAAATATATGGTGTTATTATTAATATATAAATGCAAACTTATCCACATTAACCCAATTTTTTTATATAATATAAAAAATTGGGTTAATGTGGATAAGTTTGTAGATTATAAGGTCTCTTTATTCGAACTTTTAACTAAAAGAAAAAAGATACGATCATATTTGAGTACTTACCGTCCCTTTAATAAGTCTGTTAAGGATTACAAGTGGGAGAATGATTACATTTTTAATTTTTATAATATTGGCCAGAATGCCGTAATAAGCAAAACTGGTTCCACACTAGGCATGGCACATTTCACACATCACTGGTTATATCACTCGTTATAACATAATTCACGTGCCACACCAGTTACATGCATCGAAACCGTCTGTTACATATAACGCGAGCGTGATTTAATTTCACGCGGGCCAAGCTACTACTTCAGCTTATACTTCGCAGAATTCCATCGTGTGAAACAGACAAAGCAACATCATTTGGGTGACATCGTGCCACCAGCTAGAAGAGAGATTTGTTTCAGTTTTATATTATTTCACTTTACTAATCACTTATAACTTGAAATCGTACAAATAACTTAGATCAAGTCTCATTACATCAAGTCATCACACTTGACTTGTAACAGATCGAATAAAATGCACCTAGTGTGACAATAAAATAGTGGTGGTAGAGGTCTGCATTGTGTCGCCAGGGTCTGGTACCACCGCCTTACCTATACCTGCCGCAATAGCGTCAATGCTTGTCACTGTCGCGTTCCGGTTTGGAGGGTAAGGTAGCCGGTGAACTTATGCATATGGTGTTAGACCTCGCCACAAGATAGCAACGCACCATGAACATCCTTGTTGTCTATAGCCGATGTGTGACTCTTTCCTTCAGGATACCCATCTGCTTATTTGCTATCTTATAATATCAAAAATCACTAATAAAATATAACGGTCGAGATTTATCACGCGCGATTAACAGTGACAAAAAACAACTTCACGTCGTGATACTGGAGTAAAAGTAGCTACTAAAAGTTAAATAGGGATGGGAGTTCTAGTCAACTAGTCCCATCCCTATTCCACACGAGCGCAGTGGTTAGTACACAGTAGCCAGTTTCTGTCTTTTCTGGCTTTTTTCTCAGTAGCTATACCACAAACATTTGTACGCCTTTCAAAAGTAAAGGCGTACAAATGTTTGTGTCATTGTGAAAAATTACATTAAAAATTAGTCAATACTTACAAAACTAATTTTTAGATAGCAAAGCAGCACAAAGCGCCAATACAAATTATTAAAAGTAAATCCTATTTTCGGCAATGAATAGTATTGATAAACCATTGTTAGCCATATGCGAATAGATGTTGATAGCCACAAAAAGATAGCGCTTTTTCTGTAACTGTTCCGTCAAAGTTATCTGACCCCAGACGCAAGGTCAAAATACTAAACATGATTTTAGGTCAATATGTTAATTGGAGTGACTTACGACCTTATGACGTAGTTTTTTTTTAGATATTATAACTTTGAATACTAGATATAGTCGGCACTTGGTAAAACTCCATCTTTAAAAACACTTTCTCCGTGCTGGTCCCGGACTCTTTTGAAGAAAGGCCAATTGCCGTTCTGCCAGGCAGGTCGTAAAAGGCGACCGATTAGTTATGCGTGTCACTACCATCGTGGGTACTAGATGGTAGAATTCTGCATGGTCTCGCCCGGGTCTGGTACCACCGCTTTACCTATTCCTGCCGCAACAGCGTCAGTGCTTATCGCTGTCGTGTTCCGGTTTAAAGAGTAACTTAGCCGGTAAACTTATGTATATGGCATTAACCTCGCTAAAAGATAGCAACACACCATTAACATCTATGTGTTTTTCTCCTTTCATCAGTAGAATATCCTCTGTTATATCTTGATATAAAAATGACTAGGATTGTCCAATAGTCGAAATTGGGCCGTAATTAATTATTATTTTGTACATTAAGCTCACACCAGCTCCCTGATGAGGTAGGCAGAGTTAGCCAAACGCACATAGATTCTCTTATTTACTATGATTCAAGTTTTGTTATTTCGCAAAATTGATGGTGATGCCCAACATCATGTGACGTGGATCGACACAGGAAATCTTTACCTTATCACGGGTTAACATTTAGACGAAAAAATAAACGGCATAAACGGCTATATCTTTTGATTGCGTGCCTTAGAAGTTTGATTTTTCACAGTTAAAAAGAGACAGTAAACCTGAATATTTCATATAAAGAACACGGGCAAGACTTCATACATCGTTTTTTTTAGTTATTACCTTAAAGTTTAATATATTCCTTAAGATTCTATATCAACTCCTTAACTTATCTGCATTTAATAAATATTTTTTTTAACTTGGGGAATAGTAGCTAAATAAAGCTGGAATTTAGGTAAGGTTAACGTAAACAATCAGTTGTCTCCTCAGTAGTCTGTGGTTAGCTATTTATCTTGTCATTGGGTGTCTTCAGTACAACTGCTAATCTCAGAAATCTAAGTTAAATTGACATAATTCTGAGCTAAGATTTCGCAAAAACACTTTATATGTACTTAAAAGAACAAAAAATAAATTAGCATTAACTATTCTTTAATACAAAAATAGGGAGAATTTTTATTTGATACTTATAATGAAAATTATGATATATAAACTTATTACTGTTTTAATGAAAATGTTATTAAAGTTTTATAAAATGGTAACACTTAAATATAATGATAGAATTCAATCAAATTATAGTCTCAATTATTTTTAAATTATTGTTCCTAGCGATATATTTTATTTAATTGATTTAAAAATCGTAGAAAGTTATTCTAGTTTATCTAATATCATCAAAAACATTCTGTAAAAAAACCAAGTCTCGCAGCACAGTTTTTTTACCGTAAAAAGTTGTGAGATCCATGTAATACCAAGTCGGTTAATTTATTTAGTCCCTACTTAAGGGACCTTCTGTCTTAAATTATTACGTAAGTTGTTATCATCTCAATGTTAAAAATCTTTTACGTTTTAAATAAATAGATCGACTTGGCCATCGCATGAAAACACAACGTATCTTACAATTTATACATAATTATATTAGATTGTTTAGTCTATTGCGCTCCATGCGATTGAGACTCGTCTCCAAAACGAATGTATAATTTTTCCAAGTAGCCCATCGGATGACAACATGGCTTAAATTTGTCAATAAACCGAGAAGTGGAGACGGGATCTAATGATCCATTAACCATCCTCCATTAACTTCTTAAAGATCATCCCACATCCATACGGAAGGACTTTTGCTAGAAACCAAGTTGCTGGCCCGTAGTACTGTGTGATACATACTAAACCATCTAATCATGCGATGCGATGCGATGCTATATTTTTCAAAATATTAGGTTCTCAAGTATATAAAAATGTATTAGAAATCGGTCTAGCTCAGAAGATACAAAGTACGGAGTACGAAGGAGATATTATGGCTGGCGCGCGATGAATTGCAGTTCCGGGACTTATCTTGCTGGGCTGGATATATGACTCAGTGAACCATGAAAAATTGGGGTCAGGCGGCGGGTATTTGTTCCTTTAAGCACCTGGCTTCCTGTGGCTTCTACTGCTCATGTGAAATATAAGACAAAATCCTAGACACCTTAATCTGAAATTGCAGCGGGGGGGGGGGGGGGGGGGGAGAAGAGAATCTCACCCTTTTGTTTCCCGGAGTCACACTGTTGAGCCAAGTGGCGGCGGCGGATCGCTTTTTACAAAAAGTAGACGTAAAACAAACAAATCTTTACAAATTTCGTGAAAAAATAATGGTAAGTATAGGTAAAATCCACAGACCACATGAATGCTAATAGACAAGCCATTTGGAAGTTAAATTGTCGCGCATAAGTGCAACCGCTGCTGTCACTGTCAAAAATGTCATACATTTGTAGATATGTTGTTACGAGCTTCGCGTTCGAACTGTACAATAAAATACCACTTATATTAAAACCGTATATTTACAACACAAATAAACAATACACCACAATGCAATACGTAAATACACTGAAGAATAGGCCTTTGAAGAATAGGCCAACTGCCGTTCTGCCAGGCAGGTCGGGCAGTTCTGCATTGTCTCGCCCGGGTCTGGTACCACCGCCTTACCTATTCCTGCCGCAATAGCGTCAGTGCTTGTCGTCGTGTTCCGGTTTGGAGGGTAAGGTAGCCGGTAAACCAATATGTGGAATAAGACTTCGCCACAACATATCAACGCACCATTAACACCTTTGGTGTCTATAAGCGATGGTTGACTCTTTCCACCATGAGACCCATCTGCTTGTTTGCTATATTATACTACGAAAAAAAACTCATAACACCCACCATAGTAACACTCAAATTAACCGACTACACTGAATCACTAAAGGAAAACACTTCTCTTAATTATTGTACTATATCGCTTTACACCGGTCGTCTGTACTATCGCTTCCGAATTTCGATCGCTGTATAAAAACTGCCTTCTATTTGTCAACATACCCCTATTTATACCCAACGTAAAGTTCTACAATATCTTCTAAAATTCCGAATTTAACACATAAACAATTCTAATCGTAAATAAGCTGTTCTAGTACATCTAATCGTGGGCGCACTGGTGGTACCTCTACCTACCTCTTTTGTCTGTCTGTTTGTTCCGGCTAATCTCTGGAACGGCCGGACCGATTTTGACGGGAGTTTCACTGGCAGATAGCTGATTTAATAAGGAGTAACTTGGGCTACTTTTTTTAAATTCCACGCGGACGAAGACGCGAGCACAGCTAGTTTATAATAAAATAAATACGAAAGTTTGGATGTTTGTATGGATGGATGTGTGGATTGTGGATTTTAGTTACTCAATCATGCAAAAACTACTAGACAGATTTTAATGAATTTTGGTACACGCAGATGATGACCTGGAATAGCACATAGGATATTTTTTATACCGAAAAAATTAGATGATCCCGCGGGATTCGCAAAAAACTTTTACAATGCAGCGGGCTGCACGCTGCAGCTAGTTAACCATGATCCTAGGTTTTTCGTGAATTGTATAGCATTCAAAAAAGTGTCAGTGATGCAATCCTATCATAATTACCCTTTTTATGATGTGTGGGTAACACCGATATTGTGAAATATAATTTTAAATTTAAAATGTTCATACTACCTTCAGTATATATTGTTAATTGTCAAATTGTCAATTGTACTAAACAATAATAACTTTTGCCCTGATGATGCGTTAAAACGCGAAACCGGTTGGTTTTAATAAATATAAAGTCAAGTAAAACAGTACAAGTGCTTTTAATACGATATAAATATAAGTTAACATGGAGTTTTACCAAGTGCCGACGATATTCAGTGTTCAAAGTAAAATATTTCCGTTATTACACCTATAGTACCTACATGAAATATGTATATGTTGTTACTGAGAAAGTATCGTTAGTCACGTAAGAAAAGTGCTTGAAACTTCAAAGTCATGACTTAAAATGGTGTCGATCGAGTTTAGATAGAGAAAGCTTGTGACAATTTACAATAACTAGTGATTGCGCTGTAATCGAAATTCGGACATAATTCTATGACACCATTTGATCATAGAATAAACAATCATGTTTCTTCTAAGTTGACAGCAGAAAGAACCCATAAGTGTATAACCCATAAGATACAGTGTACTTGTGTGTATGTATATTATGTGAGCCAGCGCTATAACGAATTGCAGCGCTAAATATTTATAAATAACGATATAGCACGAAATCTACTGAATACATTTATTTCAAAATCGGTACGATAGGGGCGTAACATAAAATAATTCACATAGTGTGTGTAATCTTAATATATATAAATAACGTGTTTGTTCGCGATGGACTCCGAACTATTGAACCAATTTTAATTAATTTTACTTAATAAATACTTAATTAGTACCGTTTGGTCCAACTTAAAAAATAGTGGTCTAGCGGTCCAGCGTTGGCATTGACCACATGAGGTCCCGGGTTCGATTCCCGGGTTGGGGACAAAAAAAAGTGTTTTTTCAGTTTTCTGAGAAACACAAAGTTGCCCGGGATTGGAAAGTGCCCGGTTGGCGATAGGCTTGCCACCTATCACATTTGTGGGACCAAGTATCTTCGGCTAATCGTGGGTGCACTTGTTGTACCTCAGCCTACCCCTTCGGGGATATGGGCGTGAAGATACTTTTTTTTTTAAAATAGATAGGTTTTATCTCAATTAACCCCCCTCCACCGCTCTCAAGTACCCTACCAAAATATTTAACTTACGTAATTCGTATGGCAAAACAACATTTGCCGGGTCAGCTAGTAACTATATTATATAAGTTTTAACTCACCCCGTGCTAGGAAAAAACTTTAAACTTACGTTTTTTTTTTTTGATTTCTTTGTTAACAAAGAATTTTTTTTTGACATGCATCAATATTATCACTAAAACCGGTGTTTAGGTCGAGCGGTTAGCCGGAGTAGCTTTACGCTTCATTTTATGTTTATATTTAGAGCGAGAAATCGTTGGTATATGCTAGAATTGAATATGGCATTCATTTTTTAATTTATATTGTTAACAAAGCAAACTTTAATATTAATACAGTCTAAAAAGTCCGATTTTTCTGCACCTGTAGAAAATTTAGTTTAATTTAGATACTTAATTTAAATGGCAATAATAATTAATAATAAAATAATTATATAATTGAAACAATATTACTTTCTTTGTATCATAAAAAAGCAAACCAACACATGGCTCTCCTTATGAAAAGCGACAAACCAACGCTATACTATAGAAGCTACGATAGGAAATGCCGGCACCCACCAAACTCTCAGGTATTTGTTCCAACAGATTATCAATTTTTAAGAAGTTTGAAGAATTTCTTAATTCTCGCAAGGGTAAAATTTAAGTAACTCAGGTGAGGCATTCCAAATCGCTTTCGAAGATTTTGTTGATTTATTGATATAAGTACACATAAATGGCGAAAGTGCGCAGATAAAAATGTTCATTTAGTTTTTTTTTATTGTTTTTTCTTTGAAGACGTACCAAAGTCATGCGTAAGGATTTAATATTAGGTATACTTGTAGTTACAAACTTCACGGCATTCGTGTTGTTAATTGCTATGAGATATGTAGGAGGAACCTGTATATTATTCAAGTTATAACCAAAATGTAGGTAATTCGCTTCATTTGATGTTGCAATTTGGATACTTTGGATACCTGTTTAAGATATTCATCTGAAAATAGTATCTTTTATATAAAATTGTAAGTTTCTTATTTATTTGTTGAACGATAGGTACTAATAGCTATATAAAAATCTGGATCGGGTCGTTCTTCCTTTTAACCTACAATTTCATAAAACACTAGCTGTTGCCAGCGACTTCGTCCGCGCGGAGTTCGTTTACTCCGCATTGCCCCTCCCCCGTAGGTGATAGCGTGATAATATGTAGCCTATATGTTGACCCGACCAAGTAATATTCATACAAAATTTGAAGTAAATCCATGCAGTACTTTTTGAGTTTACCCCGGACATACATACAGACAAACAGACAAAAATTCTAAAATTTATATTTTTGGCTTCGATATCGATTGTAGATCACGCCCCAAGTATTCTTTTAAAAAATATTCAATGTACAGCTTTGACTTTTCTACGATTTTATTATATGTATAGATTAGCTCAATTAAAGAAAAATTAAACTTACTCATCCATACTAATATTATAAATGGGAAAGTTTATGTGTGCGTTTGTTTGCCCGTCTTTCACGACAAAACGGAGCGACGAATTGACGTGATTTTTTAAGTGGAGATAGTTGAAGGGATAGAGAGTGACATAGGCTACTTTTTGTCTCTTTCTAACCCCCCATTTCCCATTTAACGCGATCGAAGCCGCCGGCAAAATCAGTATATTCTGATAGCAGAATTTCTATTATATAAGAAAAAGTTGTTGGCCGAGAAGCTTACTGAATTTTGTGCGATTTTCAAAACCTGAAAGTTTAATTCGACAAAAAATGTGCACCTCTTCACACAATCTTTTACTTTATTCTATCGAATAGGTACTCATCGTCAAATAATGTGTAATTTTTAATACATCAATTAACTAAAGAAACTTTTAGAAAACATATATAAAAATTACTCATAACAAAATAGATTTATAAAATATGTTTTATTCATAATCTTTTACCACTTTGTCACATTTCCTGCTAGTATAAAGTACGTAGGATGTTTTTGCTATTTAAAATCAATGTTCAATTTAAAAAACGTACCAAGGGAGGATGAGGGTCTAAACCTCCAATAGTATGCTACAAATAAAAAATATTATTATTATATTATTATATTAACGGCACAAACGTGTATTTCAAAGGAAAACCCACGTGATAAAATTTACAAAATAAAACATCAGGTAGTTTTTGAGATTAAATACCTACCTACCTATTTGAGATTTTTACATAGGTATTTTATTAAAAGTGATAAAAATGATTGTTCCTATTACATGATAGGTAATATTTTTAGGAGTTGATTTTTGCGTCTTTTTATATCATTAGATAGCAAACAAGCAAATAGGTCTCCTGATGGAAATAGTCAACCATCGCCTATAGACACCAAAGGAGTAAATGGTGCGTTGCTTTCTTGTGGCGAGGTCTAATGCCACATGCATAAGTTTACCGGCTACCCTACCCTCCAAACCGGAACACGACAGCGACAAGCACTGACGCTATTGCGGCAGGAATAGGCAAGGCGGTGGTACCAGACCCGGGCGAGACAATGCAGAACTCTACCACCTAGTAGCCACGATGGTAGTGACTCGCATAGCCAATCGGTCGCCTTTTACGACGTGCCTGGCCGAACGGTAGTTGGTCTATTCTTCAAAGGAGCCCGGAACCAACACGGGGTTTTGTATCATCATATTTTTTTTTTTGTATTATCATTGATTATACGCAAGCTGAGGTAGCGGGAGACAACAGTGATTTGTATGAAATGCACTTATTCTAAGTGGATTTACAACTCTGTCTCATATTTTTTTAAATTATTCAATACATATGTTATTTAATCATGCATAGCCATTATGTGTATAGTACAGTGCATACTTCGTTGAAAGAAGTATTCCACATTGGGCACCCGCTTAAATGGCACCCGAGACAATGGCACCTGAGGTATTCCATATACGGCACCTCTCTATATTTTTGGCGGGTGCCATTAGTGGAATATTTTATTATTTTAAGTTTTATTCCCCAAACGGCACCTACGGATCAGTAGGTACTAGTGTTGGGACATACTTAGAAAATTAAAATTAAACAAATCGATTAAAATCAATACAAACTATAATTACATGATAAAAATATAGCTTCTTTAAGTTTTTAATAATTTTATTACCACTATCAGTTTCCTTATTTCGTCTCCATTTAATAAACAAAGATTAAACAATGCCGCTCACCATAGGCGCGAGGTATTCCTGCGCTAAAAATGCATTCAAATTGCGTTCCTACTTGCATACGAAGGATTACGAATTTGTCCGAAAAGTTCCGATATTTGTTTACGTAAACTTCAATTATTATCTACTAGCTGTTGCCCGCGACTTCGTTCGCGCGGACTTCGTTTATTCCACAGCTCCTCCCCAGTAGGCGATAGCGTGATAATATGTAGCCTATATGTTGACCCACTCTGTTAGTAATATTCATGCAAAATTCGAAGTAAATCCATGCAGTACTTTTTGAGTTTACCCCGGACATACATTGACTTTCCTACGATTTTATTATATGTATAGATTAGTGGAAGTTGTGTTACGGCGCTAAGTCAATTACGTCACGGGAGCATTGTATTTATAATTTGTATTGTTTATTATATAATATTTTGCATTGCGTAAAAATGGAGTCTTTAGCCGGTAGCAGCAAACATAACCCACGTATTCACTACATTTCCAGCAAGAAAGGGAAGCCTTTACTATTGTATGAAAATTGATAGTGGTAATAAAATAATTAAAAACTTAAAGAAAGCTATATTTTTATCATGTAATTATAATTTGTATTGATTTTAATCGATTTGTTTAATTTTCATTTTCTAAGTATGTCCCAACACTAGTACCTACTGATCTGTAGGTGCCGTTTGGGGAATACAACTTAAAATAATAAAATATTCCACTAATGGCACCCACCAAAAATATAAAGAGGTGCCGTATGTGGAATACCTCAGGTGCCATTGTCTCGGGTGCCATTTTAGCGGGTACCCAATATGGAATACTTCATACAGTTAAGAAAAACATAAAAGAAATTTCCTTGTTTTTTTTTATTGACTGTTGGAGACACCTTTTTGTTAAAAAGAAGAATGACGCGATTAATAATCTGATATATTTAAATGAACACTTCTTGTGTATATCTAGTAACTTATTTTGTGTATTTTGGAACGGAATTTTACGATTGGGATGTGTATTTAGAATGTTTTTCGTTTTTTAAGTTTTGACCATGTTTTGACCTTACATATAATTGAATTACTTGCAAAAAAACGCATAAAAAGTTTTTTGTAACTATCTCTTTATGTCGTGGTAAATTTTTGTTCTAGTTTTATTGTCGCTAATGGACGATAATTATTTCATAACTTTATGTATAACAAAAAAAATTAAGCAGTACATGACTCGAATCTAAATATATTTTCAGAAAAACACAATTTTTCAGGAAAGCCTCAGTTCGGATGCTAAAGTTTATACATGTCTACAAAAAAGTGATGTTATTGCAAAAGAATTATGAATCTGGATTTAATTGCATGTTTCTTCTTTTATTTTTAGAAGAGGGGGCAAACAAGCAAGAGTTGCATTTCATAGTAAGTGATCACTTCCGCCCAGGGACATCCGCAATGCCAGAGGTCTTGTAGTTACTTTGCCGACGACAATTTTTCATTTTTCTTGTGTTTATTCGGGTCTCTTTTCACTATTTTCCTTCCTGTCAGTCAGTTTGTAAAAGCCAACAGTTTCACCAAACATGTCACTACGAACGTGACTACTACAATGTCATGTCCGGGCTTGGTGTATTCGCCTTATCCCGCCGCTAATGCTATCATCAGTGTAGTCACTGCTATTATGCCAATGTGCTGTCAACTTCAATATCTGATGCAATTGAACTGACACCAGTCAGGACTTTAGAGACAACTAAAAAAATGCCAACAGAAGGGAAGAGTGCTGAAAGAACACCGACGATGACAATTTTGAAAATACAATAAATCACAAAGGCACATCAGTTATTGAAGATCTTTTTGAAAAGAATAAAAAAGAAGTAAGACGAAATTTGAATTTAAAAATTTTGATCTATGTGTCTTCCCCGGATTGTGTCGTTAATCATGGACAACTTTCTGCTCCCGAGTTTTCACGGCATGATTTAATTCACGTATCTTATAGGGTCAAGCCACCCAAACCAGTACCTCAGCTAATTCAATTGCGCAATTTCGCTAGAATTGATTATGACCAACTAAGGCAAGACGCCTCGGCAATCGAGTGGAATATGACTGACACAGCTGTTTCTTTAGAAGATAATAAATATAATTTATTAAATTAGTCAATCAGAGGTCAATAAAGATAATTTATTAAATTGTTTGTCGCTCGATTATCTAAGAAATGTGTCTTGTATTTTTCTCGTCCGATGTTTTTGGAGAAAAGCACAGAAAAAGCGGCTGCATTATTATGCACTCGTTTCCGCACTAGCTACCTCCGAGGTAGAATGCAAGACGCCATTTTTATGGTTCCGAAGTAAAAACTAGGAACTCTTTTAGTTTCGCTATGTTCGTCCGTCGTTCCGTCTTTCTGTCCGTCCGTCCATCCGTCCGTCCGTCCGTCCGTTCGTTTGTCTGTCCGTCAGTCCGCAGTCTTACTTAGAGAAAATTAGTATTAAAAACTTGTAAATTGTAAAAATCTTGAAAAATATATTTTTAGGATAGTTCCTCTCTATTCCTTATTACTACTAAGCGGTACGTAAGCAGTAGGTAAGTAAAAAACAAATTTTTTTACATTACTTAGATATTTCTTAATCAATCTATTTTGTAGCTAAGACATTATTTTAGAGCTCAAAAATTGAGTCAAATGCTACTCTAAAGATCAAAATCTATAATCTTTGTCAAAACATAAATACATCGTTTAAAAAAAATTCTCAAAAAATATCTCAATTTAGGGAGAATTAAAATTTCCCCCGTGTTGGGCCCGGGTTACTCTAAAGAATAGGCCGACTGCCATTCTGCCAGACAGGCGACCGATTATCTATGCGAGTCACTACCATCGTGGCTACTAGGTGGTAGAGTTCTACATTGGCTCCCCCGGGTCCACCGCCTTACCTATTCCTGCCGCAATAGCGTCAGTGCTAGTCATTGACGTGTTCTGGTTTGGGGGGTAGGGTAGCCGGTAAACTTATGCATGTGGCATTAGACCTCGCCACAAGATAGCAACATACCATTAACATCTTTGGTGTCTATAGGCGATAGTTGAATATTTCCATCAGGAGACCCATCTGCTTGTTTGCTATCTTATGATATAAAAAAAAGAAAAGAGGATTTCAGGGATGCCCTGTAAGGTCAACCGGTCAGCTTACATATTTTTGACAATTTTTGATAATAACATTGATATAAAAAACCGAAGATACACAATCAGTGTGTCAAAAACGTCCTCCAAAAATGAGTGCACAATTTTAAATTGTGCACTCATTTCAAATAGAATCGCGTCGGTCGCGACACTGTCAATTTTATTTATTTTCGTACATTGCTTTATAAAAACAACTATAAGTCTTGCGCTTAAGGTTGGTTTGCCATATCTATAACTATTTAAAAGAAATTAGGGACACTTTTGAGTGTTAGTTTTGTTCGGGACTGTGCATCTAGGGTTTTTTATATCAATGGATAATAAGTAATCATAACGTAATCGATACATAAAACCATCTAGTCCGAATAGTAATATTAAATCCGAATAGTCCGAATAGGTAGTAATAGTAATGAAATGAACTAGGTTGCGGTTTTTTAAATGACCGAGCAGACACAAGTCTAATACCTACATAATCTGTGACAGATTTATTTATGTATAAATGACTATTGGGTGCGAGCACCCACCTATTGACATTCCCACTTATTAATTACTAGCTATGATACCCGGCTTCGCTCGGGAGTTGATATGAGATTACGTGGTAGTTGAAATATAACAAATGTAATTTAAAACTTTATTGAAATTGGAATTTTAAATTTCGCGCCATAACTGCACATGCTGCAATAGCTCGCAGCGCCTTTCGAAATGCAACCCAAATAATCCTTGTTTAGAAATCAGAAGTACTTTATTCAATAAAACTTTTTACAAGTTATTTTGACGCGTCAACATTTCTTTAAAGTACTACTGGAATGGAAACGCGGCCATACACTAAGAAGATCCGGTGGAAGAAACTCAGCGGGCTTGTTTTTTTCCATAACAATTTTTAAATAAAATATTACATAATATTTAATTAGTAAGTATCTAATTGTTCTGAATGAATTATTTACACTTAATTTCCAGTTGAAGGGTTAAAAAAGCCCTTATATCTTTAAAAACACGCCCTTTATGTTAAAACGGAAACTTTTTTGTTCGAGGGGGGATAAAGGGCTATCACACTATAAAAGTCCCTTTATCGTGTTGGGACTCCTTTTTAAGTTTTATCGGCACGCACATTTTATTAACTTAGTTTTATTATATATACTTAATGATGATTATACATATCGACAACTCGGTTTTCGAGCATAGTGAGAGAGCAATAGATTTTACAAATACCTAATAATCTTTTTTAATTCTCTCGCCTTTGGTATTCCCTCTTAAATCAAGTAGTATTGCTCCAAACTAAACAATGGTGTAGCCTTTCGAAAAATACACCATTTACTTTCTTGCCTGGTAATTCATGAAAGGCGAACATGTCGTTATTATTTAATTACCTGGTGGTAAAGTCTTACCCGATATTAGTATTGCCATCATACCTATTCTATTACATTTCTAAAGTGGCCTGAGTCATTACGAGAAATTAACGTAGAAATAAGCAACATTTTAAGTTGATTTACCTTATGAAATCGCTAGATGAGCTCCAAGGCTATGTTTATAAGTAATGCGACATACGTCAGGCGTAGAAATGGCAATTTCTTAGCAATTTGTAGCTACCGCGTGTGTCATCTGGTGTGTGGATAATTAGAGATGGAACTCCATAATCACGACACATTAGGTTCGGTTAGAATTACGATATACGGAACTATTACCTAATAGTGACTATACGATGTTTGTAACATTTTGTAATAAATCAGATTTTTAAATACTTTAAATATATAATAATAATAATATGTAAGCAAATTATTTGCTTGCGGTATAGGTGTTAGTCAAAGATACTAATACATAGAAATACATATATAAATAGTGTTACATACCTACATAATACATACCCAGATCCAGAAATACAAACATCTACGCTCATAACAATTTTTTTTGTCCCTGTTGGGAATCAAAGCCCTAGGCTCGCTAAACACTCGACCAATGAGGCGGTCTAACAGTATATCATCTGATATATGTAGTTGAGTACTCCTTAAGCATGTGGAATTACAACACACCACACAGATGGTAACGCACCAGTTATGAACATATTCATACTAGTCCATACTAATATTATAAATGCGTAAGTCTTTCTATCTGTTATGCTTTTATAGCTAAAACGCTGAACAGATTTTGATGAAATTTGGCATGGAGATAGTTGAAGAGTCGGGGTCATAGGGTATTTTTTTCAAAACTGAACCTCTAAGGAGCTGAAATAGGGGATAAAAAAAAGGTATGAAAAATGATATAGATGATATGTTAATCTATTTGCGGATGAAGTAGCACAGGTCAAATAGTTTGGTGTATAAACGCTGGGCACCGTTAATCATATAGTTAACTTCGTTAATCGCTACTCTATTTTTTTAAATAATAATAATAATAAATATTCACGAGACAAGTTAATTACACTTACTGATCTGTAAAGTATTTGCTTGTGTTATGGGTGTTAGTCAACGATACTACTACATAGATACTATATACCTATAATATATATATATATATATATATATATATATATATATATATATATATATATATATATATATATATATATATATATATATATATATATATATATATATATATATATATATATATATATATATATATATATATATATATATACTACATACATATAATAAAATCGTAGGAAAGTCAAAACTGTACATTGAATATATTTTTTAAATAATACTGGGGGCGTGATCTACAATCGATATCGAAGCCAAAAATATAGTTTTTATAATTTTTGTCTGTCTGTTTATCTGTATGTATGTCTGGGGAAACTCAAAAAGTACTGCATGGATTTACTTCAAATTTTGCATGAATATAACTAACAGATCGGGTCAACATACAGGGTACATGTTATCACGCTATCACCTATGGGGGAGGAGCAGTGCGGCGGAGTAAACGAAGTCCGCGCGAAGTCGCTGTTGCCAGCGACAGCTAGTACATATATAAATACTAGAATGTATTTAATTAACACCCAAACCCAGAAATACAAACACCTATGCTCATCACACAAATGCTTGTCCCCGTCGGGAATCAAACCCGAGTCCCATCGATTGCGTAGTCAGGGTCGCTAACCACTCGAGCAACGGGGCGGTCGATTCTTGATGTTAACCGTTGAAATGAAAATTGTAAAAAAAGTTATACTATAAACAATATAAGTAGTTTAGACAAGACAGGAAGCGTTATTAAAAAATGTGTAGCTAAATACACTAAAAGAAATTAATTATATCTAATAAACGAATTTCTTTGCAGTTTTAACGCACACTGACAACACATTTCACCCGCGGCGGCGCTTTGTGTTAGCATCTAGCTAACCTGCACTTGTCGACCGACAATAAATTTAGCCTGAACCTGAATGTTATCTATACATATAATAAATTCGTAGGAAAGTCAAAACTGTACATTGAATATTTTTTTTAAAAGATGGCGTGATCTACAATTGATATCAAAGCCAAAAATATAGTTTTTAGAATTTTTGTCTGTTTGTCTGTATGTATGTCCGGGGTAAACTCAAAAAGTAATGCATGGTTTTACTTCAAATTTTGCATGAATATTACTAACAGGTCGGGTCAAGATATAGGCTACATATTATCACGCTATCACCTACGGAGGAGGAGCAGTGCGGAGTAAACCAAGTCTGCGCGGACAAATCGCTGGCAACAGCTAGTATTCAATATATTTTTTGTGACGAATTGCAGTCCGCGCTTAATTTTTTTGGCAAGTAGTAGGCATTTAAATAACGATTAACGAACTTATGAAAAATTAACGGAATTAAAACGGAATTAACAATGTTTAAAATAAACTTAAGAGTTCCAAATTCGTTAATGGAAATGTTAATCTCGTCAAATAAATATTAAGAAATTACCAATATTGTGCAAGCTCTATATTATATAAACGATAGTTTCTCTTGCTGTCAGAAGAGCTATCTGCTTATTTGTTATCCTATGATGTAAAAAAACCAGTCAAGTGCGAATTGTATTTTCGGACCGAAGGTTATGTTCAGACTTGTAGGTAAAAGGGTTGTAATAAGAATGGTCTAACTAAAAGGCGAACTATATTAACGGACAAAATTAACTTCGCTGTTCGATCCCAAAATATGGTTTTGGCAGGAATCGAACCTGAACCTCAAGGTCTGAGTCGAAGAAGCTTCTTAGTAGATTAAAAGAAGTTTCTTGAAAACTACATTTCATTATTACTAATAGAATCACCAATCCATACTAATATCCATACTAATATTATAAATGCGAAAGTAACTCTGTCTGTCTGTCTGTCTGTCTGTCTGTTACGCTTTCACGGCCAAACCACTGCACCGATTTGGATAAAATTTGGTACAAATATAGTTTGAGACCCAAGAAAGGACATAGGATAATTCTTATCCTGGAAATCCTACGGGAACGGGAACTATGCGGGTTTTTATTTTAGAATTTTTTCCACGCGACGAAGTCGCGGGCACAGCTAGTATATTATATACGGCAAGCGTAAATCATTACTGAATTTTTGCTTGCGAATTCATTATATTTGCATTTTTTTTATTTAGTGAAAGGTAATTCTTGAGCACATTTCATTGGTAGTAATTGTCTATTAATATTTAAGTTACATTTTTAATAATATAAAATAATAATCGGCTAAGTGAAAGTTAGTTCACGCGCATTAAAAGGTTTTGTAGTTGCCTGTCATAATAATGTGGACAATAAGAGGTTTTTTAATTGTTTCATACTATGAATTTTAACCAATTTAAAGCCATGTCATTTTATTTTATTAGGATATTGACGACATCCGAGCAATGGGCCAGCTGATGGAAAGCAGTCATCACTGCCAATGGACATCACCATCATGCCAGGAAGATTGTTCCAGAGTTTTACTGCTCGGGCCTGAAATGTGCGTGGAAAGCGATTAGTGGTAGATGACCAAGCTACTAAGGCGGCATGGATGAAATCCTTCACTACGGCTTATAGTCAGAGGGGTGTATCCGCAGTTTAGGTATATTCAGCCGCGGACGCCGCCCGGTCGGCGTATGGCAGTGGGCTGTCACTCGGCTCGCACAACAGTCGCGGTTATGTCGCGTTCGCGCATACTACATCAATTAGGTACAAAAACTTCTCAAGTGACAACCCCGTGTCCACGTTGCAGCTCGGTCATAAAACTGGGGCGTGCAAAGAAAATTCACGGAAGGTGGGTAACTCTGGCGAGTCTAGGTATATTTTTAAAGGCGGAAAGAAGATGCATGTCCTAAATGAAAAAGTTCACCAGAACACTGTATAACTCTAGATTATGCATTATGAACCAATGTTTCTGCAAAGATTAATGGGGCTCTAAACTCTTGGTGAGTATGGGATTGTCGATTGGATGTGTATTAGTCGAATGGCTCTCCGCTTTATCCTGCCAAATTGAAGGCGTTTGATATTGAAGGACTTATGCCCAGATATGTGAGCAGTATTCCATACGGGGTGATACTTTTGTGACTTAAAAGTTGCAGGATGGACTTGGACTGAAATGTCGCTTTGCGCGATACTGAAACACATCGCTAGAAAAACTTCTCCAAGTACATTTTATAAGTCGGGCGATTATTAATTTTAAAAATGTAAAGCTTATTTAAACATGACGGTTTTTCTTTTAAATCCACTATATATACTACTACTGTGAATTTTTAAACACATCCAAAACCAACCGTTAAGCTGTCAGAAGAGGGGAGAGATACTTGACTCCAACAAAATTTAGCTCTAAAGTTTAATATTTCACAAACAGATCCCTTAAACAACTGCTATCATAAACCCGCAATATTTTTGAAATACCTATTCATCTATCTAACGGTATCCCACACTTTGGGATACGCATGAAAAGAAAAACGTCTCCAACCTAGAAAAAGGTTTTTCAAGATTCTGTTTAACAACTTTGTCGGCATGACTAATATGTATATTCGCACCAAATTACAGCTTTCTAGTAGGAATAATCTCTGTGCTAGGCTGCAGACAGACGGACGGACATAGCAAAAATAATTGTTCAATCATGGAAGAATTTGTTGGTAACCTTTAAAACTTGTAGCACACATATTCTTGAAAATAAATATTTTAATTTAATTTCATTTTATTTTCATACTCATTTCAAAACTGTAAAGGTTCGTAGTGGACTCGGACCCTAAAAATAAGTGCATTAAAAATGAAATCCATACTATTCTATACTCATATTATAAATATCTGGCTATTTGTCTGTCTGTCTGTTATGCTTTCACGGCAATTAACCGCTAAACCAATTTTTGTTATATTTTGCACGGAGACAGTTGAAAATCTGGTGTCGAACATATGTTAATTTATTTTTTCAAATACCAACCCCTAACGCGCCGAAATAGGGGACAAAAAAAAATGAAAAACTACGTCGACGATCTGCTAATCTATTTGCAGGCGAAGTTACGCGGGTCTATTAGTACATTATAATTTAAACGCAATACAGCTGCAACAACCGACTTCCAATCTCTTTATCCCCAATATTAGTTCGGGACACCTTTGACACAGAATACTGAAGACTAACAGAAATCAATCTACATACGTGTAATATTTGAGCAACGCACACATAGACGTCATCTCGGATTGGTTCGGACAGTTTGTTCCGTACCAGTTCGAGGTATCGCGTCCGTGAGAGGTGTCTATGTGTAATATGCTCGAATATTACTTGTATAAAACATTGACTTCTGTTAGTCTCCAGTATTCTGTGCCTTTGGTGTCTGTAGGCGGTGGTTGGTTCTTGTGAAGTCACTAGAAAATGTGTTCTAGTGACTTCACTACAGACGCATGGAAGTTCGAATGTTAAGTCGGGTCAATCGTTATAAATAACCTTATCAGCTTTTCTGGAGTTATGACTAGTCTTAACCGGATATTTGCCAGGTTTATTGATATATTGGACTTCAACCACATCGTATGACTTAATACCGTGGGACAAACGTGGGTGTGTGGGAGTTGCACCTCTATCTGCTTCTTTGAAGGTATGGTCATGAAGATACTAATGGTATTTTGTATATTATTTTTTATTTAATAATCAAGTATTCGATTTTAAATACATATGTATTTACACAAAAGAACACAACTATTTTTCTCTAGATTGTATGTTAATTGATTGGGCACTCTTTCATATTAATAGGTATGTCGACAAGTCCTATTAGAAGGGCAATAATATGCCTTACATACAAGCTAGAGAAAATATCATTAATCAATGGACATTTCATGATGCAACTTAAATGGAACTTAATGAAAGTAATCGCAAAAACGATTCTCGCTTAAACACCATGCAACCAGGAGATATAACCAGAAAATGATTTATCAATCTTAGTTTAAGTCTATCAAATTACAATCTAAGATTCATTCCAGCGATCTTATTATTTGAGACCAATTGTTACATGTACTTTGGCACCTAAATGTGACCCTGTGGCCTTCATTTTTGACCCCAGACTTATATAGAAATGAAGATTTGCAAATCATCTTTGTATATGAGAATTTTTCAAAAGGAATGTTGATGGGATTTCCGCTAGATCTATTTAACATCTGTGCTATTGTCAATAGCTTGTAATGATCTGAGCTTTAAGTATAAACTTAACAATTTCCTGTAGTAGAAGCATCTAGTCAATTATGGTACAATAGATGAATGATATGAAAAAACCACATACCTGAGCGGCGCGCGCCTCACGTCCATTATGATAGGCTCAGGGCTACCATTGATGCAATGTCATTTGTTCATTCTTGAAGCATATTTTACTTGTAACTTATTCATAGCTTTTTTATTGTCAACTAGCTGTTGCCAGCGACTTCGTCCGCGCGGACTTCGTTTACTCCGCACTGCTCCTCCCCCGTAGGTGATAGCGTGATAATATGTAGGTATTATGTTGACCCGACCTGTTAGTAATATTCATGCAAAATTTGAAGTAAATCTATGCAGTACTTTTTGAGTTTACCCCGGACATACATACAGACAAACAGACAAACAGAGAAAAATTCTAAAGACTATATTTTTGGCTTCGATATCGATTGTAGATCACGCCCCAAGTATTCTTTTAAAAAAATAATCAATGTACAGTTTTGACTTTTCTACGATTTTATTATATATATAGATAAGCAATCTAGGGCTAAAATTTAAAATATCACGCTGAAACTAAACTATGAACAAAAATACATATATTTATCGTCGGAAAAACGTTTGTCGTGGCATACATATAAGAACAAATGAAATGTTAATTCTTATTCGTCAAATCTTTCTTCTTTCGCTCTTCACGCGCTGCTTATTTTCAGTAAGCATGCTGTCTAAAACTAATTTATTTATAGTCTAAGAGTTTCAAAATTGAGCTAGACGAGGGCCAGTCTTCAGCTCTCATAAAATCTTGAATGTTAGCTTGCGTAGTTCATCCTTGGTACAAAGTGCAGAATCTTAAAAAGTAAGCCAGGTACATTTTTTTAAAAGTGCCATGCTATATATTGCTATGTGCAGTATATTGCTGAATGTTTCTAAAACAAGTTTTTGATACGTTTTGGCTGAAAATTTATACGTTTTTCAAAAATATTAAGCATTGTGACTCCTTGAAGACACCTTTCACCAAACTATTAATAACGCAACATTACGAATGAAGAATGATCATGCTTTAGGTTTCCGACCACTTTGTTAGAACCGTGAGCGTACACTTGTCGTTTTGTTTGTTGTGCTGCTCTTCAATTTTATATATTTTTATGAATTAGCTGTCGGCGTTATTTCAGTATAACCGCCACGTTAGCTGAGCAGTTAGCGACTTAACTGGATTGATGGGAATTGAATTCCAGTTAATCTGACTGGTTAAAATCTACAAAATTTGCTTAAGTAATATATAATGTAACATGAATTGTGTGAGATATTCATATAGAAAATTATGAAACATATTTTAATAAGAAATAAATGTTTTAGGTGTGCAGAAAAATACACATATTCCAAAAAAATATATCTAAACGACGTTTATTACCGCACGCATGAACTTTTTTATTAATTATTTACAACTTATTATATTAATTAATTGCTTAAATAAATAACATTACTTGGGCTTCTTTGTAGGGTAAGCAGAGCGAACCGAATGTCTATAGACATTATGTGGAACTTTAATTATTTTTTAATTACTAATAACACCCATATTCTCGTAAATAAATATTTTCATTCATTCATTCTTATTGTATTAAATGAGGTATATTCCAACTAAGCGAACCGTCTAAGTTTTATCAAAATCCGTTAGATAGTTTTGGAGATATGGGTATAGTTGAAATAAGTATTTGATCTCAGTCTAATTATTCAAATTAAATTATTTTGTAGTATGAAAATAAATAAATTTTGTAATATTATAATACATTAATCTATATAATCTACCTAAAACAAAAACTTTATATCCCTTTTCCGACAATTGTGCTAACGATGGAGCATTAAATTTGGCACAGTTAAAGTTAACATTACAGAGAAGTGCAGAAGTGAAAAGAAGTGCAAAAACCTAATATTTTTAAATAGCAAGCGTCAGAAATATATTAAATTAATGAAAAATCAAACACACCGGTTCACCACTATTAACCGCTTTGTCAAATTTAATATGATTTGTTGCATTAAATATGGTTAAACATAAAATTCTTAGGATTATTAATAACTCGCATATCTGACAATTTGGCATGCAATAGTAAATATTGAATATAATATTAAACTCATTTTTTAATAAATTATGAAATAGCTGTTATACCTTTTATACATATAAATTTCAATTTGAGTATAAAACTTTGTCAACATATTATTTTTGTGTGGTTTTGCTATTTTGTCATTCACATCACTTTAGTCATTCGTCGCGTCCGCTTCAGTAGTTAAAATCGACCATCGCTACATTTCACCGCCCTTTTAACGAATATCGCCAACTTTACATGTTCATCTAAGGCAGGGCATATCAACACAGTACACACCACCTCTGATAGCTTCTACTGAAATTTCGATTTTTTTTTGTAGGACCTGAGTATAAACCACATATACACTTTTGCCCAAACAATGACTATAACAGGAACATTGTGAAACAAGTCGAATAGTAGCCTATTAACTTAACCTTGACCACTAATCTGGTTAAACTTAAACTGACCATAACATTTTCATCTTAAAATGGGATATTAGTTAGATGTAAATTACGCTAGTAATAAATAATCCTGTATCTATTTCCATTAGGAGATCTGAAATAACCTAATGTTAAGTTAAAGTTAAGTTACATCTAATAAAAGTTTTAAACATTTTGAAATGATCGGTTTTGCTATAGGAAATTAAACATTTTCAGTACGATTTTAGTATTAGGATTATGTCTGAGCAAACATTCGTCAACTAAGATCGCCGAACAAGCTGTATACCTTTTGCGCGTGTGCGTGACTGTGTATATTTTTTAGAAAACAAGACATTTACACATTCCTGAAATATACTTGGGGACACCAGGGCATAGCATATCGGGACACTCCCATTGAAAACGAGACGTATGGTCACGTTAGTTACCTACACTTCTAACTTTTTTTTTTATATAATCAGATAGCAAACAAGCAGATGGGTCTTCGGTGGAAAGAGTCAACCATCGCCTAAAGACACCAAAGATGTTAATGGTGCGTTGCTATCTTGTGGCGAGGTCTAATGCCACATGCATAAGTTTACCGGCTACCTTACCCTCCAAACCGGAATACGACAGCGACAAGCACTGACGCTATTGCGGCAGGAATAGGTAAGACGGTGGTACCAGACCCGGGTGAGACAATGCAGAACTCTACCACCTAGTAGCCACGATGGTAGTGACTCGATAGCCAATCGGTCGCCTTTTACGACCTGCCTGGCGGAACGGCAGTTGGCCTATTCTGCAAAGGAGGCCGGGACCAACACGGCGGATTTAAATAGTGTATTTTTTTTTTTATTTCAGTAGCCAAGTAAGAGATCAGAAGCCAAGGATATTAATATTGCATTGATATATATGTGACAGGTTTGGAATGCTCCTAGCAAAAGTTTCTCGGCTACCTTACCCTCCAAATTGGAACCAACACCGATGCTATTTCAGCAGGAGTTGGTGAAGTGGTGGCATCAGACCCAGGCGAGACGTTGCAAAGCTCTTCTATCTACTTAGTAGTCATTATGTTGTAATTAACCTTCTTTTGTCTTAAGAGGCAGTTTACACTTTAGACCAACTTTTGACGAGAAATCAAAATTTTCCAACTCCTGATTTTTCATATTATAAGGTACTTTTATTTAATTAATTGGTACCATTCGATGGATTAATCTTTTAAATATTGCCTCAATGAAACATCTTTTCATCATTTTCATCATTTTAATTATCAATTGTATTTCTTATAATAAATGTTCTCCGAAATCAAGCTTCGACAATTACGCAAAGAAACTATTTTTCCAAAAGGTATTGCTACTGCTAGAATCAACAAACTTAATTAGAAAAAATACTAAATTACCAGAAACATCAAACAATTGTGCCTGAATGGATTACTTTTTTCCTGAAAAATCTATAACTATATCTAAATAATTAAGGAAATATGCTTATTTCAACGAAAATTAACGAAACATTAACTGGTTTTTTTTTATCAAAAAATTACATTTTCCTATAGAAATTGGCATAGAATAAAACTAAGTTCTATTCTTATGCAAAAGTAAGTCACTTAAATAATATTTATTTATTTTTTATTTCAAAAAGAAATAAGAAAGAATACTATAAAATCCGCTACGTCCGTGTGCCAAAATTAGTACCGCGTAGTAATAATTAAAATATTAATAGTATCAATACTATTTTCATTTTACCAGCACTAGGTGCACTATATGGACGACGACGCGACGTCCAGCTTTCGCATCGATTAGAAAATATCTAAATTTCAGTTGGGCGATTTTGTAAAATGTCTCTTAATTTAAAATGACGCAATAATTTAAAAGCAGGAAATTCGTATCTATATAGTATATAGATTATATATATTTTTAAAATTGTTAAGATATCAAAACTGGCAGCCCTGCGAACTAAATGGCTTGCAAGTTGCAACCGCAGGCCACGAGCCTTCGACTTATAGATTCTAGCAATGTGACAGCGCTGCAATATTTGATGTATAGCGTATTAAAGTTATCGCTTTTACTGCTGCAGTTGTCAAGAACTCACACGTGACACTGATCGCATACGCACGTAATGCGTGGCTAATGGTTGGTATTTGTTGTTGGACATGAGGACAAAAACGGATAATGTAGGTAATGGATCGTTTGCGTACCTGTGTTATTAGAATGGAGATAAACGGAGGACTTTTTTTTTAACTTCTCACTACGAATGTAGATAAATAAGGAAGTTATTGATTTTACCCCGATTTTCGAAATTAGAGTTTTCACCAGATGTCCACGTTTTGAGGTGCTAGGAACCTTTTTCGACTATTTTCACGATGACGTCAGTATGTCTGTACGTATGTATTTGTGTGTGTGTGAATGTGTATGTGTGTATGTAAACATCTCATAAATTTTGAACGGCTGGACCGATCTAAACACGGTTGATGACATTCGATTGGATTTTGCTCAACTTAGACTTCCTAAAAATTTGAACCGATTCGGTTCAGGAGATTTTGAGAAATTTTGAAAAAAGATTTTAAAAAAAATTGGCGTAACTGTATTTTTTTAATATAACTTCCAAATTTATGTACCGATTGAGTACAAAAACTAATCAGTTCTATTCCTCACAAATCTACGTCTGATACATAAATTGCATCAAAATCAGTTTATCCGTTTGGGAGTAATCGTTGAAGAATTTTTTTGAAAAAAGTGTTTTTTCGACATAGCTTCGAAATTTTTTAACCAATCATTTTTTTGGTATTCGTAAAACTACGTCAAATGCTGTTTCAAAAATCAAAATCGAATCTTATTCTCAAAACTTATAGCTTTTCAAATATTAAAATTACGTTGATTTTAGCAAATTTAATTTTTTTTTAATAACTTTCAAGTTAATTCACCGATTGACTTAAAAATCTTATCAATTTCGTTTTTATCTATATAATTCAATCAAATTTATCAAAATCGGTGAATTTGTTTGGGATTTATCAATGAAGAAAAATAAAATGTTTTTTGACATTGCATCGAAATTTTTCAACCTATCGATTATTTAGCTAAAACAATATTTTAGATCTCAAACAATGAGTTGAATGCCATCATCGTTTTCAAAATATACAATTTTTCAAAAATTAATATACTGTCATTTTTAACAAAATAGATGTTTGAACTGAAAAATCTATGCTTATATTTTTTACTCATTTGAGCTTAAAATACCGTAATTTAGTGGGAAGTTTCAGGGATGGCCCGTAGGGTCAACCGTTTACACATTTTTTATTTTTCTTGCTATTGTTACAGATATGGGTGAGAGATCAAATAGTCGGCTTTTTGATGGTTAAACACGATCGTTGACTACAGCTATTATAGAAAAAATAAAATTAGCTCGTTATATAAAGCCAGCTAGCCTCTTAGGCTCAGACAAGGTCCAGGGTTTCATTACTAGGTCGCGCAAAAGTGTTATTTGGAGGTTTTCCTGTTAAATAAAAATTTCAGTAGGTAGCAACTTACAGACTGGTGTGTTAATATATTTGTAATTAGTATAAGCTTGATAAACCTATGATATAAGAGAAGTAATACAAGAAAAGTTTAAATTTGCTCAAAATATCTTCTATAAAAAAAAACCTTACCAGAAAAATACCAGTAAAAATGCCCATCACTTACCAGAAAAAGACCAATAAAAATTCCCCGTCGCTTACAATTGAAGAGAGAGAAACCGCGGGCAAAACTAGTGATATTACACTAAAACCAGAGGAAGTAGTCTCAATAAAAGTTATTTTGCTGAATTGAATTCAATTGAAAGTGTCAAATCCATAAGTCCGCAATATTACGTAAAATACTTACAAACGATTTCTATTTGAAAGTAAATTATTATGAATGTAGAATGGATTCAATAAATTTTAATGGGAATACGAACAAGACATCGTTAGTTTAAACATTTTTTATATTTGCCATATCTATAAACAAATGCCGAGCTACATACATACATATGTATAGCCATGAATCAAAATAGCTTCTTTATTAACTTTATATAATTCTATACTTTCCATCGTCGGCATTTGGTGAAATTCCATTACTGTTTAAATATTAACTTTATAATTATTAGCCATGTTTAAATTAAATATTAACTTTATAATTATTAGCGAATCTCCCCACAGCTTTTGGTGTGTTATGATGGTGCAGCACTTGCGTCTATTGTCACAAGGCTTTGCGCAATAATTCGATACACGCAGGTATGACCGGCTGTTATTGGCTATCATTATTCATTGCGAACATTCGGTGTGTGTTCCTTATCGCGCGGGAGGCGGTATATATCGCGCTACGTGGTCAGACTAGCGTTGTTCATTTCAGCTCTTACGTAGTATTGTATACTCTTTGATTTCAGCAATTGTTTTCGATTAGTTAAGACGTATGTTATGGAGCGATGAAATGGTACTGGAATTCCTCCATAACTATTATTCGCCGTGTTGGTCCCGGCCTCCTTTGTAGAATAGGCCAACTGCCGTTCTGCCAGGCAGGTCGTAAAAGGCGACCGATTGGCTATCGCGTCACTGCCATCATGGCTACTAGGTGGTAGAGTTCTGCATTGTCTCGCCCGGGTCTGGTACCACCGCCTTACCTATTCCTGCCGCAATAGCGTCAGTGCTAGTCGCTGTCGTGTTCCGGTTTGGAGGGTAAGGTAGCCGGTAAATTTATGCATGTGGCATTAGACCTCGCCACAAGATAGCAACGCACCATTAACATCTTTGGTGTCTATAGGCGATGGTTGACTCTTTCCATCAGGAGACCCATCTGCTTGTTTGCTATCTTATTACATTAAAAAAAAAAAAAAACTATGAAGCTGAGCCCATTTTATGGTATCCAAGAAATGTAAATCCCAACAAAAATATTTTTACTAATTAATTGTTAGGACACATGTAGAAGTACAGAAAGTCCATAGTTACACGTTTGAAATGAAACGTGGCTATCCAACCAGCCATTATGGATTATTGCAAGATAGTTCGTTCCAAAATATTGTTGCCGTTAAAATTACCAGCAACAGCTTTTATCGCGATGATTTTTGGTGCCAAAAAAAGAGTTACCGTATTGTATTGTACTGTATGATTTGTTAGTGTCAAAACGCACAAAACTTCGGCGCATATTACTTCAGAACGATATACGCAGGTGCAGCTGGAAGGTTAGGGAAACAGTGATGAAAGTGAAGTTTTACAATGCACATAAACACGAAATTTATGGCAAGAAGTAAACGATAATTTTTTAATTTAATAACACGTTTTTGGTGCTTCCCAAAATATATGAACACTATACAATATCGCATCGTGCCTAAACGCTTCGACTCGATTAACTTTTGTTACATGAATCGAGATTCGAGACCCAGTGTGAAGTAATAATATCTGTTTTTCCATATCTATAAATAAAAGTGGAACTACACACATAGCCATAACTTGAAACAGTAACTGTTTTCACTTTTCACACATTCGTTGCAATAAAATAAGCAATAATCTACATGCATGCTCTTTTCTGAAATGTCCAAACTTCATTTTTCAAGAACTTATAAATCTATATCCAAACTTCATTTTTCAATTTTTCAATAACTTATAAATCTACTAGCTGTTGCCAGCGACTTCATCCGCGTGGAGTTCGTTTATTCCGCCCTGCCCCTCCCCCGTAGGTGATAGCGTGATAATATGTAGCCTATATGTTGACCGGATCTATTAGTAATATTCATACAAAATTTGAAGTAAATCCGTGCAGTACTTTTTAGTTTACCCCGGACATACATACAGACAATCAGACAAAAATTCTAAAAACTATATTTTTGACTTCGATATCGATTTTAGATCACGCCCCAAGTTTTTTTAAAAAAAATATTCAATGTACAGTTTTGACTTTCCTACGATTTTATTATATGTATATATATAGATAGATAGATACGAATAAATAAAATTGAAGTGTATATTAAAATAACTATATAAATAATATGCATATGGATATATGCACGGTACATATACCAAAATTTCATTTTATTTTTTTTTACAATTTTTATCTGTCTGTCTGTTTGTTCCGGCTAATCTCTGGAACGGCTGGACCGATTTTGACGGGATTTTTACTGGTAGATAACTGATGTAATAAAGAGTAACTTAGGCTACTTTTTTAAAACAGATCCACGCGGACGAAGTCGTGGGTACAGCTAGTTTATAATAAAACCAACTGTCCTAATAGTTAGTAACAGGTCATCACTATAAGAAATTTATATTTTAATCTTTTAACCCCTTTTAGCTCCTAGATACTTTTTGAGTATTACTACAATAATTTCGTTGAGGTTTAGGCTAGGTTTACTATGTAATTAAAAAATAATCTATTGTTATTATATTTTCATTGGTTACATATTATGACCATTAATTACTATGGGCCCGCTTCACGTATCAAAACGTTAATCGAGTCGAGGCATAAATGCCTAAAATACATAAAAAATATATAAATGCCTAACAAAAAAATTTACTTGCAAATTTAAGTATAAAGCAATTTTTTTATTTATTACGCTGCCTTGTGGTATGATGCGACGTTGTATCGCATTTTGGATGTAAAAAGGGGGACAACCGTAATATTTTAAGACTACATTTTTATTTTATTATATTTTTATCTACAATAGTAGATATAGAGGTAAACAAATGTCAGGGGGGGGGGGGCAGCTGCCCCTCCCTGCCCTCCCCCCTCGGTCCATGCCTCCAAGCAATATCGAGATAAAGCTGAAAAAGTCATCTTGCTCTCGGACTATACTGGTCGCGGCGGAGGACGCAAGCTCCCGTGACCAGAAATTAGCGCGCACGAATTTTCGCCTCGCCCGCCGCGCCACCACCGCCACCACCGGTTCACATTTTTTTTACGTGAATTGAGAGGCGTGTCCGTCAATAAGTACAGTCTTCTACAAGTAACCTGTATATTAGAATATAAGCTCTATTTCTAACCTTATATCGCTTACTAATAATTATTCAAAGGTACAATCTTAGTATCTAAGTTTGCCTACTGTCAAATGAACGAACTAAACCAATGATCAATTTATATTCAACAATCTTGATTACAAACTAAAATTATCACAAAACTTCAATAAATACACTTTGCATGATCAGTATCGCAACGTCACTCCACGTTACTGTAATTTTGATGAACTTCATATATCATTTGTTCAGTTATAGGCTTAACCGATCTAGTTCTGTCTGCTAGTTAGCTTGGCAATCAGTTAAGGATAAATAAATGTATCCTCAAATGATGCACAGTCACTGATCATTGAGAAAATATGATGTATGTCATGTATCGATTGAGAGATATAACAGTACTTGTTTAGTTTTAATGATAGTATGAGGATACCTAACAGCCCCAAAGGAACTTGTGGGTGGGCCGTTCGAGGTGAGGTTTATTTTTCCAATCTCATAGATTTAAAAGCGAAAAACAAGAATGACCCAAGTAAGAAACAATATTCGAAACAACAAAACACTACTTAAGAAAGCATTAAAAGAACATTATCCCATCAGGGTATGATCATAACATCACCCGTGTTGGACCCGGGCTCCTTTGAAGAATAGGCCAAGTGCCGTTGTGCCAGGCAGGTCGTAAAAGGCGACCGATTGGCTATGTAGGTCACTACCATCGTGGTTACTAGGTGGTAGAGTTCTGCATTGTCTCGCCTGGGTCTGATACCACCGCCTTACCTATTCCTGCCATAATAGCGTCAGTGCTTGTCACTGTCGTGTTCCGGTTTGGAGGGTAAGGTAACCGGTAAATTTATGCATATGGCATTAGAACTCGCCACAAGATAGCAACGCACCATTTACATGTTTGGTGTCTATAGGCGATGCTTAACTCTTTCCATCAGGAGACCCATCTGCTTGTTTGCTGTCTTATAATATAAAAAAAACCTTTCGTCTTAACTTGATAATCACTGTGCTTTTAAAGTTATTATATTATAATATCATGATCAGTAAAATTGAAACTATAGTAAAGAATCTGTAAACATGTACAAAACTGTAGCAAAAATCCTTGAAACTTCCCGCTAAATTAAAGTATTTTAAGTTCAAAAGAGTAAAAACTATAAGTATAGATTTTTTCAGTTCAAACATCTATTTTGTTAAAAAAGATAGTCTATTGATTTTGGAAAAGCTAAATTTTGGGAAACGATGATCGATTTTGATCTTTCGAATGGCTCTCAACCAATATTTGAGATATAAAGTATTGCTTTAGCTAAATAATTATAGGTTCAAAAATTTCAAAGCAGTATCAAAAAACATTTTTTTCAAAAATTTTCGTCATTGATAAATCTCAAACAAATTGACCGATTTTGATGCAATTAACGGTATTTGACGCAGTTGGTAAAGAAGAAAAGCTGATAAGGTTTTTAAGTCAATCGGTGTATTAGCCTGAAAGTTACTTCAAAAATATTAAGCAAGTTTGCTAAAAACAACGCAATTTTAATATTTGAAAAGCTGTAGTTCAAAAGTGAAAAGTTCCTACAAAGAATCTTAACAAATTGACCGATTTTGATGCAATTAACGGTATTTGACGCAGTTGGTAAAGAAGAAAAGCTGATAAGGTTTTTAAGTCAATCGGTGTATTAGCCTGAAAGTTACTTCAAAAATATTAAGCAAGTTTGCTAAAAACAACGCAATTTTAATATTTGAAAAGCTGTAGTTCAAAAGTGAAAAGTTCCTACAAAGAATCTTAATTTTTTTTAAACATTTAGGAAATATAATGTATGTATCATCTAATTATATTATAGAAAATTAAAGACTACAATAATAACATCTAGAGGTAGACAGAAAGGTTGCAGGTTATTTTTGGCTGACATAAGAATACAAGGAATGCGAAAAAGGTTTGTTGTACTAATACCTACATAAACATTAAAGCCCCGTTTTCACTTTGATTAGTGCGAGTGCGAGTGTTTAATGCAGGTGCTTAGTATTAAGCAAAAAATACGTGAAGACAGCCGTTGATCGGTGCGAGTGATTAGTATTCAGCTTAGTAAAAGTTAGTAATCACTTGCACTGCACAACGGCCGTCTTCACGTTTTTAATACGATATAAATATAAGTTAACATGGAGTTTTACCAAGTGCCGACGATATTCAGTGTTCAAAGTATTAATAATAAGCACCTGCATCAAACAATCGCACTCGCACTAAACAAAGTGAAAACGGTACTTAATGTACAGTGTCCTCGGACCACGGATTAGCAAAACTTTCAACACCAATAACTGGATAAGTATCTGGCAAATAAATACACGTGATATATTGCTACACCCCCCTCCCCCTTGTGATATTTCGTGATTTTTTATGGACCTCTCCCTCCCCATATCAAGCCTCACGTGATTAATGGACGGCCTCTTATTTGAAATTTCTCGAAATCTCCTGGGCCGACTTGATTCAAAAAAAATTCTCTTCACTCCCATATCCCCGAAGAAGTAGGCAGAGGTATAACAAGTATACTTGGTCCCACAATGTGATAGGTGGCAAGCCTATCGCCAACCGGGCACTTTTCAATCCCGGGCAACTTTGTGTTTCTCAGAAAACTGAAAAACACTTTTTTTTATGTGTCCGACCCGGGAATCGAACCCGGGGCCTCATATGGATAACGCCAACGCTAGACCACTAGACTACAGAGGCGCAAGTCGCCTCTGTGGTCTAGTGGTCAAATTCAAATTTTCAAGAAGTCTAAGTTGAATGGAATCAGTTCTTAAAGAAGAAAAGCTGATAAGAATTTGAAGTCAATCGGTTTATTAGCCTGAAAGTCAATTCAAAAATATTAAGTAAGTTTGCTAAAACAACGTCATTTTAATATTTGAAAAGCAGTAACATTTAAAAATAAGATTCGATTTTGATTTTTAAAACGGCATTTGACGAAATTTTTTTAGTAAGTACTAAAATATCGCCGTATACAAAAAAATGATTGGTTGAAAAATTACGAAGTTATGTCGAAAAAACACTGTTTACAATTTTTCGTCAACGATTACTTCCAAACGGATAAACCGATTTTTATGCAATTTATGCATTAGACGTAGTTTTTTGAGAAATAGAGCTGATTAGTTTTTCTACATCAACTGGTACATAAATCTGGAAGTTATATTAAAAAAATACTGTTTCGCCTAAATTAATAAAAGTTAATATATTTTTTTTATTTTTGCGTTTTCCTTATCTACATACGTAGCGGAAATTTAAAAATGGTAGGGATACGTGAGTAATAAAAGAACGTTAGGTAACTACTGGGGTGCCAATCGATGTATAGTTTACGCTATCTCCTGGAAGTTTACTCAGTATTCTGTCAGTAATTTCGTCAACACTACTATTTCTAGCCGCCAATATTGCCCTTTGACACATCCACCGGTAGTCTTTTTTTACTGTTACTTTGACTATGCATTCAGGTCACGGGGGGTCACATATTTAAGGTTCAGTCAAGATAGGCTCTAATCCTCATTTGTTTGCAATAAAAACAAACCTAGATTCCCGCCTAGGGGGAGAGGGTCATGACCCCCCCTTTACTATTAGATGTATACTATTACGGACTTTAATTTACAACTTTTTAAGACGAATAAATCGATCGTACATGATTTATGCGAAACTTTAACCGTTAACGCAGCGCACGTCAGGAAAGCTCTCAAAAAGAAAAAAATCCCCTTTTATACCACATTTTTCGTTTACACTCCGATTCTGTTAGTCGTAGCGTGATGCTATATAGCCTATAACCTTTCTCGATAAGCAGGCTATGCAACTCAAAAATAATTATTCAAATCGGTTCAGTAGTTTTCGAAATTACCGAGTACAACCAAACAAACAAACAAACTCTACAATTTTATAATATTAGTATAGATACTAACTGTGTCGTGCAGCCCACTACATTATAACAAATTTTTGAAGAATCTCAAGGAACACCTTATTTGTCTGAGATCAAAAGTATTTTTTGTGCTATTCTATATCATTATCTATATGTATGCTAAATCTAATCCAAATCGGTACAGCCGTTTTTGCGTGGAAGTGTAACAAATATCCATCCAGCCATTCCTTCGAATTTATAATATTACATAAACTTTTAAAATGCCGCGGGCTGCATGCTGCAAGCATGCAGCCCGCGGCATTTTAAAAGTTTATGTTGAATCCCGCGGAAACGACTTATTTTTCCGGGATAAAAATAGCCTATATGCTATTCATCACCTACATGTTGGCCAAATTTCATCCAAATCCGTTCAGTAGTTTTTGCGTGAACATCCTTCCATTCATCCAAACATCCAAACTTTCGCATTTATAATATTAGTAGGAAAAAAGGAAGTAGTATTACATAATCCTAGTTCTAAGATATGCACTTGTGTCTTGTACTCTGTGTTCTTAGAATTATATTTTTGCACTCTCGCTTTTGAGGTTGCTGATAGGTATTAGGTATCTCTCAGAGACAAGACTGCCCTTTGAACTTTCTAAAAATGACTTTTGTGTACTATGAAGTGATCGACAAATAAATAACTAAATATTTATTTAGCGATACAGTGAAATACATATTATATATTTTTATTATAAGCTTAATTAAATATAAAACACGCAATACATATTAAAAAAATAGTTTTGATAGTCGTCATACGAGTAGTCGGGATAAAGGGTAAAAATTATAGAATTAGCAGAAAAATGTCATTAATCAGTATATTTCTGGATTTAGTTTAAATCAGAGGATCATCATTATCATCATGTCGAGAGTCTTCGTAACCAGCGTGTTAGTTTGTACTTATTAAAAGAGTAATTAATGAATGTGGAAGAAGCAAGACAAGTCTGCAAGGATCGTGTTGTATGGCACTCGGTTCTCTCTGTCTACCGCTTAAGGGATCTGGTGTGAAGATATGTATGTATCATTATAACCTCAACCCAAGCAGGGCATGCTTCACCTAAACATGGCTACAACTTTCTGTCTTTCGTAGCTCGCGTCCTCTGACATCCAGCCGCTTTGTCAAGATCGCCAGTTTATCTGGTAACTTCCAAGCTTAACTTTGATGCTCAGGGTGTGGTCAATTATATACAGTCAGCTTAAACAATAAAGTTAGTGTTTTTGTTTATATGTCTAGTAGTTATTTGTTTATACATTTTTAGTAACAATATAATGTCACAAATCTCCTTGGAAATTAAAATCTTAATTTCTTATTTAAATTACGGATTTACGTAAAGAACTGGCTGAACTAAATCCATAAAATATATTTATCAGCAAAACTTATAATAAATAACGTAGTTTTCATATTCATATAAATAAATTAGCATTGGAATATGTAACAAAATCTTGTGAATTATGTATAAGTACATATAAATAGTCCAATTTCTTACCTTATGAATATTCCATGTCAATTCTCTTTGTGTCGTTAACCTGAAATTAAAAGAAGTAAATATTATGCTTTAGTTTATATTAAATCGCTCAAATATAAAATAATTAAATAAAATTTTCGTAAATAAAATATATATGTACATACATATTTATGTATACAGTATGTATATGTATATTTATTTAACACTTTACTGTATACAAAAATACATAACAACAACAAACAGAACAACAAACGAAAACAGTAGAGAAGGCGAGCTTATCCCTAATAAGAGATATCATATAGCTAACCCAATACAGTAAAATACATTGATAATACAGTGTCAAAATAGAACAAGTAGACAGTGTACAATATTAATTAAAACACAAAAAACTAACTCTATTTAATGATAATTATAGTGTATAAAAAAACTCGATTTTCGAAAATCGGGGAAAAAATCAAAATCAGTAACTTCCTCAACTACATACGTAGCGGGAAGTTAAAGAAATAACAAATAGTTTATATTCATGGATGCTAATTCTAATTTGCAGATAATCAAAATACAAACGAATCTAGTTATTTCAAGCAGACGATAAATATTATATATTATGTGTTATTTATTTTTATTAATTTATTTATATTTATGCACCACAAAAACGTACACAGGTTACACTTAATGCCTAAGGGTATACCATTGATATAAAAAGGGGTATATTATACTAGCCAACCTCGTGCTAAACAGAAACATGACTAACCGCCCGGCCACGCGAAACGGCAGCGGTGGCGGCGACGCGGCGAGCGAGGCGAAAGAAATAAACTCGCGCGGATTTTCAGGCTACGAGAACTTGCGTCCTCCGCCGTGACCAGTATATTCCGAGAGCAATATGACTTTTTCAACTTCATCTCGATATTGCTTGGAGAGGAGTAGTTTTGTAGTTCAACACTTACTATTTAGAAGAGAATGTGTAAATACATGACTTAAATGAGAATCGGGGTATAGTATAGACGTTGAATTTCACAAGAAATATGAGAAATACGTACTATACCAAGACAAATTTTTGGAATGATGGTCGAAACTCGAAACCTTTGATTTATAGTGTTGCCGCTTGATAGTACATTATTGATAGGGTTTCATTACTTCAGTTAGTACATTACTATTAATAAACAACAATACAATCGATAGCATCGATAATTTTCATGATTAAAAAAATAAACTATCAAAAATATCGATACTATCGATAGTATTGCTATTTAATATTGCATTAATCACAAGTACTATCAATAGTATCGATACTATCAAAACTATCGATAGTCAACTTTATTCTAATACTGACCGATGCTATCGATTGTGCAAACTATCGATAGTATCGAATATATCGATAGTCAATGCAATATTGACTAACAATACTATTGATAGAATCGATACTTTCTTTATCTCCAATGATTGATACTATCATCGCAATCGATAGTTTATTTACTTGCAGCGTTCAATACTATTGATACTATCGACGTCATAGTGTTTATAGATTAAATTATTGATTTTGTATTTTCAACATTTTGGGAAGAAAGAAAAATTGTATCTCTGGACTTTGTTTATACTTATGATGTGGTGACCAGACTTACAAATTACTGGCCGAGTACTCGTAGGTATTTAAAAATTAAAGTTGAAATGTTCATAGTGTATTTTCTCGGCAACTATAACTAAACCATTCTGGTTCCTAGACTATTCGCTAAGGCCGCCGGCATGCTCTGTGTTGATTCATAAATTTGTCTCACTCGCTCGCCGCCTCCCGCACCGCGCGACGGATTCGCTCGTCAAAAATCGTCCGTATCCCCACTGGTCGCCGCGCCGTGCGGCATGTTTAGTACTTCCCCATATATTTGTTTCAGACGCCAGACGCTTCGCCGTTCGCGCCGTGCGAAATTTCGCAAGCGCGAATTTCCCTTAATTTACTTAAAAATAGAGTAATCTTAACGTATAAAGACAAAATATCAAAAGAGAACAATATAACAAACTAACTTGAAATTTAAAGAATTACACATACAACACATATGTATATACATCAAGTATCACACATATACTTACTACATACATAATACATAGATAAATAACACATAAATACATATACATACCTATATACTAAATACATATACATAAATATATAAATACATACAATTAAAATCATCATACCACTATGAGCAAAGAACAAATTATCACTAATTATATTTAAATTAACTCTAAAGATCAAAATATAAATTTTAACCTTAGATTTTAACCGTCTCATTTTAGGTGACTTGCCTAATATCATCAGGAATTGCATTCCACAAACGAACTGCTCGATGGGAAAAAGATTGTTTAAAAGAAAATCTTTGTTTGTATGTTTGGCGAAACGGAACATGCAAGGACAAATTTTCTCGAGACCGCAGGTTCAAATTCAAACTATGTGTGTCACTCTGCCAAGCAAAAAATGACTTGAGGTACGCAGGAACAGACGGATCGTGTAATATAGAAAATAATGTACATAACATTCTAGAATCTCTGCGTTGACGTATAGGTTACCACTTAAGAGTAGCACGATACTGTATATGATCGAACTTGCTCAGACCGTAGATAAATCTAATACAGTTATTCAGAAGTCGATCTAATTTGTCTAGAAAAATTTGACTGAGATCAGAGTAACACACGTCGGCATAATCAATGATTGGCAGTACCAATGCCTGAACTAACGCAATTTTTATAGGCAAAAAATAGGCAAAAATTCTTGTGCCTATACAAGGTTCTCAGTGTGTGGTTAACCTTCTGACACACTCCCGTAATGTGTGGCACCCAGGTCAATGCGCCATCTATAATTAATCCCAGTTCTTTGACATGTGGGCAGAGAGGTATAGGTGTATTATTAAACTTGATAGGAGGTAAAAGATTTTAGATCCACTTGCGCAATCTGCCGGATGCTGCCTACTAAAATAGCCTGACACTTAGTCGTATTGACAGTAGACTTGGGTAGCTCCTGAACGAGAGATACAAATGAACTAGCGCTTGATTTCAATGTAGCTCCCAATTAGCTCAGTTGCTTAGTTCATAGTCCAACGGCTCAATCAGCTCTTCGAATCGCTAGCCGGCCGAGCGCAGCAGAGCGCCGTAGTAGGCACGAGCTAGGGCACGAGTTTCCCCGATCATCGACGAATAGAGAACGGTAACATACGCGGACTACGCGTATCGCGTACGCGTCACCACGCGTACACGACACGCGTAGTCCAGACATTTAAAGATTCCAAAGAGATGAAGACACTAGGTCTTTAGATGAGCTAAATGAGCTAAAGAGCTAAAAGAGTGATATAGCTCTTTTAATGAAAAGAGCTACATCTCTCCTTTCTTTTTAAGGAGACGTTTTTTACATTCCTAATTGACAGTAATCCCAAAATTACGAACCAGTTCAAAATATGCAGTAAGTCCTCATTTTATTCTATCTATAGCCGAATTTAGATCTGTTACCCTGGCGCTAGTATAAGATAAGTCATCTGCATACAGGTGATAAGAGCAATTTAAAGAAATAGTAACAGCTTTAATAAATAGTGAAAATAATAAAAGAGAAAGTATACCGCCTTGAGGTACACCAGCAAACAGATCACACAAGTCAGAAATGCTACCAGTACGTACTGCCTGCTGACGACCCCGAAGATAAGAAGAAAACCGATCCCTCACACGTGAAGAAAAACCAGTAAGCTTCAGTATCGCAAGTAGAACCTTATGGTCAACAGCATTAAAAGCATTGGAAAAATCTATCAAGGCTAACACCGTAACATCCATTGCTTCTCTGCAGTCATTGATGATCTTTAGAAGAGCCGTAGTGTACTATGACTATTCACTATTGTTGGTATATATTATCTGTTAGATACAGATATATAAATTGTCCCGACCAAAATAATTAATCTTAAATGATATTTTTAAATATTACCTATGGCAACACAAAATGTAACATTTGTCTTAGTCTTATGCTGGGGTCGCACTTGCGTCTACCGTCATAAAGCTTCGTGCAATGACAGGATAAATGCCTATTATCGGCTATTTTCGCATACTGCATGTGCCTTGGCGAGCATATAACGTCAGGATGATAGACATAAGTGCAGCATTAGTAAAAATCGGCACTTTGAAGTCGTTACTGTGGCGATTTTGTTCCATTTCGGAAATTTGTAGGGGTTTATTCCGCTTGCATGGGACTGATTTGTACTATCTATTTATTCTGTGTTTGTACCGGGGGGGCACTATGTGTGTAATTCCATGCCATCTGTTAATTATAGACAGGGTTTCTTCAATACTTTTTACTTGACAGGCTAGATGTCCATTCTAATCGATTTACATCCAAACAAAATATTATCATATTTTTATAAAATGTTTTACACATTCGATTAATTTTAAAACATGTTCTTAAGATGATAGAAGTGGCCAGCTTCTGTAAAATATTGTAACACCTAAGAGGTGTTACATTACTGCTTCCGTGTCGGATGCCCGATGGAAAGAGATAGCCATCGCCTATAGACACTAAAGATGTTGACATGTGAAAGGATGGTAATGCCACAATCATAATATGTTTACCAGCCATCTTACTCTTCCAACTAGAAACCGAAAATATGTCATATTTAGCATTGATGTCATGGCGGCAGGAATATGATAAGCGATAGTACCAAACCCAGGAAAGACTGCAAAATTCTACCACCTAGTGGTCACGATAATAGCTACAAGACTGGCCAATCATTCGCCTCTTACAAAGTACATGGTTAAACTACAATAGCAGATGGTGTTTTCTTAAAGTAGGCTCGGGTTAACATGGCGTCAATTCTGCATACTGTATTAATATTGAACATAATAAGCAACAAAATTATGAAACAAATTATCCAACATTACACTTAATGTTACATATATTTCAATAATTGAATACAGAAAAAGATTACGCTTTCTCTAATTACAATTTGTAATTTGATTAAACCTGTATTTTTCCTCAATTGTCCAGTTAGTAGGTTATGTATACGCGTTTGGTATTATTTTCTTATGTCATAGCAAACAAGTTAATTGTTCTTTTGATGGAAAGAGATAACCAGCGTTTATTGCAGACACACTCAATCTTTTTTTTATAGAAGCCACAAACACATTTTAATCCGAACGTTGCGGGCTCCAAAAAATATTAAGGGATTAATAAAAAAATCAAATTTAAAACTGTAAACAATTTTTCAAAAGATTATTGAGAACTGCTTTTGAATTACAGATTTATTAAACTATATTCTAGTAAAAATTTTTGTATTTATAATAAATACTTTAGAGAGAAACAGAGAGAGAGAGAGAGCTAAAGAATGTTAATAGTATTTTTTTTTAAATGACTGTTACAGCTGACCATAAGGGTGCACTTTTTGGACACTTTTATATTTTGGGGAACCATGCTCAAATATGTCCCATATTCTTTTTTCCTCTTTATCAGAACTTTTTAGTTGGTGATATTTTTACATTCAGACAAAAAATTATCGAGAATGGATGATTTATTTATGGTTTCCAGTTAATTTTTTTGTTTTTTTTTTTCACTGTTAAATTTGCACAGCTATTTTCCTTTTTAGCGCTGAGTTTGTATTGTATATTGGAAAATAGTGACTGAAAATCCAGCTTTTAAGAGAGGTAGCCACTGAATTTTCTGTCTCTCACGAGCCGATCCGTACCGTACTTTAGATAATCACTTTGGTATGACACATGTTGCCGCTGAGCTAATCCTAAAAGTTCTGAATTTTCATGAAAGGCATTGTTAATGGAAACTAGATGTGGGTTTATAAGTTTGACACGTAAACTAGTTAACAAGCTTTGGATTGGCGCCGCGCCTTCCGATTGAACCAAAACCGAAAAATTCCACGCCAAGTCGATCACAAGTCAAAGTCGTATTGGCTGTTTTCTTTGATTATCACGGTTTTGTGCACTCAGAATTATTATAGGAAGGTCAAAAAAAAAGAATATTATCTGAGCATTATGTGCCGTTTCAGAGACCAATTTGGCGAAAAAAGCCAGATTTGCGGAAAGAAAATTCTTAGATTTTGCACCACAATAATGCGCCTTCGCACAAGGGTAACAAAGCGAACGAATTTTTGACCAAAACCTCAACGAATACCATTGAGTAGCCAACCATATCTGGTATGGCGTTTAAGAGTTCAAATTTGACGAAAAGGCCAGATTTGTGGAAATAAAATTGTTAGATTTTGCACCACGGTAATGCGCCTTCGCACGATATAATACACGATAAAATTACTTCTTCCTTTTTTTGTACTCAAGTTACCGCTTCGTGGCACCTGTTTGCATTCAGTATAAGAAAAGAGAATTCGCGGCGAGAACCGAAATAAATTCCGAAAAACAGTTTAAAAAATGTTTTGATGATTGGAGTATTCGTAAGTGTATTGTTTTTGAAAAAGCATACTAAATGAAGACGATAACATAAATTTGAATGCATACTTTAACATTTTGGGCATTATTATTGATCGTTTCCCGGTACTTTTTTGACGCAGTTTTAAATCGATGAACTCATCTAACAATTAGTAATTACAATTTGAAATTGATGCCAAGCTCTGAGATAGTCGGATAGTCGTTCCTAAATGCCAGGAAGTCTTAACAAGAAACATTTTTTATCTGTACCTATCAGTTATTTTATCTGAAATTGTAAAGCAATTATCTTCAGAAATGTTAGCACGGTCTTCTGTAACCTTTATCGTAGTGCAGCCATTTGTTCTATATTTCTTCAAGACAAATATCTACCTAGCTTATCCTTAGAAGCAAACATTACATTTGCCATTTGAGATTGTAGTAAACTCAGGTTGAGATTATTTAGTACTAGCTGACCCGCGCAGCTTCGCCTGCGAGTAGATTAACACGTCGTCTAGATAGCTTTTCATACAAATTTCATCCCCTATTTCTACCCTTTAGGGATTCATTTTTGAAAAAAAAATAGTTTGATTGTTGTGATTGACATGTTTGCCCGCTCTTTAACTACTTCCATGCCAAATTTCATAAAAATCGGTTCAGCGGTTTAGCCGTGAAAGCGTAACAGACAGACAGACAGACAGTCAGACTTTCGCATTTATAATATTAGTATGGATTTTTGTTATATCAGATAGACAATATAGAAAATACCTCCATCCATAATTTTATTATTCGAAGTAAACTTCACTATTTTTTGTTTCTCTAATAAGCGCTAAATTTAAAACGTTTGAAACTGTAATACGATAGTGACAAGCACTGATGCTATTGTGACAGCAATAGATAAGGCGGTGGTACCAGACCTGGTCGAGAGAATGCGGAACACCACTACCTAATAACCATACTTTTGGCTACTAGGTGGTAATGTTTTGCCTTACCCATTCCTGTCGCAATAGCGTCAATGCTTGCCACTGTCGTTTTCTGTTTTGGAGGATAAGGTCACCGTTAACTCATGCATGTGGCATTAACACCCCACCACATGGATGTCTCTTAGCGATGGTTGTATCTTTTCATCAGGAGAATTTACTGCTTATTTGCTATCTTAAGTTATGAAAAAAATATTGCAATAAGCCGCAGTTTGAGTCTCGCTAGTCTATAGATACCAAAACTTGTTCATTTAATTCGTAGACGACTGTGCGTGCTCAGATTCACCTTCATTATTTATACTGCGTAACAATGGCATGTTGCGAATTAGTAACATTCATTGCTATCATGGAACATAGAACAACGGAATTGGCAAGTACAAACATTTGTATCAGGACCGCGATCGCCACACTCACACATAAAATAAGCATTATTGCATATAAACTACTAATGCAAACATTGTTTCATTGGTCGTTTTCATTTTAAACAACAATAATCCGAAACACACAAACAGAACATTTAAAAATATACCAAACTGCGTTACAATAAATTTTATTTTGCTACAAAAAAAAAAGAGTACGTCCTTTTGTTGTCTATTCAAAATAGACTCATCTATGTGTACAATAGTGAAACTTAAGATCTTAATAGTTTCGCTATTCTACAATAGATGGCAGTATTGATTTTTCCGTAGTTTTCAGTTGCTCATATTTGAGTAGAGAACTTTCTAGAACGATAACGTAATGACTGTCATTACGTATATCTTTCTAGAAAAATTAGGTCAACCTAAAATGAACTTTATATGTAAGGTGTACGGCTGATTTTAGCTTGACTTTCTATTATATCATTAGAGATTATATTAAATCAGGAATTTAATTAAAATAAAATGAAAATTGTACTCTCGAATGATATAAAATATCTCCATTTTTAATCATCTGTATTCTACTATCATTTCTGCATTCAAGGATGGCACAATACGGCATAATTCAGTGTATAATAGATTTTCGCACGACGACTATCTCCTAATGATATGGTAAGTATCACTAAGGCAATTTAGAGTAAAAGCGCATAATAGTGACGCACGCGGCACGCCCACTCTTCACTTCCCTTGTTCTATGTTCCATGATTGCTATGTAGATGACAGTACTTGTACTGTCATGCAAGTCAAAAAGTATTACCTGTAATGCTTCATACTCCGGTTTTAGCGGTATTTCTCGGGAACACGTCAATGAAAACCGGAACAAGCAAGTGTCTGACATCGAGAATCAGGTCGTCAATATAAGTTTTTAAGAACCTAATAAATAAAATATATCAATGGCATATCTCATCAATTACTTTCTTTTTATTTTTTCAGCATTTTCAAAACTGTGTACCACAATGTTAAACGCGCGATAATGGTCTGCCATTGTTGTTTTCCGATAATAATAATAATAATATATTTTCAAATCATAAAACGGCAGACGTAGTCAAATGGATTTAAAATTTTACAAAAATCGATGTCTTACCTGAGCGCCCGCCGCGTCCACCAGTTTGGGCTTAGTGACTCTCCATCTAATTTATGGTAGGTGTAAGGGCCTTACTGTACGAAACCCCAGGTCTGAGTGCTAAGTGTGAGTTTTTCTTTTCGTATTCGATCGTGAGCGCGTTTCGAGTTCACTAGGAATTTGTATGTGATTTGTACAGCGCCACCTAGTGGTAAACGTGAGAAACCAGTTTACCACTAGGTGGCGCTGTACAAATCACATACAAATTCCTAGTAAACTTCAAACGCGCTCACGATCGAATGCGAAAAGAAAAACTCACACTTAGCACTCTGGTCAAATACATACAGGTAGCTTCCCACTAACTCTTAAACTATTATGATGACTTACTTATGTCACTATTGAGTTAAATTATCATATTTTAAAGAATATACTCATATGGAAACAGTTTTACAAAAATAAACGTTACTTAAAACCGCTAATTACACAGCTGGTGCGTAAATATGAAAAAATTAAATTTATGTTAAAGAGTACTCATTCGAGTTCATCGAGTGAATGTCTTGCAAGAATTATTCTTATGCAGAATATTAGGCCTTAAAATGAAAACCTTAAGGGTTAACATCGCGTGTAAAGTACATATAATATGGTTATGAGGTATTTACTAGTGCGATATGGTAGGATGGTCAGCACTGGAGCGTGATGCTTTACTACCCAGCAAACTACATTTCTATCTGGCTCATGAAGTTTCTTCCTGCTTTTTTTGAATAACAGCTAATGTAATATTCAATAAAAATATATTTTATCTACTTAACTGTATTGTACATTTTTTTAAGTACAGTACTGCGATAAATGCTATTCACCTTGCTATTTTTTTGCGGTATATACGAACAATACTGTTTAAAATCTATACATATAATAAAATCGTATTAAAGTCAAAACTGTACATTGAATATTTTTTTAAAAGTATACAAAAATATAGTTTTTAGAATTTTTGTCTGTTTGTCTGTTTATCTGTTTGTCTGTATGTATGTCCGGGGTAAACTCAAAAAGTACTGCATGGATTTACTTCAAATTTTGTATGAATATTACTAACAGGTCGGGTCGACATATAGGCTACATATTATCACGCTATCACCTACTGGGGAGGTGCTGTGCGGATTAAACGAAGTCCGCGCACGAAGTCGTGGGCAACAGCTAGTTGGAAATAAAATTTTAAAACTAAGTTTCACTTAAAAATATTTAAATACTTTTGTAAAATTTAACCATCCTTACTAATATTATAAATGTGAAACTCTGTCTGCCTGTCTGTCTATATTGTGTTATACTTTTACGTATAAACCGCTAAACCGATTTGGATGCAATTTGACATGGAGATCGGGGTCAATAGGTTAGTTTTTGAAGTTATACTTCTTTTGGCGCGTTAGAGAATAATGATGAGAGTAATTCTGTTATGATATTTAAATAAAATTAATTTAACTAGTTAATGCGTTATAATAAAATTTTTGTTTCATTGTATACAAATACTTTTTCCTATTATTAGTTTCATTTTCTCTACAAAAGTAGGATAACGCGAAGGATAAAATTTTTAGAATTTTTTTTGTGGTTATTATAAATTTAAAAAGTATAACTTTTTATGTGCGTAGATAAGTACACACACACATTTTTTTCTTCAAAAATCAACCTCTGCCTTGCTTTAAATAAGGGATAAAAGTTTGTATCAAAAACTGTATCGTCGACATGTTAATCCAATCGCGGGCGAAGCTGCGCGATTCAGATAGTAGTATATCAATGTAATTTTAAAAGTTTATAAATGGTTCTGCCTTTCTTCTGTGCTAGAGTCGTCCGGTGTGAGTGTTGACCACATAAGGTCCAGGGTTTGATTCCCGGGTCGGGCAATTCAAAAATGGTTTTATTTTTCGATTTCAGTTTAAATAATACATAATATTTATAATATTAATAAAGGTAGATATATAGATACGACTAAAATTATCATGCCGGTTCTCTTGAAAGTAGGCAGCAGATTAAAATTTGGCATGGCACATTTCACACGTTACTGTTTATATCACTCGTTATGATATTTTGAATATGAATTCAAGTGTCACACCAGTTACGTGCATCGAAACCGTCTGTTAAGCCCTATTTCCACTTTGATTATTGCGATTGTGAGTGTCTAATGTAGGTGCTTAAACGTGAAGACAGGCGTTGATCAGTACGAGTGATTAGCAATCGCCGTCTATTCACTTTTACTAGGCTGAATAATAATCACTCGCACCGATCAACGGCTTTCTTCACGTATTTTGTGCTTAATACTAAGCACCTGTATTAAACGCTCGCACTCACACTAATCAAAGTGACTTTTTTCACTTTGGTTAGTGTGAGGCGCTGCGCTTTGCTTTACTTATAACGCGAGCGTAATTTAATTTAACGCTTGCGAAGCTACTATTAAGCTTATAATTCGCAGAAATTCATCGTGCGAAAGAGACAAAGCAACAACGTTTAAGCAAACACCGTGTCACCAGCTTAAAGAGAGAATATAGTGTTTCGCTTTACTAATTATTTATAAATAGTAATCACTGCGCGGCGATGTAACATACGGAAAAAATACACCCACTGTAACAATAATTGTCACTAATAAAATATAACGGCCGTGGTTTATCACTCGTGATAAAACAATGATAAAAAAACAAATAACTTCACGACGTGTTAGTGAAATTAAAATAGCTATAATTCCCATCGCTACAACAGAGTGGACTAAACGTCCAAAATCGCTTCTGATTTACTTGATTTGATTGGCTAGCGAAATGGACGGTCTCTTCAAATTTGCCATCTTCAACTATTATAGCTGGTAATTTACGATAACTGATACTTTTAGTCGTATGTGCTTTTCCGAGTCACCAAGGTGTTTAATACAATTTATCAAAACACAATCCCTAAGGAGGTAAAAATTACGCAAGTAAAGCCATAGGCACTAACAAGTACAATATAGGTATTTGAAAAACGATTAACATGATTGTGTAAAAAACTACTTCTATGTACTAACGTACGTAAAACTCAAATCATTTGATTTTAATACCGTTGTTGGGTTCAACACCATATTAAAATTAACCACGGTTGTCATTTAGCGCATGTTCTACCTATTTCATTTAAACTCAATGTGATATCTTCCGTGTTGGTCGGAGTATCCCTACAAGAACACAAAATCTGCCTTTCTGCCAGGCAGTTCGTAAAAGGCGAACGATTGATTATACGTGTCACTACCATCGTGACTACTAGATGACTACTAGATGACTACTAGATTTCCGCAACGTCTCGTTCGGCTTTCGTGACACGGTCTTACACATGGAACATAGAACAAGTGGAAGTGAAGAGTGGGCGTGCCGCGTGCATCACTATTATGCGCTGTTATTCTAAATTGCCTTAGTGAAACTTACCATATCTTTAGAAGATAGTCATCGTGCGAAAATCTATTATACACTGAATTATGCCGTATTGTGCCATCCTTGAATGCAGAGATGATAGTAGAATACAGATGATTAAAAATGGAGATATTTCATATCATCCGAAAGTACAATTTTCATTTTATTTTAATAAAATTTCTGATTTATTATAATCTCTAATGATATAATAGAAAGTCAAGCTAAAATCAGCCGTACACCTTACATATAAAGTTCATTTTAGGTTGACCTAATTTTTCTAGAAAGATATACGTAATGACAGTCATTACGTATATCGTTCTAGAAAGTTCTCTACTCAAATATGACCAACTGAAATCTACGGAAAAATCAATACTGCCATCTATTGTAGAATAGCGAAACTATTTAAGCTTATAGTTTCATTATTGTACAAATAGATGAGCCTATTTTTAATAGACTACAAAAGGACGTAAATACTCTTTATTTTTGTAGCAAAATAAAATTTATTGTAACGCAGTTTGGTATATTTTTAAATGTTCTGTTTGTGTGTTTCGGAGCAAAATAAAATTTATTGTAACGCAGTTTGGTATATTTTTAAATGTTCTGTTTGTGTGTTTCGGATTATTGTTGTTAAAAATGAAAACGACCAATGAAACAATGTTTGCATTAGTAGTTTATATGCAATAATGCTTATTTTATGTGTGAGTATGGCGATCGCGGTCCTGATACAAATGTTTGTACTTGCCAATTCCGCTTGTTCTATGTTCCATAGTCTTACATATTATTATTCCTGTCACAATTGCGTCAATGTTTGTAACTGTCGTATTTCAGATTAGAGGGTATGGCAGTCAGTAAACTGGTATGACCATCTGCACATAGATAGCTAAGCAACTTAAAGATCTTTTGTGTTCCTTATGTAATAGTTATAATGTTAAAAAATCTGCTTTCTTATATTTCAAAAGATGAATCAATAAATGATTAATGAGCAATTTAAGCATTCATACGTACATTCATTCTTCCAATCATTACGAGTTCATGGATGATGAAAATATTAGCGGATTAAGACCTAGTTATTAACTTATTAAGTAACGAGATTACCTAATCTTGTTAATAAATCGTTATAATGTTTGTTCCCAGAGATTAACTTCTAAAACCACGGTTGGGTAACGGGAGGAGCAATGATGCGCTACGTTTTTGTAATGATTCTCATCTTGTTTTACGCAGTAAATGACATTAATGTCGGGCTACATAATCGTCCGAAGATTCGTGACGTGTTGTCGCAATAAAATTTCGCAGTTGTATACACACTACAAACATATACCACTAGCTGTTGCCCGCGACTTCGTTCGCGCGGACTTCGTTAACTACGCACAGCTCCTCCTCCCCCATAGGTGACAGCTGCACCCAGTAGCCATTTATACATAAATAAATCTGTCACACATTATGGAGGCATTAGCCTTGTGTCTGCACCCAGTAGCCATTTATCTATAAAAAGTATCTTCACGCCCGTATCCCCGAAAGGGTAGGCAGAGGTACAACAAGTGCACCCACGATCTATAATATCTATATATATATACATATATAAAATCGTATGAAATTCAATGTATGTCCGGGGTAAACTCAAAAAGTACCGCATGTATTTACTTCAAATTTTGTATGAATATTACTAATGGTCCAAGAGCCCGTGAGTGCCAGACCTTCGGATTTTAATAAAAGCTGAAAATTTTTCTATGTGTGTCCCTAGTACAGGTAAGAATGATCCCCACCCATGAAGCTGAGGCAGCGGTGGCTTTGGCAGGTAACAGGTAACAAAGGTGTATAAAATTCGATCTCAAATTTATTATAAAATAAAACTGAATTTTTTTATATTTGATTCATAATAATATCAAAACTCGCATTGCTCATTGCCAGACAGTTAGTATGGTTCCAACCCTCTGCCGGACACCCTTAAATTATCATAATTTTTAATTATACTTACGTTATATTATAAAACCTAAATTTTATATATAATTATTTGGGGGCCTATTAATCTATGTTTACATAATAGCCGGACAGATTCGACGGTTCTATCATCTTGCCAGACGCATTCAAAGTGAGCAGTAGTTCGGAGAGAAAGGAGAGTATACAGTAACTAGTGCGAGTGAGACAGAGCGCTTGGTCTATTGCGGCCCTTCACTGCGCATCCACTGTTATTAAGTTCAAATTGTGCAGTTTATTTTTTTCTTAATCAAGAAATTTCACTAAATAAATTTTTAGTTTGAATAACAAATATTTAAAATAATACTCAGCAAAATTGTTCTAATATAACTTCAATCATATCGAAACTCTAATAATTTAATTTATATTATTTTTCATTTTTACGAAGTTTATTATTTTCAATTCTATCAAAATTGTAAAGTCAATGAATTAAAGTAATTCAAATTTAATTGTTTATTAATCAAAAAACAATTTCTTTTAAAATAAAAAAGTTACAGAGAAATACATTTATTTCAATTAAATCTTTAAACATTTTCATTATTTTCATCGTCGTCGTCAATACATCCATATTCCTCGTCACTATTATTCCATTCTGTGGATTGATCATCTTCAATATGGCCTTCTTCATTGTTTTCTGCAATATTAAAAAAAATAATCGCCTCTGTGGTGTAGTGGTCCAGCGTTGGCGTTGACCACATGAGGTCCCGGGTTCGATTACCGGGTCGGGCACTTTAAAAAAAAGTGTTTTTTCAGTTTTCTGAAAAACACAAAGTTGCCCGGGATTGGAAAGTGCCCGGTTGGCGATAGGCTTGCCACCTATCACATTTGTGGGACCAAGTATCTTCGGCTAATCGTGGGTGCACTTGTTGTACCTCTGCCTACCGTTTCGGGGATATGGGCGTGAAGATACTTTTTTTTAAAAACCAAGTTAATTTAATTACAAATAGTTCAAAATTAATGTACAATAATTAAACATAATTATCAAATACCTGGAACTGTTTTTAGAGATTCGCTGACATAATTCGGTACTTGATCTCCTTCAAACCATTTAAAATAGTATTGGTCATTTTCCAGTATCCAACCATTATTTACTGGTTTATATGCTGTTGGCTTTTGTAAGAAAGCGTTGTTCCATACGCTACATATGTAATTCGCTCGCAAAAATTGCTGCAATAGCTCACTTTTGCAAGTTTTGCACTTTTTTCTCATAATTCGTTGATGTTCATCGAAAAAAGTTGCAAAATTTGGATGCTAGCTGTTTACCACAAACAGCTAGCATCCAAATTTTGCAACTTTTTTCGATGAATATCAACGAATTATGAGAATATATTTTACAATTTTTCTTTAACATATATCATAAGCAAACAAACATATGTCTCACCTGATAGAGAAACAATAGCCTATAGACAAAAAAGATGTAAATGGCACGTTGCTACTTGTACTTATCCTTCAAACTGGAACACGATAATGACGGAATCGACGTTATTGCGGTAGGAATAGGTAAGGCGATGTTACCAAATACCTGAAGTGAGACGTTGCAGAACTCTAACTCTAACTAACGATGGTAGTGATATGTAATAGCCAATCGGTCAATTTTTACGACCTGCCTGGCAAGAACAGCAGTGGGTATATTCTTCAATGGAGTCCCGAACATCACGGGGAAATCTTCATATTGAATGACTAATTACTATATATATATATATATATATATATATATATATATATATATATATATATATATATATATATATATATATATATATATATATATATATGACCCACGGCCCACCTAGCTGTAAATATTAAAGGATCGATAAACTTATCGGAGATGTCGACATGTGGGAATCACTAATTTTAGTTCCATGGACGCACGCATCGGTCTACAGCGCCATAATGGCGATATTTAAATAGGCACAAAAATTCTTTGACAGCACCAACTCCAGTGGTAATATTATACACGTCATTGCTGTATACGCTACTGGCTCTCCGAACTACTGCTCACTTTGAATGCGTCTGGTAAGATGTTAAAACCGTCGAATCTGTCCGGCTATTATGTAAACATAAATTAATAGGCCCCCAAAAAATTATATATAAAATTTAGGTTTTATAATATAACGTAAGTATAATTATAAATTATAATAGTTTAAGGGTGTCCGGCAGAGGGTTGGAACCATACTAACTGTCTGGCAATGAGCAACGCGAGTTTTGATATTATGATGAATCAAATATAAAAAAATTCAGTTTTATTTTATGATAAATTTGAGGTAGAATTTTATACACCTTTGTTACCTGTTAACTGCCAAAGCCACCGCTGCCTCAGCTTCATGGGTGGGGATCATTCTTACCTATACTAGGGACACATATAGAAAAATTTTCAGCTTTTATTAAAATCCGAAGGTCTGGCACTCACGGGCTCTTGCTCTATAACAGGTCGGGTCAACATATAGGCTACATATTATCACGCTATCACCTACGGGGGATGAGCTGTGTGGAGTAAATGAAGTCCGCGCGAACGAAGTCGCGGGCAACAGTAGGAAAGTCAAAACTGTATGTAGCGGCTCAAACAATCACAAACGCTACAAGAAAAATAAAAAAAAATGAACAAAAATCAATAACAAATGGAAATAATGAAATTCAAAATAAAATCCTGAATCGCGATATCACAATTATTTATCTTGTAACACTATATACAAGTTTCAACGCTTCTCAAATGGACTTCGGTCCCCAGGCAGTACACCTTGCCTGGTCGGGAAGATCTTCCTTTTCCCTTCCTTGTCTTTGTGTGACGTCATCAACCTCCACAGTAATGACGTCACCTGACAAGCAGCTGGCCCGCTGGTTCCATCACTTCGACCCTTCCACGGTACGGACCAGCGGCGCCACAGTGGTGACCCCGACGTGATCCTTCCACGTCCATCCGTGACGTCATCAACCTTCACAGCGATGTCGTCATCCCGACGTGATCATCACCACTAACAGCTATCAATATGCCACAGTGGTGACCCTCGGCAAAACAACACGTATCAGCCTTCTGACCATCAGCGACTCTTGATACCCTCCTCTGCTTCCAAACAGCATCAGCCAGCTTCACAAGCTACGGCCTCATCTACGCTTTCCGGAATCCACTTCGAACTGCACACGTTCACTGGATCTCCACGCAGCAACCCTATCCCGCTCGTTCCGACTCATTGCGAACCACAGCGGAGGCGTACTCGTCCCGACTCACCGAGGACCGCGCTTATTCGGCTCGTCTCGATGCACCGCAGACTCGAGCACTCAAGGCACATACGCTTCACTGGCTCAACTAGATCGACCTTCGGTCTTGGGGGAGAGTATTGTAGCGGCTCAAACAATCACAAACGCTACAAGAAAAATAATAAAAAATGAACAAAAATCAATAACAAATGGAAATAATGAAATTCAAAATAAAATCCTGAATCGCGATATCACAATTATTTATCTTGTAACACTATATACAAGTTTCAACGCTTCTCAAATGGACTTCGGTCCCCAGGCAGTACACCTTGCCTGGTCGGGAAGATCTTCCTTTTCCCTTCCTTGTCTTTGTGTGACGTCATCAACCTCCACAGTAATGACGTCACCTGACAAGCAGCTGGCCCGCTGGTTCCATCACTTCGACCCTTCCACGGTACGGACCAGCGGCGCCACATGTACATTGAATTTTTATTAAAGAATACTTGGGGCGTGATCTACAATCGATATCGAAGCCAAAAATATAGTTTTTAGAATTTTGTCTGTTTATCTATTTGTCTGTATGTATGTCCGGGCTAAACTCAAAATGTACTGCATGGATTTACTTCTAATTTTGCATGAATATTACTAACAGGTCGAGTGAACATATAGGCTACATATTTTGGCGGTAGCCAGCACTACCGTCAGCTACCACCATCAAATGTCTAACCACGACGGTTATCTCTCTCTAACCGCGTGGGTTATCTCTGTATGACCATGTCGGTCATCCTAAATGTCTAACCACGACGGTTATCTCTCTCTAACCGCGTGGGTTATCTCTTTATGACCATGTCGGTCATTCTAAGTGTCTACCTACGATGGTTATCTCTTTCTACTAACTGTGGCGCCGCTGGTCCGTACCGTGGAAGGGTCGAAGTGATGGAACCAGCGGGCCAGCTGCTTGTCAGGTGACGTCATTACTGTGGAGGTTGATGACGTCACACAAAGACAAGGAAGGGAAAAGGAAGATCTTCCCGACCAGGCAAGGTGTACTGCCTGGGGACCGAAGTCCATTTGAGAAGCGTTGAAACTTGTATATAGTGTTACAAGATAAATAATTGTGATATCGCGATTCAGGATTTTATTTTGAATTTCATTATTTCCATATGTTATTGATTTTTGTTCATTTTTTATTATTTTTCTTGTAGCGTTTGTGATTGTTTGAGCCGCTACAATGTACGCCTCCGCTACAGCAGTAACGACGCCGCTACAGTGGTGACCCACGACTGAACAGGAAACGCAAGCAAAATCCACCAGTCTGAACTAAAGTCTCGCATCAAACGACGCAGAATGTCGCAAGACGTGGAAACACTTCTGCACGAGATCAAGAGGCTGTCCGCAGCAGTCGCCGAACTAAAGGCACAAAAAGCTCGTTCGGCACTTCTCCACACACCTCAGCAATGTCACAGCGCATACAGATCGCCATACCACAAAAGCGCAGAGAGCTCACCGTACTATAAATCCCGCTACGGCAAATACGGCAGCAGCTATCGATCCCGCTGCAACAACCACAGCACGTACAGCAGGTACAAAACGTATACATTTACCTCACAAACTCAGCCATGCCGCTTCCACCGTCGCTTTGGCGCAGCAGCATACAGATGCACTGAACCATGCACGTTCAGCAGCAGCACACGGCAAGTACACAACCAGCTGGACGCAGCACAATCAAGAGCAGAAGGTCAGTCACACCGCTTATTCGTCAAAGACAGAAAGACCGCACTACAATTCCTAGTCGATACAGGTGCGAACATATCAGTTTTACCACCACCAAAAGGGACAAAACTGGAACCTACAAAATTCAATTTATACGCAGCAAACAACACCGTAATTCCCACATACGGCGAACGAACAGTAACTCTGGATCTAAACCTGCGAAGACCATACACCTGGAAATTCATCGTTGCAAAGGTCAGCAAACCTATAATCGGGGCAGATTTCCTCAACCACCACAACCTTATAGTCGACATAAAAAACAGGAAGCTTATCGATCAAACAACGAAACTCGCAACAAGTTCTTACGTCACACAATCAAATTTACCTACAATTTCAACTATCAACAATGATAACGAATATCACAAAATACTAGCAGAATTTCCCGGCATCACCAGACTGACAGCAATGAAGCTATCGCCGAACACAAACGTCGAGCACTACATTGAAACATCAGGCCCACCACTGCATTGCTGCGCAAGACCTATTCCACCTCACCTATACAAAGAAGTCAAAGCTGAACTCGAAAACATGATGGATCAAGGCCTATGCCGACCAAGCAAGAGCCCATGGTCATCACCGTTGCACATAGTGAAAAAGAAGACAGGAGGAATAAGATTAGTCGGTGACTATCGCAGACTCAATGCCATCACAACGCCTGACCGTTACCCAATCCCTAGGCTGAAAGACTTCACCAACCAACTTCACGGCAAGACCATATTCACCACTTTAGACCTAAATAGAGCATACCAACAGGTCATGGTGCGCAAAAGCGATATACAAAAGACGGCGATCATCACACCCATGGGATTATACGAATTTCCACGAATATGCCCCGGCCTGAAGAATGGGGGCATGACTTTTCAAAGATTCATGCACCAGGTACTCCAGGGGCTACCCTTCACCTTCTGTTTTGTTGATGATGTTTTAATTGCTAGCGCTGATGAAGACCAGCACCGTCAACATCTCCGCACCCTACTAAAAAGATTCGAAGAAAATGGCATAACTATCAACCCATCAAAATGTGTGTTTGGACAAGAAAAGGTCAAATTTCTAGGCCATATAGTAAGCAAGGATGGAATCCTACCCTTACCAGAAAAGGTCATCGCCATCACGAAGTTCCCGAAGCCCACAAACGTGCAAGAACTACGCAGATTTCTGGGTATGATCAATTTCTACCGTGATCACATACCGAATGCAGCAATGATACAAGCACCTCTGCACGCATTTCTACACAACTGCAAGAAAAAAGACAAAACAAAGATCACCTGGAACGAAGAGGCAACCAACGCTTTCGAAGAAAGCAAAAAAGCTATACAAAACGCCGCACTATTAGCTCACCCATCGCACGAAGCACCATTAGCTATTTTTACAGACGCTTCCGACCTAGCAGCAGGATCCGTACTGCAACAAAAAACAAAGCAAGGATGGCAACCACTAGCTTATTTTTCAAAAAAATTTTCACCAACACAACGCAGGTACAGCACATTCGACAGAGAATTGCTAGCTATCTATATGTCTATCAAGCACTTCCGCAAGCTATTCGAAGGAAAACACGTAACAATTTATACGGACCACAAACCACTTACATACGCACTGATGAAGAAATCATCACCGTCGGAAACGCCAAGACGTGCAAGACAGCTAATGTTCATAAGCGAATTCACAACAGATATCCGACACATCAACGGAACCCTAAACGTTGTCGCAGACTCGCTTAGCCGATCCCCAATCGACGAAATTAACACCACACCTACAATCGATTACGAGAAAATCGCAGACGCACAAAACAACGAATTAACCACAATTCAACAATTAGCAGCACAAGAAAACCTAAAAATAAAAAACTTAACATTCCCAACACGCAAAGACAGCTATTTTGCGAGATGTCTACGTCAAACATACGACCTTACATCCCGCAACAATTCAGGGAAGAAATATTTTTCCAAGTACACAACCTAAGCCATCCGGGTATAAGAACAACGAGGAAACTAATAACTCAACGCTATTTCTGGCCAAATATGAACACAGACATCAACCTATGGGCAAAGCAATGTATTAAGTGTCAACAATGCAAAGTACAGCGACACACGCGTTCTCCCACCGGAACCTTTCCACCGACGGACAGATTTCAACACCTTCATGTAGATATCGTCGGACCTCTGCCTACCACGCAAGAAGGATACAGATACCTCGCACAATGATAGACCGTGTGACCAGATGGACTGAAGCCATACCTACAGACAACATCACAGCCGAGTCGGTAGCAAAAATAGTTTATGAAAACTGGATATGCAGATTCGGATGCACCTCAACCATCACGACAGACCAAGGCAGACAGTTTGAAGCACAGCTATTCAACAAATTATTACAAACAATGGGAATAAAACGAATTCACACAACACCAAGACACCCACAGAGTAACGGCATCCTCGAAAGATGGCACCGAACACTAAAAAACGCACTGAAAGCACGCCTATCACAATCTACATCGTGGATAGATCAATTATCAACAGTTATGTTCGGCTTACGCGCAGCGCCACGCACTGACACAGGTGTAAGCGCTGCCGAATTAACTTACGGTATGAACCTACGGCTACCCAGCGATTATTTCAACACAAAACCTAAGACGGGGCTAGAAACGGATATCGACTACGTAAACAGACTACGCGAAATAATTAATGCAGTCAAACCACAAGAAGCAAGTTCACACTCAAACTGTGTCTCAACATTCATTCACAAAGAGTTGCAATCAAGCGATTATGTATTTATCCGAAATGACGGTGTCAAGAAACCCCTACTACCGTCATACGAAGGGCCGTACAAGGTATTAGAGCGAGACGACAAATGCTACAGAATATTATTGCCTGAAAGACGCTCGCAATGCATTTCAATTGATCGCTTAAAACCAGCCTTCGTATTAAACGAAGCAACTGATAGCTTGCAAACGACCTGCACAAACAATAACACTCCGATGACGTCTAGCGAACCACCATCACCACCAGCTCTGGTACCACCTGAGAAGCGGACCAGGTCTGGAAGATTGGTCAAGCCACCAGTACGCTTCACTGGGCCGGCAGTACTTTGGCGGTAGCCAGCACTACCGTCAGCTACCACCATCAAATGTCTAACCACGACGGTTATCTCTCTCTAACCGCGTGGGTTATCTCTGTATGACCATGTCGGTCATCCTAAATGTCTAACCACGACGGTTATCTCTCTCTAACCGCGTGGGTTATCTCTTTATGACCATGTCGGTCATTCTAAGTGTCTACCTACGATGGTTATCTCTTTCTACTAACTGTGGCGCCGCTGGTCCGTACCGTGGAAGGGTCGAAGTGATGGAACCAGCGGGCCAGCTGCTTGTCAGGTGACGTCATTACTGTGGAGGTTGATGACGTCACACAAAGACAAGGAAGGGAAAAGGAAGATCTTCCCGACCAGGCAAGGTGTACTGCCTGGGGACCGAAGTCCATTTGAGAAGCGTTGAAACTTGTATATAGTGTTACAAGATAAATAATTGTGATATCGCGATTCAGGATTTTATTTTGAATTTCATTATTTCCATTTGTTATTGATTTTTGTTCATTTTTTATTATTTTTCTTGTAGCGTTTGTGATTGTTTGAGCCGCTACAATATTATCACGCTATCACCTACGGGGGAGGAGAAGTGCGGAGTAAACGAAGTTCGCGCGGAGAAAGTGGCGGGCAACAGCTAGGGTTTAATAAAAGCGTTACGGCCCGGCCACAGCTCGCGCGGCGCGACCGGCGACACGAATTGCGGCGCGGCGAGCGAAAACAAATGTAGGAAACTGTATGAAGTATGCCACAGCTACCGGCGACGCGAATTGCGGCGCAGAAAAACGCGCGACCAGCCGCGCGGTGTGATGAGCGAATAAAACAAAAGAGTACTTTTGTTTTATTCACTTGTAAGCCAGGGTTGGAATCAGAATAACATCCGTCCGTGCATCGTAGCGCCCTGGCGGATGGTCCGATTTAGTTGCGATTTTTTTTACTTCAAGTAAAAAAATCGCAACTAAATCGGACCATCCGCCAGCTCTATTTTGCGAGATGGTTTTTAGCTATGATTCAATAGAATGTGTGCAGCCGTTGAAAGCTCACCATCTCTTTTCCACTTGATGAAAGGAATTTAGCAACTTGTAAAGGCTTTATCGATGCTAAATTTTGTATTTTATTACTTCAATTATATTGTAATGACATGGTGACCTAGACCTGATGCTACAATATCTTCATTCGAAGATATCAGATTTTATTTAACTAGCAATATTTGTATGTAAATAAAACATTTTCTAAATATTGCAAACCATATTTATCGACTTCCTGATATTTATTTGTACTGAAACATGGCAAACTTTTGTAATTTCAATGACAATGAAATATTACGGTACTATCCAGCTAATATCATGATGTCGCCTGGGTATAGGGAATAGAACTCTCAGATGTAGAGTTTTGACGAGGCAACCAAGTTTTGGGTCATTGGTTTTATTGCTATAAGTACTAAGTTTAATTAGTACTCATAATGACGAGAAATGGAACATGGAGCCGCTAGAGCGTTATTGTAAATAGAAAGTGTTAAACTTTATTAAACATTGAAAAAAATTTTTTTTCATAATATTATTATTGATCCGTTTTCTCATGATCAGAAGCTACTTAAAAATGATTTTTTATAATTTTTATCTCCTATTGTTTAAAAAAATGTTATAAACAAATGCGTTGTTTATGAGATAATTTAAAAATTTTTTTCGATAACATAATCTTTGATGATAATTATGATTTTTTTAAAAAAAACCGTTTCTTAAAAAAAAATTTTATTGCTAAAAACGCATTTGTTGATTAACAATTATTTTCTCCCACTTCTAATTAATATTAAGGAACCATTTTTTTTTAAATCATTATTTATTTTTCTTTTTGATATAAAAAAAAAAAATATTTAATTTTTCATTGTTTATGTAATAAACAATTTGTTATAAACAAATAAATTTTTACCTTTTATTTTTGTTTCTTATTTTACTTAATGTCACAAAAACTGACATGATTTATTTTTTCTTTTTAATTTTTTTTACTATTTTTTTTAATTTTTAAATATTCGTTGTCTGTAATTTCGTCATTCTTGCCTGGTTTTTCATCCTTAAAATTATTATAATTTATAAACTAATGGAGATATGATGAAAACACCCAAGACTTATTTATTCTTTAACTAATAAAGACTATACTAGATAAAGAATAAATAAGTCTTGGGTGTTTTCATCATATCTCCATTAGTTTATAAATTATAATAATTTTAAGGATGAAAAACCAGGCAAGAATGACGAAATTACAGACAACGAATATTTAAAAATTAAAAAAAAAAATAGTAAAAAAAAAAATCATGTCAGTTTTTGTGACATTAAGTAAAATAAGAAAAAAAAATAAAAGGTAAAAATTTATTTGTTTATAACAAATTGTTTATTACATAAACAATGAAAAATTAAATAATTTTTTTTTATATCAAAAAGAAAAATAAATAATGATTTAAAAAAAAATGGTTCCTTAATGTTAATTAGAAGTGGGAGAAAATAATTGTTAATCAACAAATGCGTTTTTCAGCAATAAAATTTTTTTTTTAAGAAACTGCTTTTTTAAAAAAAATCATAATTATCATCAAAGATTATGTTATCGAAAAAAATTTTTAAATTATCTCATAAACAACGCATTTGTTTATAACAATTTTTTAAACAATAGGAGATAAAAATTATAAAAAATCATTTTTAAGTAGCTTCTGATCATAAAAAAACGGATCAATAATAATATTATGAAAAAAAAATTTTTTTCAATGTTTAATAAAGCTTTATAATTTTTCACCTTAGTAAACTGTTAATTACAAAATGAAAATTTACAATTTTTTAATTTTTCCAACGGGAATCTATTCTAAGACCTTTGAAAAATAGCTCCACGAAAGAAAAAAAAATCCTAGATTAATAGTTTAACAATTATCGCACTTGCAATGTTAATGTTCGTGCTACAAAAAATTGTTAATTAATTAATGGATAACTTGTTGAAAAATCGCGATAAAAATTTTTTGACCACGGATTATTGTTTATTGATCTGTCCTGTAGGTACCTGAATTTTTTCAAATTTTAATTTTCATATTTAATAAGTTTAAATAATATTTATTCATTAAAGGTCCGAAGGAGGCGTGGCTTGCGCAAGCCGGAGTACCCGTTTTCGGGCGTATTTTCAACCCTCTGGGAAAATTATAAATATTAGTCCTACAATTCCGGGAGTCGGAACTTTTTTTAGGAAATTTCCTCCTTTTTCTGAATCTTTTTTCAAATTTGAAAAATCTTTATTAGTTTATGAGATATTTGCAAAAAACTAAACCCCCCTTTTTATTTTTAGTTAATTGTTAATAACTTTTGTAATTTTTATTTGCGGAACTTCATTGTTTTTCGAAAACTATCTAGATGCCATTCCGAATCGAATGACACCTCAATCATAATTTTCGGAGACTGCTGAAAAAAGTTGACCAAAAAAGCACTTGTTGACCAGACTATATATATAATTATATAGTCCTTATACTTAGAGGATTATTCTATGGTTCTATACTTAGAGGAATGTCCTCTTTTGATAAGAAAAACAATGAATCGTGCGTGATTCAGAACGCAGCAAAGTAATAAGTAGGCACTTTGTTGCGTTCCGAATCATTTACGATTTTTTTACTAATTATATTAGTCATAAGTGATATTATGCCAACATCTTGTCACATATGTGACAATATTAGATATAACTCGGCTCCCACTTGGCCGATTTTCGGATGGTTGTGCCCACAACCATTTTCGAAGGTTGGATACGCGCTCGAGTGTTCTGCTCTCGTTTTGCCTAAATCAAGCAAATTGATAAAGTAAAAATGTTTCTATGTTATTTATGTTACACTTTTGAAATATCAATTGGTAGTCTGGGGTAGGTGCGTTGTACGGCATTGCTATCCGTATATCGTGATGGTAATGCCTATGATGGTATGGATGGTATGGTAATGCATATAAGTCGACGCCGGAAACCGAAAGCGTAGTAGTCCACAAGTTACGAAAAAAAGTTTTATTGAACTATTTGAATAATAAAAAAGTCCACATTGCGCCATCCCGGTCTTGTAGATTTTCGATAATAAACAGTAAACAAAATGACATTTAAAAAACTTACTTTAGCTCAAAAACCGCTGCATTATGGTTTTTTTTTTAATTCGAACAGTTCAATAAAACTTCGTAATTTGTGGACTTATACGTTTTCGCTTTCCGGCGTCGAAGTTTATCGGCTACCATACATTCCAAATCGGAATACAACAGTGACAAGCATTGACGCTATTGCGGCAGAAATCGGTAAGGCGGTCGTACCAAGCCCGGGCGAAACGTTGCTGAACTCTACCTCCTGGTAGTCATGATTAGTATTTTTCATATAAACTATTTTATGATAGCACGTTATAGACTATAAACTATACTTTTCTAGCGTGCTACATTATAAACTATATTATCACGTGTACCTGAACAATGATCGCGCGAGCCGGCCGAGATAGCGCGTGACTCTCCACAACGTCATACAGCGAGCAATGTCTGAGCGCTATAACGCTATAAACTATGTTATAACGTCTAGCGTCTACGGTCTTGGGGGTCATCCATAAATTACGTCACACAAATTTAATGATTTTATAACCCCTCCCCCGTCCTTGTCACAGCTGATCACATTTGTGAGACCCCTCCTCCTACCTAATGTGATATCACATATTTTACAATTTTAGATTGAAAAAATGATTTTAGATTATTTTTTATTTATACTTACAGTATTACAGGTATTATATTTTAAAAAAATGTGAACCCCTCCCTACCCCTTGTCACACAATGTCACACTCCTTCGACCCCCTCCCTCCCCCTTAACGTGTCACGTAATTTATGAATGGCCCCTAGCACGGTACTCGTTAGATCGTGTAGTTCGTAACTTTGTAGGTTATAATGTTATAACTACGGCCTACGTTAGCCGCTAGGTATATAACGTGGCGTTATGTTACAGCGCCGAATGTGAATCTAAATAGCGTACGCTATACGTTGAGTACACATAGCGCACTATAATTATAATGCGGGAGTGACAGGTGTAACCAATCGGTCACGCCGGCCAAGCAGATATTCTATTATTAAAAGAGGTAAAAAACCGGGGACTTCTAATACAGGCATCTCATGCTTAAATGGAGTATCCCAGTTAAAGCATAAAATATAATTAGGTACATTAATTAGTAAATAAACGGTTATTATTATAATTATTATTAAAAGGGGACCTGGCCTAATTATTTAACTCATAGTGTTATTATTTGTTTAATTTAGATAATCTGGCAGAGAATGTTAATAAGAATTAATTCCACCTTTATACTTTGTTACACAAACTCATATTTACACAAAACCATTATATTATAGTAGGTAGAGAGGATTGAGTGCCATACATCACGATTCAGACAAGACTCGCCGTGCTTTCTCCACATTCATAACTCTCTTCACGCAATCACGCCGGTTTTGGAGACTTTGGTTGTACATAAATTTAAATAAATAAATAACTATTTTGTATAGAAATGGAAAATTAACCAAGTAAGAAATTAAAAATTGATTTTTAAAGTAACTGGCACATATATAGCGTATTATTTAACACCTCTAGACGAAATCAATAAATGCATGCTTTCACATCCTGTTCAGTGTGCTATCATATGTAGATTAAAAAACAATATTACCATATAAAATCAGATATTATTTACCATACTAATATTATAAATGCGAAAATTTATCTGTCTGTTACGCTATCACGGCTATCACTTAATCGATTTTGATGAAAGTCAAGGAAATTGTTAAAGATTAACCGCCTTATTACAAAAACGTACTTAGTACCGGATTTAAAGCAAGACTAAGAAGTCTGGGTTTGTGACGTTAAAAAGTTAGTTCCAGTACTAAAATCATTTTTATTTCCTCGGACTAGCGCAAAACATGGTTTTAGAATAACGTTTTATTTAGATTTAAACTTTGGTAAGTACCATATTTAAACTTCGTTTTGGAATAAAGCGGTTAGTGTCTTACATTTTCCTTTCCGTAATAGTGCTAGTATCTGTAATGTCGTTTTCCAGTTTGGGAGGTAAGGTAACCAGTAATTTTATATTTATGTATAAGCTCGTAGATTTGCATTTATTCAAAAGCACTTAAAATTCTCGGCCTCGATAATTGCAATAACAAACAATCGGTAAAAATCGGTAAAAAATTACATTGAAGATCACTAACTGATAACTGACGTGATCTCATCAACTGACAAATCAGTGAACTGTGATATATCAGAGAATCTATTCACGTTCAATTCATTCTGCCTACTCATTTCCCCCGTGTTGGTCCAGGCTCCTTTGAAGAATAGGCCAACTGCCGTTCTGCCGGGCAGATCGTAAGAGGTGATAGACTTGCTATGCGAGTCACTACCATCACACTACTAGGTGGTAGAGTTCTGTGTTGTCTCGCCCGGGACTGGTATCAACACCTTACCTATTCCTGCCGCAATAGCGTTAATGCTTGTCATTGTCGTGTTCCGATTTGGAGGGTAAGGTAGCCGGTAAACTTATACATTTGGCTTTAGACCCCGCCACAAGATAGCAACGCACCATTAATATCTTTGGTGTCTATAGGTCTTGGTTGACTCTTTCCATCAGGAGACCAATCTACTTGTTTGCTATCTTATGATATCAAAAACAGACTTTTACTTCTTCCATGGAGTTTTTATGACAAGGAAATAGAGGTGTGGATTATTGTTCGAACAAACTATTTAATGATAGCGCGTTATATACTATAAACTATATTTTTCTACGCTTTACGTTAGTAGACATAGCGCGCTATTATTATAAGGCTATGCATTATATTAACCACCACAACTTTATTTATTAGTGTCGTCTATATTCAGACGCCGAAATAACTTCTAGTAAAACCTAGAAAAATCGTAATAGCACTTTGGTCGGACCCGGTGGTGATCTAATCCGAGACTTTATGATCTAAGCTGAATATGCTAAAATAGCTTATTCGACTAATCTAGACACAGCATAATAATAAGTTGACTCGCTGCATAACATTATTAATTTATTTAACACTTTTCCGACGAAGTTCGTTATTATAAAAATATTAATTTCAAGTTCTATTCAAAGTACATATTATAAGGAAAATAATTATTTGGGTATACATTTTTATTATGATTATTTTACCGTTAATTTAGTTATTAAAATATTATGATACTTGTTTTAATACTTAGTAATTCACTTGCCACTACAATATTTTCACATCGTGATCCAAAACGGCGCTGCAGCGCGCTGTTCACTTTTAACTCGCAATATCATGTAACGCTATACAGTCGATAAAATACAGTCTAAAGCTCTGCCCATCTTACTCAGAGTACACATAATAATGTAAATGTAACCGCCCGGCCACAGCTACCCGCAGCGCGTCCTGCGACGCGAAATGCGGCGCGGTGAGTCGCGCGACCATTTGGGTAAGCCACAGCTCGACTTGTTGCGACCGCGGCGGCGTACCGCTCTGAGCTGTCACACCTATACTAGCCAGTACCAGGGTCGGATTTTGTAATACTATTTTTACTATATTCTTTTGAAGCCTAGTATATATTATCGTAACGTTAGGATTGTACGCAAAAATACCATTAATGTTGATACTTACATATATTACCTTATCATTAATTCAGGACTTTTGAAATTACATTTCTTTAGGCGCGTAATATTTCTTTAGGCAGCAAGTGAAATTTTAAGTTGCACGCACATTGCCGTAACGTAAAAGTTACAGGTTGTCCGCTGAATTGCTCATTAAGTCCCGAAATCCTTGACTATCCTTTTCCAGTCCCTTTATTACTTTAATGTAATTAAGTATTTGCATGCAATTAAAATCTATCAGAAATCAGAAATCAGAAGTACTTTATTCAATTCAATAAAAGTATTCAATAAAACTTTTTACAAGTTATTTTGACACATCAACATATTTTTTAAAAGCTACTACCGGATCGGAAACGCGGCCATTATTTTTTAATGACGCCAAAGAAGTATAACTTCTCACCCGCGTATATAAGTACACGCACCCATTTTTTAACGTATGGCAACGTAGACATTTTCCGTGCAATTTTTAGTAACTACGATCGTTTTTGTTGTAGTAAGCTGTAGAAAGAATGGATTTTTTATTAATATGAGTGAGATGAATGTATAGGAACAAATTTTGTTTAACGTAAGCCGACATTAAATTGAGAAAATGCTGTGAAGTTTTTAGATTAAGTATAAATTTCGGTGTATATACTAAATTAAGTTTAATATTATTTTAAGTATAAATTTAAAATAATATGTAAATAACTAATTATTTATTTAATCAATAAATCAGCATACTAACTCTAAATTAAAATTAAAAAAAAACCGACACTTTTTTATCGCCAGCCCTCCATTTTACTTCAGTTTCATAATAAGAGCAAAACGTAAAAGGAGCTGATGATCTTCGAAAGAGGATCCTGCAGCATAAAGTTAAAGGTAACCTTGACCTGTGGTTCCTTACTCAATGAACTTGAGCTGTTTTATTGCCAAGCTCCCGAGGTCTCCAGCTCCGCCATGTAAATCTATCAAAATAAGTGAATCTTCTAGCAATAAAGGTTATATCAGCCCAATTTCAAGTGTTCACTTTCCAGTTCCATCATTATATTTTAAAAAACATTCAGCATCTAAGTGTTTGCCCAAACAAATTGAAGTAGCCTACACTCAGTGGCTTTTAACTGATCAAGCTTAGAAGATCACATGGACTTCCTTCCGCTCTATCATCAGATACTGGAAGCTATCCTATTCCACATTCCTTAAAATAAAAAATCAAACGAGTCCAAAATTGATCGTGTTGCTCAATTTTAATTAAAAGTTTTGATAACCTCCTTCCTGTTTCATCATAATACCCTGTAAATCATTTAGTACCAGGATATTTGTTAAAACAAAACAATTGAGTCCAATCTAAATGGGTTTTTCTTGTTTAGTTTATAACTTACCATGGCCACCTTCGAGTTTGATCGTTAAATCCTAAGTCGGGATGAGCATCAGATCCTAGAAATCGGACGATTTCTAGGATCTGATGCATCAAAATGTTTGTCAGTACAAGACAATTGAGCGCTAAATCAATAAACTTACCTTGTTGAGCTTAGAAGTTTATTATCTAAGCATTTTGCATCTGGATGTGAGAAGTTTCTATATTATTTTTTTGGCTTCATCTTCAGAGTCTCGTAATAATGAAAAATATCTTATTGCAACGAAACGAACGACTCCAAACTCTACTATCTTAACACTTTCTATTTACAATAACGCTCTAGCGGCTCCATGTTCCATTTCTCGTCATTATGAGTACTAATTAAACTTAGTACTTATAGCAATAAAACCAATGACCCAAAACTTGGTTGCCTCGTCAAAACTCTACATCTGAGAGTTCTATTCCCTATACCCAGGCGACATCATGATATTAGCTGGATAGTACCGTAATATTTCATTGTCATTGAAATTACAAAAGTTTGCCATGTTTCAGTACAAATAAATATCAGGAAGTCGATAAATATGGTTTGCAATATTTAGAAAATGTTTTATTTACATACAAATATTGCTAGTTAAATAAAATCTGATATCTTCGAATGAAGATATTGTAGCATCAGGTCTAGGTCACCATGTCATTACAATATAATTGAAGTAATAAAATACAAAATTTAGCATCGATAAAGCCTTTACAAGTTGCTAAATTCCTTTCATCAAGTGGAAAAGAGATGGTGAGCTTTCAACGGCTGCACACATTCTATTGAATCATAGCTAAAAACCATCTCGCAAAATAGAGCTGGCGGATGGTCCGATTTAGTTGCGATTTTTTTTACTTCAAGTAGTAGGTCACCATGTCATTACAATATAATTGAAGTAATAAAATACAAAATTTAGCATCGATAAAGCCTTTACAAGTTGCTAAATTCCTTTCATCAAGTGGAAAAGAGATGGTGAGCTTTCAACGGCTGCACACATTCTATTGAATCATAGCTAAAAACCATCTCGCAAAATAGAGCTGGCGGATGGTCCGATTTAGTTGCGATTTTTTTTACTTCAAGTAAAAAAATCGCAACTAAATCGGACCATCCGCCAGCTCTATTTTGCGAGATGGTTTTTAGCTATGATTCAATAGAATGTGTGCAGCCGTTGAAAGCTCACCATCTCTTTTCCACTTGATGAAAGGAATTTAGCAACTTGTAAAGGCTTTATCGATGCTAAATTTTGTATTTTATTACTTCAATTATATTGTAATGACATGGTGACCTAGACCTGATGCTACAATATCTTCATTCGAAGATATCAGATTTTATTTAACTAGCAATATTTGTATGTAAATAAAACATTTTCTAAATATTGCAAACCATATTTATCGACTTCCTGATATTTATTTGTACTGAAACATGGCAAACTTTTGTAATTTCAATGACAATGAAATATTACGGTACTATCCAGCTAATATCATGATGTCGCCTGGGTATAGGGAATAGAACTCTCAGATGTAGAGTTTTGACGAGGCAACCAAGTTTTGGGTCATTGGTTTTATTGCTATAAGTACTAAGTTTAATTAGTACTCATAATGACGAGAAATGGAACATGGAGCCGCTAGAGCGTTATTGTAAATAGAAAGTGTTAAGATAGTAGAGTTTGGAGTCGTTCGTTTCGTTGCAATAAGATATTTTTCATTATTACGAGACTCTGAAGATGAAGCCAAAAAAATAATATAGAAACTTTTCACATCCAGATGCAAAATGCTTAGATAATAAACTTCTAAGCTCAACAAGGTAAGTTTATTGATTTAGCGCTCAATTGTCTTGTACTGACAAACATTTTGATGCATCAGATCCTAGAAATCGTCCGATTTCTAGGATCTGATGCTCATCCCGACTTAGGATTTAACGATCAAACTCGAAGGTGGCCATGGTAAGTTATAAACTAAACAAGAAAAACCCATTTAGATTGGACTCAATTGTTTTGTTTTAACAAATATCCTGGTACTAAATGATTTACAGGGTATTATGATGAAACAGGAAGGAGGTTATCAAAACTTTTAATTAAAATTGAGCAACACGATCAATTTTGGACTCGTTTGATTTTTTATTTTAAGGAATGTGGAATAGGATAGCTTCCAGTATCTGATGATAGAGCGGAAGGAAGTCCATGTGATCTTCTAAGCTTGATCAGTTAAAAGCCACTGAGTGTAGGCTACTTCAATTTGTTTGGGCAAACACTTAGATGCTGAATGTTTTTTAAAATATAATGATGGAACTGGAAAGTGAACACTTGAAATTGGGCTGATATAACCTTTATTGCTAGAAGATTCACTTATTTTGATAGATTTACATGGCGGAGCTGGAGACCTCGGGAGCTTGGCAATAAAACAGCTCAAGTTCATTGAGTAAGGAACCACAGGTCAAGGTTACCTTTAACTTTATGCTGCAGGATCCTCTTTCGAAGATCATCAGCTCCTTTTACGTTTTGCTCTTATTATGAAACTGAAGTAAAATGGAGGGCTGGCGATAAAAAAGTGTCGGTTTTTTTTTAATTTTAATTTAGAGTTAGTATGCTGATTTATTGATTAAATAAATAATTAGTTATTTACATATTATTTTAAATTTATACTTAAAATAATATTAAACTTAATTTAGTATATACACCGAAATTTATACTTAATCTAAAAACTTCACAGCATTTTCTCAATTTAATGTCGGCTTACGTTAAACAAAATTTGTTCCTATACATTCATCTCACTCATATTAATAAAAAATCCATTCTTTCTACAGCTTACTACAACAAAAACGATCGTAGTTACTAAAAATTGCACGGAAAATGTCTACGTTGCCATACGTTAAAAAATGGGTGCGTGTACTTATATACGCGGGTGAGAAGTTATACTTCTTTGGCGTCATTAAAAAATAATGGCCGCGTTTCCGATCCGGTAGTAGCTTTTAAAAAATATGTTGATGTGTCAAAATAACTTGTAAAAAGTTTTATTGAATACTTTTATTGAATTGAATAAAGTACTTCTGATTTCTGATTTCTGATAGATTTTAATTGCATGCAAATACTTAATTACATTAAAGTAATAAAGGGACTGGAAAAGGATAGTCAAGGATTTCGGGACTTAATGAGCAATTCAGCGGACAACCTGTAACTTTTACGTTACGGCAATGTGCGTGCAACTTAAAATTTCACTTGCTGCCTAAAGAAATATTACGCGCCTAAAGAAATGTAATTTCAAAAGTCCTGAATTAATGATAAGGTAATATATGTAAGTATCAACATTAATGGTATTTTTGCGTACAATCCTAACGTTACGATAATATATACTAGGCTTCAAAAGAATATAGTAAAAATAGTATTACAAAATCCGACCCTGGTACTGGCTAGTATAGGTGTGACAGCTCAGAGCGGTACGCCGCCGCGGTCGCAACAAGTCGAGCTGTGGCTTACCCAAATGGTCGCGCGACTCACCGCGCCGCATTTCGCGTCGCAGGACGCGCTGCGGGTAGCTGTGGCCGGGCGGTTACATTTACATTATTATGTGTACTCTGAGTAAGATGGGCAGAGCTTTAGACTGTATTTTATCGACTGTATAGCGTTACATGATATTGCGAGTTAAAAGTGAACAGCGCGCTGCAGCGCCGTTTTGGATCACGATGTGAAAATATTGTAGTGGCAAGTGAATTACTAAGTATTAAAACAAGTATCATAATATTTTAATAACTAAATTAACGGTAAAATAATCATAATAAAAATGTATACCCAAATAATTATTTTCCTTATAATATGTACTTTGAATAGAACTTGAAATTAATATTTTTATAATAACGAACTTCGTCGGAAAAGTGTTAAATAAATTAATAATGTTATGCAGCGAGTCAACTTATTATTATGCTGTGTCTAGATTAGTCGAATAAGCTATTTTAGCATATTCAGCTTAGATCATAAAGTCTCGGATTAGATCACCACCGGGTCCGACCAAAGTGCTATTACGATTTTTCTAGGTTTTACTAGAAGTTATTTCGGCGTCTGAATATAGACGACACTAATAAATAAAGTTGTGGTGGTTAATATAATGCATAGCCTTATAATAATAGCGCGCTATGTCTACTAACGTAAAGCGTAGAAAAATATAGTTTATAGTATATAACGCGCTATCATTAAATAGTTTGTTCGAACAATAATCCACACCTCTATTTCCTTGTCATAAAAACTCCATGGAAGAAGTAAAAGTCTGTTTTTGATATCATAAGATAGCAAACAAGTAGATTGGTCTCCTGATGGAAAGAGTCAACCAAGACCTATAGACACCAAAGATATTAATGGTGCGTTGCTATCTTGTGGCGGGGTCTAAAGCCAAATGTATAAGTTTACCGGCTACCTTACCCTCCAAATCGGAACACGACAATGACAAGCATTAACGCTATTGCGGCAGGAATAGGTAAGGTGTTGATACCAGTCCCGGGCGAGACAACACAGAACTCTACCACCTAGTAGTGTGATGGTAGTGACTCGCATAGCAAGTCTATCACCTCTTACGATCTGCCCGGCAGAACGGCAGTTGGCCTATTCTTCAAAGGAGCCTGGACCAACACGGGGGAAATGAGTAGGCAGAATGAATTGAACGTGAATAGATTCTCTGATATATCACAGTTCACTGATTTGTCAGTTGATGAGATCACGTCAGTTATCAGTTAGTGATCTTCAATGTAATTTTTTACCGATTTTTACCGATTGTTTGTTATTGCAATTATCGAGGCCGAGAATTTTAAGTGCTTTTGAATAAATGCAAATCTACGAGCTTATACATAAATATAAAATTACTGGTTACCTTACCTCCCAAACTGGAAAACGACATTACAGATACTAGCACTATTACGGAAAGGAAAATGTAAGACACTAACCGCTTTATTCCAAAACGAAGTTTAAATATGGTACTTACCAAAGTTTAAATCTAAATAAAACGTTATTCTAAAACCATGTTTTGCGCTAGTCCGAGGAAATAAAAATGATTTTAGTACTGGAACTAACTTTTTAACGTCACAAACCCAGACTTCTTAGTCTTGCTTTAAATCCGGTACTAAGTACGTTTTTGTAATAAGGCGGTTAATCTTTAACAATTTCCTTGACTTTCATCAAAATCGATTAAGTGATAGCCGTGATAGCGTAACAGACAGATAAATTTTCGCATTTATAATATTAGTATGGTAAATAATATCTGATTTTATATGGTAATATTGTTTTTTAATCTACATATGATAGCACACTGAACAGGATGTGAAAGCATGCATTTATTGATTTCGTCTAGAGGTGTTAAATAATACGCTATATATGTGCCAGTTACTTTAAAAATCAATTTTTAATTTCTTACTTGGTTAATTTTCCATTTCTATACAAAATAGTTATTTATTTATTTAAATTTATGTACAACCAAAGTCTCCAAAACCGGCGTGATTGCGTGAAGAGAGTTATGAATGTGGAGAAAGCACGGCGAGTCTTGTCTGAATCGTGATGTATGGCACTCAATCCTCTCTACCTACTATAATATAATGGTTTTGTGTAAATATGAGTTTGTGTAACAAAGTATAAAGGTGGAATTAATTCTTATTAACATTCTCTGCCAGATTATCTAAATTAAACAAATAATAACACTATGAGTTAAATAATTAGGCCAGGTCCCCTTTTAATAATAATTATAATAATAACCGTTTATTTACTAATTAATGTACCTAATTATATTTTATGCTTTAACTGGGATACTCCATTTAAGCATGAGATGCCTGTATTAGAAGTCCCCGGTTTTTTACCTCTTTTAATAATAGAATATCTGCTTGGCCGGCGTGACCGATTGGTTACACCTGTCACTCCCGCATTATAATTATAGTGCGCTATGTGTACTCAACGTATAGCGTACGCTATTTAGATTCACATTCGGCGCTGTAACATAACGCCACGTTATATACCTAGCGGCTAACGTAGGCCGTAGTTATAACATTATAACCTACAAAGTTACGAACTACACGATCTAACGAGTACCGTGCTAGGGGCCATTCATAAATTACGTGACACGTTAAGGGGGAGGGAGGGGGTCGAAGGAGTGTGACATTGTGTGACAAGGGGTAGGGAGGGGTTCACATTTTTTTAAAATATAATACCTGTAATACTGTAAGTATAAATAAAAAATAATCTAAAATCATTTTTTCAATCTAAAATTGTAAAATATGTGATATCACATTAGGTAGGAGGAGGGGTCTCACAAATGTGATCAGCTGTGACAAGGACGGGGGAGGGGTTATAAAATCATTAAATTTGTGTGACGTAATTTATGGATGACCCCCAAGACCGTAGACGCTAGACGTTATAACATAGTTTATAGCGTTATAGCGCTCAGACATTGCTCGCTGTATGACGTTGTGGAGAGTCACGCGCTATCTCGGCCGGCTCGCGCGATCATTGTTCAGGTACACGTGATAATATAGTTTATAATGTAGCACGCTAGAAAAGTATAGTTTATAGTCTATAACGTGCTATCATAAAATAGTTTATATGAAAAATACTAATCATGACTACCAGGAGGTAGAGTTCAGCAACGTTTCGCCCGGGCTTGGTACGACCGCCTTACCGATTTCTGCCGCAATAGCGTCAATGCTTGTCACTGTTGTATTCCGATTTGGAATGTATGGTAGCCGATAAACTTCGACGCCGGAAAGCGAAAACGTATAAGTCCACAAATTACGAAGTTTTATTGAACTGTTCGAATTAAAAAAAAAACCATAATGCAGCGGTTTTTGAGCTAAAGTAAGTTTTTTAAATGTCATTTTGTTTACTGTTTATTATCGAAAATCTACAAGACCGGGATGGCGCAATGTGGACTTTTTTATTATTCAAATAGTTCAATAAAACTTTTTTTCGTAACTTGTGGACTACTACGCTTTCGGTTTCCGGCGTCGACTTATATGCATTACCATACCATCCATACCATCATAGGCATTACCATCACGATATACGGATAGCAATGCCGTACAACGCACCTACCCCAGACTACCAATTGATATTTCAAAAGTGTAACATAAATAACATAGAAACATTTTTACTTTATCAATTTGCTTGATTTAGGCAAAACGAGAGCAGAACACTCGAGCGCGTATCCAACCTTCGAAAATGGTTGTGGGCACAACCATCCGAAAATCGGCCAAGTGGGAGCCGAGTTATATCTAATATTGTCACATATGTGACAAGATGTTGGCATAATATCACTTATGACTAATATAATTAGTAAAAAAATCGTAAATGATTCGGAACGCAACAAAGTGCCTACTTATTACTTTGCTGCGTTCTGAATCACGCACGATTCATTGTTTTTCTTATCAAAAGAGGACATTCCTCTAAGTATAGAACCATAGAATAATCCTCTAAGTATAAGGACTATATAATTATATATATAGTCTGGTCAACAAGTGCTTTTTTGGTCAACTTTTTTCAGCAGTCTCCGAAAATTATGATTGAGGTGTCATTCGATTCGGAATGGCATCTAGATAGTTTTCGAAAAACAATGAAGTTCCGCAAATAAAAATTACAAAAGTTATTAACAATTAACTAAAAATAAAAAGGGGGGTTTAGTTTTTTGCAAATATCTCATAAACTAATAAAGATTTTTCAAATTTGAAAAAAGATTCAGAAAAAGGAGGAAATTTCCTAAAAAAAGTTCTGACTCCCGGAATTGTAGGACTAATATTTATAATTTTCCCAGAGGGTTGAAAATACGCCCGAAAACGGGTACTCCGGCTTGCGCAAGCCACGCCTCCTTCGGACCTTTAATGAATAAATATTATTTAAACTTATTAAATATGAAAATTAAAATTTGAAAAAATTCAGGTACCTACAGGACAGATCAATAAACAATAATCCGTGGTCAAAAAATTTTTATCGCGATTTTTCAACAAGTTATCCATTAATTAATTAACAATTTTTTGTAGCACGAACATTAACATTGCAAGTGCGATAATTGTTAAACTATTAATCTAGGATTTTTTTTTCTTTCGTGGAGCTATTTTTCAAAGGTCTTAGAATAGATTCCCGTTGGAAAAATTAAAAAATTGTAAATTTTCATTTTGTAATTAACAGTTTACTAAGGTGAAAAATTATAAAGCTTTATTAAACATTGAAAAAAATTTTTTTTTCATAATATTATTATTGATCCGTTTTTTTATGATCAGAAGCTACTTAAAAATGATTTTTTATAATTTTTATCTCCTATTGTTTAAAAAATTGTTATAAACAAATGCGTTGTTTATGAGATAATTTAAAAATTTTTTTCGATAACATAATCTTTGATGATAATTATGATTTTTTTTAAAAAAGCAGTTTCTTAAAAAAAAAATTTTATTGCTGAAAAACGCATTTGTTGATTAACAATTATTTTCTCCCACTTCTAATTAACATTAAGGAACCATTTTTTTTTAAATCATTATTTATTTTTCTTTTTGATATAAAAAAAAATTATTTAATTTTTCATTGTTTATGTAATAAACAATTTGTTATAAACAAATAAATTTTTACCTTTTATTTTTTTTTCTTATTTTACTTAATGTCACAAAAACTGACATGATTTTTTTTTTACTATTTTTTTTTTTAATTTTTAAATATTCGTTGTCTGTAATTTCGTCATTCTTGCCTGGTTTTTCATCCTTAAAATTATTATAATTTATAAACTAATGGAGATATGATGAAAACACCCAAGACTTATTTATTCTTTATCTAGTATAGTCTTTATTAGTTAAAGAATAAATAAGTCTTGGGTGTTTTCATCATATCTCCATTAGTTTATAAATTATAATAATTTTAAGGATGAAAAACCAGGCAAGAATGACGAAATTACAGACAACGAATATTTAAAAATTAAAAAAAATAGTAAAAAAAATTAAAAAGAAAAAATAAATCATGTCAGTTTTTGTGACATTAAGTAAAATAAGAAACAAAAATAAAAGGTAAAAATTTATTTGTTTATAACAAATTGTTTATTACATAAACAATGAAAAATTAAATATTTTTTTTTTATATCAAAAAGAAAAATAAATAATGATTTAAAAAAAAATGGTTCCTTAATATTAATTAGAAGTGGGAGAAAATAATTGTTAATCAACAAATGCGTTTTTAGCAATAAAATTTTTTTTAAGAAACGGTTTTTTTTAAAAAAATCATAATTATCATCAAAGATTATGTTATCGAAAAAAATTTTTAAATTATCTCATAAACAACGCATTTGTTTATAACATTTTTTTAAACAATAGGAGATAAAAATTATAAAAAATCATTTTTAAGTAGCTTCTGATCATGAGAAAACGGATCAATAATAATATTATGAAAAAAAATTTTTTTCAATGTTTAATAAAGCTTTATAATTTTTCACCTTAGTAAACTGTTAATTACAAAATGAAAATTTACAATTTTTTAATTTTTCCAACGGGAATCTATTCTAAGACCTTTGAAAAATAGCTCCACGAAAGAAAAAAAATCCTAGATTAATAGTTTAACAATTATCGCACTTGCAATGTTAATGTTCGTGCTACAAAAAATTGTTAATTAATTAATGGATAAGTTATTGAAAAATCGCGATAAAAATTTTTTGACCACGGATTATTGTTTATTGATCTGTCCTGTAGGCACCTGAATTTTTTCAAATTTTAATTTTCATATTTAACCCGTTTTCGGGCGTATTTTCAACCCTCTGGGAAAATTATAAATATTAGTCCTACAATTCCGGGAATCGGAATTTTTTTTAGGAAATTTCCTCCTCTTTCTGAATCTTTTTTCAAATTTGAAAAATCTTTATTAGTTTATGAGATATTTGCAAAAAACTAAACCTCCCTTTTTATTTTTAGTTAATTGTTAATAACTTTTGTAATTTTTATTTGCGGAACTTCATTGTTTTTCGAAAACTATCTAGATGCCATTCCGAATCGAATGACACCTCAATCATAATTTTCGGAGACTGCTGAAAAAAGTTGACCAAAAAAGCACTTGTTGACCAGACTAATAGGCGTTATAGATATATGAGATCTCAATAGACCGCGAAAGTGTAACGTCAGAAGTCTATTAGGGTTGTGGGCATGCCCATCGTGCCCACAACGGTGAATCCGTTAAACCTAACAACGCTACCTAAAGCCCCGTTTTCACTTTGATTAGTGCGAGTGTGAGTGTTTAATGCAGGTGCTTAGTATTAAGCCAAAAATACGTGAAGATAGCCGTGGATCAGTGCGAGTGATTCGTAATCCGCGTAGTAAAAGTGAATAGATGCTGATTACTTATCACTTGCATCGATCAACGGCCGTCTTTACGTATTTTTGTCTTAATACTAAGCATCTGCATTAAACACTCACACTCGTACTAATCAAAGTGAAAACGGGGCTTAACGCTTAGCGCGTTAAAAATAAAGGAATTTATCAGCCAACAGTTGGTGAAGCGCGAGCGTCACAACGGTTGACCTTGAGCGTCTATTGATGTAGAAGTAACATTTGAAAGTAACTGGCACATCTGTAGCGATTTTTAACACTAACAGACGAAATCAATAAATTGTACAAGCTTTCACAACCTGTTCAATTTATTCAAAAGCGCGTGCTATATATATTTTATTACAAAAAAAAACATTTTTTATCAGCCAACAATAGGATAACATTTAAGGATGTCGATAACAACAGATCTTTGTATAATTTGTTAGTACTTAAGCTTGGTATATTCACGCCCATATCCACGAAGAAGTAGGCAGAGGTACAACCAATGCACCCATGATTAGCCGAAGATACTCTATCCCTCAATGTAAAAAGGCAAGCCTACCGTCAACGGGGCGGTTATCCGACCACGGGCAACGTTGTTTTTAACAGAAAACTGAAAAAAACACATTTGAGTTGCCCGACCCAGGAAACGAACACGGGACTTCATGTGGTTAACACTGGCGTCGGAACACTAGACCAAAGAAGCGATTCTCGAGTATTTAAATCAATTTAGCAAAAGTATCAGTATGCTAATATTTTGTGTTTGTTATATTTAAGTCTTCCTCTATGTTTGTAATTTGTATTGAAAAAAAAACACAAGCCCGCTGAGTTTCTTCCTCCGGATCTTCTCAGTGTGTGGCCGCGTTCCGATCCGGTAGTAATTGTAAAAAAATCGACTTACAACATTTTTAGTCAATAATAAATAACTATAAATTTAATATTTGCACACCATATCATGGTAGAATATGTTGGTATCTTAATCAAATTTTAATAACTTATAACTCCCATATTCTGGCAAATAAATAATGTCTTTCTTTATTTCTTTCCTCTCCTCTCTTCCCTTGCCTTACTGAAAGAGAAAAAGAGGAGAAGACCTATACATTCCTACCTTGATTAAATCAAGGACACAGTTAATGTCGTGTCGTATCACTAGGTCAAAACCATGTTTATATGTCTATGGATAAAAAAAATGGATAGAAGAATAGCGATTACTCCACCGACAAGAGCAGGACTCTTAAATCAAAGAAGAAATTTAAGGTAATTTATAGAGATAATATAATATAGCCGTATGTATAGGCAGGCCACAAGTTCGTATGTAAGTGAAAATTTAACGTTAAAGAGAAAGAACATACATTTGGTATACATGTCTCTCTTTAATAACGCGTGCGACTTGTCTTCTTCTGTAATCGATGCGCGAAGCTGTCAATTGTCATGCTCTTATTATGTTTCTCTGCTGCGCGTACATTTGCATTTGCGCATGCGTTTTTAAAGCCGTCGCCAGACATGGCTTCAAACATTTGAACACTTGTTTGATTGCTATGTGTGGCACGGTACTTTGAAAATGTGTTCAAAGTTTGAAAAAAAATTGCCATTTGCCATGCGTTTTCGGTTTTTTAGCGCACATCAAAGCGTTCAGTTTGAATGTGTTTTAAGGAGCTGAACTAGGGGTTTAAAGTTTATTTAAAGTTAGTTATTAAATATCATATTCATTTTAATATTTTAGTAGTATTATAACGCCTGGTATAATTGCGGGGTAGACAGTGTATACTGAACGTTTATAGACTTTCCAGTTCACCGCGATTCACCGTTGTATCGGTTGGCGAGTTGAGTGGTGATCTCATCGCCGCATTTTACCGACCTGTGTGCTAAGTGTGAGTTTTTCTTTTCGCATTCGATCGTGAGCGCGTTTGGAGTTTACTAGGAATTTGTATGTGATTTGTACAGCGCCACCTAGTGGTAAACTGGTTTCTCACGTTTACCACTAGGTGGCGCTGTACAAATCACATACAAATTCCTAGTAAACTCCAAACGCGCTCACGATCGAATGCGAAAAGAAAAACTCACACTTAGCACTCTGATAACGATTATCGACAATTTCTAACGATTACCGGGACCGACGATTTTACGTACTTGTCCGAGGCACGGGATTGGTAACACACACCAGATTCCAAGCTGCTACTGAGATTTTAGATTTTCGGGAAAAATATTGAAAAAACCTCAATAAATTTTCACCGCACACGGGGATCGAACCCTGCATCTCATAATCTGTGCAAAATAGGTTATCCCGTAGACCACGAGGCAGTCTTATTATTACTATTATACTATTAAGCCATTACAACTTGAAGTTTACATTTGCAACTTTCGCACGGGTAGTCCGTTCTCGGTTTATCCGTTAACCGCAGTCATTCGTTAAACAAGTCAACTTTTCAAATCACATAATAAGTGCGGCTACATCCTAACTTAATTGAAAATATAACTTCATAACTCTGAGGACGATGAAGTCGTCCAGCGACAAAGTGCTTTGATTAAATTAAAAAAACTATGTACGGTTAGTTTTTAGCGGCTATATAGGTATACCTTTATTTTATTAGTTGTCTCGGCCACGCGTTGCTGTAGCTGTTGTAATAGTAAGTATAATTAATTTTGCAATAAAAATATCGCCGTAATTAATCGAAATAAAATATAGCCTATATTTTAAGTCATACAACGTTACATATCTGTGCGAAATTTCATTAAAAACAGTCCAGTACAACCCTGAGGATTAGCCCGGAGAAACATCGTGACAAGAGATTTTTATATGTATAGCGAACTTCGTACGTAAAACCGATTACAAATCGTTTAATGTTTGACAGCTAAGAACTGTTTCAATAGGAAAATAAAAGTGCTGATTTTATTATTTTCCTTTTTACATTTTTTTTACCACAAAAACTTTACTCATATTTATACAAATATTTAAAAGAAAATCAGTCGATTTGGTCCACTCGTTCTCGCTACGTTACACGTTTAGCGATTCATTTTTATTTATAAACTAAATAAATAATCTAAAGCCCGTTAGTCGAAATTTAACGCTAAGATTGTTCAAAAACTAAACCATAGAATCTATGTTAGACAATGAATTTTAGCAATAAACCAAAATATAGTGTGTGTATAATGTATATAATGATGTATGACAAATGACTAGCAGTGTTTGTTATGTATATTTTATTTAATTAAATATTTATCTAAAATATATTCAATAAAAATATCAGCTCTCTGCCCTCCTTCAGCTTAATCTTTGTACCCATTTTCCAACATTTACACGAACGCTAGAGAATGAAATTTAGTACAGTTAAAGTTTACATTGCGGTGGACTGCAGAAAGCTAATATTTTTATATAATATGCGTTAAAAATACAATAAATAAATAAATATTATACACACACTACATTTGTGACATACATGGTAATACACCCACATGCATACTATTTTACAGCTGATTACAATAGAAGGTCTAAGAATGTTTTATCATATTATGATAACTTCATTTAATTTAGATAACTATGAAAACAAACTTCTAATATACTGATATCTATATATGGCATGTATGCAAATGTGCCGATACATAGTATTAAATCGATGCTTTGTATTATTATCTTGTCGGTGTCCAGTATTTTAAAAGGCCAACTAATCAGCGCTAGATGATAGTAACAGCATCCTGCGTTTCTTTTTCCAAGTCCTTCTCGAAGAATAAACCATGAATTTTCTCTACCAGGCAACCTATATCAAGCTAACTAACAAAATGAGTAGATGCATAAATTTGTATGACCAGGCAACGGCCACATGCCCCTTTAAACAAATGACTTTCAACTATTCCAGGCAGTTTGTAAATACGTGCCACTAGCATCGTGAATACTAGGTGGTGATAGAGTTCCGCAACGTCGCACCCGGGCTAAATTCTGTAGTCAAATTTAAATGACATTTTATTGCTTATTATAGTCAAAAATTAGACTCTACGGTAATCGCTAGTCTATGAGTATATAAATACGTGAAGAAAAAATTTGGATCCCTTTTAGAGACAATTGCGCGAATGGTGCAGTATGAAATTTGGTTCAATAAAAAATAATGTTGCAGAGGACTGCAGAAACTTAATATATTTAAATAAAATGCATTAGAAGTACACTAAATTAATAAAAATAAACATTATCTATACTACATTCATGTGACATACACGATAATATATACACATGAATATTACTTTCGTTATTTAATAGATTCAGGCGTTACTTTGCGATTTAAAGAAAAAAAGAAGAAGAAAGAAGATAAGTTTGCCCTATTCCTTACACTACCTTTCGTTTCAGTTGCATCACATCAGTTCTATATAAGGTTTCGCGGAAATTTTCCAAATTAAATACTACAATTTCTTCTTTATATTATTTTCGTTACGGCTAAAGTTAGTTGCCAAACATAAAAGAAATTTTATTGTTTTTTTTTATTTTATTTTATTTTATGGTCAATTTTTGACCCATTGACGTGTATAATATTACCCATCGACATAGTATACATTGATTTCGCTGATATTACCACGTCAATGTATTGACCACATGGCAATCGCTAATAAGAATAGATACTCACTCAATGGCTATAACAATAATATATTACATCACCAATTTTATATTCACTGATCTAAATCCTTTAGCCTTTAAGCGTTCTCGGCATATTAATTAGACGCATTAAATTCAGATCAGGAATGAACCGATTAGATAATAATATGGATTTTCAAGCACTTTGTATGCGTGGGATAGTGTCTATCCTCTTATCTTTTGGATTCAATAAAGAAATAATTCGTATATTGACTGTACTTATGTTTAAAAATACTTTAATGTCGGTATATTTATTTTTGATTTTTCCATTTTCTCAATCGGGTAAATAAGTGTTCTAAATCCTCTTGAATATAGCTTTCATACACAAAACATTTTTTTAAATCAATCTGGTTCATCGCGAAATTTACGCATTCAAACAAACAAAAAATCAAGTTTTCAAAAAATACGGCTTTTCAAATAATAAAATTATGTTGTTTAAAAACACTTAAGTATTTCATTTCTTTATAAGTAACTTTCAGACTTATAAGTATACCGATTGATTTCAATACACTTATAAGTTAACCGTTCTTTTTAAAAATCTAAGTCAAATACCGTAAATTGTATCAACCGCCGCCCCGTTGGTCGAGTGGTTAGCGACCCTGACTACGCAAGCAACGGGGCTCGGGTTCGATCCCCGACGGGGACAAGCATTTGTGTGATGAGCATAAATGTTTGTATTTCCGGGTTTGGGTGTTTATTATGGATGTAAAAGTATTTATATATGTATTAGTATCGTTGACTAACACCCATAACACAAGCAAATAATTTGCTTACTTTGGGGTTAGATCGGTCAGTGTAATTTGTCACGTGAATATTTATTATTTATTTGTTTAATAATTTAAAATTTATACTTTTTTAAAATCGGATGATTCGTTCGGATTAATCAATGACGAATATTTATGAAAGAAGTGTTTTTTTTATTAAAAAAAAATCGTTTGATTGAAAAAAATGCAGTACTTAAAATATTAAGTACTTTAATAATATTTTAAGTACTGCATTTTTTTCAATCACACGATTTTGTAGTTTAAGAATTTTAGAGGTAAACAATTGCGTTGAATGCATTCTAATGATCTACATTAATCATTATTTTGAAAAGTAAAAACTGCCATTTTTAACAAACTTAAAATTGTTGTGTAAGTCTGAGTGTTTATAAGATAACGATGGATTATACGTCACTATCTTCGGGACCACTAGATGGTAGAAATCTGTAACGTCTCATCCTACTTAACTATGCCACAATAGCGTCAATATTTGTCACTGTCGTGGTCCGATTTGGAGTGTAAGGTAGGCCTGCAAGCTTGTGGCATTCCAAAGCCCATAAATCAATGAACCGATAACATCTTCGAAGTCTATAATCAATGGGTATCTATCTCTTTTTATCCAAAGATTTGTGTGTTTTTTTTATTTAAGTCTAGCTCTTTTAGACATATCAAAACGTACATGTGTTTAACAATTGTATATGGTTCGTCTTTGGTTTGCGGAAGTATGATCACATCTCATCGTATCGCTCTTACTGTTAGACACAATTAACAATGCACTTGTACATTAATTTCACTTTATAAAATTTATATTTTTTGATATATTTTCAACCGGTTCCATTTTTTAAGCATCTTCAAAAAAGAAAAAAAGTATATTACATCCTGAAAATACGTAAAAATTGAAATCGAAAGAGTAATATACCAAAAATATATATGTTGTAAAGTGAAATTAATGTACAAGTGCATTGTTAATTTTGTCTTAACAATAATGGAATTTCACCTAGTGCCGATGACGGAAGGCATAGAATGAATATCTTAAGTCGCAGTTCTAATATCAGTGTTTTACACATTATCGCCAACTTCGTTTAGAAAATATCCCCACTTTTAAGTACCTTAGTTATATTGATTTTTTTATCTAAATCTTTCACTTGGCTTTGGAATACTCTTCATACTGATATCAAGAATTGTCCCTCTAAATTTTGGTTTAAGCCTTCACTCTTTCAAGTTTCAACATCTGTCAATATAACGGTGTCACGCGCTATGACGTCATATTTTATGCAGTTTTTGTATATGTTTATGGATATATGTAAATATTCATATATATATTATTTATGTAATTATATGTATATGAATATTTATGTGTAAGTATGTACGTTAGGTATTTTTTCTGTGTTATTTTGTATGTCGAAATATCGCATTATGTTAATGTTTTATTTAATTCAAACATTAATTAAGAAATTATGATGATAGTAAACGATTATAATAAGCTTTTTTGTGTATTCCATTCTAAATATTGTTTTAATTTGACTAAGGTTGACTGGTAGAGAATGCGCTATAGCATTAAGTCCACCTCTGTTTATGTTTGTGCATAAATGTTTAAATAAATAGATAAATTTGCTATCTTATGATACAAAAAATCATTCACATCATGAGCAAATTACAAATACGTTAATGTACTAAAATAATAAATATTTACTGGACAAATATACATCTATCTAATCCCAAAGTAAGCAAATTCCTTGTGACATGATGTCAGTCAATAATAGTAAAAATATATTTAATAAACACCAAACCCAGAAATACAAACATTTATGCTCATGATGATGATAATGGAATTGGAGCCCCGTCGATTGCATAGCCAGAGTCGCTAACTACTCGAGCAATCGAAACTTAATAAAAAAATGATGTGGTGTCGCGGGACACCAGGTAGGAACGAACTTCCTTCGGCTAAACGGCACTACTCGCTTGTGTACGCGACTGTCGCGCCTGCGCACGTCTCATTTAACGCTTTTATTCCACGCATTTTTCTTACGGTTTTACTATCACATTTTTTTCAGTTCGGTCGCGCAGCAAAATCCCTATCCCCTCCAAGCCTGCCGTAAGGAACTTCGTTCCAAAAACAATAATAAATTATAGTCAAACATTAACCACAACCGAACGCTCATTCAATTTAGTCGCATCACGTACTTACTTTTGGGTAAAGGTTCTAGAAAATTTAAAAGGTATTTGCAAGCATATAACGTACATACATAGATAATTTACGTAACTTTTGCAGATTATGTACAAATATCATGAATTTTAACGAGTAATTATTATATCAAAAACTTGTTTGCGCCCCGATCCGAAAAAATAAATATTATGCCACTCACAATCTTTACCGCCCCGTTAGCCTTATCCTGATTGCACAATCGACGGCGCGGTGCTCGGGTTCGATTCAACACAAGAAATACATATTTTAATCTATGGTTATTAATTAATACACATTTTTTTATTAACAATTTTAAGCTATTGCATAGCTTCTATCGTGGGCCTTGAGCGTGGAGACCGAATCCAGAAATTCCGTAACGAAAAAAACCTAACACCCCCCACTCCGACCGGCATAGCGGTGATACTTTTTAGTTTTTCCATCTATCGATAAATACCAGAACTTTTAATGACTTTTTGAAATATCACGCTTGTCTCTTTAGTTCAGGAACCCGCCTTTAGATGGCATTTGTTGTATTGGAAAACTACCGTAATCAGCTGTTTGTGAGAAAGTATATAGGTGTATAGGTATTTATCATCTACGTACAACAGTGAATATCTGTACTCGTATAATTTGTGTACAAAGTGTTTTAAATATTAATAAACAAAGTGCATTTATTAAATATTCCTGAAGAACCGACATGTATTGAAAGATAATAAAAATATTTTGATAATATTAACATCTCATCATTACATAGTATAAAACAAAGTCGCTTTCTCTATCTGTCCCTATGTCCTTATGTCCCTATGTATGCTTAAATCTTTAAAACTACGCAACGGATTTTGATGTGGTTTTTTTTAATAGATAGATTGATTCTTGAGGAAGGTTTAAGTGTATAAACCTTTCTGATATTCCCACGGGAACAAAAGCTGCGCGGGTGAAACCGCGGGCAAGTCGCTAGTTTATTTAATAAAAGAAAAAAAATTGTTTTTTTATCGGTCACCACGCTCAAAGTGTAACTTGAATTAATATCAAAGAAAAAAAAACAAAGAAAAAAATACTGCATAAATAAAATAAATATATAATTGTAATTGCATAAGTTGATAAAAAATGCTATGCAATAGCTTTACCGCGGCAGTCTCCGAGTGCCACACGTCTTTTTGTTCTTAAAATAAATACCTACTTAATTTTTTTATTACTCATTAATAATTATGAAAGAAACAAATCGCAGTTACTACTTGTTACGAAGTAACTATTTAGTAATCTGTGCTTTGAGGTTTTTTATATCATAAGATATCAAACAAGCAGACGCGTCTCCTAATGGAAAGAGTCAACCATCGCCAAAGGTGTTAATGGTGCGTTGCTATCTTGTGGCGAGGTTACATGCATAAGTTTACCGGCTACCTTACCCTCCAAACCGGAACACGACAACGACAAGCACTGACGCTATTGCGGCAGGAATAGGTAAGGCGGTAGTACCAGACCCGGTCGAGACAATGCAGAACTCTACCAACTAGTAGCCACGATGGTAGTGACTCGCATAACTAATCGGTCGCCTTTTACGACATGCCTGGCAGAACGGCAGTTGGTCTATTCTTCAAAGAAGCCCGGAACCAACACGGGGAAGGCTCGTTTAGAGGTTCATTTATAATTTTAAAGTTGAAGATGTGAAAGGGCCTTTTCAATCAGTGAGCCAAATAGACCTACCTACTCGTACAACTAAATAAATATTTTCATTACTAAACAGCACTGTGTTTCTGCTGGGACTGCCCATAAAATAAGTAAATGTTAATTGTGTGTATTTAACTGGCAACACTAATGTGCGATCACGTTTAAGACTAGCAACACAGAGCATTAATAGCCGAAGCCTTACATAATTTTGTTTCCCGGGAAGTTTACATTGTCTATACATTTATTTACGTGACCGCTAGTTGCTAATTATTTTTAAAATTAAAAAATTTGAAAAAAAAACAATAGCTCACTAAATTTTTAATTCAAGTAGATACAGGAGGTGTAATTTTGCAAAAAGTTACAAGACAGATAACAATATTTCTAATGTCAATATTATACATTGACCGCCCCGTTGTACGAGTGGTTAGTGACCCTGAATACGCAATCGACGGGGCTCGTGTTCGATCCCCGACGGGGACAAGCATTTGTGTGATGAGCATAAATATATTTCCGGGCTTGGGTGCTTATTACGTATGTAAAAGTATGTATATATATTTATATGTATTACTTAGTATTTCTATGTATTACTATCGTTGACTAACACGCATAACACAAGCAAATAATTTGCTTACTTTGGGGTTAGACTGATAAGTGTAATTTGTCTCGTCAATATTTATTTATTAATAAATTATATATGTCTTCTACATGTGGCTGATGAGGAATTCGGGGCCAAACTAGGCCCCTCTCACATGCAAAAAATCATAATAAAGATATTTTAAATGACAATATTCTACAAAATAATATAATTATCTTCTACATGTGCCCGGTAACGAAATCGGGGGCAAACTAGGCCTTCTTATTTACCTAACGATCCGTAAATCTAAAAAAAAATAATAGTACTTACTTAAATAACTAATATCAATAGATACATCATATGAATTGGTCTTATCCCAATCGATTGATATACCTTCTATGTGGGTGCTAGTATTATGTGAAATTGTAGTAATTTTATGTCATAGAATAGCAAACAATTCTCTTGATAGAAAAAGATAACCATCGCATATAGACAAAAAAGGTGTTTACGGTGCATCGTAGTTCGTGTGGCGGGAGTGTAATGCCACATGTATACGTGTACCTTATTCTCCAAACTGGAACACTGTCACTAAACAACAGAATACATCCGTACCAGGCGTGAATAGGTTGATAAGTCGACTTGTGAAATATTTTTTTTAATGCATAATAGGCATTAGGATTGTTATATTCATAGCGTGAATAAATGACTAATTCGATAGGTCTATTTTACCGCACATAGCAAACATGTGAATTTTTAAATAACTCTCTTATTAGAGGGTAAAATATGACATCTTGAGATAATAAAACATACAAATTATAATTATTTACACAACTCAACATGTCATTATAATACTGCCAACTATTAAAAAAAAAGTAACCAACAACACGAGATGTTCACTTTTTCAAACAACCTACTCAACGTTTTTAATAGCATAAATCCAGTTGTTCAGTTATTACCGCATCAAAATTGTGTTCCATTTTGTGACAAATCAGTCATTTATTACAATTTTATCCGTTGCGCGTATGATGAGACAAAGCGATATATTAAATAGAGATAGCTAAAGTTTTGGCGGTTAATCCTTAAATCACGCAATTTTTTTAGGTGGGAACTCGCGCCACTTTTTCTTGCATATATCCTTACCTTGTTCTTGACCTAGTTAATTTAGTTAATAGATTTAAAATCTGCTAAAGATCACAGATTATCATTCCCAAACTACGAAAGTCATTATTGCAGAAATAGAACAAATAAAAAATATTTATCATCAGATCTTTCTATGCTACTATGTATCGTTTATATAGAGAAAATTGCGCAAACCCTATTTCATTTAAATTATGTTCTCAGTGTTTTCGCGACTTAACTTATCATTCAAAAAACCGGCTAAAGATACATGCCACACATGCGATCTTTTGAATACAAAGATAGCGTTAACTGAAGGAGAGGAAAAGAACAATTTAATAATGGAGCTGAGTGAGCATCAATCTCAAGAAGAAAATTTTTATGGCAACCCGTAAAATGGCTACAATATAAAAAACCTATTGTAGTCCAGTAAAAAGTTTAATGAAACCATGATCAACCAGTTTTGGCGCAATGAGTAAAAATGTGTTCATTAATACTTAAATAATAATATTATGAAATAAATATTGATTTAAAATTAGGGGAAAGGTATGAAAAAAAATAAAAAAAGGGTTGAAAAATGCCTTTTTTTAAATAACTTAATAACGGTAGGAAATACAAAAAAAAGTTTCAAGTAAAAGTTGTAGAGAAAAAAATTCTACACAAAAAGTTTCTCTTCATTTTTTTGTTATCTGCTTTAGTTTAGCTACAAAAAATAAAAATTAAATTTGTAGTAAAATATGTAAAAATATATAAATATGGGAATACATGTGTAGTAGTGTTAGTACATATTTATGTGATGCGCGCGCTGCATGGTACAGGGCCGTAATAATTCTGGTAAGGTTTTATAATTAATTACAAAGCAAATTTAATTTTTATTTTTTGGAGCTAAACTAAAGTAGATAACAAAAAAATGAAGAGGAACTTTTTGTGTAGAATTTTTTTCTCTACAACTTTTACTTGAAACTTTTTTTTGTATTTCCTACCGTTATTAAGTTATTTAAAAAAAGGCATTTTTCAACCTTTTTTTTTTTCTTTTTTCATACCTTTCCCCTAATTTTAAATCAAAATTTATTTCATAATATCATTATTTAAGTATTACTGAACACATTTTTACTCATTGCGCCAAAACTGGTTGATCATGGTTTCATTAAACTTTTTACTGGACTATTGGAGAAATACGTTTTAAGACAAATCTTGACAATGAAAGCTCTTTTACAGTCATAAATTACAGGAAAAGGGGTAAATACGATTTAAACACTGTGCAATTAGGAGTTGTTTCAAATGAGACTTTACCAATAAGTAGAGAAAAAAAAAGATTTGATGAATTTATTGCCACTAATAGATCCCATTTTTCACGAGTTTTATAAAAATATTAAAACTGATGTTGACGTATCCGACGTCGATCCTGATATAGACTCCGAAGATCCTGATGCAGAAGGAAATAGAGAAGAATTAAACTAATTCTATACATGTAACTTTGTTTTCGGATTTAAAATAATTATTTTGCAAGATATTTCGTTTTTTTATTACCTATACACACATACCTACATAAATAATATCACGATATCAGTCCCATAACGGGTGTCGGGTAGGCAGAAACTATACTTATTACTTTTAATTTTTTTATACATATGTGAATAACTTGATAACTCGTTGGTGAACAACTTGATATGTCATTTTTTATTATAAATACGGTAAATTCATTAAATATTCTTATATTATCAGAAAACCCAAAGCTAATTAATAACATTCAGATTAAAAAATATTTAAAAACCTAAAATCAGAATTTACAGATAAAAGTTAAATTTAAAAATGACTGCCCTGAAAAATGTGCATTTTCGATTTGTTAAGTTATTCACGCCTTGTACGGACATAATCTATAACTCTTAATTGAAAATTTAAAACCCTCGATACTATTCTTTTGTCATCAGACCGTCATGCCTTCATGTTTCATATGTATCATTTTCAGAGCAAAATAAATTACTTCTAACAAGTAACTGGTGATCATCTGACTTTCATTTAAGGAGTGGTATAGTATATGTTACTACAACTTAACATAATATACTTATAACCAAAATTTGGAATTATTCGCTAGTGCTAATAAACTTAATGTTCTGGAGACGACTGCTTCTATTTCTACCAAACATGGCTAAAAATCATCTCGACAAATCAATCTTTCGATTAAAAAGATATGTAATCAGTTGACCCTGCAGGCCATAACCGAGACTTCCTTAGACTCAAAACATTAAAAAGTATAAGCGTAGATTTTTCAAATATTTTTTTCTTTTTTGCAGTTCAAACATCTATTTTATTAAAAATGGCAGAATATTGATTTTTGAAAAGCTGTATATTTTAGAAACGATGATCGATTTTGATCTTTTAAATGGCATTCAACAAAATTTTTGAGGTCTTAAATATTACTTTAGCTAAATAATCGATAGGGTGAAAAATTTCGAAGCAGTGTAAATAAATATTTTTTTCAAAAATTTTCGTCATTGATAAATCCCAAACAAATTGACCGATTTTGATCTAATTAACGTTATTGACGCAGTTTTTATAGAAGAAAAGCTGAAAAGACTTTTAAGTCAATTTGTGAATTTTCCTAAAAGTTATTTAAAAAATATTAGGTAAGTTAGCTAAAACTAACGTAATTTTAATATTAGAAAAGCTGTAACTTTTAAAAATAAGATTCTGATTTTGATTTTTGAAACGACATTTGAAGAAGATTTTTAGTAGATACTAAAATATCGTAGAGTATCAAAAAATGATTGGTTGAAAAATTTCGAACTTACGTCGAACATACACTTTTTCAAAATTTTTCAACGATTACTCCCAAACGGATAAACCGATTTTGATGCAATTTAATAATAAACAGACACACCTATACACACATTTATATTTTTTTACACATTATAGTTACAAAATCCTTCGTTTCTCAATCTCTTTTATAATACCTTAAAAAAAGCGATTACGCGATTACACCTTCAATTATGGACGCAATAAACAAGTTAAAGCATTCAGCAACAAAAAAGAAAACTACACATGACTTTTCTTTTTGGTTTGTAGTTTTCTTGAGCAAAAATTCATAAATTTAATTTATAAATTCGTGGTTCTAGTGATTTAAATTATTACCAACTTTTTTCATGCAAGTATAAATTCTCTATATTCGAAAACTGTTTCTGCGTGACGAATAACTAAATATTATAGTCTATAAAATTTAACAGATACGCAATTATATTAGGTATGCATATCGCATTTTCTTTACTCCACAGGTGGCTATGTGATTTATTCGTTGGTTGTATAGTCTGTAATACTTATGTCATCTAATAAAGGTCCGTAGTACATGAAATTATGTTCGCTTGTTTTCCTAGACAATAGAATAAGGAAGTGACACTTCTAAAGAACAAAACGTCGTTTGTTATTAGATAAAACTTGCCTAAAATTGCTTATTTTACACACCTTTCTACATTTTACTTTTGCCTTTACTGATTTTCCATTCATTCACAACAGTCACCTATTTGGAGGTTATTATATCGAATTTGCTGTTTAACCTTTAACAATAACTACAAAAATTGGTAAAGTGCGTGTCAGGCCCCGCGCAATGTAGTGTTCCGAAGTTGCCCATCACAATAATACGCACTAAGAAGAGGGCTTTTATAGTTTCATACTATGAACATTTAAGCTATTCAACGTAAATGACAAAATATATAATACTAGATGTTTCCCGCGACTTCGTCCGCGCGGATTCGTTTACTCCACACAGCTCCTCCCCTGTAGGTGATAGCGTGATAATATGTAGCCTATATGTTGGCCCAACCTGTTAATAATATTCACGCAAAATTTGAAGTAATTCCATGCAGTACTTTTTGAGTTTACCCCGGACATACATTGTCTTTCCTACGATTTTATTATATGTATATAGATTACCTATCTATATCCGCGCCACACGTTCACCGCCTACATAAACTTCTCTAAACTTACATTTTATAAGTTGGTCGACTATTACTCAAAAACTTGTAAAGCATTTTAAGCCGTGATAGTTTTCCTTTTAATTTCATTATATTTACTACTACCATGATTTTTTCCCCACTCCCAAAACTAACCGTTTAGCCTACAGAGGGGGGGGGGGGGGGGGGGGAGAGACATTTGTCTCTAACAAAAGTTAGCACTTTTAAGTGTAATATTTAATATAATATTTTTCAAAGAGTCTCTTAATCAAAAACATGTTTTTACAAACCTATATTTACTACTACCATGATTTTTTCCCCACTCCCAAAACTAACCGTTTAGCCTACAGAGGGGGGTGAGACATTTGTCTCTAACAAAAGTTATCACTTTTAAGTGTAATATTTAATACAATATTTTTCAAAGAGTCTCTTAATCAAAAATATGTTTTTACAAACCTACAGTATTTTTTAAAAACTTATCCAACGATACTACACCCAATGGGTTACGTGAGAAAAAAGAATTAACATCCCATGTACACATGTAGGGAAACTACTCGGAAAAAAAAAATATTTATCAAGATTTTATATTACCACTTTGTTAACGTAACTAACATGTATATTCGTACCAAATTACAGCTCTCTTGTACTTAGGATCTCTGAGCTATCGTGCGGACGGATGGACGGACGGAGATAGCAAAACTATGAAGTTTACTTCAGAGTGCTAAGTGTGAGTTTTTCTTTTCGCATTCGATCGTGAGCGCGTTTGGAGTTTACTAGGAATTTGTATGTGATTTGTACAGCGCCACCTAGTGGTAAACGTGAGAAACCAGTTTACCACTAGGTGACGCTGTACAAATCACATACAAATTCCTAGTAAACTCGAAACGCGCTCACGATCGAATGCGAATAGAAAAACTCACACTTAGCACTCAGAACCCTAAAAAGGTCTTAATTTGACATTTTATGGGAGTTTATTTTCACCGCCGCCCGTTTTCACCATTCATTCACCATTAACACCTTTGGTATCTATAGGTTATGGTTCTTTTTTCCATTAGGTGAGCCATCTGCTCGTTTTGTATATTTTAATATGAAAAAGACAAGCAGCAAATTAAATCTTCCAAATAAATATACCAAATTGTATCTTTTTTGTTGTTATCAGGACAAGGTTTGTATTAATGAAAATATTTCATTTTTTTTTTATATCGTAAGATAGCAAACAGGTAGATGGATCCCCTGATGGAAAGAGTTAACCATTGCCTATAGACACCAAAGATGTTAGTGGCGCGTTGCTATCTTGTGGCAAGATCTAATGCCACATGCATAAGTTTACCGGCTACCTTATCCTCCAAACTGGTACACGACAGTGACAAGCACTAACGCTGTTGCGGCAGAAATAGGTTAGGCGGGGACACCAGATCCGGGCGAGACAATGCAGAACTCTATCACCTAGACTAGTCACGATGGTAGTGACTCTGATAGCCAATCGGTCGCCTTTTACGACCTGCCTCGCAAAACAGCAATTGGTCTATTCTTCAAAGGAGCCCGGAATAAACACGGGGAAAAATATACTGAAAATTTTATAAAATCTCACCCGTGGGAACTCAGGGCGTGCGAAGCTGGTGTCATCTTATATATATAAAAATCAATTTATTATCGAAAAAATGAACTTAGTTATTCTATATCTATATATTATATAAAAATCAATTACTGTTCGTTAGTCTCACTAAAACTCGAGAACGGCTAAACCGATTGGACTTATTGTGGTTTCAAATTAATTGTTGAAGTCCAGGGAAGGTTTAAAAGGTGAGAAAATATATTTAAAAAAATAAAGAGTAGTTAAAAAGGCAGAACAACGTTTGCCAGGTCAACTAGTATTTAAATACATATTGTGGTTATCAATATAAGAACTGTAACCATGCTTTAGTTATGAAATTAAACGAAAATATTTACTCTTAAGAATATGGGTGACACAAATTATTACAATTAATCGAAGATACCAGCATATTATACCATGACATGATGTGCAACTGTGCATGGTGTGTGACCACGCTTTATTGCCGAATTTAGAAACTTCCGTTAAACTTTACAATTACTTAAGCAATTTTAGTAACATCTATATCCCTACTTAATATTATAAATGCGAAATTCTGTTTGTCTGTCTGGCTGGCTGTTGCGCTTTCACGGCTAAACCCCTGTATTGATTTCGATGAAGTTAGGTATGGAGGTAGTTGAAGTTTCGGAGTCAAATATATGCTGATTCTTTTTTCAAAAATCAACTTCTAAAGGACTGTAGTGAACGAAAATTTGTTTAAAAAACTATATGGACGACATATTAATGTATTCACAGGCAAAACTGCGCGGGTCAGCTAGTATTTTATTTAAACATGTTTATTAATATTTTTTTAAGTGTTTTTTAAAAAAATAGTGATTAATGTAGAGAAAACAAATTTGCAAGGATCGTGCCATGGCACTCAGTTCTCTCTGCCTAATCCGTAAGGGATCTGGCATGAAGATATGAATATGTATGGATTAATGGGAGTACTGTAACCACGCTTTAGTAACCATTCTTTATTACCGAATTAACAATTTTCGTAAAACTTCTCAAAAATATTTAAGTGATTTTAGTAACATTTTTATATAAAATATTCACTAACAAGCCGCTTAAATAATCGCTACACATGTTCGAGTGCGGCGGTTTGTGTATTAAAAAGGTTTAAAATTTAAATTTTTCCTTATTAAAAGCATTTTTGTTTACGTAAACTATAAGCAACTGTATTAAGCGTGAAATTGTCATCATATTTTTACATAAACGTATGTAAATAGCTGTTTTACTGTTTTTAACAGTACAAGACGCACGACATCCGATAATCGATCGCTTAATCTACATGCTGTTTGAATCACATGTTATATTCTCGTCCGTTAGTCTTAACGCTACAATTCCGTTACCAATTTGACCATATGAACCATTTACGCGCACGCCAGTCCACCGACGACAGTAGTGTGACGTCATTGAGTACCTAACGTTGAATAACTTTCATGTAAGCGATTAGTTACATCAAGGTGAGTGAACTGAAACTAAGTTCTGTAACGTCTCGCCCAGGTTTAATACCACTTAGCACCGCTTTACTTATTCCTGCTGCAATAGCATTAATGATTGTTACTGTCGTGTTCCAGTTTGGAGAGTAGGACTACCGGCTACCCTACCCTTACCCTACTTAAAAATTATCTTCATTTTTACCCCGTATTGGTTCGTGCCTCCTTTAGAGAATGTATGGAATAAAGAATATATTCTTCAATTTGCCAGGCAACTTGTAAAAAGCTAACGATTGGCTATATTAGTCATTACCATCGTGACATCGGTAGGTTCCTCGTGTTGGTCCGCCTTTGAAGAATAGACCAACTGCCGTTCTGCCAGGCAGGTCGTAAAAGGCGACCGATTGGCTATACGAGTCACTACCATCGTGGCTATTAGTTGATAGAGTTCTGCACTGTCTCGCCCGGGTCTGGTACCTACCACCGTCTTACCTATTCCATCAGGAGACCCATATTATGGGTCTCCTGATGGAAATAGTCAACCATCGCTTATAGACACCAAAGGTGTTAATGGTGTGTTGCCATCTTGTGGCGAGGTCTAATGCCACATGCATACGTTTACCGGCTAGGAAAAGGATGAAGTGATTTTAGCAGGTTGATACGAGTTGATATGAGACACGAGATATTGCAATTATTTATTTATATATATATATATATATATATATATATATATATATATATATATATATATATATATATATATATATATATATATATATATATATATAATTCGTAATCTCGTAATTCGATTGGTAAGGAAGGTAAGGCGTCCGGTAAATTTAAATTTATGCATGCAACATGAATACCCCGTCACATTGATAACTACGCATCATTAACATCTTCGGGTTCTATAGACGATGGTTTTTTTTTTCCATCATGAGAGCCATCTATTTGTTTGCGTTTGTTTGCTATTTCATGGCACTAAAAGAATACTGGGTGATAAAATTCACAGCATCTCATCTAGGTTGGTCAACTGCTTTTCATATTCTTGCCGTAATAACATCATGTTCTAATTTAAGGTTGAGGTAATCGATATACTGCATGCATGTTGCTATGCATCCCCTTCACATAATATATAGAAACACACCATTTTTGTAATGGATAAACTTAAAACCTGCTGGACTGTAGGTTGCTTTTTACCCAAGAGAGTAAAAGGAAGTAATGTGTGTATGTCACACGAACGAGGTCGCGGGGAAAGGCTTGTGTATATAAACGATAGTAATCGCTTCTCATCAAGGAGAGTCATCTACTTATTTATTACTAGCTGATATTCCTGATTTCTTCTACGTCGTTTATTATATTAACATACCGCTAAACACTTAGTACTTATACAAGTTGTAGTTAGTTAAAACTTTAATATCTATCCGTCAAACAGTTCTCAACTTATAACGGGACATACAGAGATACAGATAAACAAACGTTTTCAAAATGGTATAACCGATTTTTAGTGAATCAAAAAATTAATATTTATAACGAAGTTCAAAAGAAAATTGACAGATTATTTATTAAGTAGATTTATATAGTTTAATTAAAGATAAAAAAATCGTCCTTTTTTAGAAATGATCACGGCTGTTGAAAACTTAAAAAATAGAATTCATTCATTGATTATACGTGATCTGCACAAAATGGTAGATTTCTATTATTCTATTTATGTAATATATGTTATAAAAAAGTCGCGTTCCTTTCACTGCACTGGCGTACAATATTAAACGAATCACAAGGTATCGTACCGAAATAACGGCGCGTGCTCAGAAATGTTTTAATTTTTATGATAATTCAAATAGAACTGCGCCAGTCACGGACATATGAACGGTTTATAATGCTTTTTGTCTTGATTTTATTACTTCATATTGAGTAAAGTATAGCACAGGGCAAAGACCTCTTTGTTAAGATAAACGGCAAAGTGTGTGGTCGCTTTAATTATTATGTTTGAGATAAAATCCCAACATTTTGATATTGACCAGAGTGAGATATAATATCATCTTTATATTATTTTAGTCTTAAGAGTTCTGATGGTTTTATGTTTGTTTATAGGTTTTGTTCAAATCAAAAATTAAAACGAAAATCTAGTAACATGTCAATTCTTTATATAAATATAATGGTTAATTACTTTTAAAATAATAGTAATTAAAATGACATATTGTAAAATAATATATGATGATGTAAGGAATCAATAAAAGCTTTATTATCATCATCATCAGTCATGATGATATTTGATATTAAAAGCATGTTAGCTGAAATAATTAAAACCAGATAGGATACTATGCGAATTTGAAAGGATTAGATGTAGGGAGAGCCTAGAATGAATTATTATATCAAATTAGTAAGTAATTATATTGTTATCTGGCCAGGCAAGTCATAGCATAATCGAAATAATTTCATTCTATAAAAAATTTCAGGCATATAATCTTCGATCTTACTCCAGATGGTCCGGTCCCCTTTTTGAAGAATAGACCAACTGCCGTTCCATCAGGCAGGTCGTAGGAGACCAATTGGCTATACGTGTCACTATTATCGTAACTACTAGGTGGTAGACTTCCGTAACGTCTCGTCCGGGTATTTGGTACCACCGCCTTTCCTATTCCTGCCGCAATAACTTCAATGCTTGTCATTATCGTGTTCCGGTTTGGGGAGTAACGTAGCCGGTAGTCTTATGCATGTGACATTGCCATGCCGCCATACGGATGACAACGCATCACTAACAACTTGGGTGTCTATAGGCGATGATTTCTCTTTCCATTTGAAGAGTCCTCTGCTTGTTTGCTATCTTGATATAAAAAAATATGTAAGCGATAAGCTGCAGGTCGTCCCTGAAACTTCCCGCTAAATTAAAACATTTTAATCTCAAAAGAGTAAAAACTATAAGCACAGATTTTTTCAGTTCAAACCATGAAACTGTTCATCCGAGGTTCATTTATTTTATTAAAAAAAGCAGTACCTGTATTGATTTTTGATAAGATGTATATTTTAGAAACGATGATCGATTTTGATCTTTCGATTGGCATTTAACTCAATTTTTGAGATCTAAAATATTGCTTTAGATAAATAATCGATAGGTTGAAAAATTTCGAAGCAGTGTCAAAAAATATATATTTTTTTTAATTTTTTCATTGATAAATCCTACATAAATTGACCGATTTTGATCCAATTAATAGTATTTAACGTAGTTTTTAAAGTAGACAAGTTGACAAGATTTTAAGTCAACCGGTGTATTAGCCTGAAAATTATTTCACAAATACGAAGTAAGTTTGCTAAAACCAACGTAATTTTAATATTTGGAAAGCTGTAACTTTTGAAAATTAGATTCGGTTTTAATGTCTGAAACGGCTTACGACATAGCTTTTTAAATACTAAAATATCGTAGAATACCAAAAAATGATTGGTTGAAAAATTTCGGAGTTATGTCGAAAAAATACTTTTTCCAAAATTTTTCGTCAACGATTACTTTCGAACAGACAAACCGATTTTGATGCAAGTTATGCAATATACGGAGTTTTTTTAGGAATAGACCTGATTAGTTTTTGTACTCAATCGTTACATCAATCTGGAAGTTATATTAAAAAAATACTGTTTCGCCAAAAATTTTTTTGGGATTTTTTCAAAGTTTCTCAAAACCTGAGCCGACTTGGTTCAAATTTTCAGGAAGCCTTAGTTGAGTGGAGTCCAATAGAATGCCATCAACCGCGTTTTGATCTGTCCAGCCGTTCAAAACTTATAAGATGTTTACACACACACACACACACACACACACACACACACAAAAACATACAGACATACTGACGTCATCTTGAAAATAGTCTGAAAAGGTTCCTAGGACTTCAAAACGTGGAGATCTGGTGAAAACTCGATTTTCAAAAATTGGAGCAAAATCAGTAACTTCCTTACCTACATACGTAGCGGGAAGTTAAAAAGATAAAATTCCTTATTGTATTACATCTTATAAAAGACAAGACACGACTAAAGTTGCTCCGCCTTTAAACTCATGCTCTACCTGCAATTAATTATTTTGTGGCCATTTCTATAATGTACCTATATCATTATACATAGAAATTTTAACAGAGGATCTTTGACGTGTTTATAAAGGCCGGTACTGTATGACCAATAACGCACTAATATCAATCTGGTCGAGATAAACAGTTTTCCTTTAGCCTACTACAAGTAACGCAACTGGTGATTAGTCGTAACTCGTAAATACGACGTTATTTGCTATTAAATAGCTATTATAAGACATTAACGGTGCCGCCTTTCGAAGGCGGTGCCGAGAGGCTGCGACTGGAGGCCGGCATAACGGTGTCTTGAGGTGCCGCGATCCCCACCATTTGACCACTATCTTGCTTTTCCTAGAATAATTTTCTTTCATTTTTTACCGACTCGATAATATTATCCTGTTCAAATTCAAACATTGAATACAAATATTATTGAATACTAGCTGATCCGGCAAACGTTGTTTTTCTAAATTTTTTCACCTTTTAAACCTAACATGAACCCCTATGAATATTTTAAAACCAAAATTAGCTAAATCGGTCCAGCCGTTCTCGAGTTTTAGTATGACTAACGAACAGCAATTGATTTTTATATAATATATAGAATATAGATATAGAATAACTAAGTTCATTTTTTTGAGAATCCTTCAATTTTCCAAGTCAATAGTTAGAATCATTAAAACATTTTTCAGTAATATATTTTTTTATTAAGCAAGAATAATCTGCAAGGACTGTACGGCACTCAGTTCTTTTTTTATATCATAAGATAGCAAACAAGCAGATGGATCTACTGATGGAAAGAGTCAACGATTGTTTATAGACACTAAAGATGCTTATGGTGCGTTGCTATCTAGTGGTGAGGTTCAATGCCACATGCATAAGTTTACCGGCTACCTTACTCTACAAACCGGAACACGACAGCGACAAGCACTAACGCTATTGCGGCAGGAATAGGTAAGGCGGTGGTACCACACCCGGGCGAGACAATGCAAAACTCTAGCACCTAGTAGCCACGATAGTAGTGACTCGCACAGCCAATCGGTCGCCTTTTTCCGACCTGTCTGGAAAACAAGCAGTTGGCCTATTCTTCAAAGGAGCCCGGAACCAACAGCAACTCTATCTCATTAAAAAAACTCCACTCCACGTACTTACCGAATGCAGGGAACAATTTTTTTTATATCATTAGATAAGAAAACAAGTAGATGACTCTCGTGATAGAAAGAGACAAATTAACTGAAAAGCGCGGTTCCTTGGAGATAAGCAACATTTAGGAAGATAATTTAGAGAAATATCTTATAATTCAGAAGTGAGGTAGGCTGATTAGAATAGTCACAACCACCTATGCGCACAATGACACGTAATGTCACTAAGCGCGGTATTGCCGATCGCTAGATAGATGAATAGACGCAGTAGTGAACGCATTTTTTATATCATAAGATAAGCTTAGCAAGCTAATTGCTCTCCTGGCAGAAAACAACTATCACCTATAGACACCAAAGATGCAAATGGTACGTAACTATCCTTGAAGGCGGGTCTTAATGCCACCTGCATAAGTTTACCCGCTACCTTACCCTCCAAACTGGAACACGACAGTGACAAGCATTAACACATTTGCGGTAGGAATAGGTAAAGTGATGATAGCGACCCGAGCGAGACATTGCAGAACTCTACATTCTAGTAGTCATGATGTTAGTAACATGCATAGCCAATTGTTCGCCTTTTATGAACTGCCTAACAGAATGGCAGACAGTCTATTCTTCTAAGGGGGCTCGGATAAACACGGGAAAAACTATATCTTCACAAAGACCTAGAATTGTCGACAATACAAAAATACGTCAAAGAGACGTCAGAACGCCACTTTGAAAAAGCGATGAGAGCCAAACCCTCTGGTGAGAACCGCGGCAGATTACGTCGCGGACGCAGTCACCGATGGTCGATGACACCCACAAAAGGCCACGTCATGTCCTATCTGATCCTGATGATCCCATTACAACCTACACTTCACAATTCACACGCACACGCATAAGCCAAAGTCGCCGCTGGCGGCGACTCGGTCTCCTATTTCGACCCGCCAATACTCGAGACTTCGGTCAAGAGCCATTGTCGAAATCCTGATGCCACTTATTCTCCCACCAGTCATCAAGATACTGCCCTAAGCCGAGGTTCGGTCTCACAGGAGACTCCCTTAGGGCGAGCTCTTAGCCCACCACCTAAACTCTGGCTGAGCACTCTCCTCGCCCAGAACGGAACAGAGCGGTCTTTGGACTAACTGCTTAAGTTCATTTCGAAAAAAAAGAACAACGGAAAAAACATACAAAGCGAATGCGTGACCAACAAACTCATAATATTAGTTAGGATTTGTGAGATTACTATGGCTTACGTTTAAAATGAAATCAGAAAAACTTATACCATACGCTAAGAATTATATTGTGAAATATCTCAATAACGCATTAAGCAGATGTATTCATTGAATGGCACCGTTATGAATCTCTTCATGGCTTCTTTTTTATTTGTCCGAGTCATAAGATTACATTGTAATACACATAATTGGGAATTAATTTCTTATTTTAATTGAGCTTCTGTTTTTAATTGAGATTGATGACTTTTGTTAATTGAATAGATCTTATATTTAGTTGAAAATTTTTACGAATTTAAATATCTTATTTCATAAATTAATCACTGTACAATTGTAACCTCGAAATGCCTGTAATGATGATGATGAACAAAATACTTTTGCCCAATCTTATTTTTGGCCATATATCTACGTTTTTATTCGTTAAATAACTTTGTTGTAATAAAGTTATAAGCTTACATTGTAATAATTAAACATAATTGGGTATTAATTTCTTAATTTAATTGGACTTCTCTATCTAATTGAGATGGATAACTTTATTAATGAACAGCTAGTCTTATGTTTAGGTGAAATAATGAATGCATTCATATATTATCTTACTTTTTAAATTAATCATCCTCCAAGTATCTCAAATTTTATGTCCAAAGAAAAATGATTTGACCAAACAAAACCTCTGCTTTCATTAAAATCATATAAATGCACGTCGCTATTTTTAAATACATGCCTAGACCTTTATTCGTTACTTAGCCTCGTCATATTACCCGGAGTTATAAGCCCACATTAAGAAGGCGGTAGAGTTCCGCAACTTCCCGCCATGGTCTACGGTACAACCACCTTACTTATTCCTGCCATAATAACGTCAATGCTTGTCATAGTCGTGTTCCGCATAGGAGGGTGAAGTAGTCGGTAGACTATGCACGTGGAGTTGCCATCCCGCCACACAAATAGCAACACACCATTAACATATTTGATATCTATTGACGAAAGTTTCTCTTTCCCTCAGGAAATCCATCTGTTTGTTTGTTAATGTTTGCTGTGTCACGTAGTATGAACTCCCAATTAGAATAAGATTACTTATTTAATAAATAAAAGTTATCAATCTCAATTAAATCAATTATAATATAAAATTATGTTTCAACCACTTACATTACAATGTTTTTTTTATCATTGGATAGCAAACAAGCAGATGCTCTGAAGATGTCTCCCATAGACATTAAAGATGTTTATGGTGTGTTGCTACCCGTGTGGCGGGACGGCAATGCCACATGCATCTACCAGCTACCTCAACCTCCAAACCGGAACACAACTTTGACAAGCATTGACGCTGTTGCGGCAAGAATACGTAAGGCGGTGGTACCAAATCCAGTCGAGGCAAAATTATTTATTTTTAGATAATAATATAGTCTTGTTAATAAACACAAAGATAAACCATACTTTAAACTAATACTAATACTAAATATCGGTGAACAAATAAGACGAATTGTTCTAACCCCACAACAAATCACTTGCGTACTGTTATGGGTGTTGGTCAACAATACTGTAACATACATAATAAACACAAAAACCCAGAAACACAAACCTTTATTTTTAATAAACAAATGTTTGCCCTGTAGAGAATTGAACCCGAGGCCCATCGAGTTCCAACGAAGCGATCAAACTATAAACTGGGTACATCATTAATTTAAATTCGAAACACTTAATGTCACTTCAAAAACAATTGTTTCAGTAATAGCTTTCATTATTGAGACAAATCATACAAAGGTATAGTTCTTAAGATACAAGCTAAATAGTGTACTTAAGTTAAATACAATCACTCATTACGTTGCTATTGGCAAAGCGTCAATTATCTCGACTTATTATCAAGAGGTGTACTTTTTGTTGCGAGGTCTTGTGGGAACTCACCGGAACAATATCGTCGGAAGCGATCGTAGCCAACTTTGTGGCATGCAACTGCATAAATTATCTAATACGGCATTTACATCTACTGTGATATTATTATTGAGCTTGTTCCTGTTTAACTTGTCTCATTTGAACTGTTTGGCTGTCTATCAAACTTACTTAGTCAGAATAAACAAAATTTGTCTAAGTTTAGCGGGTTTCTTTTGGATACACTTTCTATCTTTAGCTGTCAAAACCTATACTAATACCTATACAATTATTATGCAAAGATTTCTTGACTTAATAATAATAATAATATGTATTTTATTATTATTATTATTGTTGTTATTTCGATTTTTGCTTAAAAAGTGAAACCGGTTGAGTGATATACAAAAATAAAGTTTTGATGTGAAATTAGAGTACAAGTGTTTAGCCAATTTTTACTATATAGGTTTCATTTTAACCCAGAAATGTTAAGAGTTAAATAGGTGAGTGACTGTCTAAACGTATCGCTGACAACGTGACTATTAAATGATAGAGTTCCGCCCAGTTTTGTTACCACCGCTTACCTGTGCCTTCCTAAGGCTCCCCATGGACCTACAATAACATTGCGCAATATTACGTATTATGCGTATTAAATATATATATAAATATACGTATTGCGCAATATTATTGACCTTTCAGGGTTAATATTGAAAATTGCACAAAGTTTAACGAAAGTTTGAGCAGGATTAATTTTTATTGTGCAAAATTTTTTTCTTGCACCGTGTAGGCTTAATATTGCAAAAATTTTTTCACTTCAGAGTTTGGAGCGGTCGCGTTCTATCAGTCATGGTGTTTAATGTATGGTCATGTCGTAAAATTAAGCAAAATGGCGGAATGCTATAAAATATAAAGAACGAGAGTTTTTACTTGAGTGTATAGGATGGTATAGAGCAATTGTATAGTGCATGGTTCCCGCCAAAACTTCGTTGTCAGACATGATGCTCGCACGAAAATATTGATCAAACTGGTTTGTCAATTTTATTAAGTGAAATTATTGAACGTTTGGAATCAAAGGGGTAAACAATATTATATTATTGCACAATAAATGTATTGCGCAATATTATTGTAGATCTATGAGGCGCCTAAAGCAAGCGTCAATATTTGTCACTGTCGTTGGGTTGTCGTGTACAGGTTTTGAAGGTAAGGCAAACGGTAAGGTTGTGCATGTGTTCTTACCATTAAGACACACGAACAGAAACGCCATTATTAACATTGTAGTGCCTACAGACAATGATTGTCTCTCTCCATCATCGAACCATCTTTATAAACTTTAAAACCAACTAAGAAAAATATCGACACGCGGGATTTGAACCTGCTAATGTCTCCCTAAAGCCGGGACGCTCTACAACTGAGTACTAGTGTCGACAGGCTTGACGTGGCGAAATTCTTCTTTTGCTATGTGATCGATTACGTCGATTGTACTGGTCGCTAGATATACATAGTATAACTAGTTAAATGAGTTTATCGTTACAAATGAAATTCAAGTTTTTCAAGTTTTGCCAAGCACGGGATGAGTGCTATGACACAAAAAAATAACCATCTTAATGTTTGCCATCCTATGAATTGTGTAAAAACATAAAATCATACAATTAAATACGCACACACACAAAATTAAGCATTGCTTTTTTTTAAGAAGTATTTGTCTGTATTTAACTATACATTTAAATTTAAACCATGTTAAAATTTTGTTACCTTGCCTGAGAGATTGGATTTAAATATTTACGATTCATTATCCTGCCTTCATTTATTAATTAGTCTGAGGACTTAAAGTTACGTTCAAGAATTCACGTATAGTAATAAAATTAAGTGGAATTTTAAAGAACGTAAAAATTCTTTTGTTTTGCAAGACTTACACTAACAATTTGAGACGTGTTTCGCCTGTATCAGCCCAGCCTCTTTTGAAGAATGGACTATCGTCTTTTTTGACCATCGCCAGTTCGTAACAGATGAAGGATTGACCATTGACCAAATCTATAATTTACATCATTTATTAGGTGATAGAATTCTGCAATATTTGGCCCAGGTTTAGAACTGCTAAATCTAATGCTATCGGAATAACAAAAGCACCTTTCAAAATAAAATGGAATTTTAAAGAGCAAAAAGTTGTTTTTGTTGTGTGAATATACAAAAAATTTACGGCTTCAAACAAGATTTTAAGTTTAATTAAGGCATCAACTCCCGTCTTTGCGTATATTGAAATCTAGCACAGAACGTAATGGACCTTCATAAATAAATGCAAGATCCCTCTTACCTGGCCCAGTCAAAAATGTGTTCTTAGCTGACGTCTCCCACTCTACTCCACTCATAAACTACCTCCCTACTCATTACAATCGATGTGAATGTATCACGTTTCGTGCTAATCTAATCAGTTTTAAGCGCCTCTTGTAAAAGGGCCGGGCTCTTTGAAAAAATTGTTTTTAAGTGACGTCTTCTATCTATAAACTACCCTATAAAACCAATAGTAAATTCAATTTATGTGAATGTACCACGTTCCGTGCAATCCGTCCAGTTGTGACGTGATAATGTGACAAACATGACAACTAATCATGATATCTATCTATCAATTAGTCTATTGATAATTTAATCTAATATATTCAAATGAGGAATTCTCGAATAATTTCTTATCTCAGAAAAAGCTCTAAAGATATTGATAAAATTTCATAATTAGATAAGGTTTTGCTATTTAAGTATTAACGAGTTTTGTCACGGAATTACAGATGCTAACGACTTAAATCTATATATATAAAAATCAATGCCACTTTTCGTTGTAATTTTATAACTTAAGAACGGGCTTACCTACCCAAATCAAATGTTTTAGGCTTTGTTTGGATTATTTAGTAATGGTTTATGTGAAGTTTGCACAAAATCGGTACAGCGATTCTTCATTTATCACATTTTTTATAACAAATGAATTCAATAAATGGCGGATTATTTTAATACTCGTATTTCAGTGTATACGTAGCGAAGAACGTACCGGGCCGCTAGTATATTATAAAGTAAACAAAATGTAGTTATTAATTTAGTGTCAATATTGTCAAATCTGTTGTTTACCAATAAAGATTATTATTATTAAAAAAAAAAACATTTTATCAATTTTTTAATTGATAATCTAATATATTCTTACAAATGAGGACTTTTTTATATCATAAGATAGCAAACAAGCAGATGGGTCTCCTGATGGAAAGAGTCAACCATCGCCTATAGACACCAAAGATGTTAAGAGTGCGTTGCTATCTTGTGGCGAGGTCTAATGCCACATGCATAAGTTTACCGGCTACCTTACCCTCCAAACTGGAACACGACGGTGACAAACACTGACGCTATTGCGGCAGGAATAGGTAAGGCGGTGGTACCAGACCCGGGCGAGACAATGCAAAACTCTACCACCTAGTAGCCATGATGGTAGTAATTCGATAGCCAATCGGTCGCCTTTTACGACCTGCCTGGCAGAACGGCAGTTGGCCTATTCTACAGAGGAGGCCGGGACCAACACTTCTTAGTATAAGTTCTTATCTCAGAATTGGCTCTAAAGATGCAGATGAAATTTACTATTTTGGAAGGATTTTGCTATTAAGAGTCCAGCCAAGAACGTATTTTGTGAAAGGGCCAGCCCCTTAAAATATTCTTCGCTGTCATCTTTTACTCATTAAGTACCTATCTTCCTACCAAGTTCAATATATGTGAATATACCATGTTTCTTACAAAACCGGTCCGGTTATTGTGATGTGATTATGTAATGCTGTGACTACACATCGCCTTACAACAGAGTGTTACGTTGTCGCGATGTGTGTGGCCTACCATTTTGCTGCATCTTAAATCTTCGGTCTTCTATAAATTTTCTATGGCGATTGTGTTCGTCTCGTTTTGCATCTGTGCGCATCGCAAGTTGAAGCGATAGACTATTGGCGATTAAATATATGTACAGGCCATCTAGTTTGCCTATAGGAAGTATTATCGTAACAACGCACCATAAAACATCAAGTGATATGTGGCCCGACATAACAAACATTTTTATCAATTTATCCATTGATAATAACCTAATATTTTCAAAGTAGGAATTTTTGTACAATTTTTTTATCTCTGAAAAGATTTAAATTAGTAACCTTATCTAAATAAAAGATTTCATCTTAATGATTAAATCTTGTATTCAGATAAAGTTTTGTTCATTTATATTTTTTATAGATATCGTCTCACTTTCTCTCATGCTCAAAGACTTCTATGTACTAATTTAGACAAGGCATGCACCATGCTACTAACTGTGTTCCACCAAAATGCATTCTGTAAACTGCACATATGCCAGAGCTCGTTGAATGAAACGCGTAAGCGCCACGAAATTCACGACGGTTACGACCTTTTGGTCACGAATAGACATAATACGCTGTAGCGCTGCTTAATTGAACGAAATGGAACATAACTTTTATTTAGCACAGCTTTTCTAGAAGGTACGTGGCACATTAAAGTCTGGTCATGCATGAAATTTTATACAGTACATCTTGTATTGTTGCAGGTGTTTAATCATTGTTAGTGCCGACTTCTTTCGAATCTATATAAGGACCTACTTCAGGGTAAAGTGGAAAAGTTTGTCCGCAAACTCAGCGAGAGACATATATATGTACTAGCTGCTGCGTGCAGCCCGTTGCATTATAAGTTTTTGGTGAAACCCGCGGGATCACCTAATTTTTCCGGGATAAAATATAGCCTATGTGCTATTCCAGATTATCATCTACCTGTGTGCCAAGTTTCATTCAAATCCAATTAGTTCCGTTCCATAATCCATTCATTCAAATCATTAAAATCGTTTAGTAGTTTTTGCGTGATTGAGTAACAAACATCCATCCAAACATCCAAACTTTCACATTTATAATATTAATATAGAATAATATAGATTTGTCATTCGCCGCGCAAACTTCTTTACTGCATCTCCTCTCGTTAACTCTCTAAATACCTCAACATTTTGTAAGATGGTGCTGTATGACATATGCATATCATAGTGGGCCACGTGGCAAAGTGCCAGGTGGGCAAAGTACAGGCGCAATTGGATTATCTGTATACATCCATACTAATATTATAAATGCGAAAGTCTGTCTGTCTGTGTATCTGTTACGCTTTCACGGCTAAACCGTTGGACCGATTTTCATGAAATTTGGCATGGAAGTAGTTGAAGAGCCGGGGTTAAACATAGGTTCAAAAATTAACACTTAAAAGGTTGAAAAAGAGGATGAATTTTGTATGAAAAGCTATCTTGACGACATGCTAATCTACTCGCGGGCGAAGCTGCGCGGGTCAGCTAGTAAGTATCATAAATGCGAAAGTTTGGATGTTTAGATGTATGGATGGATGGATAGATGTATATTTGTTACTCAATCACGCAAAAACGGCTAAACCGATTTAGATGAAATTTTACACACATGTAGATAATAACCTGAAATAGCACATAAGCTACTTTATATCCCGGAAAATGAGTTGCTTCCGCGGGATTCACTAAAACTTTAATAATACAGCGGGCTGCACGGTGCAGCTGGTATAATTATATAAGACTAGCTGCAGCGTACAGCCCGCTGCATTATAAAAGTTATTGGTAAATCCTGCGCGATGACCTTATTTTTCCGGGATAAATAGTAGCCTATGTGCTATTCCAGGTCATCATCTACCTGTGTGCCAAATTCCATTCAAATCCGTTTAGTAGTTTTTGCGTGATTGAGTAACACACATCCATCCAAACATCCATCCATTCAATATCTAAACTTTCGCATTTATAATATTAAAATAGATGAGTAACAGCGAACAAACTAGTAAATCGTTAAAATCCTGCGTATCTGTTATGTCTGCCATGCTAACCCTGTCGTGTATCAACATTTTTCTTTGTTTAAAAAAGATTTTAGGCGTATCCTCCGTGTTGATCCAGGCTCTTTTGAAGAACAGACTAACTGCCGTTCTGCCAGGTAGGTCGTAAAAAGGCGATTGAATGATTATACGTGTCACTACCATCGTAACGACTTGGTGGTAGAGTTCCGCAATGTCTCGCCCGGGTATATTGTACCACCGCCTTATCTATTCCTGCTGCAATTTCGTCAATACTTGTCATTGTCGTGTCCCGGTTTGGAGGATAGCAAAGGCACGCGGGATAGCAATGCACCATTGCCATCTTTAGTGTCTACAGGCGATGGTTTCTCTTTCCATCAGGAGAGCCATCTGCTTGTTTGCTATCTTATAATATAAAAAAAATCTATATTCATACATATCAGTCATTTACACTAAAAGTAAACGGGCGTTATTCCTTTCAACCTAGCTTTTAGAACTCCGAGGCTTCTCTCGCATTTAAAACTAGCAATTGCCTTCTGGTAAAAACTCAACGGTATTTCTATTGATATTAAAGTGTAAATATCTATTAGACAAATTATAGAATAAATAAACTGTGATCAGTTTCATCATCAAAATATTCTTATAGGTATTTATATTAATGTGAATAAATGAGAGGCGAAAATTAAGGTACTATGAAATCCCCCGAAAAGAGAAGTACGATATTTGGCACAGTTTTTATATGGAGTACATGACGCAGTTTCAATGAATTTTTTTATAAATCTAATGTTTGGTCCAACTTACAAGATTAATTCAATTAACACCCCCCCCCCCCCCTCAAGTATCCCACCAAAATATTCAATACAAGTAATTTGTACGGCAAAACAACTTACTTTTTTTACAGATACAAATAACTTTACTTTTATTTGTATCTCACTGTTCCGCTGAATAAATGTATCTTTCTTTATTTTTTTACTTGGCTAGCTTACCGAAATTGATAGGAAAAGGTATAGGTTATAGTATGAACTTTTAAACTAACGTGCGCTACTATCACTGTACAATGTAACTTGGCCGAAACGTCGAGCTTTACAAGTAAGTTTTATATATTATGTACATACGCGGTTTTGACTCTTTGTATGTTTTTTCCTTACAATAAGTATTGATTTGTATTTCCATGTGTATAAAAATAAACAAAATGAAGTGGCTCTCTGCTTCGAGTTAGTTGGAAATAAGTCCTAATGAAGAGTTTATCAGCTTTATGCCTCGGCCATAAACATTTTATTGTAAAATAACCAATGTACGTAATTACGTGAATCAAATAGTTATAATTGATCGGCTTCTTATAGGTGTTTACGGCCAATTTATCTATTTAGAAATGCGTCATTTTAAAGGAAATATCATTGAAGTTAGCTTCTTTGGGTTCATTGAATTAAAGGTATTTTTATCCGTCGAGTTGATCCGGGCCCTGTTTCAAGAACAAATCATCTGCCTTTCTACCAGGCAGTTAGTAAGAGGTGAAGTAGGTAGCGGTAACTGGCTACTAGATGGTAGAATTCTGCATTGTCTCGCCCGTGTCTGGTACCTACTATTGCCTTACCTATCACTGCCGCAATAGCGTTACGGAAATAAAGTGTAGTGTAAAGTGTGGTGGACGAGGGAGGGTAACTGTGCCGCTGGGGTCTTCATTACATTTCAGACCTACGGTGAGTTTGTTCCATTTCTTACACCGCTTTTATATGTTTTCCCTTTCAGTGACATCGCAAAGGTACACTTAAAAGTTCGCGGAAATTTGACCCGTTTATATTTTTAAAAACCTGTCATAATGTTCATAACATAAATAAAATCTTTTAACCAGCATCTACAAAGCGTATTTTAAAAGTATGTCTCAAGCAATGAATAGTGTTGTAGAAATTAATGTCAATCTATAAGAAGCTCGCTCACATTTTCTCCCATTGTTATCTTCCTGTCTATTGTTTAAGGTAATGTCTATGAATATTTAAATCAATGTCATGTTCGCCATTACATGTAGTACATGCTTTACATCATGTAAAATTTAATAGCTATGTCGCATCCAAATTGAATTGTTGCCTTAACGGTATCAACTTCAATATAGATGCATGAGGTCCCGGGTTTGAATCTCAGGTCAAGAGTTTGTTCTAAATTTTCCAGGTTTTTGGTCACTTTAATTTGCCCATGATTGGATATGTGTCCAATTTGTCAAAAGGTTAGCCATCTGTCACATAATCTGACTAAATATTATTGGTCAATTTTGGTTGCATTATTTGAATCTCTACTTAGCTCTTCGTGTATGTGTGATAGTATATTTTTATTCACTTATCCAAATGTTTAAACTCGGGGGCATTATATTAGTCAGTACCATGTCAGTACGCTTTTCAGTAATACAATTTAAGACAATCTTTGTATCTTCATGGAAGAGGTTTGCAGGAAGATGCAGTAACAGCTCTCCAATATCTGCACAATACACAGGATAGTTTTGTTAGGTATTGAACTGTCTAAAATTACTTGTCTACTTTATTTTACGACAGAGTAAAATTGACCAACTTTGTTGTTTTACAGTTTTAAATTTTGTTTTAAATTTTCAGTTATTTTATGTTGTAAGTACCTACCATGAAATCGGATTTGTGTTCTATCGAATTCGAATAAGACTGTATGTACGTACGTACGTACGTACGTACTGTACAGTACAGGCAATACAGGAATTTTTCCTGCACTAAATTGAAGGAGTTATTATTTCATAGATAGGTTGAGTATGACGTATTGAATGTAAGGCATTAAAGATGTAAAGTTCCGCCATTTGCGTAAAACCTTTTTGGGATGTTTTTTCGCAAAATAAAAAAAATAAAATAGTAATAGTATTGTCGTAAACTGTAAGTAGTATCAAAAAATACTTGACAAAAAGATTGAAATTTAACTATTCGGTACTTCTGCCCCGCTACTTTGTAAGTATTTTAAATATATTTTTTAACGTTGCAATCACGGAATTATTAATGAGTAGGTATTAGCGGTCCGTTACGTGCTTCGCTACGTATCGCCATTTATTGAATTCATTTGTTACGAATAAAATTGATAAACCAAGAACCGCTCTACCGATTTTGTGTAAACTTCACATAAACCATCTACTAAATAGTCCGAACAAAGCCTGCATATTTGGTTTGGATAGGTGAGCCCGTTCTTGAGTTATAAAATTACAACGAAAAGTGGCACTGATTTTTATATATATAATAATATAATTTTGTGTCTAATAATGTGTCCAACAGGGTAAGAAGCAGGGTCGGATCGCGAAATTGTGGGGCACTGGGCTAATTCTACTTAGGAGTCATCTGATTTCTTAACTTATTACCATGAGTTCAAAACCTTGTTTTCAATAGTAATGTTAAAAATAAACTTTAAAAAAAATAAGACATTATTTTTCTATTTATATCCAACAGTTGCTCACACGGGTTTATTTGTGGCCCGCCACAAAAATTTATTTCATCGCCAAGTCAATGGTCGGATTGTATTTCTTTTCACTATATCTTCTACCTTTTTTTAGTGGGATTCAAGGGACACTACCGGCGCTGCAATCCATCACAATTGGATTCTTTGTTTTTCCAATACTTTAGTTAAACGTAGTGTTTATTATACTTAGAGTAACGTTCGTATGCCAAACCTGGGAGCTGCTATGCATACTAGGGATGAAACGTTGGTACGGGAATGTAGAATAGCTAGATGATGATGAAGTGGACAGTAGTTTTGAAGATGCAGGAGGTGCTGCAATGCTGATTATGGATATTTCGGCGCATTTACAAAGTCTTTGGCCTTCTAGTTAATAGAAATCTATATATTAATACGTGAGGGAAAAACTTTGGACCCTTTTTAAGACAATAGCACGAACGCTGGAGTATGGTAAATTTGGCACAACTAATGTTTACATTGCGGAGGACTGCAGAAACGTGTAAAAGTGCGTTAGAAATACATTATATCAATAAAAATAAACATTACACATAATACATTCATGTGACATACATGATAATCTCGAATGAATAGTAGTAATAGTTCCATGATGATAATATAAACATATGTAAGAATATTATTTTCTTTACGGCTGTCGAACTTAAAAGAGATTTTATTGTTTAGTCTATGGTCGAATTTAGGCCACAGGTGATCGCTAGCTAGTATTATTTATTCGTTCGTTATAAAATGTATTTATTGGTTTATTTAAATTTTATTATAAAAACTAAATAAACATTTTTAATCAATACATATAATAAAATCGTAGGAAAGTCAAAACTGTCATTGAATATTTTTTTAAAAGGATACTTGAGGTGTGATCTACAATCGATATCGAAGCCAAAAATATAGTTTTTAGAATTTTTGTCTGTTTGTCTGTTTGTCTGTTTTTCTGTTTGTCTGTTTGTCTGTTTGTCTGTTTGTATGTATGTATGTCCGGGGTAAACTCAAAAAGTACTGCATGGATTTACTTTAAATTTTGCAAGAATATTACTATATATAGGCTACATATTATCACGCTATCACTTAAGGGGGAGAAGCTGTACGGAGTAAACGAAGTCCGCGCGGAAGAAGTCGTGGGCAACAGCTAGTTCTCAATATTTGTGTACTATCATTTGAAAAAAGAATTTGTCAAAAAAAAACTGATTTTAGCGTGACGTATTTTATGAACAGCTCCTAACCTGTATTGCTGGTTTCTCAACAAGAAATCGCAAGTACTACGTTAGTTGTCTTAACTTACAAAATGTGCCTTTTGTTTTGCTTATGAAAATGACTCCATTTTTATATATATTTTAAAAACACGAATAATAAAAATGAAATTTCTATTAGAAGTTGAATTTTTCTAAAATCTTAAAAAATCGCCTTTTTTAGGCTAACTTCAAAACTCGCTGTTTTAAGTTAAGTTCTAACTTAAAAAAACGCATTTTTTAAGTTACGACACATACGTAGGACCAGTCGAAATGTTTTATGCCTTCAGTAAAAAGACTCGTTTTAGATAATAATAGTAAAATTTTCTACGAGGCGTAAGCTAAAACTATTCTTATAATTATTAAATTGCCAAATGTTCAAACAAATTGTGGAACACCCCGTTATTTTTAAATTGGTTGCTAATGGTTACTGCTACGAATGACGGACCGTTGATAATGGGAACCCGCATCAGAGATGTAAGAACCCCTTTGTATGTATTTTCTTTATAATAAGTACCTATTGATTTCTATTTCCATGTGTATAAAAATAAATAAATAAAATAAAGTGGCTCTCTGCTTCGAGTTAGTTCAAAATAAGTCCTAATGAAGAGTTTATCAGCTTTATGCCTCGGCCATAAACATTTTATTGTAAAATAACCAATTTACCTAATTACGTGAATCAAACAAATCTAATTGATCGGCTTCTCATAGGTGTTTACGGTCAATTTATCTATTTAGAAATGTGTCATTTTAAAGGAAATATCATTGAAGTTAGCTTCTTTGGATTAATTGAATTAAAGATATTTTTTCCGTCGAGTTGATCCGGGTCCTGTTTCAAGAACAAATCATCTGCCTTTCTACCAGGCAGTTAGTAAGAGGTGAAGTAGGTAGCGGTAACTGGCTACTAGTTGGTAGAATTCTGCATTGTCTCGCCCGTGTCTGGTACCTACCTTACCTCTTACTGCCGCAATAGCGTTACGGAAATAAAGTGTAGTGTAAAGTGCGGTGGACGAGGGTGGATAAATGTGCCACTGGGGTCTTCATTACTTTTCAGACCTACGGTGAGTTTCTTCCATTTCTTACACCGCTTTTATATGTTTTCCCTTTCAGTAACATCGTAAAGGTACACTTAAAAGTTCGCGAAAATTTGCAAAATAACTAGTTTTCTTCGTCTGAACAATGGATTTCCGCAAAATAACGCCCGAATCTATAAAAAATTATAATGTAGAAGAGCTGCACGCTGTAGGTATTTCAATAAAACTCTGCAGGCCCTTTTGATGGTTCAATAATTTTAGAGCAAATTTAAACGCGCCTAACGTTGCTGAGAAGCCTTGCTGAGAAGATCCGGCGGAAAAAATATATGCGTGAATTGTACATAGTAATTGTGATATAAATTATGGTCCAAATTCGACCACTGGATGAGCATTATGTACGATATCTATAAAAACATCTGTAGAAGAGTTTTTCCTCCGTATTAATCCGGATCCGGTTTGAAGAATAGCCATCTGCCATTCTGCTGGGCAGTTCGTAAAATGCGAATGATTGACTATATTGTCACTACCGTCATCACTAATAGGATTTTCGCAATGTCTCACACAAGTACATCTGTTTTATCTATTCCTGCCGCAATAGCATCAATGCTTGTAATTGTCATGTTCTGGTTTAGATACTGGCAATAATATCCCGTTAAAAGGAGAGCTATGCACCATTAATATCTTTGATTTCTAATGGCGATTGTTATTTCTTTCCATCAGGAAAGCCATCTGCTTGTTTGCTATCTAATAATATAAAAAAAGGCAAGCTACGGTTATTAAAAATCAAACAGCATGAAATAAAAGTTGCATAATTCTGACGGATCAATTTTGTATTCATTTTTTAAATAGTTGCGTAATTTTAGTTACTATAAAGCTATCTACTTTATAATCCATACTTCCATACTAATATTATAAATGCGAAAGTAACTCTGTCAGTCTGTCTGTCTCTTCTTTACGCCTAAACCACTGAACCGATTCAGATGAAAGTTAGTTTGAGACCCGAAAAAGGACATAGGATAGTTTTTATGCCGGAAATCCCACGGGAACGGGAAATATACGGATAAAAGCTTTTTATTCGTAGCATCTCTAGTTATTCGAAAAAAAAATTAAACGAAAACGGCTAAACGGTAATATAATTCTAACAGATAATTAGTTATAGTTTGATCACAGAAAATAAAATACTCCAGTTAATAGAAATGGGCTAAAATATCATACGAATGAAACCGGCCAAGTGAGTGTCATAACCACGCGTAATGTAGAGTTCCGTAGTTGCCCATCACAAAACATTACCCAGAAACAGTTATTTAGCTGGTGGGAGGAAGGGTAGGACCCTTTTTCCTTATTTTCCAATGTTCGCTGTTTCCCTGGTTAATGGTACAGGTTTACGTGTTTTTATTCAAATTTCTTATCTATACTCTATACAAATAAATAAAATTGGAGTGTCTGTTTGTAATATTAAAATAATCGCTTTTTACTAAATGCATATGGATGTATACATGATACATATACCAAAATAACATTTTTCACAATTTTTGTCTGTCTGTCTGTCTGTTTGCTCCAGCTAATCTCTGGAACGGCTGGACCTATTTTGACGGGGCTGATGTGATAGGGAGTAACTTAGGATACTTTTTTGTCGAAATTTTTCCACGCGGACGAAGTCGCGGGCTCAGCTAGTCGTTACATAAATTACCTGTTACCTGCGACTTCGTCCGCGCGGACTTCGCTTACTCCGCTCCTATTGGTAGTAGCACGAGTGAGCCTGTAGCCTACCTCAATCATTGGGCTATCTAATAATTTTAGATTTTGTTAAATCCGACTTGTAGTTCCAGAGATTAGCGCGTTCAAACAAACAAACAAACGAAAACTCTTCAGCTTTATTATATTAGTATAGATTATAGAAATCACTGAATGAAAAAAGTATCCTCACTTCCTATATAATAATGTATTTTGCAAAAACATTAGATACTTGAATGTAAATTATCACAAAATGATTTTTTTAAAAACATAAATAATAAATAAATAAATATTCACGGGACAAACTACACTTACTGATCTAACCCCAAAATAAGAAAATTATTTGCTTGTGTTTTGGGTGTTAGTCAACGATATTAATACATAGAAATACATATATAAATACAAGAATATATTTAATAAACACCCAAAGCCGGAATTATACAAACATTAATGCTCATCACACAAATGCTTTTCCCCGTCGGGGATCGAACCCGAACCCTATCGATCGCGTAGTCAGGGTCGCTAACCACTCGACCAACGGGGCGGTAACATGTATATCTTCACGAATAAAAAATAAAAGGTGTTCAGAGAGAGCTGGGTAAAAGTATCACGATTTATAGAAATCTGCGCTTTTGTCACTTTCTGCACTTCACAAATCTTTTCTTATAACCGTGTCATTTTCCACAACTTTGTTTTCTTATCAAATATTCGGTTATTTTTAAAATAACATTAATTATTAATATGAAAAATAAAAGCAGAAGTTTCAGTATGTCGACATTGAAATGATAATTACTATGTATTAAAGATGTATTTATAATGTAAAATAAATTTATTACTCTCCATAAAATTAGTATGTAACATTATCATAATATTATTATATTGGATCAACTCGCGCTGTGTATTATTTTTAACATATTTTCGATATAAAATAATAATTAAAATTGAATAGTAGATATTTAACGTAAACACGAAAAGGAAATTATAACAATATTATAAAAGGATAGATTTGTTTTTTCAATGTTTGTTACGGATAAATCTAAAAACTACTGAATAGGTTTAAAAAAACATGTAGGTTAGTCTTTTACCTGACTTACAAAAGGAAGTAATGTAACAACTAATAATACTTAAAAAATACACATATAGGTTCCTACTTTGAACTGAAAACCTCATTTGTTTGTTAAATAATATGTTTTGTTTTTGTTTACATTCCCTATAAATGGTTTAAGGTATTATAGACATAGTTAAAATAATTACCGTATTAATTAGTTGTTATACCGACTATTGTTTTAAAATATCATTTTATATATTCTGAATTTTTTATATTTTCAGAATTTTAAAATAATCTAAAATATAAAAATTATACAATAGTTAAAAATATATTGCATATTTTTTCTACCACCACTGAAAATTAAAATAACTTACCACAATTTCTTCAAAATTCAATACAAAATTATTTCAATTATTACAAAATATCTTCATTGTTACTTATTCCACAATAGGTCCATTTACACATTCACAATAAACTTAAATTCGCGGCATTAGAATCGATTTTTTTCACTAATAAAGATCGATTACAAGTTGCGAATCGAGTCGCGTTCGGACAGACTCGCCGGTTCCGCGTGTGTTGGGTAAATGCGGCACCTGCCACGCTCGCAATCCTCGCATATCAAGGTATCGCACGGGGATGGCGGTGGTCCGTACCATATGAATGATTAGCGGTAATTAAATAATTAATTAACTCGAGCCAAGAGTTCCGCTTTAAGAAAATATAATTAATTTTTTATGCGCTTGTGTTTCATCTTGATTTTATTGTTATAAGCTTTTATTTAATGTAAAGTGTCAATATATATGGATTAAAAAGTTAAAATATTTTTTTATACTGTTAAATCTAATTGATTTGAAGTTAATATGCTTGAATACTTTATTTAATGTAATATATACGAGTATATACATATATTAAAAAAATCTTACATGTGATATTAGAACTCGGAAGACTTAAATGGCGATGGGCAGGCTACATTTTTTATATCGTAAGATAGCAAACGAATGAACAGTTAACAAAACAGATATACCTACAATGCGAATGTGGATGGATGTGCGTACCAGGGGAGACCAAGACTGACGTACTATGATCAAATCGGTCGGGTGCTGTCCGAAGGTGGTGGTGGTGGTGGCTTCGTAACCGGCATGTTTTTTTTATTTATATCGTAAGATGGCAAACAAGCAGATGGGTCTCCTGATGGAAAGAGTCAACCATCGCCTATAGACACCAAAGATGTTAATGTTGCGTTGCTATCTTGTGGCGAGGTCAAATGCCACATGCATAAGTTTACCGGCTACCTTACCGTCCAAACCGGAACACGACAGCAACTAGCACTGACGCTATTGCGGCAGGAATAGGTAAGGCGGTGGTACCTGTCCCAGGCGAGAAAATGCAGAACTCTACCACCTAGTAGTCAAGATAATAGTGACGCACATAGCCACTCGGTCGCCTTTTACAACCTGCCTGGCCGAACGGCAGTTGGTCTATTCTTCAAAGGAGCCCGGGACCAATACGGGGAGCCCGGGACCAACACGGGGAGCCCGGGACCAACACGGGGTATATTCATGTTTGTATGAAGACAGTGATGAATGAGAAGGAAGCGAGACAAGTCTGTCTGGACCGTGACATATGGCACTCAATTCTCTCTGCCTAATCCTTACGGGGATTTGGCGTGAAGTTGTGTTGTTGTTATTGTAAGATAGCAAACAAGCAGATTATTCTCACAAAAATGTTAATGATGCGTTGTTATCCTTGTGGAGGGGTATTAGTGCCACGTAGATGAGATATTTTATTACTTCTGGTCTTGAAGTATCTCCTTGCCAAATTCCATAGCAATCAATTCAGCGTAAACGTAACAGAAAAACAGACAAAACTTTCCATTATTCTGATAAAAAGAATTGCCCACGGCTCCTTTCGCGTGACCAAAAAACATTACCTGCTTTTGCTTAGTTGATAAAAGTATTAGTAAACTCGCCGACTCAAAGCTATAGCTTTCCTACATACTTTGTAAGTTGTTTATTTCCTAAATAGGCGAAAGAACTTTTAAAAACGGTTTATCCATTTTTGAGTATATCTATATTTTTATATTTGTACTTGCTATTACTCCCGATTTCGTTCGCGTGTCCCAAAATCATTTCTTCCTTTGGATCACTCAGGTTAAAGATAGCCTATGTCCGGCCCTATAAAGTTTTCTATCAGTAAAAGTTCCATCGAAATCGATTTAGCCGTTCCAGATATCCAGTACAAAGAATGACAGAAAGACAGAAAATTTTAAAAATGGTTGTTTAGTTATATGTATTTGTGTTTTAGTACTCGCCCCGTGCTTGGGAAAACTATATAAACAACAAAGAAAAAATCCTACGTGTCGAATTTTTTTTTGTTGTCTTTTAAAAAGTTTTCAAAATTCCGCAGTCTTAGAAAAGTATCTTCACGCCCATATCCCCGAAGGGGTAGGCAGACGTACAACAAGTGCACCCACGATTAGCCGAAGTTACTTAGTCCCACAAATGTGATAGGTGGCAAGCCTATCGCCAACCGGGCACTTTCCAATCCCGAGCAACTTTGTGTTTCTCAGAAAACTGAAAAAACACTTTTTTTATGTGCCTGACCTGGGAAACGAACTCGGGACCTCATGTGGTCAACGCCAACGCTGGACCACTAGACCACAGCGGCGACTCGGTAGTCTTATCGTACTAGAAATCGATTTTATTTTCATTATTTTTATTTTTTATAATAATGCCACTAGGTTTTTCGCATTGCAGCATAGCCATTTCGTATTGTCCAATGAACGACGAATCTAACTATGTATATACCATCGAGTAGTCTTCTAGGACTAGGTTTAGTGTCGTAGGCTCCCGTACTACCTATTTGTTATGTTAAGCGATTTTTGTTAGAGACAAAACTTGTGAGTAATGTGACTAGCAGGCTAGTGACGTTGGCCAAAGTCATACGGAATGGATTTGACTGTGCATTATATTCCACTGGCTATTGCCCACGACTTCGTCCGCGCGGACTTCGTTTACTCCGCACAGCTCCTCCTCCGTAGGTGTTAGCGTGATGATATGTAGCCTATATGTTGACCCGACCTATTAGTAATATTCATGCAAAATTTGAAGTAAATCCATGCAGTACTTTTTGAGTTTACCCCGGACATACATACAGACAAACAGACAAAAATTCTAAAAACTATATTTTTGTTTTTGATATCAATTGTAGATCACGCCCCAAGTATTCTTTTAAAAAATATTCAATGTACAGTTTTGATTTTCCTACGATTTTATAATATGTATAGGTTAGTTAACTTGCTGTATGTAGTTGTAGTATTGGTGTGTGGTTTAGTTGTACTGGTGATGGTAGCGTAGCCTAATTATGTAAGTTTTTACTATCACTTTTGTGGGTAGTCACCGTAACACCATTTTTAAGCGATTTTTTTAAAGAATAAAGTATCATAGCCTAGTTCACATGTTTTATAGAATCCCGCTTTGCCTTTTCAAAAAATTAAACCAAGATGTCATTCGATTCTTAATTTTATCTAGAAAGTTTTTGAAACAGTTATAAACAATTTATATAAAAAGGAGGAACTTTTATTTTTCGCAAATATCTGTGTCTAAATGTCTGTGTTTTTTTCCACTCTTTGGGTCTATTTTAGAAAGCTACAGAAAAGATTTACGCTCACGACATATTACAAGCTGTTTATTGTTTATCCTAAGTGGGCTGGCCTTTTTTCTCTTGATAATTCGACCGAAACGACTTCCCTATGAAGGATTTTATCAATTCGCCCGTATTTTTTATGTTTGTGACCTCAGTATTCGGTCATTTTTGAACTGATTGTATAGGCGAAATCTGTTGGCGTCAAGATATGTAAATTCAGATGGTTGTAATATTCACATTCACAAAATTATATTTGTGATACAATACAAATGTTTACGTTAAGAAAATCAATATGATGCAGTTTCATTAAGTATCGATGATGAAAAGATTAAATTACAACTATGCGGAATAAACTTACTGCCCTACCACTAGGCATCTCGGAAAAGGCAATGGAAGGCTAAATGTATAATTACTACCATGTGTACATGTGTACGGACGAGGTGGTAGAGCCCTACAACATCTCGCTCGAGTTTCGTTTCGTTTCGTATCACTTTTCTTATTCCTGCTGCAGGAGCATTAAAAAATTGACTGTAGTATTCCGGATTTGTGGTAGCCAATAAAGTTATTAAATCTCCTCCATAAGGATAGCAAGACACAATAAATGCGTTTGGTGTCTATTAAGCGATGGTTATTTGAATCCATCAAGAGAGCCGTCTACCACGGATTAAATGGATACGCCTTTCAAGACAATTTCTCAGTTCGTCAGGGTAGCTTGCATTTAAACCCAGAAATATAGAGTTATACTACTTACCAATGAAATGAAATCACTTCAAGGGTACTTTTTAAACTTTGTAATCCCATTTGTTACGATAAAACAGTACAACATGGTTTATTTATATTTTTTTATGATATAATATATCTACAAATGTATAACATTTTTGACAGTGAGCGTTTTTCTCATATGCGCGGCGACACGATTCCTTTCCAATTGCGTATCTATTAGTATTCGCGTGGTCTGTGCCATTTAGTTTTTGCTAATTTAAAGTATAAGAAACGTTTTAATTTTATACTTCTTGTCGTCGGTACTTGGTGAAATAAATAAATAAATATTCACGGGACAAATTACTCTGACTGATCTAACCCCAAAGTAAGCAAATTATTTACTTGTGTTATGGGTGTTAGTCAACGATACTAATACATAGAAATACATATATAAATATTTTTACATACATAATAGACACCCAAACCCGGAAATACAAACATTTATGCTCATCACACACGTGCTTGTCCCCGTCGGGCATCGAACCCGAGCCCCGTTGCTTGCGTAGTCAGGGTCACTAACCACTCGACCAACGGGGCGGTTAAAAGTCAAAAGAAAATAGAGTTTCACCAAGTACCGACCGAGTTTAATTATGTTAAAATGCACTTGTACTGATTCATAAAACTGCATTTTTTATATCGCCAACCGGTTTCTCTTTTTACGGCATCTTCAGTGCTGTGGAGCTATATATCTATATATATAAAAATCAACTGCTGTTCGTTAGTCTCGCTAAAACTCGAGAACGGCTGTCCCGATTTGGCTAATTTTGGTTTGAATTATTTGTTGAAGTCCAGGGAAGGTTAAAAGGTGCGAAAATATAGAAAAAAAATAAGAGTAGTTAAAAAACAGAACAACGTTTGCCGGGTCAGCTAGTTATATATATATAAAAATCAATTGCTGTTCGTTAGTCTCGCTAAAATTCGAGAACGGCTGAACCGATTTGGCTAATTATGGTTTTTAAATTAATTGTTGAAGTCCAGGGAAGGTTTAAAAGATAAGAAAATATAGAAAAAAAATAACAGTAGTTAAAAAGGCATAACAACGTTTGCCGGGTCAGCTAGTATGAAATAAAAAAAGTTTTGTGAACAAGTGCATTTTTGACATAAGGAGCCATCGATTATTTTCGTCACGTACATTTTAGGACCTGTGAAACCCACTCCTCCTGTTGTAATGACAGATATTTTTCAATTTCATATTTGAAAGTAGTTCAATTAAAACAGAATTTTTCCAAACCGCCGAGGCGACGGCTATAACCTACGTAGCCTGTGTTTACATATAAAATTTGCAATGTAGTATTTTAAAATCTAATATCACAAAGCTCTTGACTCTCCCCCGCCACTTATCATACAATGTCACATTTCGTTGACTCCCCCGTATGACTTTATTTATGGATAACCCTTGTTACAAGTTCTCACACTTGTGGAATCCTCTCCTTCTGGTGTGACATCAGATATATTTCAATTTTATATTTGAAAGTTGTTCAATTTTCCCAATTTGCACTCGCCCAGGCGACGACTAAGACCCACATAACCTATACAATCAGTTTACATATAAAATTTGCATTGCAGTATTTTAAAATGTGACGTCACAAAGCCCTTGGCCCTCCCTGCCACTTGTCACATTTCATTGTCTCACCCGTATGACGTAATTTATTCATAGCCCTTGTTACAAATTGTCACACTTGTGAAACCCCCTCTCCCAGGTGTGACATCAACATATTTTTCCATTTTATATCTGAAAATTAGTTCAATTGAAAGAATAGTTTTACAAACTCGCATTCGCCGCAGTAAAAACCTACATAGCCTTTACAATGGCCTTACACATAAAATTTGCATTGTAGTATTTTAAGTTTTTAAATTTGTGACATCACAAAGCTCGTGACCCCCCTTATCGCACAATGTGACATTGTGTTGTCTGTCTCTCACCTGCCTCACATGTAACGTAATTTATGGGTAGCCCCTAATTATAAAAACATACTTACATAATCGAATCAAAACGTAATTCCTCTTAGTGGCATATTCGGGTTACAATTTAACGAAATCATTAAAACTGCGTTCTTAATATTTAATTAGGGATGACTTTCAAAAAATAGACACAATCATAGAAGAGTACCCAAAGATCTACTTTCACCAGGGGCATAACCCCCTCTCCCCTAACTATATTCGTATGATGTAATAGTTGTTCTAAATTTTATTAATTACATTACATTTCGCGTAAACAATTCGTTGCATAACAACTAACTCGAGAATTCGAAAGTTACATTTATAACATACTAGCGACCTGCCCGCGGTTTCATCTGCGCAGCTTTTGTTCCCGTGGGAATATTGGAAAAGTTTATACACTTAACCTTCCTCAAGAATCAATCTATCTATTAAAAAAACCGCATCAAAATCCGTTGCGTAGTTTTAAAGATTTAAGCATACATAGGGACATAAGAACATAGGGACAGACAGAGAAAGCGACTTTGTTTTATACTATGTAATGATATGTGATTTAAATATTTGAACTAGCCAGAGAAGTTCTTCTTAGCGAGAGAACTTCTAAGTAATAAACTGGGGACTTCGAGTTTAATGTCCAAAGCTCGCCTTGTCAGTAAACAATTTGACTTTACGTTTATCCATAGTATATATACATGTATCAATGCATATAATATACATGTATGATTCTATATTTCTCTTCGATCAGAAATATATTTCATGTAAGTTAATAGTATAATGTGTAAATGACGATGCACCTCCTTAAAAGCAATTCTTTATTATTATTCTTATTTCTCAACTTTCTAAGGGCTGGCTTGATCTGCAACTACGGACCATTATTATTATTATTAAGCTTTATTGCCAACATAATATTGATTATACTGTATAAATATTTACAACATATAATACATTTTTAAGTCAATGAATGTAACAATCCAAGTTTTTTTTTATATCATAAGATAGTAAACAAGCAGATGGATCTCCTGATGGAAAGAGTCTACCATCGCCTATAGACACCAAAGATGTTAATGGTGCGTTGCCTTAGAGTAATAACGGCATTGGCACAGTTTTATGATTCGTCGGTAAAGTCCGTGTATTATTCCAAAACCGTGGTTTTATATACTGACGAGTTTGAATTACGGCCCGTTATGTTTGTTATTCCGCCTTGGTCCGGGCTCCTTTGAAGAATATAACACCTGCCGTTCTCCCAGGCAGTTCATAAGAGGCGAATGATTTTTTGGAATGAAGTTCCTTATCGCGCGTTGTGAAAGAGGGCTACACGGAAAAAATTCTTACGAAAAATTGTCACGATACTTTTTGCTATAGTAAGGTATTGTAAGCACAGAAATATCCAGCCACTTCCCTTTAGCTCGTGCATTGAAAGTGAAAGAGTCTATCTACTATTTGATTGAGTTTACTTTTTTCTAGTGCCAAATGTTCGACATTTATACAGAATTTCGGCCGAATATCGAATTTCGACCAATTTTGACGGACAGTCGAATTTCGAACGAGTGTCGAAATTCGACGCTCGGTCGAATTTCGATCGGTTGCCGAGTTTCGACCGCCGGACGAATTTCAACCGGGTGCCGAAATTCGACCGGGTGCCGAAATTCGACCGGGTGCCAAAATTCTATTTCGCATTGAACAGCGTGGTGTCGCGACGATTATATTTGTTGAGTGTATACAGGTTTTTTGTAAATAATAATAAAAGGAACTTGGTTTCATCCGGGTGTCCCTTGACACCTCTCAAGTTTTTTTTATATCATAAGATAGCAATAAGATAGCAATAACAAGCAGATGGGTCTCCTGATGGAAAGAGTCTACCATAGACACCAAAGGTGTTAATGGTGCGTAGCTCTCTGGCGACGAGGTCTTATGCCACATGCATAAGTTTACCGGTTACCTTATCCTCCAAACCGGAACACGACAGTGACAAGCACTGACGCTATTGGGGCAGGAATAGGTAAGGCGGTGGTACCAGACCCGGGCGAGACAATGCAGAACTCTACCACCTAGCAGCCAAAAGTATGGTTATTAGGTGGTGGAGTTCCGCATTCTCCATTATAAGATAGCAAACAAGCAGATGGGTCTCCTGATGGAAAGAGTCAACCATAGTTTATTGACACCAAAGGTGTTAATGCTGCGTTTACCGGCTACCTTACCCTCCAAACCGGAATACGATAGTGACAAGCATTGATGCTATTGTGACAGGAATACGTATTGTACCTGACATGGGCGAGAGAATGCAGAACTTTACCATCCAGTAACCAACTCGCATAGCCAATTATTTTCACTCTTATGAACTGCCTGGCAGAACCCAACAAAGCCAAGTACTGACGCTATTGCAGCAGGAATATGTAAGGCTTTGGTACCTGGATATACCCGGGCGAGACGTTGTGAAACTTTACCTAATAGTGGTGGTGGTAGAGACACGTATAGACAATCGTTCGCCTATTACAAACTGCCTGGCAGAATGGCAGATGTCGATTCTTCTAAGGGAGCCCGCACCAACACGGGGTTGGTAGTATTAATTTGTAAAACTCTAAATATGGTACTAATAATCCATACTATCCATACTATCCATACTATCCATACTATCCATACTACCCATACTATCCATACTATCCATACTATCCATACTATCCATACTATCCTTACTATCCATACTTCCATACTTCCATACTTCCATACTAATATTATAAATGCGTAAGTAATTCTGTCTGTCTGTCTGTCTGTGTGTCTGTCTGTCTGTCTGTTACGCTTTCACGGCCAAACCATTGAACCAATTTGGGTAAAATTTGGTACAAATATAGTTTGAGACCCAAGAAATGACATAGGATAGTTCTTATCCCGGAAATCCCATGGAAACGGGAACTATGCGATTTTTTATTTTAGAATTTTTTCCACGCGAACGAAGTCGCGTGCACAGCTAGTTAAATATAAATAAAGAAATATTCTTCACGCCCATATCCCTGAAGGGGTAGGCAGAGGTACAAAAAGTGCACCCACGACTGCCGAAGATACTTGGTCCCACAAATGTGATAGTAATTTGTCCCGTGAAATAAATATTCACGGGACAAATTACATTTACTCTAACTCAAAAGTAAACAAATTATTTGCTTGTGTTATGGATGTTAGTCAACGATACTAATACATAGAAATTCATATATAAATACTGGAATATATTTAATAAACATACCTTGAAATACAAACATTTATGCTCATCACACAAATGCTTGTCCCCGTCGGGGATCGAACCCGAGCCCCATCGATTGCGTAGACAGGGTCACCATAAACCACTCAATCAACGGAGCGGTCATTAACATTATCCTACTAGCTCCAGCGCGCAGGCCGCTGCATTATAGAAGTTTTTTGGGAATCCCACGGGATCATTATTTTTTTCTGGAATAAAAGTAGTTTATGTGCTATTCTTGGTCATCATCTACCTGTGTGCCAAATAAATAAATAAATTTATTAAAATCCGTTTAGTAGTTTTTGCGTGATTGAGTAACAAACATCCATTCGCCCATCCATCGATACATCTAAACATCAAAACTTACGCATTTATACCTACCTAATCTTATACATAAAATTCCCGTGTCACAATGTTAGTTACCGTACTCCTCCGGCACGGCTTGACAGATTTTAATGAAATCAAAGTCAAAGTCAAATTATTTTATTCAAAATAGGAATCACAGTAATCACTTTTTGAAAATCGGTTTTTACATGTTATTACGTTATAATACATAAAGACATTATCTATACCTATTATCTATACTTATAGATATATCCACTATAGATCTAATATGTAAGGGGCCATCCATAAAGTACGTCACACGTTAATGGGGAGGGAGGGTATCACCGAAGTGTGACATCGTGTGACAAGGGGTATGGGGGGGTCAATAGTTTTGTGACGTCACATGTTAAAATTTAAAATACTAAAACGCAAAGTGCCTGATTTACCAGTAATAGCTGATATAAAAGAGTGGATCCAAAGTCCATGGACACTCGATAATTAAATTTTTTATCTTTAATTAATATAATTAATCGTTTATTATTTTCTAACTAGTTGTTTGTTTTTTCGGTTTTATGAAATTTGTGACGTCACATCAGGAGTGGGGGGGGGGTTAAAAATGTGACAACCTGTGACAAGGACGGGGGGAGGGGTTCAAAAGTCCTGAAATTCGTGTGACGTACTTTATGGATGGCCCCTAATAATTTTAAATAAAAGCAATTAAATATGTCAAACTTATCAAAATTAAAATATTATTACAATAAACACAATTCAATGTCAATACGTAGATCAATTAAAATAACGTTGCAATAATAATAATTATATTTAAAAAAAAACTTTTTTTTAAATTACTTACTCCAGTCGTCTTCCAAATAATTGTTTAATTTATAATAAGCCTTACACATTAGTTTTTGCTTAATGGCGTACTTGAACTTATTGTCAGGTAATTCAAGCATGTGGTATGGAATCTTATAAAAATGTACACAGTCCCCCAAAAATGACTTTTTAGTTTTAGTCAATCTAAAATTAGGATTAGCAAGCTCATTTTTGTGACGTGTGTTATAACCGTGTTTGTCATAGTTTTTATTAAGATAAGTTAAATTTTTACGTACATACATTATGTTTTCATATATGTATTGACTATAAATCGTCATTATATTTATTTTTTTAAATATGTCCTTTAAGGAGTCTCGAGTGCGTAAATTAGATATAGCTCGAATGGCTCTTTTCTGTAAAATAAATATACTTTCAATGGTTGCAGCTCTTCCCCATAATATAATGCCATAAGTCATGACACTATGAAAATATGCAAAATATACCATCCTAGCTGTGTTTACATCCGTCAACTGTCGTATTTTCCTAATCGCATAGGCAGCTGAGCTTAGTTTATTTGATATATCTATTCTGAATATGATTATTCCACTGAAGTGATGAATCTATTGTAAAGCCCAGAAATATGTTTTTGTCCGTAATTTCTAATTCTTCTTTCCCTAAAAATATTTTTGTTGGAACTGAGATAACATTTGGAAGTGCAAATTTTATACATGTTTTTTTTTGCATTTAATACTAAATTATTAGCCGTAAACCAGTTTTGTAACTCCAATAGCGTAAATAATTAGCATATTCAATAGCAATAAATAGCGTAAATTTCGTATGCATATTCAGGGGGTGTGAGTATCGGCCAACATTTATTTTTCATCCCCCTAAATGTTAAGGGTTGTCCACCCTTAATTTTTTTTTATTTTATAGACAAATTTTTTTATTTTTTTTATGATTTAACATTAAAAATACATACAACTCTAAATTTTTACCCTTCTATAACCGACCCTTATTTTTTAATTAAATAATTTATATGATAAAACAACGCTTACCGGGTCAGCTAGTATTAATATAGATTTGTCTTTTTCAGTACGCATTATGCCGTTTCACAATACTTTTTATATGTACATTAACTTCAACGAAAATGCTTTCTTAAACAACCTGTTATAGTTTTGATATGCAGCACTTTTTTATTGGTTTTTTACACTTTTCATTTCCGCCGTGTTTGGTCCCGGCCTCCTTTGAAGAATAGGCCAACTGCCATTCTGCCAGGCAGGTCGTAAAAGGCGACCGATTGGCTATCGAGTCACTAACATCGTGGCTACTAGGTGGTAGAGTTCTGGATTGTCTCGCCCGGGTCCACCGGGTACCACCGCCTTTCCTATTCCTGCCGCAATAGCGTCAGTATTGTCGCTGTCGTGTTCCGGTTTGGAGGGTAAGGTAGCCGGTAAACTTATGCATGTGGCATTAGACCTCGCCACAAGATAGCAACGCACCAGTAACACCTTTGGTGTCTATAGGCGATGGTTTACTCTTTCCATCAGGAGACCCATTTGCTTGTTTGCTATCTTATGATATAAAAAAGACGTTATGAAATTTTGTCTTATTTATTCGTCTAGCAACTTTCACGATACTAGAGTTACGGTCGAACTTCACTCGTTCATTCAATTATTTACAATTTCAAATTATTGAACAAATGAATAACAATTTTTTAACAATTTAATTTAATTGGGTGACTCAAAAAATCTTCTACTGGGTGGTAGGAAACCTGTAGCATAAAAGTTCATCAAAGTTAACATAGTCATTGAATCAAAATCCGATTTAGCATATTCTTCGAAATTATTATAATATTCAATACAGTTGTTAGCGCTTTGTGCTATCGTCAGAATTATTTGAAGAAATGATTGATGTCTGTGTTAATTTGTGGTTTTGACTTTGAATTATAAAACGATATAGACATTTATATAAACTGGATTAGACATACCATACCCAAAATTTTGAGAGTTTTTTAATAACTTACATTTATTGATTAGTTACAAGTTACAATAAAATAACATCATTTATTTATTTGTTTTATTTATTTATTTTATTTACATATTTATACTACTATTATGAGAAGAACAGGCACAATGCTATAGTAGGAAGAACAAACAATCAATAACTGCATATAATATAACACTCATTAACTAAGTGTAGCAAAAATAAGTGATAACTAAATACAACAAAACATATGACATTTATGAATAAAACAAGAGTTTGACAAGAATAGTAGTCAAGATATATCATTTCTAGAGAAAAATGGCAGCCACAAATAAAATATAAATACTATAGAGATCCTAATATTATTAGGTCTATATAACCTTGCGTGATTAATACTAGTTATAAATACAAAAGTTCGAAAAAAATATAAGTGAAGAAATATTTGAATCGGCAATAAAAATATGTGTATTTTTTTTGTGAAAGATTATGTCTACCACAAAAAATATATCATGTTTTTTAAACTAAACGTATTGGTATATTAAATACCGCCTGAAATGATGCAAGTCTACAATGTTCCTAAGTGAAGCATAAATTGAATCTTATGAATTCGCATTAAGTGTATGTCGTAATGCGTTTTTTTTTTTGTAATAATAGATTTAACGTTCAAAAAATGTATTTTATATACTCATTTTGAATAAAAATCTATTCTATTCTATACTATTCTATAGCGATAGAGACTTCAATATACACTCACGAGGTCGAAGGTTCAAATCTCGGGACGAGAAATCTATTATAATTAAGGTTTACAGTACTTCTTTAAAAAATGTAATTTTCCCGTGAGTAGATTTAGACAGGATTTGTGAGTTTGTAGGCATTGTTATTAATAAATTTCGGTAGTCACAGCTGTCCTACCCATTTGCTCCCTCTAATTTGAAAAAGCAGATTGGAGCAAAATAAAGAAGTGAACTGATTTTTGTAGTAGACGGCTACGCGAAACAAAGAAAATTAACAGAATATGGATAGTAATTTCCCTACTTTTAAATAAAAATGAAGTTGTTGGTAACCCTGTTACCTATACTCTAAAAAAATAATTTCTAATAGTTCGTAAACTAAATAAATTTTCACTGCGTTTATGATCTGCCGTTATGTCGCCAACTTTCATCTTCACTAATGTTCTAACAAAATAGTTTTAGCCGAGTAATGATTTTCACTTAACAGCACATATGAATTGCGTTTGCCAGTAAGCCAGTAATTCCAATGAATAACTATATCGTAAACACGGCGATAATAACGGAGTTGTACCACACAAATCATAAAAACCTATTGCTTATTGTCAGGAAGCTATACAAATTGTGGGTTAAAAGATTAATTTAATAAAATTTAACCCACTTCAATATCTGTTAAATTAAGGAACCAATCATTTGTCAGTAAAACGAATCGTTTTATTTAGGAGTAGTTAGATTCCCTATGAGACGTAAGGTATAACCGTTGCTATAAATTTCGTTACAACGCTTGTTTACGAGTATTATTAAATTGGTTGCTAATCGCCACGAATGACGGATCGCTGATTATCACAATCCTGGTTCACCGCCTGTAAAAACTTCTTCAGGTGCATTTTTTAAGTTGGTCGTCTATTACCCAAAAACTTGTAAAGCCTTCTAAGCCGTGATAGTTTTCCTTTTAACTTCGTTAGGTATATTTACTACTACCGTGAAATTCAATTCACGGTAGGAGTAAATATCCCCCCCCCCCTCCCTAAAACCAAACAGCTGACAGATGGGGGGAAACACTTGATTCTAATAAATTTTAGTACTTTAAAGCAGAAAGTTTAATATTTCACTTTTATGTAGTGCAATTGGTCATAAGTTTTTGTTTCGATGACTCTTAGACCATTAAGACCGCGGTATATGCTCGCCCGTCGGTCAGCACCACAAAAATTTACAGCTTACAGCCTCGTCCGTACTTACATCGTCAACCTGTGTGTTTGTGTTTTTTTAAATCATAAGATAGTAAACTTACTAAGATAACTAGTAGGATTTACTAGGTGGTAGAATTCTGCATTGTTACGTCCGGGTCTGGTACCACCGCCTTATCCTTCCTGCCGCAATAGTGTCAGTGCTTGTCAGTAACAAGCACTGACGCTATTGCGATGGGAATAGGTAGGACTAGGACCTTAAAACATGGAGATCGGGTGAAAACTCGATTTTCGATAATCGGGCAAAATCAGTAGCTTTCTTATCTACATACGTACGTAGCGGGAAGTTAAAAGAATGTACGAGTGTAAGGGACGGTGTATCGAAAAATTTAAAAATATGCTATTTTGACGTTTTAGTCATGTAGACAATTCATTCTTTGTAGAAAACGAAAAATTTAGGTGTTACGTTTTTTCTCATTTTCACACCACACAATGTAAAACGTATAATGCTCTGACTCGTCGCGCTCGTGGAACTCTCGAACCGGCCATTTATTATGCGCGGTCACAATACGTTGCTCAGATTATATAATGCAATGGATTTCTATATTTCGTCTAAGCTATTTTTATAGAATATCTTAAACTAAAAAGGCAATTGAGAGTACAAAAGAAATGCTTTCAAATATAACAAATAATTATAAATATATAAAAAATGGTGCCTCGATAATGGGGGCTTTATGAATCAATATAGAAGTTTACCTCAACCAAAGCCATCATATCCTTACTCATTAGTTAAATATGAACATAATTTTATGACGTAAAGTGCTAATATAATTTATAGTTATAAATTACGGTAGTTCTTACGTTAATTACACTAATATAAATATTATGGATGCTATAGATACTGTAATAGAGCTGACATTCTTGGCTACAATGTTAGGTTCAGCTAACTTCACGACCTGTATAATGATACTAGCATCGAATGCCAATTATGGTTTGGTATTATCAGAACATAAATACGACACATACAACAACAACATATGACGGATAAAAAACGCAGAAACTAACAGAAGTCGATGTAATAACACGTAATATTTGAGCATCGCACACATAAACACATCTCATGGACGCCATGCTGTCTTGGAGTGGTTCGGGAGTTTGTTCCAAACCAATCCTAGATAACGCGTCCGTCAGAGGTGTCTATGTGTGCGTTGCTCGAATATGAGTTTTATGTACATTGACTTCAGTTAGTCTCCAGTATTCTGTATAAAAAGTAATAGTTCTTTTGTTATACTATGTATATAAATAAAACTAAACTGCTCGCCAGTAATAATAGTATAGGTTTTTACTACTTATTTATAATTTTTGTGATTTTTTTAAGATTTCGTACCCAATTCTTTTATATTATAACATAGCAAACAAGCGGAGGGCTCTCTTAATGCAAAGGGAAAACCGTCGCTTACAGACACTAAGGATACTAATAATACGTTGCTACTTGCTATCGTGGGGGATCTTAATGCGACATGCATTAGTTTACCGGCTACCTTATTTTCCAAATCAGAACACAACGACAAGCAATGACGCTTATGTCACAGGAATAGGTAAGACGATGGTACCAGACCCGAGCGAGATAATGCAGAACTCTACTCTCTGTTAGCCATGATGGTAGTGACTCGCGTAGCTAATCATTCGCTTCTTACGAAATGACTGGTAGAACGGGTGGTCTTTTCTTCAAAGGAACTTGGACCAATACGGAATTAGATAAAGCAGTAGTACCAAACCCAGACGAGACGTTGCAGAAATGTTCCACTTAGTTAATTAGAGATTAGTTTAGAGATGTCTAGAGTTGATTTATTAAAAAAAGGCCCTGATCAAACCTGAAAAACTTTGTTACAATTTCGCGTCTTAACACTTTAACAGTCCCAAGTATATTTCCGTCCCCATCACCGAAATATTCAATGATTGGACGTAGTTACACGAAAAGGATCCAATCCACACAAAATCACTTTAGAAATAATGAAGTTTGAATTTGGATATTTTTTTATTTTTTAACGTGCCATACATGGGGTATCATTTCATGGGTTACATTTATATAGTGTGCATAAATATACTGAATACCTATCTACACTAATGTCGTGGAATAACGGCAAGGTTGGGCACGTTTACTCCCGACGCAGAAAAGCCAAAGGACTGCAGTATACGCTATCGCAATGGCACTAGCTAACCCTAAGGAAGTCAAGGAGAAGACTGCAGTGTACGCTATCGAACTCCTGACTGAGACAAACCAAAGGACTGCAGTATGCGCTATCGCTTTTGTTAACGTGCCGTACTGACGTTGAATAAAGTAATAGTGAGCTATTTTTGCTTATACGTGTTTTACTGGCCAATAGTATTGATGTTTAGCATCAGTTTGGTGCACTTAACTTATTTTTAACCATTTTGTGGGTTGGATCCTTTTCTTTTAACTACGTACAATTATATTATACTAGCTGCAGCGTGCTGCTGCTGCATTATAAAAGTTATTGGTGAATTCCACGGAATCATCTAACTTTTCTGGGATAAAAAGTAGCCTGTGTGCCAAATTTTATTCAATTCCGTTTAGTAGTTTTTGTGTGATGGGGGAACAAACATCCTTCCATCGAAATATCCAAACTCTCGCATTTATATTAATACTAGCTTTTGCCCGCGACTTTATTAGTAAATTGTCCAGATATTATTTAACCAGAATTAACCAGATATTATTAGTAAATTGTCAAATTGTCAACTGTTGTAAACAATGTTTTGAAGTAGACAGAGAGAATAGAATGTCACATGTCACGGACCACGTTCCAGACATATTTGCCTTGCTTCTTGCACATTCATAACTCTATTCATGCAAACACGCCGGTTTCAAAGACTTTTTACACTATCTTCGAACCACACCCGACCAATTTGATCATGTTACGTCAGTCATCAACGGACAACGGTCATAGGAGCATGACTTATTTCATTTTTACACCGATACTGTCTTTCAATCCCAACCTCTCTTACACTTCAGTGTTACGAACGTGATTCGCGAGAGTCACACCATAGATTTTTCGTAACGGTCTTTAATCGACCGCGTTAAATCTATTTTTATGCTCTTTCTGATATACTCAGCTCTTACTTTCGTACAGTTGCGTTGAGTAAAACACAGGCCTATGCAGGGCAAGGCGAGCACTCCGACTAAGAACAGTGCTTTAACTTTACCTTTAAGAACATAATAAAGATGTAAAAAATTTGGTTTTAGGTGACATTCCCGGTCCCACGAGGTAGCGAAAGCCAAATGAGATAGGCTGGACATTCAACAATTCACATAAATTCTTGTAAGAAAACTATAAAAGGAAGCAAGCTAGTTGCTAGTGATTTCGCACTTTCAGTAAAGTATAAACATAATTTTAAAGGAGAATGGTGAGGGTCCATACAAAGATGGCCTAAAAACTACACACGTTGATAAATGTTTACTGTATTGTAATACATTATTAATTTCTTCTGAAATGTAAATTGTATCATGGATGCTTTTTATACTGCTAAAATTCACAAAAAACCTTCAAAGATTAATATTACTTGAATTCACAATTATACTTACATACTATTATTTTAAGCCCATCAGGTTGCCATATATCGTCAAGATATAATACGTTTTAGTAACGTAAAGAGATATAATACGTTTTTTTATCACTCATCATGAAGATTATTTGATTTTAACCATAATGTTTTAACCACTAAAGAAAAAGCCTACAAGTTTGATTAGTTTCATGACTATCCAACTAAAACCCTTTTAAAATTTACTTGCTATTAAAAAGTGTCCGTTGAATTACTACTATATGAGCTTATTGTACATTAAATCAATTTGATAATTTCGGCTGACGCTATATTCTTGTAGGACTTTAGGCCGATCTTATTAATCTACTTTTAAGTATTCTCATTTTCATACTAGAAAATGTCAACGTGTACAGATCTATAGCTTGGTTTTAATATAATATATATGCATTTATTAAACCCGCGTCTTTCTTTTCGATGGCATTGCGACTTTTTATTAAAAACGGCCACCTCTGCTTTTCACACGACCGACAGGGTGGTCAGTCATTTCACACTATTTTATTTATAATACAACATGTTGTAATTGATATTTAAAGTCACGAATCCACAAGTCGTAAAGTACCTATCTATCGGTAAATTCCTACGAGGCCGATGGCAGAGCAGTTAATAATTAATTACATCACAAAAGCTTAATTGACGGGTTTTTAAGACGAGCCACAGCTACGACTATGCTATAGCCGCAAATGTGTGGACGAGCACGAAACTAATTATATTATTCATTCATATAATGTATTTCATTCACACCCGTCAAAATACGTACGTACGTACACGTGCGATTTTCTATCGGTTTCAACGATTATGTATTGCATTATCTAAGTAATTGATTTCAATTGTAGCTTACGCTCAAAATAAATGTTTTTATTTGATACTATTACTATTGCACTTGTACTTAAAATTTCACTTACAAACATATATTTTTGATATATTACTCAACCGGTTTCATTTTTTAAAGCATATTCAGGATGTTAACTGATTATTGACTGTTGTAAGATATAAGATATTATAAGGTTATAAGATTTATATCTTAAAATATTTAATAATCAGCTATGTATATTACATTCTAAAGATGCTTTAAAAAGTGAAACCGGTCGAGTACCTAATATATAAAAAATATATGTTTAAAAATGAATTTTAAGTAAAAGTGCAATAGTAATAGTCTCCAATAGCAATGGAATTTCACCAAGTGCCGACGATTGAAAGGATAGAATAGAATATATAAATATTTTTATTCATTCTAACTAAACTAATGATTTGAGTCGAATAGCACCTAGACTACGAGACAAATGTAAAATTTATTAATATTAAAATTTGAGCATGTCGGAATAAACAGAATTTTTTAATATCATTTGATAGAAATTTTTAGATTAATATTTGGCAAAAAGAAATAACCACTGCCTTTAAACACCAAAGATGTTAGTGATGGGTTGTTGTCCATGTGGTGAAGATGCATAAGTTTACCGACTACCTTACCCTTCAAAATTAAACACTACTGCGACTCTAAAGTAACGAAAGTAAAAACGGACGCTATGAATGATTTTAATTTATTACGTAGTTGTTTTACAATTTATGTCTGATTTGCTATACAAAATAGCAGTAATAAGCGTGTCGTATTTAAATACAACTTAAAGTGAGGCTACATTAACATGCAAAGATTTGTGATGCGTTGATGCGTTTGTTTATTTGGAGATTGGAAATTTTGATATCTTTGTTGTCTATTGGCGATGTTTGTCTAAAGAAACAGTCTAAAAATTATCAGGAGAGCCATCTTCTTGTTTGCTATGTTATGATATTAAAAAATCATGTGATTCACTGTTACAACGATTTGTTTATGTTCCTATATAACACAACGACTTTATGTAGCTACAAAGATAATTAAAATGATGAACACATAATTTGGTACAATATTGTCGTGCACGTGGTTCGTGTGACCAAAACCGAAACTTGTATCGCGGACCTTAGATTTTAGGCTCAATGCAGAAAGTCGCTTAGTTTAGGAGATTCGCGTCTAGCTCGGTCGAGTTTAAAACCTTATTCAAATTAATTAGAGACAGAAAGTTTTTCTGAATTGTTTATTTTAAAATGATAGAGTTATTATTACTGATTGTTTTTAATATAGAAATGACTTTAAGGCAATGTTTCTGTGAGACTGTTACTTTAAAACCGGGCGTTTTTGGGAGTAAGAGTATCTCCTGTGAGACCAAACCTATGCCCCTAACTTAAACTAAGGCAGCATCTAACAATAAGTAGGAGTGTGAAGGGCATCAAAATTTCAGCCTTGTTGTCAGCTGTCGATCAGGGTCTCGAGTATTTGCGGGCTGAAGCAGAGGACCTAACGTGTGTGTGTGTGTGTTTTGATGTGTATACTGTGATAAGATCATCGGGATCGAATTGGACTATTGAAAGTATATACCTACTAATGACATACCATACCGTAAAATTCAATTCCAATTTGATTAAAGAATAAAAAAAAGAATCTTTAAGCCGCGGTTTTCCATAGAGCTTCTTTATCTGAATATAGTTGGAAAACTTCTTGTAAGCTGATGTTGGGAGATAAAATACTAGCAAGCTGTAGCACAACTGGAGCTATCAGCGGTCTTTTACCAAGAACGCATATATACATAACTTTAGTGTATAGGAAATAGTGCACTTATACAGTCCATAGTTTTGTAAATTAATAGAGGACACGTTAATTCAGGCATTGAAGAACTTCCAATAATTGATTACGTTAATGGGTGTTACTCTGATCTTATTCAAAATCTTCTCTATAAATTGGATTCTTCTTAATAATTATTGCATTCGATTGATCTACGGTCTGCGCATGATCATATTGTTTCCCAATACGTTGTACCACCCAGTACGTACGTGTTCTGCTCTTACGTGGTTGCCTATACGTCTGCATAGACTCTAGAATGTTATGCACTCTGTTTTCTATATTTTACGATCCGTCTATTCCTGGATACCTTTCATGTTTCTTGATTGGCATATAGACATACATAACCGGAATTTTAGGACCGGTAAGAATTTATCCCTAGGTACACATTCCATTTTGCCGCACAGAGTTTCTTTTTCAATCTTTTTTCCACCAAGCAATTCGTTTGTGGAATGCACTTCCTGCAGATATTAGAAAAACCCCTTCAAAGCTATAATTTTAAAAGACGGCTAAAATTATATTTCCATAGATAAAAATATTCAGTTCAAATTGTTTTGCTCGTAGATGTTTGTTTATTTATTTGTAGGTGTGTATATATATGTATATATGGTTATATTCCTGCAGATATTAGAAAAACCCCTTCAAAGCTATAATTTTAAAAGACGGCTAAAATTATATTTCCATAGATAAAAATATTCAGTTCAAATTGTTTTGCTCGTAGATGTTTGTTTATTTATTTGTAGGTGTGTATATATATGTATATATGGTTATATTTATGTGTATGTATATATGCATGCGTAATCAAGTATCGTATTATTTAATGTGTTTTGTACAAGGCACTTATATAATTGGAATTACTACGAAGCAATATTTGAAAAATAAAAATGTACTTTATTTCGTTGCTCATAAAGTTGACATTTGTTTCTTACTTAACAGAGGGGAAAAACGTTCTGAGCAAGACAACGACATGAGTGGATGTTGTCCCTTTCTTACAATTGCCAGTGTTAAAACAAAACTGCTGATGGTAGATTTTTATATATTCGGTAATCGTTAAATCCCTTTTATTCATACACGTCGATAAATAAATTAGCATAAAATGTATTGTAATTAACATAGTGAGTTCTAAAATGTGCTTATTTTAATTATTACGTAATTACTTATGCAATGCAAAGCTGTTTCTCAAATTAGTAGAATTACTTAGTAGTAATTTGCGAACTATGCATGGCCGCACTTATGGTCGTATACTTAATATGGCGATTGTCGCTTTACTTAGTAGAAAGAGACACACTCCACCCATGTCGTGGTACTCTTCGGAACGACTTTGAAGCCCGTGTGGACATTCCGGGTAGAATGTAACTTCCTTGGTTTTGTATAACACATTTGATTTATAATTTACATTGTAGGTACATTATTGTTCTGTATCAATTTATCTTTTGTAAGTTTTAGTTATCCGGATAGAGTTAAGATGCACCATCTCTTTTAATTTTTTTCTTAATATATGAGGTTGGTTAATAAATGCCTTAGGCGTTAATTTAAAACTGTGAACTGTTGGTTTGTGCAGAAAAAAATAAGAGGTTTTAAATGGCGAAATCGGTTGATTGTACCTATTAGTAAACTATGTACCTATGCATGAAGTGAAATGAAATTGCAAGTGCATTATTTACTACACATATAAGTTAGTAACAATAATTGAGTCGACGACGACGAAAATGTAAAAAAGAAAATTTATTTGCCTACTTTATTATTCAGCGTTATTACAAGAACGTAACTGCCTCAGCAAATATCTAGCGAAGAATAACATTAGATATTAATTCTAATGGTGTTTTCTAATTTTACATAATATATTCAATAATTGTAGAATATGCGTGTACTGTAGCGATTATTTATGTATAATTATTATAATGTTATACATATGTACCAATATCGAAAATGATTTAAAAATAATTTTACATAATAAAATAGCGCGGAATTTCACGAAGTGGTGACGAAGGAAAGTGTAAAAATGAAAATATATTTACGTAATTATGACAGCGTTTATATGAGAACGTTACTTGTCTCAGCAAATATCTGCTAAGTTTATAATTAATTCTAATGGTGTTCTTTACTTTTATATAATATATTCAATTGTACAATATGTGTGCGCCGCGCCGCGCGCCGTAGCGATTAATTATTATTTATGTGTAATCATTATAATATTATACATATCTACCTAACTATATCGGAAATGATTTTTTTTAAGTAAGTAGTGATAATAAAAATAGTTACATCTGTGGTCTAGTGGTCCGATGCCGGTTACCACATGCTGATTGCTGACTGCATACTGACTGCATGAGATCCCGTTCATTGATTGATTATCACAATTCAAAATGTGTTTTTTCAGTTTTCTGATAAAAACAACGTTGCCCGAGATTGGATAAACGTCCGGTGGACGACAGGATTATAGGACCTTTTTTTTATATCATAAGATAGCAAACAAGCAAATGGGTCTCCTGATGGAAAGAGTCAACCATCGCCTATAGACACCAAAGATGTTAATGGTGCGTTGCTATCTTGTGGCGAGGTCTAATGCCACATGCATAAGTTTACCGGCTACCTTACCCTCCAAACCGGAACACGACAGCGACAAGCACTGACGCTATTGCGGCAGGAATAGGTAAGGCGGTGGTACCAGACCCGGGCGAGACAATGCAGAACTCTACCACCCAGTAGCCACGATGGTAGTGACTCGATAGCCAATTGGTCGCCTTTTACGACCTGCCTGGCAGAACGGCAGTTGGCCTATTCTACAAAGGAGGCCGGGACCACCACGGCGGGACTAAGTATCTTCCGCTGATCGTGTGATCACTTGTTGTACCTACCTCTTCCTAACTCTTCGGGGATACGGGCATGAAGATACTTTTCTTCTGTAATAAAAATAGCGCTCTAATTATGTAATTTTTGTAAGTAGTCTTATTTTGAATTAAAAAATTCATATTGAAGCATTTTTGTAGTTCGCATTTGTCGAGAAAATGTACCTTTTATCTTGAATAGTAGAAAAATCTGATACAGACGTCATAGGTAAAATAAACAAAGTACACAGAGAAAGTAAGTATCTAAACATAGATTAAGGCTGCTCCGTTTTGGAGGGTAAGGTAGCCGGTAAACTTATGCAAGTGGCATTAAGATCCCGCCACAAGGATAGCAACACATCATTGTCATCTTTGGTATCTATAGGTATCTCTCCATCAAGTTTGTTATATAGTCATATAAAAAACATCTAGTACTATCTATACATATAATAAAATCGTAGGAAAGTCAAAACTGTACATTGAATATTATTTAAAAGAATACTTGGGGCGTGATCTACAATCGATATCGAAGCCAAAAATATAGTTTTTAGAATTTTTGTCTGTTTGTCTGTATGTATGTCCGGGGTAAACTCAAAAAGTACTGCATGGATTTACTTCAAATTTTGCATGAATATTACTATGAGGTCGGGTCAACATATAGGTAGGCTACATATTATCACGCTATCACCTACAGGGAAGGAGTAGTGCGGAGTAAACGAAGTCCGCGCGGACGAAGTCGCTGGCAACAGCTAGTAAATTAATAAAATTTATGACTCTCAATAAATCATATCAATTCACAAGTGACAAAACAAACATCTGAACTGCAAAAGTAACAGGATTTTTTGGGCGTTAAATAAAAAATTTGTTTCGTTCTTCGCTATTCAAAATTATCTAAACTTATAGGTATTATGATGAACACGACAGTGACAAGCACCGACACTATTGTCATTATCTATACATATAATAAAATCGTAGAAAAGTCAAAACTGTACATTGATTATTTTTTAAAAGAATACGTGGGGCGTGATCAGCAATCGATATTGAAGCCAAAAATATAGTTTTTAGAATTTTTGTCTGTTTGTCTGTATGTATGTCCGGGGTAAACTCAAAAAATACTGCATGGATTTACTTCAAATTTTGCATGAATATTACTAACAGGTCGGGTCAACATAATACCTACATATTATAACGCTATCACCTACGGGGGAGGAGCAGTGCGGAGTAAACGAAGTCCGCGCGGACGAAGTCGCAGGCAACAGCTAGTAGATAATATTACCGTGCTATTGCGGCAGGAATAAGTAAAGCGGTGGTCACAAGACCGCTCGTGACGTTGCACAACTCATGAAGAATATATTATGTATGTTGGTACCTATATGGAGATGAATGGTACATGGGGCACACTAAAAGTTTTGCACTTCTAGCTAATCGGAACTATTTGAATTTCGAATGTTATATTTTTAAAACGTTGCAACCTTAAATACCTAGTAATAAAAAAAAACAATTGGCAGGAAATTATTTGTCAATTGTTTTTTATCACACATCAAAGTTCTACGTACGCAACGAAAATGGAATTAAGTCAAAAAGATTTTAGAGCGATGATTTTTTATGATTTTAAAAGTTCTCTTTCTCCGCAAGACTGTGCCCCTCGTCGTCAAAATGCTTTTGGGAGAAAAGCACCTTGGTCGAGTTTTTTTACATGACGAATTTCGTGAAGGGCGGCCTTTAACTGCCGTCAACAAAAATAATGTGGCTATTGTTAAGCGGTTAATTGAAGAAAACCCCCGGATTATCTATGAGACAATTCGAGGACTATTGGGGATTGGTATGAGCATAATTTAGAAAATTTTACACGAAGAATTGAAAGTTCGGAAACTTTGTTGTCTTTGGATTCCTCATGAACTGACAGCGGAGCAGAAGCGGGCTCGCAAAGAATGGTGCTCACAGATGCTACTGAAGTACGACCACGGACATTCTAATGCTGTTTATGACATTGTCACAGGAGAAGAAACGTGGATTTATTATTTTAAACTCGAAAAAAAAAACAGCAATCTTGTGAATGGGTGTTTGAAAATGAGAACAGGCCAACAAAAGTGAGACAGGCGAGAAACGTTGGTAAAAAATTAATCGCGTTTTTTTCTCAGCTACGAGTCCCATCTGTACAATTCCACTTGAAGATCAAAAGAGTGTTAATGCCGAGTGGTATTCTACCATTTGTTTACCCAGGGTGTTAGAAAAAGTTAGCGAAAGACGACCCAAAAGCCGCATTCTCCTACACCATGACAACGCTTCTTCACACACGGCCAACAAAACAAAGTCATTTTTAGCTTCCGATAAAGTACATCTCGTCACTCATCCTGCACATAGCCCCGACCTAGCACCCTGTGATTTCTGTATTTTCAGCACGTAGAAAACATGCCCTCAGATCTGTGGTCCTCCTGTTTTAAAAAATGGTTCGATCGCATGAAAAAATTGTTTTTAAATGTAAAGGAGATTATTTTGAAAAGCAATAAATATAATATTTTGGTTATAACATGTTGTTTTTTTAAGTTACGCAAAACTTATAGTGTGACCTAGGTATATGATTATGTGGACCGTAGGTATCTACTACCTAAGTCACTTTTATGGGAGACTGAGCTTTATTTATATTCCGTCTGTCCATCTTTTTGTCTGTTCGTCTCTGTTCGTCTATCCGTTCGTCGGTTGGTTCATCCGTCCATCCATCGATCCAAGCGACCGACGGCTGACTTTTTCAAGTATTTCATTTTTGTAAATTTGTTAGTAAACATAATTTACATCAAAATAATTAATAAATAAACATTGAGTGATTTGATTTCACAAATGCCAGGAAGATTTTGGTTAGCCAAGGATCCAGTTTTGCAAGTTATGTCGTTGTTTAAGATAGCCAATTGGTTTTTTCAGAGGTTCTAATATACGAGTAATACCTACCTACCCCAAGCAACATACATCGAGTATGTAATATAAAATTATTTAGACAATATGAAGTTTGCTTAAATGCCTCATAATTTTTAAAAGGAGATTAATTTATTTTATGTTATTAAGTACAGTTAATTGCTTATATAATTAATTAAAACGGTAGGTCGACGCTTGTACGCTCTAATAATGTTAAACAATTTCAAAATACAAGTAGCGGCCCATGCCATTCTCGATATTATCGAAATGCCTTTTTATATATTACGGCGTTTTATTCGTGACTGGTTTTTTATATACTAGCTGTTGCCAGCGACTTCGTCCGCGTGGTCTTCGTTTACTCCGCACAGCACCTCCCCGTAGGTGATAGCGTGATAATATGTAGCCTATATGTTGACCAGACCTGTTAGTAATATTTACGCAAAATATTAAGTAAATCCATCCAGTACTTTTTGAGTTTACCCCGGACATACATACAGACAAACAGACAAAAATTCTAAAAATTATATTTTTGGCTTCGATATCGATTTCTTGGGGCGTGATCTACACGACCCAAGTATTCTTTTAAAAAAATATACAATGTACAGTTTTGACTTTCCTACGATTTTATTATATGTATAGATTAATACGTATAAATAATTTTATATTACATACCCGATCTATGTTGCTTGGGATAGATATTACTCGTGTACTAGAACCTCTGAAAAAAACCAATCGGCTTTCTTAAACAACGACACAACTTGCAAAACTGGATCCTTGGCTAACCAAAATCTTCCTGGAATTTGTGAAATCAACTTAATATTTATTTACTAGTAATTTTGATGTAAATTATGTTTACTAACAAATTTACAAAAATGAAATACTTGAAAAAGTCATCCGTTGGTGGCTTGGATCGACGGATGGACGGATAAACAAACCGACGCGACGGACGGATAGACGAACAGACAAACAGACGGACAGACGGAAACTATAAATAAAACTCAGTCTCCCATAAAAGTAACATAGGTAGTAGGTACCTACGGTCCACATAATCATATACCTAGGTCACACTATAAGTTTTGCGTTACTTAAAAAAACAACATGTTATAACCAACATATTATGTTTATTACTTTTCAAAATAATCTCCTTTACATTTTAAACAATTTTTTCATGCGATCGAACCATTTTTTAAAACAGGAGGACCACAGATCTGAAGGCATAGGTACCAACATACATTATATGTCGAGGGAAAACTTTGTATCCCTTTAGACAATTGCGTGAAAGGTGGAGTACCCATGAAAGGCACATTCATAATTTACATTGCAGAGGACTGCAGAATCCTCATACTTACCTATTTTTAAACAAAATGCATTCGAATTAGGTACATTTTCTCATAGATATATTAAGACTAGCGACCTGCCCGCGGTTTCACCCGCGTAGCTTTTGTTTCCGTGGGAATATCGAAAAGGTTTGTATACTAAAACCTTCCCCAAGAATCAATCTATCTATTAAAAAAAAGCGCATCCAAATCCGTTGCGTAGTTTTAAAGATTTAAGCATACATAGGGACATAGGGACAGACAGAGAAAGCAACTATGTTTTATACTATGTAGTGATTTATATTCTAAAAGCCTTTACTTAAGTGAATAAAGATAAACATTGAGCACAAGACATTCGTGTGACATCACTACATAGTATAAAACAAAGTCGATTTCTCTGTCTTCCCTATGTCCATATGTATGCCTAAATCTTTAAAACTACGCAACGGATTATAATGCGGTTTTTTTTAATAGATAGATTAATTCTTGAAGAAGGTTTTAATATACAAACCGTTCCGATATTCCTACCGGAACAAAAGCTACGCGGGTGAAACCGCGGACAGGTCGCTAGTACATGATAAATGTACACACACGTAATAGATACCTACTTATTATTTTCTTTACGACTAAAATCAGTTGTCAAACATAAAAGGGATTATTTGTTTAGTCCATGGCCGAATTTCGGCCATAGGCGATCGCTAAAAATAACAACAAATTAAAATATAAAGTCGCGAGTAATAGCCTTACCTAACCTTTTATGATATTATATTAAGGAGTAAATAAATGTAGAATAAATATAATAATTTCAACCGGCGTAGGAAGTGGTAGCGTGGCCGAGCGGTCTAAGGCGCTGGTTTAAGGCACCAGTCTCTTCGGAGGCGTGGGTTCGAATCCCACCGCTGCCAGATTTTTTTACTATTTTTGTGCATTAGTTTTTACCTTTTATCTATATACTAGCTGTTCCCCGCGACTTCGTCCGCGCGACTTTGTTTTTTCCGCACAGCTCCTCCCCCCGGGGTGACAGCGTTATAATATGTAGCCTATATGTTGACACGACCTGTTAGTAATATTCATGCAAAATTTGAAGTAAATCCATGCAGTACTTTTTGAGTTTACCCCGGACATACATACAGACAAACACACAAAAATTCTAAAAACTATACTTTTGGCTTCGACATCGATTGTAGATCACATCCCAAGTATTCTTTAAAAAAGTATTCAATATCCAGTTTTGACTTTCCTACGATTTTATTATATGTATAGATAGATTGTAGGAGAAAGATAGCAATAACAGACGTCCGCGTCGCGGCGCTCAGCAATGTCAAGACACAAGGCCTATTTTAAATTAACTTCACTCTATATCCATATCATAATATATCCACAATATGTACATAGGTATATGTATACTGCATGAGTATATAGCATTACTATGCATTCCAATTGAGAATAGGATCGAGCTTGTTATCAACTTTATATCACAAGTGTGAAATTAGTAATGTCAGCAAAAACATATTTGTTCAAAAAATATTGCTGATTTATTGAAGACTAGCTATACCGCGACTTCGTTCGCGTTTGGCCATCCTTGCAGAGTAATTATTAGTAATTGACCACAGTATTTATCGTATTCAGCAATACTTTGGACGGCGAAGCACTTTTATCAAAGGAGAAATAAGAAAGGATTCTTTTAGTGTGGATTTGAAAACACCTTGACTTTGATAATGACCCTTGTGCCTTATAGGACTTTAAGCAGTGTTTAACTGAAGTCACCTCGCCTTTTATTTTCTACAGTTATGCTTGCAGATTTATTTGCCTGACATTATATACTTATTCCATATGACTAAATTTGACTAAAAATCATTTTTGCAAGACCTATTTTTTATTGGGAGAAAGATCACACACCGTAAAGCAAGTCTTTAACTGTATTGCATTTTTAAGCATGGCTGGGGCTATCCTTCCACCGGATAAAAAAGATTGAAGGTGTAATTATCGGCTTGTACCTAGGTTCTTAATGGGCAACGATGATTATTCAAGCTACTTTGAAATCTGTGGTGTATGTCTGATAAATAACAATATCTAACTCCTTTGCAGTAGACTAAATTTGACGACAGACTTATTAGTCAGGGAGAAATAAATAGTATTTGCTTTCAGTAAAGGTTATAATTGCAATGTTTTTTTTTTATGTCATAAGATAGCAAACAAGCAGATGGGTCTCCTGATGGAAAGAGTCAACCATCGCCTATAGACACCAAAGATGTTAATGGTGCGTTGCTATCTTGTGGCGAGGTCTAATGCCACATGCATAAGTTTACCGGCTACCTTACCCTCCAAACCGGAACTCGACAGCGACAAGCACTGATGCTATTGCGGCAGGAATAGGTTAGGCGGTGGTACCAGACATTTTGCTTAATCATAATGTTATTATTATTAAGCAAAATATCTTGACCGTGCAGGAGGTTAGGAACATTTTGTTTAAAACAATTAAAAAACGGCTTTTTGCAATTTTTTACCAATATTTCGTAAAATACGCGTGTTATCGACATGTGTTTTTTAATTGTCTATAGGGAAGCGCTTGACCATGATCTCGGCCTGATAAGATGTGGCCTAAGATAGAACGCGCTTCCCTAGAAGGTACCTATTCACTCTTCTCTTAAAGATCCCCAGATTGTACTCGACGGGGAACACAGATTTTGGAAGCATGTTCCAGTTCTTTGCGGTTCGAATGAAGAATGTTAAGTCTAACCGCTTTGTCCGGGCATGTGGAATGTCCACCATATGGCGATGCCTAGAATCTGTGCACCTCGACGATCGATAACATGTATATTAATGTAGATATTTGGTCTATAAAATTTCACTTAATGGTAGGCTACAGTGAAAATTTGCAATATTTGTTTTTATGTCACAAAATTAGCATTCAACGTAAAAAGATACACTTTTCAAAATTATATAAATCAATATCAAAAATGATATCGACATGAGAGAAAAAGTAATCAAAAGGTATTTATAATAATTTTACATAGTGAAAATAAAAATCTGTAATACGGTTGACCTTGCAGGCCATCCCTGAAACTTTCCACTTCATTGAAGTATTTTAAGCTAAAAGAAGCAAAAACTATACCTAAGTATTATTGAGTTCGAAGAGTTAAAAAAATCTAGTTTGTAAAAATGATATTTAGGAAATTAATGGTTGAAAAATATACATAATATTTTTTTTTAAATTGATGATCGATTGTGATCTTTTGAATGGCATTCAACGCAATTTTTTAACTCAAAGTTGTTTTAATAGCTAAAAAATCGATCCAATTTCCAGTATTTGGCGCAGTTTTTTAGAGGGAAACTCGAATTAGATTTTAATATCAATCGGTATATAAACCTGAAAGTCATTTAAACAATATGTAATAAGTTTACTGTATACCGACCGATTGATATAAAAATCGAAAGTCTAATTCGATTATTATATGAATCGGTATATAAACCTGAAAGTTATTTAAACAATATGTAGTAAGTTTATTGTAAACAACGTAATTTTATTGTTTGAAAACTGTAACTTTTGAAAATTTGATTCAATTTTGATTTTTGAAACGGCATTCAATGTAGTTTTTAGTACTATAATATTGCAGAAGGTTAAAAATGATTAGTTAAAAAATTTCGAAATTATGTCGAAAAAATATTTTTGCAAAATTTTTCGTCAACTATAAACTCCCGAACGGATAAATAAATTTTGATGCAATTTATACATTGGTCGCAGTTTTTTGAGATGTAAAGCTGATTAAATTTTGTACTCTATCGGTACATTAATCTGGAAATTGTATTAAAAAAATACTGTTTCGCCAAAAACTTATGTGAGGTTTTTAAAATTTCTCAAAATCTCCTTTGGTTAAAATTCTCAGAAAGTCTAAATTGAGTGGAATCCAATCGAATCCTATTAACTGCGTTTCGATCGGTCAAGCCGTTCAAAGTTATGAGATGTTTACATACATACACTTACACACACTCATACACACACAACGCACACACACACACTTCATCATGAAAGTAGTCGAAAAAGGTTCGTAGGACCTTAAAACGCGGAGATCTGGTGAACACTCTATTTTCGTAAATCGGAGTAAAATCAGTAACTTCGTTATCTAGACACGTAGCGGGAAGTTAAAAATATATACCTAGTTAGAAAGATGAAGTTATTTATTCAGGTTTATTTTTTTTAATCAATTTTATTTAAGGCACTTTTTACAAAGGTGCTACAACGGGAAGTATAAAAATAAATTAATTAACATATGGCTTTGTGGTTTGTTATTAATAAAAAAGCAAAATAGTGTTTGACTGAGAAGCTTATATTCTTTGTTCATTGAAAACGATTTACAGTAAAAAAAATCTTGTTGCTCTTTTCTTAATATTTATTATTATTTTTAAATCTCTAAAAGATGTTTTTAATGTAAATTTGTATCATTTTCAATAAGCAAGATAAGCAGCCAAGGGTTAACAAACTACTCTGCCTTGTGGTCTTGGGATAGCCTATTCGGCTCAGATCATGTGGTCCCGGATCATCGCTAAAAATAGTCGATAATCGTTAACGTGTCGGTATATGCGGCGATGAGGATTACCATTTATATCACCAACCGACAAACCGAAGTTTTTCCAAAATGCGGGGCAATATGTCATCTTGACAGTCCTATTCTCAGTTGGAACGCATACTACCTACATCATTTACTTTAGTGAATACCCCCCACGTGAATGGCGACGCACCAATAACATCGAAACATCGATGGTATTTATAGAAAATCTGGGATCACAGTAGACTCCCACCACTACAAGCCAAGCGAAGCAGGGTATTAGGTACATAACTTTTCTGGAAGCGCTTCGTCGTTTTTTTTGGACATTCATAATTTGAGTTTGGATATTACTAGATAAACAAAATTTTCGGGATATACCTACCTATTACGTTTACGTTTCATTTGCATAGCTTATTTGCATATTCAGATTTTACTGATATCAGAAAAAACCCGATTTTGTCACTGACTCACTTACTTATCAAAATTCCCAATGTCAAGTGTTAGGAGTAGAGCTTAGCTCAAGGGTAATTAATAGAAAGAAGTCATAGAAAGATGAAATTTGGCATGTAGTAAGTTTGGTATGTGTAGACTGTAGAGTAAGAAGCTTGGTGCTATGAGATGAGATATGAGATTTGATAACTTTTGATAACTTTTGATAGTGAAAATAATATGGTCTCGCCGTGGCAACATTTTCCATGCAAATGTTATTGATGGGATAAATATATTAGGTATATTGAGAGCCATCTCTGTGTTAGCAATGTTATATGAAATCGGTTAGATGTGCTTACTATTAAATCATTCAAAGTGTATCCTACTAATATTACAAAAATTGGCCAGGATCAATGTCACTTAAATGTTTAATCCTGCCATCATAATTTCAGTGCTTGTGACAATCGTGTTCTGGCTTAAAAGGTAGACCAGGTAGTTTGTTAACTTGATTAATACCTAGTTCTTGTAGACTTATCTCCGTATCAGTAAAAAACAACGCTTTGATACTCGTCTCTTTTATCCAGCGTATGTCTGCGTATCTAGTAATGTTGTAAATTCAATTAGTATTACAATTTCAAAACTGTCCGCAACGGCCCATTAGCTCAGTTGGTTAGAGCGTCGTGCTAATAACGCGAAGGTCGCGGGTTCGATCCCCTCATGGGCCACTAGCTTTTCTTTTATTTTTTACTCCTGATTTTTTTACATTGTTTTATTATTTAGATGATTATTATTAATATAATAAGTAAAACAAAAATATTCTAATATTTTGAAGTTCGCTTACCCGTGTGCTCGATTTGTCGATAGACTTGCAGGCAAAATATTACCTGTTTGGATTTGAAATGATATTAAATTCATTATGAATTTAAATTCAAATGAATACATAGGTATTAGGTAATGTACCTAACTATTTGAATTCAAATTGATTATTAATTTATTAGTTGTAATTTATTATAATTAGTACTGACAAGAAATTAGTTTCCTTAATCTAAGGTTTCTGAGCTTTTATCCTTTCCCCGTGACAAGTGATTAACCCACAAGTCACAAACAGCCATCGCAGCCTAACCCAGTGATTTAGAAAAAAACTTTAAGTATAGGTAGGTAACCTATAGAGTATAGAGGTACCAGTGTAGATCTTGGGTTTAAGAAAAATGAAATGCGATATTTACGGGAACAAAAATAAAATCGGTTGGTATATACCCAATAAATTACAATTGTTTAGCTAGTAATCTAGTAAATTTGTAAGTCATAAGGAAAATTAAAGTTGTTTTTACACAATGTAAGTCGTACCTAGGCGTCTGTATGTGTTTTTTAACGCTATAACGAATGCGAAAAAAATTGCGGGGTTTTCTGGGTCAAAGAATTTATTGAATTGGAAGTTACAGTGCTAAGCATAATTTGGAGAGTTTTAATTCATGCGTCATGTGTTGCCACGTAGATTTATTTTTAGTAGGTATGGACTATGGATTCGCTTCATACAATAAAGTTCGGTTTATACTAATATTAGCGCCATCTACACATTTAGGTTTGAACTTTGATGTACTTAAACGGGGTAGGTATATTTTCGTCATTTTATAATATTTCAGCCCGCTTGATACGTGGGATAGATAAGATATAGGTATTAGGTATGTAGATGTCGCAGTGAAATTGTCAATAGCCGTTAGATTATAATCTACCTAGAGATTTTATAATTTGGTTAGGTTAGGTTAGCAGTTAAATTATAACATCACTTAGGTAGATTATAATCTAACGGTATTAACAATTTCACTGCGACATAGATATCGACAAATATTTAGTCAATCGTTTATATGCGTTTATATCATACGTTTATATATATCTACCTAATATATACTTGCGTCTCTAAATAGTCTATGTTATATCACAGAAAACACAATATATAGGTTAATATACATACCATGACGTACATGTGCGTACCCAGGTTCTGGTTCAGGGAGGGGCAATGATAACATTTCAAGGCGATTTTTATCTTAATATCTACAACAGTAGATAGCTAGTAGAGAGGGAAATGGATTTCAGGGGGGGGGGGGGGCAAGTGCCCCTCCCTGCCCCCTTCGGTACGCCCATGATGTCAACGTCGTATGTCAACGTTGTTATTACCATGTTTGATCCATATCCAACCAAATTATGTATGTAGCCACAGCGTCAGTGTCAGCAGACGTACCTACAATAATTATTGTACATGGAGCATAATCTCATGATTTTTTAATCCTCAGTCCTGAGCGTACCTACAATCTTAACAAAAATACAATAATTTTGAACGATACCAATTTTCTATATAAAATTATACAATAATACTAGCTGACCCGGCAAACGTTTTTTTGCCATATAAATTATTTAATTAAAAAATAAGGGTTGGTGATAGAAGGGTAAAAATTAAGAGTTGTATGTATTTTTCAATGCTGAATCATAAAAAAGTAAAAATAAAAATGTTTGTCCATAAAATTAAAAAAAAATTTTTAGGGGTGGACAACCCTTAACAACTAGGGGGATGAAAAATAGATGTTGGCCGATTCTCTGACTCACTGAATATGCATACGAAATTTCATCAAAATCGGTCAAGCCGTTTCGGAGGAGTACGGTGACTAACATTGTGACACGGGAATTTTATATATAAGAAGATTAAGGCCCTAATCTATACTTATAATAAAATCGTAGGAAAGTCAAAACTGTACATTGAATATTTTTTTAAATGAATACTTGGGGCGTGATCTACAATCGATATAGAAGCCAAAAATATAGTTTTTAGGATTTTTGTCTGTTGTATGTATGTCCGGGGTAAACTCAAAAAGTACTGCATGGATTTACTTCAAATTTTACATCAATATTACTAACAGGGGGCCTATTGCCTATCTTTGACATTTATAGTGATCAACTGACATTTGATGAACACTCAAAATTGGTTGGCAACTGACAACAGTGAAAATTGGTATTGCGTATCGCTTTTAGTGCCGGTGACTTTCGTCGCTTTCCAGTTGTCGTTCCAGTGGTTTGACTTGTCGCCGCACTATTTTATCGATATTATGCCTCTAAATAAGAAAGCTAGATAAACGCAAATGCTTATAAGGGTTTATTATGGTACTTTGTTTTGGTCGGTTTGTATTCTTCAGACTAATGTCAATTGTCAAATGTCATAACAGTAAACAAATAACAATAACCTCAAAATAAGTTTAGACTAACAAAATTAACTATTAAGCTTTAAAATTCCTTTGTTGATCCCACTTTCTCCACTTTTATGTTTGTATATAGATTCATGTACATAGTAGTAACTCCTAATCCATAATGTTGTAGTTGTGTAAGTTTACTAATCTTTGTGTTTGTTTTGTTTTAGATTCCTCAACTTGTAACTGATATAGTCACCGGACAACTCTTTTTATGTGTCTCTCCCATGACTGACTTGATATTGGCAGAATCCGTACTAACTGGATAGCCACCAAAGCAATATAATAATAATAAGTTTAGAATGCTCTCTTGAAGCAAAGTAATAGTAAAGATACCGAAATGTTACAGTCACTTCTCCGGAGGCTTTTTTATCCAGCCAGACTCAATGGCAGAGAGCAAGTTGAGTAATAACTTAGTAGTTTAGATCTATTGATTGTCATTGCATTGTATTACTTACCTTTTACATAAAAGTAGTATATAACATCTGCATATAAACAGTAACAAATATGATCTAATTGAAAAACATGAATAATCTGGAATGAAGATATGGGTATAAATCTAGCCAAGAGGTAAATAGCAGAACCCCTAACTTGCAGATATTATATTCATTGATTATAATAGCTTTTAGATTGCTGTTAGGACTAAGGCATGATATTGGTATTATTGAAGTTAACAGGTAGTAATGTAAATTTAATGTTTGATCAAATGAAAATGTCTAAAGTGTGCTAAATTTTCTACAACTAGAAATGTATGATCCTATCCAAAAGCTAGAGCTTTGAGAGGTAATAACAAAAACATACAAATTTAATTTTTTTATTACTTCCGTATTGTCAATATGACAAAATAATTAGACAGTCTGTTTGTCTTTATTTTATAAAAAAAGAGTTGAGAAAAAAACATAAAACCTCATACTGCATGTTAATAATAAGTGCATAGTTGCACCTCTGACTCGCCCAATGTTTGTGTTGTGTTGTAGCTTACAAAGTTTTTAACCAAAAGTTTTTCTGTTTAAGGTAATCTTCAGAAATTGAATTATGTGCAAACAGAGACAAATGCAACGATAAAGATATGTATAGTGCATCATCAGGGTAACAAATCAATACAATAACCTCAATAATTAAAATAATGTATTGATTTGTTACTATCATCAGTAAAAGCGTTAAAATGTGAAACTGGTTGGTGTAAATGAATAAAAACTAAATAAAACAGTACTAATTATTATAAAATAATATCAATACAAATCATCATGGAGTTTTACCAAGTGCCGATGCTGTTCAGTGTTCAAAGTATAAAGAAATGTGTTTTAAGAGCCTACTTAGGAATAAGTGTGCTGAGCTCATGAAACAGATTATTTGCACATTGTGCACATAAGGAATGTTGAAAAAGATAATTTAAAAGTGTTAAACAAATTGAGAATAATGGTAAATGAAAATATTCATATCTTCATTCAGCATTGTGTGGTTATACTGTATACATGTTATATTTAGTACATTAGATAGATTACTTAAGATACTGTATACTTTTATATTAGGGTATCTCAAGATAAAATATTATAGTATCTTAACCGTGTGTGATGAGCGTAACAGTTATAATTGAACTAATTCCTACGTCAAAATAAAGTTGTTTGCATAGCATAAGACAAGTTTCTCTTTTTATATTATATGATAACAAACAAGCAAATGGCTCTTGGAAGAATTAATCGCCTAGACACCAAAGATGTTAATGGTGTATTACTATCTGTGTGGTCATATAATAAAATAAATTTATATGAATAGATTGTTTCTTTTATTACTATTGTACCTATTTGTTTTAATATTACCTAATCTAACACAGATTTTCTTTTTTAAACTAAGGGGGGGAAAAAGGAAAATAAATTTAAATTTGAAGAATTAGAAAAAATAAAGAATTTGCCAGATGATAACTGCCTTTTTTATATCAAAAGATAGCAAACAAGCAAAGGCTCCCCTCACTGAGAGTCAACCATTGCCTATAGACACTAAAGATGATAATGGTGCGTTGCTATCCTTGTGGTGGGGTCTTATACATGTATAACTTTACCAGCTATTTCATCGTCCAAAAAAATAGTGATAAGCAATGACATTATTGCTGCAGGAATAAGTAAGGCTGTAATACTAGACCCGGGCGAGACAATGCAAAACTCTGCCACATATTAGCCAAAATTTTCAATTTATAAATTAATATAGGCTATGCTTTATTAGACAGAAAAACCCATATCTTCAACTAACATATTCAATTTGCATAAAAGTACGCTAGATCAGTAATGTACCAAATTATTCCTGCACAATAATTTCAAATTTTGAAGTTAAAGATTTTGTCAGTTGAAACTGTCTGAATTTATCATTTATAATCACAGTATGTGTTATGGTTTAAATATGTCCAAATATACATAAAACCTACTAAGCCAGTAAAGCTACATAATAAGTAAACTAGCTACGCTGTCTTGCTAAGTACATAAGTAGCATTCACATTATACTTAAAAGCTGAATACATTTTGTATAATGTATTCTAAGTGTAGAAGTTTATTATTATTGAATAAAATTAAATCTTATGGCTTATTTTTCAGCTAAAAAAATTTTACATCTTGTTATAATTATTACAAAACTGTAAAGTTTTTTTAGTAGGTAGGTACAAGGTAAAAATAAAAACTGCAAGTTAATGCTTTTTCTTTTCACATAGTCTTTATTCAAAAAAAAAACAATTATATAAAATCTTTTGTCCTTCTCATATGTGGTTCCCTGTTAGTGCCTTGCCTCAAGTTATATAGATCTGTCAGGGTGCTGTTTTGGATCACTTAGTATTGCTGGTAGCAATTCACAATGTGATAGGTACTGCAACTCTTGCATTGGAACAGTTGTGTTTGATGTTTTGGCTTCGGCATATAGAGCAACATAGGTATGTATTAGGATATTATTTAGTAGTATTATTGGGTTCGAATTTACTCTGCTTGTTAAATACTACCAATTCACTCTCTGCACTCTTATACACTTTTCAGTAGTTAGGACCCACCAGCAAACATCAACATAGAACTTTTGTGACTAAGAAGTTGTAGCTGCTTAATGAAATATTATATCTGAAATCAAATAAAATATTTAAAATGGTATATGCAAGCATCACTGCATCAATATGCTATAGTTAATAGTGCAATGGTTAATCCTCAGACCATTTTTGTTGGCCTGAGTGTTAATCATTAAAAATTGGAAGTATATGGTACGGTAGGTACTTTAAGCTTTAACACAATGATAATTTTTTCTAAGAGAAGCTCTCTTCATGTTCAGAATTAATAATAGCTAGATATAGGAGTTCAATAGTACCTACATAAAAAAAACTAAGTCCTAATTTATTGATAGAGTCATAAGTTCATAAAGGCAACAAAATTAATAATTAAATTTATACAGATAAATTACTTTTTGATTTGATTACTCTTGTAAGTAATATGTAAGTATACATATTATTTTGATAATTACACTTACTTTAGCACAATTACTTTTTAAATCAAGGGGATTAGAACAATTAATAAGTATTTGCCAGATGATAATTAGCAGAATCCTCCATAAAATAAGCTCATTTCTTTCACTAATAAAATTAGTTGGCAAATTTAGCATTTACAAATTCAGTATTGGTTGTGATCACATAGAAAAGAAAGTCATATCTTCTTCATCTATGGTTAAAGATCTTAAAAATGTGATATAACAAACCATTTATTTCCATAATTATCAAAGACTCTTGTACAATCCCTTTTTGAAATTAAAGTTTCAACTTATAAGGGTTTGCCAGGTGATAATTACCTCCATTTAGCATCTACCAAATCAGTATCGGTTATCATTTATTAGGCCCGTAATAGAAGCTCATTTCTTTCACTAATAAAATCACTTTGCAAGCTTAAAGATGCTAAAGCCTCTACCACTCTCTTACAAGTCGATTTTTTCTTCGGTACAAACAGCATACTGCATAAAACATTATTATTACCATGTGAAATTTTATGTATTAGTCTTAGATATGTAATTCTAATTTTATTGCAGTATTGTGTTATGACTTATGTATCCTACATTATTTATTATTTAACAATAATAACCTTCTAAAAATGGTATTAACAAACTATATATTGTCAATAGTAGGTACATTGTCTGTACCTTTCAGACGTCGCCGGTTAATAGTGTTAATCACTATTTTGATCATTAAAAACTACTCTAGACTAGTTGCTTTCAAAACATAAAAGTGATCAACGATTTGACGTCATTCGTTGGTCACTAAGCATACGCAATACCAATTGTCAAACTACCCATACTAAAAGTGTCGTTCCAGTGCACGATAGTGACTTTCGATAACACCAAGTACTTGTGACGTCATTTTCGTTGATCACCCATGTTAGTCAATACGAAATAAGGGAACTGACAGCTAATTGATGTCAACTTTGCACAGTGATTATCACTTTGATTGTCAGTTCAAGATAGGCAATAGGCCCCCAGGTCGGGTCAACATATAGGCTACATATTATCACGTTATCACCTACGGGGGAGAAGCAGTGCGGAGAGAAGCGGAGAAGCAAGCTCTAGCAATAATATTTTCTTCAATTATGTCAAAATATTCCCTCGTTGATTACCTTATGCTTATCTTTTTCACAATTTTTACATAATATACAGATTACAGATTTATAATCTCTCTCTCTCTCTCTCTCTTTCTCTTTTAATGGAAAGAGAAATAATGCCTTAAGAAATAAGAGATGTTGATTGTGGATTATCCATGTGATCTCTACTTATTATAAATGCGAAAATTTGTTTGTTAACATTCAACATCTAACGGCTGAACAGATTTTGATCATATTTGGCATAGTGATATTTGAAGATCCGGGGTCCAACATAGGGTAATATTATTTTTTCAAAAATCAACCCCTAGGAAGCTGGCACATGAAATAGGGGATGGAAGTTTGTAATAGAAACTATATCGACGATATGTCATACGATAATGATAAGACTTGACGCTATTGCGGCAGGAATAGGTAAGGCTATGGTACCAAATACTCAGACGAGACGTTGTGGGCCTCTACCACCTAGTAGTCACGATGGTAGTGACACGTATAACCAATTAATGATTAATTAATATTTAATATTATAAATGCGAAAGTTTGGATGTTTGGATGGATGTTTGTTACTCAATCACGCAAAAACTGCTGAACGGATTTAAATGAAATTTGGCACACGGGTAGATAATGACCTGGAATAGCACATAGGCTACTTTTTATCCCGGAAAAATTAATGATCCCGCGGGATTCACCAAAAACTTTTATAATGCAGCGGGCTGCACGCTGCAGCTAGTATTATTATAAATGCGAAAGTTTGAATGTTTGGATGGATGTTTCTTACTCAATCACGCAAAAACTACTGAATGGATCCGAATAAAATTTGGTATACAGGTAGCTGATGACCTGGATAGCACATATACTACTTTTCATCCCGTAAAAATTAGGTGATCCCTCGGGATTCACCACAAACTTTTATAATGCATCGGGCTACACGCTGCAGCTGTTACACGTATATATGATTGTATTAGGCTACCAAATAATGCCTTGGACGATCGGACAGGGCTTTTATAAGAAAAAAAGGGATAAGAATTTATAAAAAGTACATAAAGTATATATTATACTTTTACTTTTTATAATAAAATAAAACTTCACAAGTGATAACACTTAAAATAAACATTTATTTCATATTATTGAATATAATACATCCTAAATAACTATCATTTATTTTAACACGTTAGATAGGTACAATTATATATATATATATATATATATATATATATATATATATATATATATATAATTCAAGTGTGCTTCGACAATTCACATTTATCTTTTATCTTTTTTCTAATCTTTACAAAGGATACTTTTACTGCTTTACAGACTTATATTTTTTTTCCACGGCCTATACACTTCTTTTTTACATTGTGATTATACACTAATGTCGCCGCAGTGGTCTAGCGATACGATCTTATGTAAGTATAGACATAGATCATGGGTTGGATTCCTAAGTCTGGCATATCGTTTGGTGGATAAGTTTTTGAGTTTTTCTGGAAAACCTTATTTGGCAAAGATTGGTTATATGCCAGTAACAGGTAATGGTACCAAACCCAGTCAAGACGTTGCAGAACTCTACCATCTGGTTAGTAGTCATGATATTAGTTTTTTATAAATCATAAGATAGCAAACAAGCAGATAGGTCTCCTGATGGAAAGAATCAATCATCGCCTATAGACACCAAAGATTTTAATGGTGCGTTGCTATCTTGTGACGAGGTCTAATGCCACATGCATAAGTTCACCACCTTAAGGTAGCCACCTTACCCTACAAACCGGAACACGACAGTGACTAGCACTGACGCTATAGCGGCAAGAATAGGTAAGGCGGTGATACCAGACCCGGTCGAGCTAATGCAGAACTCTACCACCTAGTAGTAACACACATTTTCCTTTTCTTACCATTTATGAGATGCCTAGCAGTCAGCCAGTTGATCTACTCTTCGAAAAGGGGCCCGGATCAATGTAATATATCAAAAATATAAAAGTGTCCAAGGGTATATATATCACAAGAGATAAGTTTTCATAAGATACATAAGTTATTACACGATAATATGTAATCAGTCACAAGAGTTTTGACAAGACATGTAACTTACGTACATTACAAAATAATATGTAAGTAATTACAAGAAGTATCACAAGGTATATACGTTTTCGCAAGACATGTAGGTTATCACAAGAGTCATAAGTTACCGCAAGATATAAATCTTATATTATATCACAAGAGATATAAGTTTTTACAAGATATGTAAATAAACACGTGAGACATAAGTTACCGCAAGATATAAACCTTATATATCACAAGACATATGGGTTTTCGAAAAACATATAAGTTATCACAAGATATATAAGTTATAAGATACAAAAGTGATCACAAGAGACATAAGTAACCGCAAGATATATGTCTTATATATCACAAGATATGTAAGTTATCATAAGATACAAAAGTTATCTCAACATATATATTATGTTATACATCACAAGATAAATATATAAATTGGATACATTCTATCGGCGGCACTTGATGAAACTGCATTTAAAACATTATAAAATAAAAAATAAAAAGCCTTTTATTTCACGCTTTTACAATAGTAAAATGAACACTAAATCATATTAGTCATTTTTTTTATTTTCATGTAAAATAAATTTGTATTTGTATTTATTAATTTCAAACATTACAACTGTGGAAAACATCCCTGATGATGTTTTAATGAACGAAACCGGTTGGGTGTGAACAAAAAATAATATATGTGAACTGGAAGTACAAGTGAGTTTATTTGTAATACCTGTTTCACAAGATATATAAGTTTGCACAAGACATTAAGTTAACATAAGAATCATAATATATCGCAAGATATATAAGTTTTCACAAGACATGTAAGTTATCATAAAAGAGTCAATTTATCGCAAGATAACAATCTTATATATCACAAGATGTATAAGTTTTCACAAGACATGTAAGTTATCACAAGAGACATAAGTTACTGTAAGATATAAATCACAAGATGTGTATGGTATGGTCCCCTTTTTGTACGATGGCAATATATATATGTATATACTATATACTACCTATGTACAGAAAAAGGTTACAATTAGCAGAAGATAAAGTGTGGAAAAACGCGATAAATGTTTTTAACTTTTTTGAAATTATTAAAAAGCTATAATATTTTAGAAATATTTAACTGAAAATCTCAAAAAATATAAAAATCACATCTAGTCAATTTTAAAGAGTTAAAAATTAGATTTCTGTCAAATGTTTTTTCTTTGAGTTATCTGTATGCTTGCGGATTATGAATAGGAGTTAAAAACCTGAAAAAATTGAGCAAATGCACCTCTTCTCCATATTCTGGACATAAAAATTTTACCTAAACCTCGAAACTTATGAGGCAACAATAGTTTTATTTATTTAGGCATTTGGTATCGATTTATTATGTAGATAACTCGATGTGGAACATAGAGTTGATCGATTCGAAAATCGAACTTCGTACCTCATGATCTAAATCGAACTTGCCAGCCACTGATTTTAAAGGGTTGAAATATCGACGTGAAAATTAAAATCAAATTTTGTCAAATCATCGCCTATAGGCACCAAAGATGTTAATGGTGCGTTGCTATCTTGTGGCGAGGTCTAATGCCACATGCATAAGTTTTTATGCTTATTGTATTGTTTTGTATTGTAATGTATAGTATTGTAGTGTATTGTTTAAATGACGGAATTATTATAGAGTATTTGTTCTGTGGTTTAAATTATTAAACTGATTTTTAAAAGAGAGTCTTCGAAATTTTTAAAATTTTAAAAATACGCATACAGAGTTCATACAATATTTTAGAATTATTTGTATGTTTATTCATCACGTCATCCGACCTATGACGTAAGCTTAATGAAAATACTGCATCAAAATTATAAATTTAAATATTTATTTTACTGGAAAAATTATATGGTACTATTAATAAACCTACTTGAGCACGTGTGAGATTAGCGCTCACTCTGTCACATCGACTACAACGTAGCAATACGTGAAAGTTAACGAGACAGAATGAACGCTAACATAGACACACGCAGGGCTTGTTAACCGGTAAATTTTTAAACCTAAGTCAGCACAAGTGTTTTATAAAGAGCGTTTTGTACAGGTTTTATGTAGTGATTCTACCTTAACGTTAAAAACACCTGTTTCTTTATAGAGCAAAATTACAACAGTTTGAATCAATAAACCGGTTTGGAGATTTTGTTTCAAATTATTTGATGTTTGCCGTTTTCAATTTTTGACGTGCCATTCATAGGTTTTGACATAAACTAGAAGCGCTCTCATCTCTGTTCCCTAATGCACGTAACATAACATTTATCGAGTCATCGCGTTTTGGACTCTCACACACAAACACGATATAACGTCATGTCGTGCTACATCGCTGCATAATATGTAAGAAAATGTGAAAGAACCCTAAATGCTTCAAGTCGAGGACGTTTTGGTACGTGAATTGAGCCCCAGATTCGCTAGATGCGAAAGCTTTTATAAAAATCGATAAAAGACTATTAACCGGTATTTTTGAAACCGGTTTCAATCCCTGCGCACGTGATCAAAATTGTTTATTAATAAGACCAGCATTGATTTTTACTACACATATTTACTAACACTAACCAATTTTTTGAGTTAACTCGTCCTCAGAGCTAGTAATAAAAATTGACTAACTATTAACACTTAACTTGTATAGCACTGTTTAACTATTTATAGTATTAGTAAATATATTAGTAAAATAGTATAAGTATATTAATATAAATACATATTAAAATTTAGTTAAATAGTGCCGGTGATATAAAACGGTACTAAAAATTATACCTAAAGTTTTTTGGCTTGTTTTAGCGCTATTATAATAAAATAAAAAAGAGAGTTTTTGTTTCGAAATCGAGCTCAGTTAATTTCAAATAAAAAAAATATATATTTTTTAAAAATAAAGCTTCAAGCCTTAAAGATATAGAGTCCATACATATTTATTTTTGTGAAATGATAACATTTCTTGTATTGTTTTTTTTTGTTTTACATTTTTGCAGGTGAATTGAAAATTCATTAAAGAAATAAAGCCAAAAGGTACATATTTAAAATTGCACAACCGGCCGGTTATAATATTTACAAAACACATGACATACAAACATTAAAAGATTAAAAATATATAATAAAAATTACGTTATTTTCTAAAATGTGCCGGTAATTTTCGAATAACAAAACATTATTAATAAACTACACTTTCATAACATACCTATGTTATCAATAATGTAAATGGCATTATATCTTAACAATAATGTTAAACCATGTAATTATTTACATACTTTCTACGAAATACTTCTAGACACATAATAATTCGTTCATAATTATTATATCTAAAGATTGTTCACAAGAGTTATTAACTAAGAGGTACTATAGCGCGAACAACTAAACAGTTACAATTCTCTTAGATATACTAAAAGGGACTGATAAAATCGGTATAAAATCCATCAAGAATATAACCTGAACACGAAATTATTAAATAAATTTAAAGTACATACACATTTTCTTTCTTTTAAAACAAGCAAAGATATTTCTTATCACGATAAAGTAACTTTTTGTTTTATATATAACAAACGAAACTAGTTATAAAAATGCCGAAAATGTGTCACACAAATTGAAAAAAAAGCAATATTAAGTATTTATTAAAAACAGTTTAAACTTACAACACACAAGGCTAGATAAATAAGATGATCTCAGTAACTTCCTTAAAATATAAGTGAAATCTTTTCAGCTGAGAGTGGTGCCAAATATTTCGCTTTGTTTTTACTGTTTATTTATCGACTTTTAAGTTGTTAAAATCAAATAATTTTTTGAACGAGCGATATAAAAATATTTATTTATCATTGTAACTTATATTATTATATTCTTAAAAGTAACATCGCGGTGGTTTCTCTTGCAAGGTAGACAGTGAATCAAACGTTCATAGGCTAAGTTCACCACTATTTGCGGTTTTTTGTTTGGTGAGATAAGTATTGATTTCTATTGGAGCATTTTACCGATCGAATAAAAATCGTCGCTTGTTTCATGTGATAACCGGGACGGAATGCTTTAAATGGTCATTTTCAGATTTAAGTGCTCAAATACGTCAGCCTTGTAAGTTGAACGAACGGTTTTACCGATCTTGATGAAACTTGGTATACAGTGAGAACACATAATTGCGCAAATGATAGGCTATATAACGATTGTTTGTCTGCCCGTCTGTATGTCTCGTTATAATTAAAGAACGGCTTCATCGTTTTTGGTGAAAATTTGTAAACAGTGAGAACTCGATAGTGCACCAGTGATAGGTCATATAACATTTGTATCTCTGCTATATTAAAACCTCCTACGCAATATATAACATATGCTTAAAAATGCGGATTGACTTAGACGAATAAAAAAATAATTTCGTTTGTAGATAACTTTAAAAGATAAAATCATACTTTTATTTATTTGCATTTGTATTCTATGCACATTGTATAAAAATAATAGAATATTTTAAAGATTTATTATAAAATAATTTTCACATTGTTATTTTTTTCAGATAGGTTATTAATAATTAATTAATGTACAAATGCTAACAGCATAAATATATTTAGAATAATTTTTAATAACTTAACATTATGATTGAGCCTCAAATTACACTTGTAAAATCATAAGTTTATATGAGATAAATAAAAATGAATGTTTGTCTGTATATCCTTTATAGAATCGTAAACTATGCCTTTGATCATGTGATGATCTTTAGCAAAGTTGTTGTGCATAATCCCACAAAGGTTTCTGAGTTGCTAATGTGAAGTACATATTTCCTTCTAAATTTAAGTTGGTGGCGTAGCAACGCGCGCAGGGTACAGCTAGTATAAGATATTTAAATCCTATTCGAGACCAGAAATTATTGGTTTCGTACATTATGTATTTACTAAATGTGATAAAGTTCGGTGGCACAATATCATTTATTCTCAAATTTTCCTATAATGTATATTTGTAAATATATTTCAATAATTACAAGTTTTATTTACAAAAATAACATATAATTACGCGATTTGGCTTATTCATTTAAAACTATATTAACATTCTACAGATTGGACATATGGCGAATCTTCAAAATTATGAATAGAGGAGGCTGAAGCCCGACCGTCACGACCAGCGGTTATAGAAATGACACTTCGATGTTCTGAATCACTATCACCACTAAGAATAATGTTTGGCTCTCTGTTAACAAAACCAGAGTCCATTTGATCTTGCTTATGAACCAAATTATGACTATCATATTCATCAATTCGCAATTCTTCTAATAATTGTTTAGAATCGTTGAAATGGCCAAAAAATACGGAATCTGTTTCAATACTTTCTCCACCAGATTCACTTCTTCCATCACATAATGATTCGAAGTCATCCGTATCAGACTCTATGTTTAAATTCAAATGCTTAGTCATTGGAACAGGTTTTATTTGCGGCTCAGGTGGTATGATTTTTGGTCGTAGTTGCATCAAATATCGCGTCCGATGTTTAGATTCATTTGAGTCAGTACTAAGATAACCAGAATCTTCTGTCCGGCATAATTTTTTTAAATCTACTCGTCTCGGTCTTGTCCGACCCGATCTTCTACCAGAGCGCCGCGCATTAAGATTGTCATTGCGTGAATATGGTGGAAATCTATCCCTTTCTTCAGATGAACGTATGCGATCACTGGGTGGGCTTACACGCATAGAACTATTTCTCGGAATATCAGGACCACGTTTTTGTTTAGGTGGTAACGGTGGCTTTAGGTCTTCTGTTCTTCTAGACTGCTCTAGATTTCTAACATATGATGCTAACTCTTGAGTTCCATATGGAACGCTTCCGCGCCTTTCATAAAATAGTTTCATTTCTGATTCTTGAGCTTTTGTTCTAGCTTCGTAGATTTGTCTCAAGCTTCCTATTTTTCTAGTAAATAAGGCATCTGGTGGAGATCTAGGTTGATCATCGCTACATGGTGTATATTTATTTTTAAAACTACCACCAGATTTTAACAATATCTTTTCCACACATTTCTGACTCTCTTGCATTTTTTTAGGTTTTCTATCGAGTGTATCTGGATCAAAATCTTCATATTCTCTACATTTGTTTTCGATAGGAGAGCCTCGTACTTCAATAGTCAAAGGACCTGATTGCTCGATATTATTATAAATCGGTTCAATAGAATTAGAATAATAATCTTTTATACTGTGTGTTTCTGTATTATTAACTAGCATATTTATTGCATGAGTATTGACGTAAATATCATCTGAAACACTTTGAAGGTCTCGCCAACTACGAGTTAATCTATTTTGCGATACTTGAAGATTAGAAGTGTGCCTATCTTCCTTTTTAATTATCTCTGAAGACTGATCTAACGAATACCTTCTCTTTTTAAGTAAAATTCTTTCAATACTACTAAATTCCTTATTATCTCTACTGGCTGAACCTTTTCTTCGAGAAATCAAAAGTAAATTATCATCACTAAAATAATTTGCATCGGGTCCAACAACAGGTATAACTAATTTTGATCCAATTGCAGTTGATGCCGTAGAGTTAGTTTCAGATAATTGTTCTAACTCTAGGCGTTTGCATTTGTTTAGCTCACGAATAACTGCTTCCATTTTTATTTTGACTTCAGATGGGACTGGTTGCATATCGTTAATAGTAGTGTTATCACATTCTATTGAATCGATAGGTGGTGGGGGCGGTGGAGGAAGTCTTTTTCGTACAATCCTTGTACCACGACTAGGAGGACTTTTCTTTTCAGGTGCTAATACTTCAGTAGAGTTTGTAGCTATTGCAGTTGTTTGCTCGTTTTTAGGATCACTTGTTCTTTTAATAGGCGTGGTTTCTATTTTTTCTGAAATTGAATTAGATTTTTCTTTTTTTATCTTATTTCTATCCAAATGTGCATCATCTGTTACTTCAATAATTCTAAGAACATTGTCATTTCTTGTTGGCTCTGTGGCATGTATTGTCATTGATCCTTCCTTGTCTTTAGATTCTATAACACGTGGCGTTCCACTTACTTTAGCTACAGATTTGGTAGGCTTAGACACATTACTTATTTGTGGGACATCATCCAACCACTTCTGTACTATCCGCTGTTTATAATCATCACTCACACAAGTTTTGCACGAGTTTGATCGAAGTAAATTAGATTTTTGGGCCCTTTCACTATTATCACAGCCGGGACAGCCTTCACAGTGAATCGACCTACGGCTGTTTTCTCTCTTAAGACTGATGGCACTAAACCTGCGGCCTCGCCTGGCGCATGGTATATCCCAGCCTAGATCGATAGAATGATAACGTTCTTCTTCTGGTATATCTGATAGCATGGGAATAAACCTTTTAGATGTCATTTTTTCTTTTGCGATTGACATAACCTCTCTTAACTTTTCCAGGAATTCAATTGCTTCTGGTGGAGGTTGCTGTAAATAATAAATTGGTAAATATTCCATATTATAACTAAATTATAAAATAGAAGAGATTGCATTGAACTTGATAATTACTGAGAATGCTATTTAAATTTTATTTGTTTTATCTTGGATGTTATCTACAATTCTAATCTGTTTTTTAAAATCTCGGTCTCATATTTTCTGCTTTATACTCGTATAATATAAAAAAGATCAAACATTTTTTATTTGTGATTTAAATAAAGCTGAGAAATAGCAAATAAAAATAAACTTACCTTTAAATAATCAATTTCAAAAAATACTGGATTAAAATATAGTTTTCGCCGGGGTTCTCCATTTGAAATCGGTGAAGTTATATTTTCGGGAGATTTTGTTGCTAAACTGCAATCAAGTATAGATAAATCAGAATGAGGTGCTTTTTCTATTTCTGGAGAAGCTGACCGTCTTTGTAGTCGTTCCGCAAGTCTTTCTGGAGTTGATGTCGCTCTTATTGTTGATCTACTTGGTTTTTTACGCCGGGAGTGTACCATTGCAGAAACTACATTTGAGTTTCTATCCTGAAACTGAAAAAACTGTCAATATTTTATCCTTTAATTCAAATATTATTATTTAACGTATTGAATGGATTACCTTTTGTACATTTTTAGGTGAAGATTCTAAAGTATCTTCTGTTTGTTCACTCACATCAGATAGTCCAGCATCGTTCATGAAATCATGCCTTATACCATCCAAATTTAGCAGTGGGTTACTTTTCATTCGCTATAAAAAAACATTATTATAATAAGCTTTTTACCAATTATGATTAAATATAAGAGTAGCTTAAATGTAAGCGAAAGAATAAGAAATGTTCTATTTGTATGGATATGGCAGGATGACAAAATAAATACCTGTTCAATGTAATTTGGACGAATGCAGGTAATGGGGGAGCCCAACTGTTATTCTTAGTTAATAAGTATTGTAACGCCGAGTGAACTGAAAAGAGACTTTCTGGCTCACCATGATTCACCAGTTCCACCAGGTGGTGACCCTCTTCGCCGCATTTTACCAACCTTACGCTTGCGATTATTGCTTACTAACAGTTACTCGCGACTTCGTTCGCGTGACCAAAAATCATTACTTGCCTTTGCTTAACCAGGTGAAAAGTAGAGTACTTTATTCCTCAATAATTTAACTGTCTAAAAATGAAGGAAATTTTAAAATCGATCAAATAGTTTTTGAGTAAATCGTAACAAATGAACAAACAAAAAATCAAATCTTTCCTTTCCTCTTTATAATATTTCTTGCGATATTGAAACCGACAGTTTTAGTTGCTCGTCAAAGGCACGGAGGTATTAATAACTCCTCCAAACTCCTATTTGCTATTGAGATTTGGACTTCATAGACTAACCTCGAAAGCAACTCAAAACACTTTTATCTGACTCGGGGATTGAACCCATGTCGACTCAGATAGTCGAATAGGTTAACCCCTAGACGAGTTCTCAAAATTTTTTTGTTTGTACAAAAAATACCAAAAATACCTGGAAGCAAAGCATAGTAAATGAATTGCGATTTGATTCTATTTGCTGTAAGATTTTATTATTTTAGGACAACAAATTTTTGGCTGTATAGTTTAAACCGTATTTCACCGGTAACAGACAGCAACATCATTAGTTATAAAGTACATATAGTGCCAATTAACCAATATGTCCACTTGATGGCGACGCTAGTGAGACGTTAAGAGTTGCTGTTTAAGAATTTTACTAAGAAAAATTGACAGTGGAATGACATTTTACAACATGATAGGTGTAGTTTCAATTTTGTCTATTGAACAAATAAGCTGGTAGCATACATGTAGCATGTAAGAAGGGCAGTTAAGGATCGAAGCATGATAAGGTAACCCTGAGGCAACCCATCCTAATGAGCTACGCTACATTTTTCGTTGCGATGCAGCCTGCCCCGACTCTGCGCCCCACACCCAGTATGCTTGACCTTTAGTGTTAATCAACAGGTAATTATGGATTAAACATAAAAGAAAAGCAAAATTCATGGCTCCGCAGGTCGATACCACTGGAGAGCTTAGCAGTGGAACCAGCGCGCCAACTTCTGTTAGAGTGACGTTATAACTATGGAGGTTGATGAGTGATGACGTCATACACATGACAAGGATATAAAAAGGAAGATCTTCTAAGCCAGGCAAGGGGTACTGCCGAAGTCCTTTTGAGAAGCGTTGAAATTTGTATAGCGTGTACAAGATAAATAATTGTGATATTGCGATTTAGGATTTTATTTTGAATTTTATTTTTTTTCTATTTTTTATTATTTTTTCTTGTAGCATTTGTAAACTTTTTGAACATCTCGCCCGGGTCTGGTACCACCGCCTTACCTATTCCTGCCGCAATAGCGTCAGCGCTTGTCGCTGTCATGTTCCGGTTTGGAGGGTAAGGTAGCCGGTAAACTTATGCATGTGGCATTAGACCTCGCCACAAGATAGCAACGCACCATTAACATCTTTGGTGTCTATAGGCGATGGTTGACTCTTTCCATCAGGAGACCCATCTGCTTGTTTGCTATCTTATAATATAAAAAAAAAAAAAATTAAATAAAGTATATTAATAAATTAATTGTGTAACTTACCATGCTGCCCATATCAATTCTAGAATCAAGTGAAGATGCATTTTCACTGGATAGAGTGTTGGAGTGATTCATTTCCAAATCTTTAAATTTCCTCCTCTGTTTTTGTTTATAATGTATATAGAATATAATTCCAGCGGCATACACAAATACTAGCATTAGAACACATACGCCTATTGCTAGTGCTTCTAATACACTTAGACCTTGACTGTTGGAGGCAGGTTCTGATGTCACCGTCTCGCCAGCGTGAAAAGGTATTGATCTCACGTCTGAAATTAAAGAAATATCTAAGTATACGGACTAATTCAAGGAAAATGTCTATATATGGTCCTTCCAAAATAGGTGAACATAATAATATTTTAACACAGCGTTCAGTACGTCTGATTAAAGATTTCCTGCCAAAGAATGATTCAAGTGAATAAAACTTTTTGATTTTTGCGAACAAAATATTTTTTTTCATTTACGCCTTTTTGCATAAAATAATCCACTTTTAATGCAAGAGTGAGTACATCGCGGTCAATTTACTTGACACATGCCGTTGATGTCGTCATTTAGCGCAAAACGTAACAATAATATTCAAAAACAATATAACAATAACAAAAAACTAACCAAATTATCTACGCACATATCGGTAACAATAATGCTGACCATGGCCATACTGGCACTTATTAGCCGGGCGAGCTAAGGGAAGCCCTGCTTTACATTCCAGAGAAGCGTGACCGCGTTGTAGTAAATGCTAAATATCTTCAAAGTGAATTATTTTATGCAAAAATGCATAAATCGTTATGAGTGAAAAAATATTTTTTTTGTTCGTAAAAATCAAAAAGTTTCAGTCCCCTGAATGATGTTCTTTTTATTTTCGTTCGTTTGATGTTAGACGTATCTCAATGACGTGTACAATATTACCACATTATACACGTCATTGACATACCTACTGTACGCTGTCTTAAAATATCACCTACAACGCGGTCATATTAACTTGACGCATCTCTGGAATGTAAGGCGGGGCTTCCCTTAGCTCGCCCGGCTAATAACATAAGTGTCAGTAAGGCTATGGTCAGCATTTTTGTTACCGATACGCGCGTAGATAATTTGGTTTGTTTTCTTTGATTGTTATATTGTTTTTGGACATTATTGTTACGTTTTGCGCCAAATGACGTCATCAACGGCATGCGTCAAGTCAATCTGACCGCGATGTACTTTGGGAGGAACTTATAATATATTAATACGTGAAGCAAAAAATTTTTACCCTTTTTACGACAGTTACACGAAGGAAGGATTTGTTTTCTTTTATATCATTAAATAGTAAACAAGCAGATGGCCCTTTTGATGGAAAGAGAAACCATCGCATATAGACACCAAAGATTTTAATGTGGCGTTGATATCCGAGTGGCGGGATGGCAATGCCACATGCATAAGTCTACTGGCTACCATACCTTCTAACCCAAGCATTGACGCTATTGCGGCAGGAAATGGTGGTACCAAATACACGGGCGAGACTTTACAGCACTCTACCACCTAGTAGTCACGATGGTAGGACATGTTAGGCCAATCGCTCGCCTTTTAGTAACTGTCTGGCAGAATCGCAAATGCTTTATCTTCGAAGGGAGCCCAAACCAGCACAGAGTAAACTAAGAGAATAATAAATATCTAAAGTTGTCGCCTCTGTGGTCTAGCAGTCCGGTGTCGGCGTTGACCACATGAGGTCCAGGATTCGATTCCCGTGTCGGGCAAAGAAAAGGGTTTTTTCCGTTTTCTGATAAACACCGATGCCCGGGATTAAATAGTGCCCAGTTGGCGATAGGCTGGCCACCCATCACATTGTGGGACTAAGTATATTCGGCTAATCGTGGGTGCACATGTTGTACCTCTGTCTACTTCTTCGATCATACGAGCGTGAATATACCATTTAAAGTTTATATCAATATAAATATTCACGGGAAAAATAACACGAATTGATCTTACTCCAAAGTAAACAAAATATTTGCTTGTAATTTGGGTGTAGTCAACGATAACCTACATCGAAATACTTATATAAATACTAAAATAGATTTAATTACACACCCAAACCCAGAACTCCCGTCGGGAATAGAACCCGAGCCCAGTCGTTTGCGTTGCAGGGTCACTAACAACTCGACCAAGGAGACGGTCAAAGTTTATAATATCATCTTTATAAACAAAAACATTTACCTAATTGAGTATTACGTGATACGCCCGCGACACGGAATGCTGCACAGGACGTAGACAAATGGGCTGCTTTGGCGGCTGAGCAAAGTACGTGCACTGCGACTAGCCGGCCTTCCAGCCGACTGTGGAGGTTGGTAGAACCACGCCACTGTAAAAAACACGTAACAAAAAAACATAAAAATTAGGAACTAAATATTGAATTGAAAGTGCGTTTTAATTATTGTAAAATTATTACAAGGTGATATAAAAATATTCATTTAATAATATCCCACTAAATTTATGAATTGAATGCACCAAGTCTTTTGAAAATACTCTGTAAATTGTAATGCAGTGTGTCATTTTACATTTACCTATAATTATGATAGTGACTATAATGTTGTCTGTCTCTCTTAATACATTTTATCCCGATCAATTTTATTTTAATTTATATTTTAATTTGGTTGAAGATACTAAAATATTTTAATTCGAATATTGCTTATTTGAAATTATATCCACACGTTTTGTTTTTTGTGCCGGATAAAAATGAAATTTTCACCTTTTTATTACATAAGTCGAAAATATTATGATTCCGGACAGCTTTTGAAAATTTGGCCCCATCTTAAAAGTAACCCTCTACAATTTAGTCGTCACGATATCATTGACAAATTTTAGCTCGCTCTTCAATTACCTACTCACCTTTTCAATTTAACCCTTAATACTTTTGGGATAACATATTACTTATACAAATAATATTCATTAACATGCTGTATATGGTAAACAATGGTCGGTGGGACATACAAGCACTGAACTATAAAATATGTTTCATGGGCTATCTCTATGTCACTATAGGCTATCTCCAATTTCTAAATTTTATCGGAGCCGTTTTGGCCAACCTCCACAAATAATTGCAAAAATGACCCTTTTATGCTTACTATAATAAAATAACATATAGATAATCATATAAATACGTGACATATCAACCTATTATCATGAATCATTTCAAATTTTTCTCATAATTAAAATCGAGAAGCGAAAAAAACGTTTCCTGTAAAATTAGCTTAATGGTCGGTTGGCCACTCAAGAACTGAGGCAACGATAAGTCTACTGGATAAGTCCGGAGAGATACCGGAGAAGTTGGCATTATTCGATATCTGTCATCGCGTTAAATGGTGTTACTCCCATCCGTTGTTGAACATTTCGGTATCGGTTGCTGCCAACAATGACTGACATCGTTGGTAAACAACGTTTTATTAAAAACTGCCACCTCTACTTGTGATATGAAGTTGATAACAAGCGCGATCATATTCTCAGTTGGAACGCATAGCGGCATAGTACGAAAATAAAAATAATTTATTTGAACCGTTTCCAGCTTCTTATCATTGACATAATCGAGACGGACGTATCAATGCAATCGTATCTAAATGTTAAATATTTGGGACTTTTTAACAAATTACTCCTTTGACGCCTGTTTCATTATCTGCGGCACCATCGATGTTTTTCGTTTGACTAATTTAAAGTTTATGTGTGATGACAAGTTGGAATGTTAACTCTGAATGATTTTATTTATTCCAACCGACTTCAAAGGAGGAGATTTACATTTCAAACATTTTATTATGTATGTTCACCGATTACCCGAAAACGCCTGAATTGATTTATAAAATTCTTTTGTTTTTATATCATAAGATAACAATATGTTAGTTCAACCCACAAAGGTTGCGATTCTGCGGGACGTAATGTAGCCTTTGTCACTATTATGTATTATATAACTGAGACACAGCGAAGCTTGGCCGGGTTCAGCTAATAGGGACAGAATAAGCGCTGACTTAGGCACACGACCCAAATCTATATACATATAATAAAATCGTAGGAAAGTCAATGTAATGAGTAAACTCAAAAAGTACTGCATGGATTTATTTCAAATTTTGCATGAATATTACTAACAGGTCGGGTCAATATATAGGCTACATATTATCACGCTATCACATACGGGGGAGAAGTAGTGCGGAGTAAACGAAGTCCGCGCGGACGAAGTCGCTGGCAACAGCTAGTACATATAATAAAATCGTAGGAAAGTCAATGTATGTCCGGGGTAAACTCAAAAAGTACTGCATGGATTTACTTCAAATTTTGCATGAATATTAATAACAGGTCGGGTTAACATATAGGCTACATATTATCACGCTATCACCTACGGGGGAGGAGCTGTGCGGAGTAAACGAAGTCCGCGCGAACGAAGTCGCGGGCAACAGCTAGTTGTTTAATAAGACCGGATATGTTTATTGGAGTTTGTTACCTGTAAGTAAGTGCTGCCCTCGTCACGATAAAGTCCGAACGGAACGTCGTTGTCCACGAGGTCCCGTAGCGCAACCCATCCCGATGGAGATAAGTACTGGGCACTTGTAACAGCACATATCGCGTCCTCCACATCTAAAAACATTTTTTTTGTAATTTCTGAAATCATCCAATCAGACTATCGGCTATAAATAAAAAAGTTTCTTCACGGCCGTATCCTCAAATAGGTAGGCAGAGGTACAACAAGTGCACCCATAAATTAGCCAAAGATACTTACGGCGGGTTTCCGAAACACAAATTAATTTTAACATCCAAGATCATATTTTGCTTGTAAATATTATGTAAAGCACAGATTAATTGCTGGTAAAATTAATTTGCGTTTCGGAAACCGGCCGTTATTCTTACGATGTGATAGGTGGCAAACCTATCGCCAACCGGGCACTTATTAATCCCAGAAACGATATTTTTATCAGAAAACTGAAAAAACACACTTTTGAATTGCAGTGAATCAAACGCGGGACCTCGTGTGGTCAACACCGACACCGGACCACTAGACCAAAGAGGCGATAAACACATTTTGACTATGGGTAGATTTTTTCTATGATAATATGTTTCAACAATCTCCCGTTTAAGATTGCTACTTATTTTCTTCGGCTTTGAACTAATCAAGGATTTGACGCCTTTTTAGTCGGTCAAATGACAACGGAACAATAAGTTGCATTGCGAATGGGTTTGGGTGGGTTATTGGATGATTCGCACGAATTTAACTCGCACGAAATGTGCGAATCGACAATTTTTAATAATATTATTTTTTCTGCAGGCGATTCGCACGAAGTTCATGTTTTGGTATGCGAATCGAAAACTCCGAAAATATGTAGATAGTAGGCTATTGGCACATATTTTATTTTACAAAAGATAAGATAAAAAGTACAGTCATGTTCATCCGTTTCAGAAATAATAAATATACGAAAAATTAATCGAAGCTTAGATAACAGCTATTTTACTTGAAACTGGGAAAGCCATGCATAATCATTTTATCATGGTAAATTTAAGTATGAATTCATTTACTATATTTTTTGATTGATATATGTTCAAATAATAATAATCTATTGCTTTGTGAACGAGATTTGATAATTTTTATTCCTCAAATCATGTAATAGTGAATGAAGAGAACGCTTAGAAATTTTTATTTTAATAAAAACATTTTTGATTAATTTATGTCTCATATTTTCATCTCAATCAAAATATTTAACCCTAATATTTTGGTACCAGAGTGTACTTTATCATAAGTGAATTGTACAAAACACAGCATGTGTGCCAATAGCCTACTACATATTTTTGGAGTTGTCGATTCGCACACCGATAAATTAACTTCGTGCGAATCGCCTACAGAAAAATAAATAATAATAAAAAATGCCGATTCGCATTTTCGTGTGAGTTAAATTCGTGCGAATCATCCAATAACCCCTTTAGATTCCTATAATCAACGATCCATCACTCGTGGAAGTAACCATTCGCAATCAACTTAATAGTAACGAAGTGTATCATACTGTTCTATAAGCTTTTTGGATTGGTCATTTGACATTCATAGGAATAGATATAGCTTACTCCTCGTAGAAAACGTTACTAGTGTTACTACCATAGCTAAAACGAGTCGTTTTGTTAATATAGGAACCGAGCATAGACGCATTTTCGTAGGTTTCTTTCCTCTTTGAGTCGCTGGCGAGTCACCGGCGACAAAAGAAAAAAACTGGTTTGCTTAATCACATTTTTAAATATTGATTGTTAAACAACGGTTTTACAAAAATTATACGACATATGGTTTAATGTTCTAACTTATTACATGTTAGAATGTACTTTACTCGATCATATAAAATTCCCAAAATAGGCTAAAACAAATCTCTAAAACAAGTAATATGTTCATAATATTTCTTTTTTTGCGCATGATTTTTATATGCTGATATTTAGTTTTAAATACATAAAAGTATGTACTATATTTTGGTTTTCAGCTAAAGTCCTATATTTATTTAATACATATTTATCTGAAAACTAAAACGTTTCCCAGCGGCTTCAGAACATACCGCCCTTCCCACTTATAATATTTACTCTAATAAGGGAAAGCGGTCGTGATGATATTTTTATGAAAATACAAGTAAAACAATAATGTATTAAAGAAGTGTCTCCTCAATTAATATAATTATAGCAAAACAAGCTGACCCGGCAAACATAGTTTTGCCATATAAATTATTGAATTAAAAAAAGGGTTGGTAATATAAGGGTGAAAATTTTGGGGCGGTAGACTTAATTCACCTAGGGAAAATCACCTGGGTGAATTAAGTGGGGCAGTAGACTTAATGCACCTGGGTGAATTAATCCCAGCTCTCCATTACGTCAAACTTAATTCACCTGGGTAGACTTAATTCACCTGGGTGCATTAAGTACCAACAAGGTTTCTAGACTTTATACACCTGGGTTAAGTAGGCACAGCTCTCCATAAACTCAAAGCTTCAAACTGGTATACTAATTCACCTGGGTGCATTTAGTACCTGCACGGTTCCTAGACTTTATACACTTGGGTTTTAAGTACGGACAGCTCTCCATAAACTCATAGCTTTGAACCGGTATACTAATTCACCTGGATGTGAGCATGAAGTCACGCAAACTAAGTCAAACCCCCCAAAAGTAATACAAGTTCTTAAATTTTAACAGACAATTATTTACACTACTATGCATATGTACCTATATAATTTTAGTCCAAAATTAGACATCACTTTCTAACAACAGACTAAAATTCAGACAAGATAGAAATTATATCAATCCAATAGTATGAGTATAGTATAAACAAGATGCACAATAACGAGAGTACGATTTGCACTAATTGTCTGTCTGTGGGTCAAAACTAGTCAAACCAAATTTTGAGCTAGAATTATATTCGTAGTGAAATAAATGCATTGTGTAAACAATTGTCTGTTAAAATTTAAGAACTTGCGTTACTTTTTAAATAGCAAATATTGTGGTAGTGCCAAGAAACTAAAAACTGTTACCTATATAAATTGATTTCAGAATGTTGCATGTTCCTGTAACTAAAATTTTAGATATATTCTGTAATTTATGTCGTCGGTACGTAGTAAAATTGCATTATTGTTTGACACAATTTATAAATCGCTTTTACTTTAATTAATAACTAAAAAATTAAAATTTTATAACGAAATTTGGCGCCCAAATTGATCTCAATATTTTTGTCTGCGAACTTGATAGATACTCTTGCTCTTATATTAAACTTGGCTCTCATTTCACATTTACGTTTTGATAGGATAACGTTTAATTTCATCAATACCTCGTTCATTATTTATTAACAAAAACAAGGAAGACAACGAACGAGAGTCATGTATTATATTAAACGTCCGTTTTACGACACTAACGCGGACGGTGTCACTATCTAACTTGACAATATCTAACTGAAAACTTTATACACCCGACCTTTTGTTAAGAAATAATATTTCTTTTATCTATATTAATAATATTCCTATCTATTATAACCAAACATTTATGTCATGTGAAGATTTTATACCTAATAAAAGTATAAATCTTCACGTAAAATAAATGTTTGATTACTTTTGATAGTACCATTAAGTTTTATCTTCTTAGTTCTTAAGTTAAGATGTAAGAGAATAATGTCGATCTTATGTTTGTTTAGAATTAAATAAAGTTCAATTTATCAATTCTTGTTCTTAAAGTCTTGGTATTTATAGCAGTAACTGAAAGCAATTTTGATCTAACCCAGGGTTTCTCAAACTAATATATCATCTCAATGTACTCCCTTTACTTCTTTAGCGAACAGCGAACCCGTAATTAAACAAGGTAGATAGATCAGGAGATGTATTTAAAAGATAAGATAAGAAATACAAATGCAAATATGTACAAGTGTGTGTGTGTGTATATGTATCTAAGGAATGTGCTAACTTATTACATGACAGAATGTACTTTACTCGATCATATAAAATTCCGAAAACAGGCTAAAAAAATCTCTGAAACGAATAATTTGTTAATAATATCAGATATTTCTAATCTTCCACGTGATTTCTATATGGTGATATTTAGTTTTAAATACAAAAAAATGTTCTAAATTTTAGTTTTCAGCTGAAGTCCTATATTTATTTATCCAAAAATTAACACGTTTCCCAGCGGTTTAAGAACACACCGCGCCGTCCATTTCCTATAGAATTGACGCGCGTCAAAATACCTCGCCTTAAGGTAAGTAGATAATATACTAAGTTAAACTATAACTTAACAAGGTTTTACATTCACAGTACATATCTAAGAACTTTTTCGGCCATTCATCCGAATTTGAAACATAAATAGAACATTTGAAAAGATTTGAGGTAAACTTGTGTATAGCTTTGTGTATTGCATGCTTACAGCAAAGCATTCTGTATTTACTATGGCTAGAGAGACTATTTGCACATAATAGTAGAATAAATAATAATACTATACGTTACTATATTATAATTTCAACCATGTTGCCATCTCCGGTATGGTCTAGTGGCTAGGATACCTGGCTCTCACCCAGGAGGCTCGGGTTCGATTCCCGGTACCGGAATTCTTCTTTTTTGTAAATCCCGTTTAAAAAAATTATATATATATTTTTTTTAATTTAATTAACCTTTTTTTGTTAAAGAAATGATTTTTCAACAAAAAAAATATTTATCTGTATTGCGTGGAATAGCTACATTATCTTCTAAATTACACAATCGCTGTCGTAACTATGTAGCAAAACAGCTCAAAAGATACATTTTATCATTTCAATTTTCACGTATATACAAACAACTTGTTTGGGAAATAAATTCACTCATGTCGTTATTTAACGTGATTTCGTTTTTTTTCGTTCGTCTGCTACGTGCCTAAAATTAACAAAATCGCGATTTAATAACGTTTAAAGTCTTTAAATCACTTTAAACGTATAAATCTCAGAACATATCGCATCTCCGCTCAAATAGTGTCACAAGTCAAGAAAACTAATTCTCGAGTAAAAGGGGTTTGTTTAAAGTTGCTCGACTGCCTATTTTTTCGCTTTTCTGGCCAACACCACTAACATCACTAACGCCATCTAGTATCAAATTATTGAAAACAGTAGTAGATCACCATTCGAGATAAAACTAGGTATGGCATAATATGATGCAAATGGTACAATAAAAGTGATTTTACGATTTTTTGAATTGTGACACTATTTGAGCGGAGGTGCGATATGGGTATGTATAGTCATAATTCTTCTTTCAGTATCTAAACATCTTCAAAATATGCTCAGTAATAATATTTATAATAATTTAAAAAAGCTTTATAACAAGCCTTAACAAAAACTAGATATGATAAATCTGTGAGCGATGGTTGAAGTCTTAAGAAATCGTAAAAATTCTTCTGACGTTACGAAAGTTATGGCCAGAAATACCCCAAAAAGTCCGAAAACTATCGCGTCTTAATTTATTTAAGCGATTCTAATTGTTCTATTGATGACTGATGATAATTGCATTTTGCTAACTCAACTCGTTTATGGGGAAACTCTGTTTCATATTATTTAATTAAACTGAAATTGCCAAAACAATTTCAAGGAATTATTATTTTCAAGCAAGACATTTTTTACTTTCTTTGATCAAATAAAAATAAAAAAGCTCCTATGAAGTTTTAAGATTTAATATAATAAAAATAAATTGATATTTTTAGAGATATAATTTTTTAAAGTTCAAAAAGTTCCATGCTATATACAAATAATTTTTGACCCATTCAAAAGAAAGAAAAAAAAGAAAAGATTAAAGTCGTCGTGATCTAATGGTAAACTGTCTGCTTTTTGAGGGTAATGTTGTAAGTAAGTAACTATTATTATAATCTGTGACCGTACTTTTGAACTCCACTTCACCAGAGCTACAAACACTAATTACAGATATGAATGATGATTGAAAGAATATGGCTTGCAATTCAATAGACAAACTAAAACACTAGTATTTGAAAAAGAAGTAAACGTATGTGTAATAGTTGTGGTCGGTGATTTAATGTTGGAACAAGTGAATAAGCTTATATATCGTGGAATTTCTTTTAGCAGGGAATGAAGATACAGCGCTAATTAAAAAAAAAACAGTGTGCAGGGAACAGAATTAATGGTGCATTATGGAAATCATGGAAAAGAAAAGATAATAAAATGAAACATATTTCTCTTATATTTGGTATATTACGATCGTAATAAATAATTTAATAATTTAAAAAATTACGTAAAATCTGTGGTGTACCTAACATTCGCGAATCGCGTTCATAATACGAAGGAGGAGTTGGTAATACCGACATGAAAGAGTGAGAATTTTATTTTATCATAATTAATATTTTTCAAAATAAATCATTAAAAAATACGCTGATTCCGCAGATGTGGTATTTGTGGTTAAATTAAATTCTTCAATTTTTGTAATTTACCTGTAAATATTATTTCTTTAGATGGATACACAATTTGTCCCTTGGGCGGGAGGAAGACGAAAGGAATGCTCGGTGTCGAGTCCCCGCGTCCGAATCTTGCCATTGAACATTCTGAAAAACAAAAAACAAAAATAAATAAATATATATTTTCTAAAAATATTATTCAGTCACTTACATTTGTCTTTGTACTAGAGGAACTGTTTGGCAAAAAAGATGAAAAATATTTGCGTGGACTAATAGTAGAGGAGCCCAAGATGCTTAATGGGTCGTAGGGACCTATTGGATTTTGTACATTAAATTATAGGAAAAATAAAAGGTTATATAATATTTTTCATCTCAATGGCGGGGAAAGAAACTACAGATAAAAGAAATGTTAAAATAAAACTGTGACATGGTAACACTAAATTGCGTCAGATTAAGATACGGTGGGTTAGTTTCCAGATAAAATTTAGAAAATCTGCCGATTCAAGTGTAGCGTAAGGGAATGTGAGGGTTACAAAGATTAAAAGAAAATGTTATTTTGACATTCTCGAGCGCGTCTGAATTTTCATTTATTATAATAAAAAAAGTAAAAAGTAATAAAAAATAATTTAAATTATACAACATTTCAAATTAAAATTCTTTTAGAATTATTTTTTCTAAAAGAATTTGAAATTTCTTTGTTAAAAAAAAACAAAACAATATAATTTCAATTATGCAAAATTCGAACTAAATTTTTTCAGTGTCTTCGACCAAATTAAAAGTGATCGGGAAACATGTACTAATGCGTTATTATTCTATGCTTAGAGCGACATTTATACACTACTAGCTGTTGCCCGCAACTTCGGACGCTTTTGTTTACTCCATTCTTGCTGGTCGCAGCATGACGTTATATAGCCTATAAGCTTCCTCGATAAACAGGCTATCCAACTCAAAAAAAAAATTATCCAAATCGGTTCAGCAGTTTTCGAGATTTGCGCGTACAACCAAACAAACAAACAAATTCTACAATTTTATAATATTAGTATAGATTGCATAATAGTTACTATCATAATTATAGGTAAATGTAAAATAACACAACGCATTACAGGAGCATACAGCATTACAGAGTTCATTTAGAAGACTCGGTGCATAGAATGCATGAATTTAGTGATATATTTAAACGAATAATTTTATAATATCTGGTAATCATTTTACAATAGTAATTAAAACGCACTTTCAATTCAATATTTAGATCTTAATTTTAAAATTAGGCCGGACCTTCAAAAATAACATTGTATATATGCATATATAAAAATGTTTGTCTGTGCGTCCTTTATTAAGATTTCGCGGAAATTTTGCAAATTAATATCATAATTTATTTTCTAAATTATGGATTTCCGCAAAATGACACATGAATCAATTACATACACACACATATCTTTACGCTAGATCCCTTACGGAGTAGGCAGAGAGAACCGAGTGCCATATATCACGATCCTTGCAGGCTTGTCTCGCTTCCACATTCATCACTCTCTTCATACACACACGCCGGTTGCGAAGGTTCTTGACAACACCTTTTAAATATCTTATTCAAAACTAATTTTTTTTTTCTGATGCTGAGGCTGCACTTGCGTCGATCGTCACAAAGCTTCGTGCAATGACACTGTATATGTAGAGGTCACATCGGCATTTATCGTGTCATTGCATGAAGCTTTGTGACGATAGACGCAAATGTGAATTTTAGGTAGATTACAAAATACTCTGTGGTGTGACTGAGGCATTATAGAATCGTAAACTATGCATTTGATCATGTGATGATCTTTAGTAAAGTTGTTGTGGATGAGCCCACGAAGGTTTCTGAGTTGGTAATGTAATGTCTTTCCTTCAAATTTATTTTAGTTGGTCGCGTAGCAACGCGCGCAGTGTACAGCTAGCACTTTATTAAAATATTGCAATAGGTATATTCTACAGCTGATTCAGAACAAACTAATATCGGCTTTTGTAGTAAATTAATTAATCTAATTTCTATATCATAGATAGCAAACAAGCAGATGGGTCTCCTGATGGTAAGAGTCAACCGGCCGCGTCGCCTATAGACATAAAAGATGTTAATGGTGTGTTGCCATATTGTGGGGAGTTCTAATGCCACATGCATAAGTTTACCAGCTACCTTACCGTCCAAACCGGAACACGACAGTGACAAGCATTGACGCTATTGCGGCTAGAATAAGTAAGGCGGTGGTACCAATCCCGGGCGAGACAATGTAGAATTCTACCACCTAGTAGTCACGATGGTAGTGACTCGCATAGCCAATGGGTCGCCTTTTACGACCTGCCTGGCAGAACGGCAGTTAGCCTATCTTTCAAAGAAGCCCGCTACCAACACGGGGAAAAATTTAAAAGTAAGAATACAATGTTTAATGTACTAGGTACGTACTAGAGAAGCCATGCTAAATAAAAGTCGTGTTACATTACGTAAACACTCGCTGTAGCGATGAAATAATAATAAATCTAACCAAAGTCAAAATTAAGCAGCGTTGCAGCGTATAGTAGAGTATAATATATATTCACGACTAAAATGTCGTAACCGCCATGAATTTCACGGCGCTTACGCATTTCATTCAACGTGCTCGGACGTAGGTGCAGTCACAGAATACTCTAGTATTCTGTGGTGCAGTGATCCATGGACTGCACTTTAATGGAACACAAATGACACATGCCTAGTACGTTATTACAAAGAAGTCTTTGGGTAAAAAACACTGTATACACACATACATACATACACCGGAAAACGTACCCCTTCTATTTGCGCAGTCAGGTAATAAGTTTTGTTTTGAGTTATCTTGTCCTGATGCTACAGGTAATTTTCCGTCTATTCCATCATTGACATACCTAACGGTTAGGTTTACCATCTATACATATAATAAAATCGTAGGAAAGTCAAAACTGTACATTGAATATTTTTTAAAAGAATACTTGGGGCGTGATCTACAATCAATATCGAAGCCAAAAATATAGTTTTTAGAATTTTTGTCTGTTTGTCTGTATGTATGTCCGGGGTAAACTCAAAAAGTACTGCATGGATTTACTTCAAATTTTGCATGAATATTACTAATAGATCGGGTCAACATATAGGCTGCACATTATCACGCTATCACCTACGGGGGAGGTGCTGTGCGGAGTAAACGAAGTCCGCGTGGACGAAGTCGTGGGCAACAGCTAGTATTATATAAGTTCATTCCATAATAGGTAAATATTTTAACACAGCATCCGGTATGTCTAACCAAAGATATCCAGCTTAAAACAGATGTCATTCAAGGGTTTAAAACTTTTTGATTTGTATGAAATTTTATTCGTACAAATTAAAAAGTTTTACATCCTTAAATGACATCTGTTTTTAGCTGGATATCTTTGATTAGACATACCGAATGCTGGGTTAAAATATTTTCACTTATTATGGAATGACCTTATACAATGTGAAGATGTCCGTCCAAGATGCCTAAAATACCTAATTTTCCGCAATAATGCCTGTATATTTTACAAAATCGTTAACAAGACATATTTCTATTACCCTTATTGGCAAAAAGAAATCAAATTCCCATCTCAGCCATCGCTTCAATCCTGTCCTCTCTAGTGCAAATTTTAAAAATGCAAAGGCAAAAAACGTGAGGTATGTTGTAGGTTAAAAAGCCGTCACTGACCAGCGCCGGCCGCACGCCTGTGTTCATACCTCAAAATGTCTGTCAGATGATAACCCTGCTAACGAATAACTTATAAAATCAACGATCAAATTTCACATTCCTCTGACAAATTACAATATTTAATTGTGCATAGTAATGGTTGCTTGACCCATGGGTTATCCAGTAATCATATTGTTGATATGTCAATCAACAGTTCATCGAGGTTCACCGCGTAATTGAAGCCTTAATAATGGCTTCCATAATTGTTTAGTTTGAATTTAGGGCGTTAACTGCCTCATGATTATATAGCAAGGTCTGAGAAAAGCTAGCGACAATTAGGGCATGGTTTACGATAGTTGTATTAAAAACTAGCGGGGCCCGTGACTTCGTCCGCGTAGATTTTTTTAAAAATAAAAGAAGCCTAAGTTACTCATTATTACATAAGCTATCTGCCAGTGAAAGTCCCGTCAAAGTTGATCCAGCCGTTTCAGAGATTAGCCGGAACAAACAGACAAAATTTAAATAATGTTATTTTGGTATATGTACTGTGTATACATCCAAATGCGTTTAGTATAAAGCGGTATTCTTAATATTTTTTTTATGTCATAAGATAGCAAACAAGCAGATGGGTCTCCTGATGGAAAGAGTCAACCATCGCCTATAGACACCAAAGATGTTAATGGTGTGTTGCTATCTTGTGGCGAGGCCTAATGCCACATGCATAAGTTCACCGGCTACCTTACCCTCCAAACCGGAACACGACAGCGACAAGCACTGACGCTATTGCGGCAGGAATAGGTAAGGCGGTGGTACCAGACCCGGGCGAGACAATGCAGAACTCTACTATCTAGAAGCCACGATGGTAGTGACTCGCATAGCCAATCGATCGCCTTTTACGACCTGTTTGGCAGAACGGCACTTGATCTATTCTTCAAAGGAGCCCGGAACCAACATGGGGAACATTTTATTACAATTAATAAAAAACATTATTTCTCCTTTTTCAGTTAATTACTTTTATTATAACGATGCCTTAGTTGACAATTGTACTAACTGCATAATTTTCAATTTTCATTTTTCGGAAATATCGATAATCCGTCTCTTTCTACCAGAAACGTAGGTACTTCACGGTTGTATTCAATCATTTCCATGAATGCTATAGGTACTGTACTAATGACCTTTATTTTTATAAATCCAAACAAGATATACTAACTGATTCTAAATTTTTCGACTGCAGAAAATATCAAAACACAAACTTAACTTACAAAGTATGAACCATATTTTTAGCAGTGATATTAGTATACTATGTGTAGACAGTACAAAATAATCATGAAAGTTTGGTGTATAAGTGTGTTAAGTACTTTTACTTTAAGGGGTTTACTTTACAATAGTGACACTTAATCTTCTGACGATCAAGATAAAGAGCCCATTGTTGAAGAAGTTTAAGTGTTCCTCATTAAATAGAGTTAGTAATTGATTATTGATACCAAACTGAAGACTGATTAATAATATTTTAATTTTAATTATGAAGAAACCAATTTATTTAAGAAATAATTAAGCCAATTTATTTAATAGCTTATTGGGCTTAGTCCTCTTACAATTTTGACTGTGCGTTCGAAAAAAAAATTGTTTCGATTATTTAAAAAGACTATTTTTGTTTTATAAAAAAATAAACATTATGAATATGAATCATTGGTTATTATTAGTTCTTAGAACTTGAATCAGCATGGGAAAGCCATTAGATATTTTGAGATTTTCACTTAACACATGCCAACATAATTAATCTTAGTACAAATGTATTAAATTGGGGGTTTGGCGCTTGTTTAGCTATTTTTAAAATGTTATGGTTATATTAATATTACAATATTGAGGTGTGATGGGGTCAAAGGACTAGTCTTGTTAATAGATGCATATATTTTTTTATTATTTTACTTCATTTTCGTAATGTTCACGTCTAAACATTAAAAAACTTTAAAACGCTCTCTTCATAATTAGCGATTTTGTAGTTAGTGCAATTGTGAACTAAGGCATCGATATAATTACTTGGGTACATGTTACATGTTTATGAAAAGCTATTTTAAACCACTTGTTTAATAGTTCCACAACGTCTCGCTCATGTACTTGGTACCAATGCCTTACCTGTTCCTGCCGCAATAGCGTCACTACTTGACACTGTTGTTGTGTCGGTTTGGAGGGTTAGAAACCCATAAAAATATACATGTGGCATTAAGACCCCGCCACAACGATAGCTACGCACTATTAACATCATGGGAGTCTATAGGCGATGGTTGTCTCTTTCCATCAGGAAAGCCAGTTGCTTGTTTACTATCTTATGATATAAAAACAGTTTCGCTTTTCACGGCATCTTCAAGCAGGCTCGGATCCACCGTTGGGGGCACGATGGGCATACCCACAACCCTAATCGACTTCTGACGTCACACTTTTACTTTATGTTGAGATCTCATAATATTATGTATAATATCTATAATGCCTGTATGTATATGTCAATAATAATAACATACATCAAGAAGCTGTGGTGGTCAGCTAGTATTATATAAATATCCGTTATAGGAATACGATATATCAATAATGAACAATTTGATATGTCGATTCGAACTTGGCCAATTTTTGAGTGTCCGTGCCCACAACTTATTTTAAACTTATTTCAGGGCTTTGGTGTAAAGCTATCCCAACCAATCAAAAAAGCTAAATAAAAATATTTTGTGATTTAGTACAAGTGTATATTAGCATAATAATCGATGTTTCACCAAATTCAAAAAGTATGTAAATATAATAGTAAAGTATTTAATTTAACTTTCATTTATGTGTATTGGATTAGGCCTGCTAAGATATATGGTAGACTGACAACTTACAGAAGGTAGGTATGTATACCTTTCGACCTTCCATTGTTATGGCGACCTCGTCTTAAATAATAACACATGCTCAATGCTCATGTTTAATTAATAGCCTGGACAAACAATACTTTCCACTTTCTAGTGAACCTGATGTTAGGATGTTTCTTGCATTGTTAATTTCGTTAGATGAGTTTTACATAGTAATAGTTAAATAGGAATATAAGTACTATTTTTGTCTGTAATAATATCAATACCTATTACCTAGAAAATTGCTTCTTTAACGGTAGTTCTTAACTGGAAGCACCCGAAGTGACACGGTGATGGTGTTCATACCTATTTGTACCCTTGCTTCATTTACTATGCAAGTATACTAGTAAAACTCAAAACCGTTGGCGTAGAGTTGCCATTGGCAGTAGAGTTGCTACCTGTCGCTTCTTGGTTTAAGGGTCACCAGCATCAAAAATGGGATACCTTGTATCTAAAGTTCTTAATGGGCAACGATGATTATTCAAGCTAGTTTTAAAATCCATGGTGTATTTTTGATCATTTAACATCCTTTGCCGTAGTCTGACAACAGGCCTATTAGACAGGGAAAAATTATTTAGATTTATTACGGGTGATAATTAAATCATAAAATAATAGCTATTTAAAATCAAAATCTTTCGTTTGTATAACGTATACTTCTTGGTACTTGGCAGTGGAAACAGCCTTTAAAAAAACTTCATTTTGTTAAGCAATTTAAAAAAAAAACTTACCGTTTTAAACGCACGATCGAATAAATTCAAAGTCGAACAGTCGCGGCGGATCAGACAAATCATAAAACTCTTATGTTGAGCGGCTGCGGTTAGCCATGACGGCTGGTATTTATCCCATATTCCATTTCGCTAATTACCACGGGTTCCGAAATTTATGTCGAAAAAAACGGGGTAATCCATAAAATACGGGCATACGAATAAAATGTTATTTGATACGAATAATCTATGAAAAATGTTGTATCACTTACCCAATACACTGTTGACGCAAGTTTTCTGATCTTCCCTGTAAGTTGGCGTCTCTTTGCGACACTGACAGGCGCAGCTTCCTCCACCACCCAAAGCTGCCAATGCCGTGCCATGCGATACCTCCATACAACGCGTCAATCCACAATCTGAACCTGAAAATAGAAAAGATCTTTTTTTAAAATAGGAGCGAATGAACAAGAGACTCACATAGTGACAATAGATCACCACTAGTGATGAACAGATCACTACTAATGGATATCGGCAGCAACAAAGTTCTTGCAATTATTTTGTCGACCTATAACAATGAGTAAGCTTCGAGATAAATGGAGGAAAATGGGACGAAAAATATTTGGCCCTATTGTGTAAAAAATATAGAGTTTGAATTAAAAAGGTATTATGGAGTTTTATAGTCAACTATACTTATCATCATCTGAAATTTCTTCATTATTCTAAAATATTGGATTGATTTTCAACCGACGAAAAAACGAAGGTTATCAGTATTCAACTGACGGAAAACGGAGGATGTCGGTTTAAAAATGTGTGTAGATTAATATTGTTGAAATTGGATAATATTTGAATATGATGATCTGTTGAGGCGTTCAAGCAAGTGTACTAAATTTCGGAAGTGTATGTTTGTATGTTAGTCCACGAATTTCTCGGAAACTGAAATCCGTATCGAGATAATTCTTTTTGATTTAGATCAGGTATATTCAAAAGTTTCATCAAAGTCAGATCAGTGATTTTTAAAATATGGATAAATATGTATTTGACAGATATTTGAAGTCGGTTAAATTTTCTTAATTACTTTTTGTTTTGTTGTATGTACCTACTTAAGTCGGTCGTTCTGATTTTAATTGTTAAGATCACGGATTAAATGGATACGGCTTTCAAGACAATTTCTTAGTTTCTCAGTGTAACTTGCATTTATACACAGAAATACAGAGTTATGTACTACTTACCGATGAAATAAACTCACTCCAAGGGTAATTTTAAAACATTGACCGCCCCGTTGGTCGAGTGGTTAGCGACCCCGACTACGCAATCAACGGGGCTTGGGTTTGATCCCCGACGGGGACATGCATTTGTGTGATAAGCATATACATGTTTGTATATCGGGGTTTGGGTGTTTATGAAATATATTCCATACTAAATTGTGGTTTATTTTTAAAAATCCTTAATTTCAAAAATCACGCCATTGGAAAGTTTCCTTCCCAATAGCGTGTCTATTAGTATTCATGTGGTCTGAAGTTAGGCCCCTAAGGAAAAAAACATCCACCTTCATGCTTAATAGTTCTTAAAAGATGAACTATTGGCCGTGACAACTTGACAAGTAAGAAAGTCGTTAGGTACTACTAGATGGTAGATTTCTGCAATGTCACGCTTGGATTTAGTTACACTGTTTTACTACTCCTGCCATATTATCATAACGTCAGTGCTTTTCATGGTCATGTTCTGATTTGAAGGATAAGTTAGCCGGTAAACTTCTTCATATGCCACACTGATGGCAACGCAACATCTCAACAACTTTGGTGCCAGTAGGCGAATATTATCTCTTTCTATAAGGAGTATCATCTGCTTGTTTGCTATTCTATGATTTAAGTAAGTAATGATGCTATTCTATGACAAAGTAAGGATTTTATAACAAGTCCGAGCTAGACAATGCAGAACTCTACTACCATACCGCCCCGTTGGTCAAGTGTATAAATATATGGTAAAAGAAAGGTGTTTATTATACACAATACCGTCTTTACCATAAGGGCACTCGGTGCAGTGCCCAGGGCCCCCATCTTCAAAGGGCCCCGAAGGATCGACATTTTCTCTCACATTTAATATCAAAATAAAATGGTCGGGCATTTTCGCAGCTTAAGAGAATAAAAAATGAATTGCGAACAACAATGTTACAAGAACGGCTAAGTAATTTGTCAATTATGAGCATAGAAAATGATATTCTTCAGAAAATTGAATTTGAGGATTTATTAGAAGAGTTTGCTCAACTATTATCGTAATCACAATAAAAAACAGCATACATACTAATAACATTAATGACATATTGTGTTATGATATTAGATTAATAAAGCAGGTCATAGTAAAAAAAAAATATTGTATAATTTGCTTTCTTTACATTCCAAAAGGGCCCCGAATTCTTGTGTGCCCAAGGGCCCCAGCATAGTATAAGACGGCCCTGATTATACATATTTTATTTATCTTAATACTTACATAATATAGACTTTAAACGTATGCCTTATCTCTAAAAGCTTGTCTATGTTTGCAATGGTCTATTTATAATTTATATATTTTTGTTTTTAATCATAGTTTTAATAAGTATGAGGTATGTATTTTTATTGAAATATGTTTTGCTATACTCACCAACAAGTGAAAATAAATCTCCAGTTGAAAATCGAGTGACATTAAACAGCGCCATCTCTTCAGAAGACTCCAAAACAGCAACAGAACTTGCAACCATTAATAGCACTAGCAGCGCCATCTTTTGTACTGTTAGTATAACTTTTTTCATTTTAGTGCCTGATGTCATTTTTCTGTTGTACACCAGATGGCGTGAGTCTCACACATATATTCTTGAGATTTTTTCATTGTTGACAAATAAAACTTCACTTTTCTTCATAAATCGCCGCTTTTAGTTTTTCTAATAAATTCTGAAACAACCAAAAATATTATTTATATTACAGTATTAACGATAATTTTTCCTAATACATACTATTTTATGAATAGGTACAGCGCACACGACCAATTTAACACTATAATATTTTAGTACAACGCATATTTTATGTCAGATATTCATACAATTTTTTTTTAATTTTTTATGTCATAAGATAGCAAACAAAGCAGATGGGTCTCCTGATTTAAAGAGTCAACCATCGCCTATAGACACCAAAGGTGTTAAAGGTGCGTTGCTATCTAGTGACGAGATCTAATGCCACATGCATAAATTTACCGGCTATAAGGTAGCCCTCCAAACTGGAACATGAAAGTGACAAATACTGGCGCTATTGCGGCAGGAATAGGTAAGGCGGTGGTACCAGACTCGGGCGAGGCAATGCAGAACTCTACCACCTAGTAGCCACGATGGTAGTGACTCGTATAGCCAATCGGTCGCATTTTACGACCTGCATGGCAGAACGGCAGTAGGCCTATTCCTCAAAGGAGCCCGGGACCAACACAGGGGAAGCAAATAAAAATTAAAACTCTTTTGTGAGTGTGTTTTCTTTTTCATGCAACTGTATTACTTTACTGAAGTTACTCCACTGAATTTAGGTTTGCGTTTCTCAGAGGACGCAATTTTATTTTTTTTCACACACACACACACACACACACACACACACACACACACACACACACACACACACACACACACACACATACATACATACATACAGACGTCAAGGTTCCTAAAAGCTCAAAACGTGAATATGTGGTGAAAACTCGATTTTCGAAAATCAGGGCAAAATCAATAACTTTCTTATTTACATAATATGTACATAGCGCATATGTACTTTCTTATTTACATAATTTGGAAAAAATCACGTTAATTGTAAGGGGGAAGAAAAGAAGATTCTTCAAATGAGACCCGGGTCAATTAAAGATAAACAAGATCACATGTATAATATTAACAATTTTTTAAAATATCATTACTTTGATAATCTTTCCATGAAATTGGTTTTATTATACACAATAGCCATATTATTATTTCACTATGATTTGAAATCAAAGCCTACCATTAAACTGGTCATTGAATTTTTATGTTGCGTAATCACATTGCAATGAAGATGCAAGTCTAGACCTAACTGTAATACATAGCGGGCACAAAATCATAGCCCTGTGGCTACTATTTAAGTTCCATCAGCGGGAAGGGGTAGCAAATAATTTTTATGTAATAACAACGTATTCCTTGCCACTTTGTGGTGAGTTCGTTCCATACGATGGAATTGATAATGAGGTTGCGAATTTATATCCGATGTAAAAGCAGGGTAATGTTTTTCAAGTATATATTTGTATGTGTTAACGGAAATGTATGTAATTCGTTATTGTATACAATTCCTAGAAGTTGTAACTATGTGATCCCTAAAATCGCCCGGAAATGTGTGGAATGAATCATATTGGACACATTTCCTAGGAAATCTTTGCCTTAGTTGTTTACTCGACGGCACTATAAGTAGGGTTATGTTCTTTTGGTTTGAGTCGGGTTTTTTTCACGGAGTGTTTTTGTTTTCATAGAAACTACTTATTGAAGTCATACCTCCTATAGCACGACAGGGCGTAATAGAGGCGTAAATGCCCGTTAGTAAATCTTATACTGCAATTTTATTGGCGGAAAAATTAGTAAAATATATTATGTATGTATATCTGGAAATCGCGAACATAAAAAAAAAACAAAATTAATCTGGCGTGTCATTTCGATTTTTGCAAACATTTTAGAAGATGTTCGTAAAATAGGTCACGTAAAATACCTATATACTAATAGAATTTGTTCCTTATAAATTTTCACGTCAGATAAAGATGGGTTATTTCGAAAATTTCCAATTTTTTATTTTATTTTATGACAGATATTATGTGACGTCTTAGTATGTATATTTCTATTATGATTTTTCACGAATTGCTTCGATCACTGTTTTTAATAACTTAAATAATATATTCTTATGTTAGCTACGTTTTTAATCTACTCTTGCTGATGTTTGCATTAGTAGTATCGCTGTTTGGTTATTGAAATAAACAAATAAATATTGAAAAACTAGTTTTAAACATAAAAATGTAATATTTTCAAAATTAGACAAACGAACCAAATTTTATTGAAAAAGAATGAAACTTCTGAAAATTTTTAATGTTAGACTGTATAAAATACACACTAAAGTCAGACCAAAAAAACTATGGCATCCTATTGCAAAATTGAATGCGAACGAACTTCAGTCCAGCAGGCCTACTCTTGGAAACAAAATGAATAAACCAATAATAATTGTCAAATGTTACAGAACACACAAACGGTACTTTTGAAACCAATATTTCACACGTTGATTTAGTTCTGTAACGACTAATAATTGAAAATAGATGTCATCGGTATGATATCATGAGTCAAGAAGTAATAGATAGTAGCTAATCGCAAATTTTTAAATTAACAGTTCGCTTTGCTATTAATAAAACACAATAAAACCCTTGATAAAAGAGGGTTATCGTGCTCATTGAAAAAGGTTAAGATTTGGAATGAAAAGAATCCCTGTACCACTTCTTTTATAGGAAATTTGGACTTCAACAATTTTCTATTTTGATAAGGGCTTTTCTTGAAGATGTTTTTCATGTCATAAAATGCAGACAAACGAGCAGATGACTCTTCTGATGGAAAGAGGCACCTATCCCCTATAGATACCAAAGATGATGGTTATACGTGTGACGATATGTTAATGCCACTTACATACGTTTTAGCAGGTAATAGTCATGATAATAATAGCACGTTTCGTCAATCGTTTCTTTTCATAAAAACTACATGATTTTTTATGGAAGCTTGATGGCCTAAAAGGGGCCCGGTTTATCACGGTTCACTGTCAAGTATATTTTATTCTCAGCATTATTCACGTTCATGAATAGCCCGTTCGATTAAGATTATTAGATCCCGGTCCGATTATTTTATACTTCACTAGCTATGTAACTCGCGACTTTGTTTGTGTGGCCAAAAATCATTACACCCTTTTTCTGAGTCGAGCTAGCTTAGCCTATGTCACTCCTTAATAACATAGCTTTCTAATGGTAAAAGATTTTTAAGATCTGTCTTTTAGTTTTTGAGTTTACTCGTTACAAAAATATAAGTTAAAAAATAGAAATATTTTCTTTTTATTATACTAGCAGTTCACCCCGGCTTCGCACGGGTATTTAACAAAAATTTTTAAATTTATTATAAAATGTAATATAGGGGAAGGTGGAGCAAGACGGCCCACCTAAGCCAGTTTTTATTTTTTGTGACTTTCGACTACCAAGTGGATTTACTCTTGTCCAACTTTGACTCAATTCACCGAAATTTTTCAAAAGTTCCAAAAAAAAATTTTTTTTTGGGGCAAGACGGCCCACCTCCAAAAAATGAGGAAAAAAAATTTTTTTTTTTCATGGCAAAGTTGTTTCTCACGTCAAAAATGTTTTTATTTCTCTCCTGGACAACTGCATTCACTTTTATATTACTCAGAAAAACTATTGTTAACATCATACCAATCGTTCCCCTACTTTTACAGAAAAAAAATTGAGTGAAATGATTTTTCCTACAAACCTATTATCAAGTACAGTACCGATAAATACATTTGTGAATATTGTGAGGATTAATTTATAATAACTCTAAATGATATGTCTCACTCCCACAGGAGGTTGCGGGGGTGAATGTCAACAATGAAAATTTAAAATTTCTATACTGTAGCTCCTATAAGGTCCAAATTTGGTAAGAATCTTCTGTATGTGATGGAAAAATGATCTAAAAGCGGATTTTATGACAATCTACTCCCAATATGGATAGCGGGGGTGGGTGTTAATAATGAAAACTGTAAATTTCCGAGCTATAGCTCCTACAGACTCCAAAATTCAGTAGGAGTCTTCTATATGTGATGTAGAAGTAATCTAAATGAGGATTTTACGACAACTCGACCTAAATAAGGATCGCAGGGGTAAATATTAACAATTAAAATTTCAAATTTCCTAGCTATAGTTCCTACAGACTTCAAATTTGGTCGAAATCTTCGTGTATACTTATTTAAATAGAATTCGTAAAAAACATATTAAATTTGTTTTCTATAAAAAATGGATGTAACTAAGAAAATTTTAAGTAACAGAAAAATTTGTCACACTTGAATGTAGATAAATTTCAACTTCACTTATGAGATTTGCAATGACTTTAACTAAAACTTTCAATGCTCATTTAGAATCTGTGAAAATCAAAAAAATTAGGAAAACGGTTGACCCTAAATGCCATCCCTGCAACTTCCAGCTGATTCCATACGTAAGCGCTTAAAATTTCACTTACTACGTTTTTGAGCTCAAAAGTCTAATAATAGTTAAATAAAATGCTATTATTTGAATTTTCAAACCGCAATAATTTTTGAATGGGGTAAAATCAATAACTTCCCGATTTTTGAAAATTTTTAATTTTCTTAGCGGGAAGTTACAAATACTTGAATTAAATTTCAAGTCTAGATCTAAAAATGCAATTCTATAAAGTGCCCAGCGAGATGGGTGGGTAACAGTATTATTATATATAATAATAATTGTCCTGTTGGTTAATGTAACGAATTATTTGAATTATTACGAATTGTAAATTAATGAAATAACTTATCTTAATAATTGTTATTTTTTTATTAAATAAAGAATTTGTAATTGTTATTTACAATGTTTTCGAATGGTCTATTTTGCCCTAAATCTATAAAATCAGCTAAAAATTGATTTTTACTTCATGAATCATGATTTGTTTATGAAATTATAAGATAGCTTATTTTTTAATACTTTTTAGTGGCTCATTTTGCCCTTATTTTTACGCATGGCGCTAAAAATACATAAATAACCCGAATTTTTGGTGATTAAAAAAAAAATTAGAAAAATAAATTTTTGGTCAATTTTTGAGGTGGGCCTTCTTGCCCCACGGGGGCCGTCTTGCCCCACCTTCCCCTATCCTATGTCACCCGGGGATAGTGTAGCTTCCCAACAGTGAAAGATTTTTTCAAATCGGTTCAGTAGTTTCGGAGCCTATACAATGCAAACAAACAAACAAACAAACAATCAAATCTTTCCTCTTTATAATATTAGTATAAGTATATATAGAAGTATAGATTACAGAAGTATAAATTTAATTTCAGAAGCCTTAGATACATGTATGGACATTGTACATACAAACATTTAGTTACACAAAATATATATGGTTTGTATCTCTTATTGTCCTCTTTCCGTTAATCTATATTAGCATTATAAATGCGAAAGTTTGGATGATTGGATGTATGGATGTTTGTTACTGAATCACGCAAAAACTACAGGACGGATTTAATGAAATTTGGCACACAGATAGATGATGACCTGGAACAGCACATAAGCTACTTTTTATCCCAAAAATATTAGGTAATCCCGCGGGATTTGCCAAAAACTTTTATAATGCAGCTAGCGATGCTGGAGCCGCACTTGCGTCTATCGTCCCGAAGTTATATGCGCACTAAGGCACACGCAGTCCGGAATGTATGCGAAAATAGCCGATAATAGCCGGCCACTTCTGCATTTACCGTTTTACTGCACCTTTGACAAGAGAAAGATAAGGAATTTCTATAAACAATCAAAATTATAAAATTGCATGCATTCTAACGCTGAATGTATAAAAATGGCTTTATCTCTGTCTAATAAGTTCAAATTTTCATAATAGATAAAGCTTCAAAAAATTTGTCAGTGCTCTAATTTCAAATCATTTGAAAAAATAACGTCACCTTTAACAGCTTGCGGCCAATACGCCATTACTAAAATACGCTATCAATGTACGTAAAGTGTCAAATAACCCTTTGTTTACAAAATATTAAATTGATTTGAGCGTTTATTTGTATTTTTCTATAATTTTAGTGTGCACCTTAAATGTAAAATAAAAACGAATTGTTAAAGTAACATGCCCAATTGCAATACAATTTACCAATTGTTATGTAGACAGTAAACAGCTGTTCTTAAGTCCGCCATTGTTAGGGACGAAATTACACGGTTTTCGCGTAGTTATTTCATATATAGTAAGTAGTTACTTTATCATTATTCTTTTAGCAATGCACGAAGCTTTGTGACGAAAGGCGCAAGTGCGGCCCCGGCACAATGTATACACAGACTGGTACAACTGGTGTATCCTCGATCTGATTAGCTTACGGTAAATAATATCTTGTAGAGACCACGTAAACGTCTTTCTGTCTCAAGGTCTATAAAGAAACTCCTTGCCAAATTTAATTAAATCGGTTTAGTGGGTTAGCCATAAAAACACAATAGACGGACAGATAGACTTTCGCATTTATAATATTATTATATGCTGTGTGGATATAAATATATAATGTAAGATGAGAATGTTCCTACTATTCATTATATATCGGTTGGATCGCAAGTTCAGTAAATCACTGTTTGTAAACAATTAAATGAATGAATGAATGAACAATGAACTTCTATGCGCCATGAACATTTTTATTGAACTAGCTGACCCGTGTGAAGATTTCGCGCGACGCCATCTAGCGTTTTCCAAGTATAAAACTCTATTAAGATGTTTGATATATCACCCACAGATGGCCCTCCAGTCAACTGTTATAACAATTATATTTAATTAATTTTTTATTAACAAAAAGTTTTTTTTATATTTTTCGCCCAAAGTAGCTTTAACTGAGTGTTTTTTTTGTGAAGTAGTTAAAGAGATCGAGCCACTCCAGGAAAAACACCTTTTAGAAATCCATATCCATACTATAATATTATAAATGCGAAAGTCTGTCTGTCTGTCTGTCTGTCTGTTACGCTATCACGGCTAAACCGCAGGACCGATATTCATGAAATTTGGCATGGATATAGTTGAAGATCCGGGGTCAAACATAGACTAATTTTTTTTCAAAATCAGTCCCCAGAGGGCTGAAATAGGGGATGACATTTTTATTAAAAGCTATTTGGATGACTTATTAATATACTCGCGGGCGAAGCTGCACGGGTCAGCTAGTAATATATTATATTATATGATAATTAGATCAAGATTTAAGTACCAACTTTTTATACATAATTGGTATCAGAATCGAGCACTAAACACCCTACTTTAGTATGAATAGTCTTTTACTAGTTAACCTGTAGGTATATCTTACCATACCAGTTCAATCTTTCTAAAAAATATATACTTACTTTATTTACAAAAAAAGTACCTTCTCGCCCGTATATCTCCCCGAAGAGGTAGGCAGAGGTACAACATTCACCCAGTGTATCACGACTAGCCGAAGATACTTAGTCACACATACTGTGATAGGTGATAGGAGGTGATAAGAGGTCCTAACGCAAACCTATCGCAAGCCGTTCTCTAATCCCAGACAAATATTATTTTTATCAGAAAGCGGAGAAAAACACATTTTTGAATTGTCCGACTCAGGAATCAAACCTCATGTAGTCAACACCGACACCGAACCACTAGACCACAGACTTGAGGCGATCTTACTTTATTTACACGGATACAATATTAAGTGATCAAATTAAACACGTTAGTTACATTTTATTAGAGAGTCTGTAGGTATAAAAAGAAAAATCCTGATTCACTGACTGACATTTCAACGCCCAGCTTAAACTCATGGACCAAAATGGCTGAAATTGTTCTATGAAAACGAGATACAAGAAACATATTTTTGAAATTTATTTCCTAAGTTTTTTTTTGAATTCATCCCCATACAATATTTAACCACCTATTTCAAGGCCAAATATCGTACGAAATTCCTTATATTGACGACATGTATATTTACTGGCAGATGAAGCGCGGGTGCAAATAGAATACCCATATTAGCAAATACTCGCGACTTCGTTCGCATGACCAAAATCATCACTTTCCTTTGCAAGATCGAGTAAAACAGTAGCCTACGTCACTCCTGGATAATGCGGCTTTATAAAAGTGTAAGAATTTTTTAAATCAGTAGTGTAAATTTTAAATTAAATCATAACAAAAAAGTAAACAAAAAGTCAAATCTTTCCTATTTATAATAATATACTAGATTATATAAATGTAATGTGTAATGCTTATTTGTAATTTAAATTAAATATTGTGATATTTGTTGCACATAGAAAATACAATTGACCCGAAACTATATACCTTATTTCAATGTTATTAAATTTGTGCTTATATATGTAAGTTATATTGCATAATTAGTGCAATGTTTGAAAAAATGTGAAGTAACAAAGAATTATACCAGAACTAGTTACGCTAGTTGATGTTGTAATTATTCAAACATTCATTAGACATATTTTCTTGTGTGTCTTTATCGTGGTCTAGGGGTGAGTTAATCCCAGTTCTCCAGTTCGTCACGATCATTGATATTTTATATCAATGGTTACGATCATAAAAATATATCCCAATTTGACAGCCCTAAAAAATAATTGTAGCCCTGATTTGTCAAAAGTACAATCGCATTTACATTACTGAAAACCTGTAATATAAGTCACATTTACAAATTATATTCCAAAAGGATTGAAAATAAAAACCATTATAGTAATAATAAATCATAAAATGTTAAAAGTACTTCTGAACAGCTGTAATTTTGATATTAGTACCGAGTCACCTACTATTTAATTATCTATATTAATAAAAATCAATTGCTGTTCGTTAGTCTCGCTAAAACTCGCGAACGGCTGGACCGATTTGGCTAATTACCAAAATTAGAACTAATTGTTAAAGTCCAGGGACGGTTTAAAAGGTGAGAAAATATAGAAAAAAATAAGAGTAGTTAAAAAGGCAGAACAACGTTTGCCGGGTCAGCTAGTAATAAATAATTTCAAAAGTATTTTCAAAAACTAAAATAATTTCAAAAAGTTCATAAATGACGAGTTCTGGGGTTACATAAATAAAACATACAGCAAAATCCTTCTCCTTTTCGAAAGTTGGTTGAAAAATACCGTAACTCCAAAAACACAATCAACTGGTCTTTATCATATACTAGACATTTTCTGTTTCAACAGAATAAGTTAAATAATAAATGTCATATTATTAATAATACAAATTTATATATACGAATACTTAATTTATTCTGGTGTCACAACTTTCAAATAGCAACTCCGAATTAATTTCTATTTATGTGATTTATTGGATGCAAATACGAACATACTTTTTTAATCGCATATAATATGGTGAAAGTCAACACCATAAAATAATAATAACTAGTGAGGTTATCTACTACTCAACATTTGAGTTATATATTTTTATTATAATCTATACATATAATAAAATCGTAGGAAAGTGTACATTGAATATTTTTTTAAAAGAATACTTGGGGCGTGATCTACAATCGATATCGAAGCCAAAAATATAGGTTTTAGAATTTTTGTTTGTTTGTTTGTTTGTTTGTATGTCCGGGGTAAACTCAAAAAGTACTGCATGGATTTACTTCAATTTTTTGCATGAATGTTACTAATAGGTCAGGTCAACATATAGGCAACATATTATTACGTTATTATCTACGGGGGAGGAGCTGTGCGGAGTAAACGAAGTCCGCGCGGACGAAGTCGCGGGCAACAGCTAGTAATATCATAAATGCGAAAGTTTGAATGTTTGGATGTATGGAGGAATGGATGGATCATGGATGTTTATTACTCAATCACGCAAAAGCAGCTGGACCGATTTGGATGATATTTGGCACACATTTAGATGATGACCTGAAACAGCACAGATGCTATTTTTTATCTCGGAAAAATGAGAAAATCCCGCGGGATTCACCTAATTTTTTATTATGCAGCGGAATGCTCGCTGCAGCTAGTATATAATAAATGCGAACGTTTGGATGATTGGATGTATGCATGAATGGATGGAAGTTTGTTACTCTACCACACATAAACAGCTAAACAGATTTTGATGAAAATTGGCACACATGTAAATGATGACCTGGAATAACACGTAGGATACTTTTTATCCCGGAAAAAAAAAGTTGTTCCCGTGGGATTCACCAAAAACTTTTATAATATTAATATGCCCACCGCTTTACTTATTCCTGCCGCAATAGCGTCAGTGCTTGTCACTGTCGTGTTCCGGTTTGGCGGGTAAGGTAGCCGATAAACTTATGAATGTGGCATTAGACCTTGCCACAAGATAGCAACGCACCATTAAAATCATTGGTGTCTATAGGCGATGGTTGACTTTTTCCATCAGGAGACCCATCTGCTTGTTTGCTATTTTATGATATAAAAAATTGCAGTAGGCTGCAGGGTTCAGCTAGTGCTCGTATTTTAATGTACATTTTAGCTTTCTGGACTCTTTTTCTATAAACGTTAAGTATGCTAAATTTCAGACTCCTCTGTGTATGCATATTTTTTAAATTCATATAGCAGCAAACTAGCTGATGGTTCTCATGATGTAAAGAGAAAATCGTCGCCTATAAGCACCAGGGATTTAAAAAGTGCGTTGTTATCCTCGTGGAGGAGTTGGAACGCCATATACATTACCGGCTACTTAACCCTCCAAACCGGAACACGACAAAGACAAACACCGACTCTATTGCGGCGAAAAAAGCTTACAAAATTTTCGTTTCACGCATATGGATTGTGCATACCTATATTATATATCTATATTATACTAGCTGTTGCCTGCGACTTCGTCCGCGCGGACTTCGTTTACTCCGCACTGCTCCTCCCCTGTAGGTGATAGCGTATATGTTAATATGTAGCCTATATGTTGACCTGACTTGTTAGTAATATTCATGCAAAATTTGAAGTAAATTCATGGAGTACTTTTTGAGTTTACCCCGGACATACATACAGACAAACAGATAAACAGACAAAAATTCTAAAAACTATATTTTTGGCTTCGATATCGATTGTAAATTACGCCACAAGTATTCTTTTAAAAAAATATTCAATGTACAGTTTTGACTTTTCTACGATTTTATTATATGTATAGATTATCTGTATGCATGTTATTACTATTTACTGTATATGTATGGTACCGTGTGGTTAATAAAACAACTCTTATTCTTACATATTCTTGATAACATGAAGTAGTAATATTTAGAACTTAACATGTAATATAATATTTTGCTAATAAATGTAAATTTACTTATTAATTTATTTACAGGTCAAAGAATTTCCATATGCTGATTTCTCTAGTTTAACGGCAAGTGTCAAAACCGGACATTAGAGGAAAAACAACAAAAACTATCTACATTTTATTATGCATTTAAACCAGAAGCGGCAATAAAGCGACATCAGATTTAGTTAAACCGATGTTGTGTATGTAATCAGGGGACTTATAAAAAATATGAGTGGGTGTTTCGTTTAATTTGAAAAGCTGCGATTAAATCGGCACAAAATCTTTTTGTAATAGACTAGTGTAAATCGCAGAGTGCTAACGCGATAATAAATGTAAGCGGGGTATTTTGACTTTAAATTGATATGTTTATAATAATATATAGCAAACAAGTAGATAGCTCTGCTAGTGTAAACAGACAATCATCGCCTAAGGACATCAGAGATGTTAATGGTGAGATGCTATCTGTGCAGTGGGGTGATAATGAAATAATATGCTTAAGGTTACCTTACTCTCCAAACTGGAACATGTGATATGGCGTTATCACATATATATATATATATATATATATATATATATATATATATATATATATTCCTACTTCTATATATACATATTCCTACCGCCCAGGAGTATATACAAGGGTACTTTTAAAGGTCCATCCTGCTAATGTAAGGAGACAATCATCGCCTAAGGACATCAGAGATGTTAATGGTGAGATGCTATCTGTGCAGTGGGGTGATAATGAAATAATATGCTTAAGGATACCTTACTCTCCAAACTGGAACATGTGATATGGCGTTATCACACATATATATATATATATATATATATATATATATATATATATATATATATATATATATATATATATATACATATACACATATATATATATATATATATATACATATGTATATATATATATTCCTACTACTATATATACATATTCCTACCGCCCAGGAGTATATATAAGGGTACTTTTAAAGGTCCGTCCAAATTTTAAGATTAGGAACTAAATATGGAGTTGAAAGTGTGTTTTAATTATTATTATTGAAAAATTATTACAAGATAATATAAAAATATTCTACTGAATTCATGAATTGTACGCACTAAGTCTTGTGTATGAACTTTGTAATGCTGGTTGTGTGTCATTTTATATTTACCTATTTTACGATATTAACTATTAAGTAATCTGTCGTTCTAAATACATTTTTCCCGGTCACTTTGTACTTGATTGAAGATATTAAAATATTGAAGTTCTAATTTTGCGTACTTAATTAAAATTATATCCATAAGTTTTGTTTTTTGTGTCGGATAAAAATTAAATTTTGAAATTTTTTAAATTAATTTTTTTATTAAATAAATCAAATTTATCGATTCTGAACAACCTCTGAAAATTTGGCCGGACCTTTAAAAGTAACCTTGTGTATATATATACAACCACACACGTTGCAGAACTCTACGCAAATTATTTGCTTGTGTTATGGGTGTTAGTTAACGATACTAGTATATATATACATAATAAGATATATGCATAGAAATACTTAATAAACACCCAAACCCAGAATTACAAACATCCATGCTCATCACACAATTGCTTGTTCCTGCCGGGAATCGAATCCGAGCCGATCCAAAGCTAAATTATTGTAAACAGCTTCGTTTTGATGAAACGCCCATCTTTTCCCTCTTCGAAAAATCTCGACTCGGGTCAAAGTTAGGGGGCTACGAACATATTGATTTGGAGAAGAAAAATATTGATTCATAACAATAATTAGTGTTTTACCTTAATCATTTGATTATTTTATGAAAAACACGAAAAAACTTTTGTCCCACACATTCGACGGTTTTTCTGACGTGTCCACTCTAAAGATATCGGAATCATGATATTTTTAAATATTATTAATATTTGATATTATTCAATTTAAAAACAACTTAATTTTCTTACAACAGCTTTTTAATTATTATTATAGTTCAAGGGTAACTTTGTCCTACACGTACCTAAGTGGACACTTTTCTTAGTCAGACACTCTAAAGTTTTCTTTTTTACCTAACTTTATTAGTTACCCGGTTCGACATTTTTTAAAGAAAATATAATTTTCTAGCGTCTGTATGTACATACAATTTTTTAGTAAAATTTCATGACTAATTTTCGATTTACGGTTCATTGAGATCAATTTAAAAATTTTTGGAAATTTCTGTCTATCGGTATGTTTGTATGTCCTGTTATAACTCGAGAACGACTTGGTTGATCTCTATGAACATTGGATGCAATAAGAACACGTAATTGCCCAAATTATACACCGTAAGTATACACAGTTATATACTGAAAAATAATCATCTGAGAAACATGTAGCCATAAATGCATAACGCTATTTTGATAAACATCTGTTATAGCGTGATATTTTAAATACAAATATTTTCTCTTATTTAAAATACACTACACTTGTATAATATATCACCTATAACATTTACATAATTATTCAAATTCATAAACAAGAAGAACAAGAAAGTCAAAATAAAACATGTGTTTTTATTGTGCTTTTCATTAACTAAAAGGTATCATCATGCCCAGTTCTTGGCGGGATAGGCAGAGTACATCGAACGTCTATAGACTTCCGGTTCACTGCCCCCCCCCCCCCCCCGCATCCCCATCACCGCCGCTTAAGCTATTAAGCCGATTTTATCCCCGAGCCATAGTAAAGATTTGGTTAGTTATTTCCTCTTGGAAATATATCGTACAATGCTTCTGAGAGTTGTGTCATGAAGTTTGATAACGTCAGCTGCGGCTATGTGAGTGAGTTAAACAGCAGAAGCCTCCCAAGCATGTCGGAAAAAAATAATTTTAGTTATTTCCTCCCGATTGAAAATTTGTCAAATTATATCTTGTCTAATTTCTTAATGAAAACAAAAAGTCAGCTCACTATAAAGTGGTGGATAATTATATGTCAGCTGGTCACATGAACATGAAAATAATTTTTTTTTTCAGTCTTCTCAATTGAAATTTTGTCAAATAACAGTGATCATGATATTGTAAATAAATACTTCAGCTGGCTGCATCTCGATGGAATAATGGTCAGCTGACGCCTTTAAAGGTGTAACTACTGATTATCTTTTTATATTTCAGGTTTTGTTGTTGCTTATTTATTCTATGTATGTAGTCTATATGTATATATTATGTAGTCTATATGTATATATAATTTTTAAATATCTAAGAAGTTATTGATTACATATTTGGTGATGATATATATTAGAAAAAAAGAAAATGATTTATATTGTTTTTTATTTTTAATCAACGTTTGATATTTTACAACTGATTCCATCAAAATAGCTTTTTCGTTATTACTGCATATTTTCTTCTATTTTACATTGAAAATATATTCAAAGCTAAATTAATTTACATCAAACCAATGCAAAAAAGAGAATGACAAACAAAACAGAAAATTTGGCAAAAATATTTTTAACTTGATCACACGACTAATTAAAAATAGGAAATTAATGCTAAGGTATTGGAATCTATGATGAAATATACAATTTTGAGGTATAATAAACTACCTAACTATTTATGTAACACGTAATTTCTAGCGCAATACCTTTTGGGATAGTGGCATTCTTATATAGCAGTGTTCCCTCTGAAGTTTCCAACTTGAAGATTAAAAGAACGCTTGTTTAGCTAACCGATATATTGAATTTGTTTGTGAACATGAAAAAAATCCAAACGTTCAAACTACCGTTCAGGTAATTTATAATAATCTTTGAATGGGTGAACTCAAACATAAGAATAATTTCCTTTCAGGTGGCGTTAAAAAACTCCAATCTTTATTATTGTTTTAACAGCATTAATACTCTATCTGCTTTTTGTAATTTGTTGAAAATAAAAATAGGAATTTCTGTCTGCTTAATAATTATTATTAGACGATTCAAGTCTAGAATCGAAGTTAGGTTAAAAAAGATATTTATAAATGTCATCGGAATAGCTGGATCAAGCATGTCTTATTATCGGACGCAGATTGAATACGTGACATATTTTCGTTCCGAAGACAACAAGGAATTCAATCTTATATAGATTTTGATTACTAGCGATTGCCTTGTGGACGAAATTCGACCTTATATAAATCAATAAAATCTTTTTTAAGTTTGACAATCGAATTTAGCCGTAAATAAATGTACGTTCGTGTTAAAATGCATGAGCGAAAAAACTTTATACCCATTTATAAAACAAATACGCAAATGGTAGAGTGTGAAATTAGGCATAGTTAAAGTTTACATAGCGGAGGATAGCGAAAAACATGATGTTTATAAACTGTATTAGTAATACATTAAATTAATAAAAATAAATATTACACACACTCTATTCATGTAATATACATGATAATATATATACACATGTATATTATTTTTTACGGCCTAAGTCAAACTTAAAAGAGTTTATTGTTGGGTATATAGTCGAACGGTACGGTACGGTACGGTATTTGACGTATTTCTTATATTATTTAAGAATAGTAGGTTTCAAAGCCTTCCGCAATGTAAACTTTAGGAGTGCCGAATTCCATGCTCCACCGTTCGCGTAATTGTCATAAGAGCGGCCAAAGTTTTCGCTTCACTTATTAATTTATAGATAAACTAGCTGTAGCCCACGACTTCGATCGCGCGGACTTCGTTTACTCCGCACAGCTCCTCCCCCGTAGGTGATAGCGTGATAATATATAGCCAATATGTTGACCCAACCTGTTAGCAATATTCATGCAAATTTTGAAGTAAATCCATGCAGTACTTTTTGAGTTTACCCCGGACATACATTGACTTTCCTACGACTTTATTATATGTATATAGATATATAGATGTTACATTCAGGTAAAAAATGTACAAACATACACTTTAAGATTCATCAAGTTTCCTAAGTTGTTGTTGTCTCGTGTTGATCCGGGCTCCTTTGAAGAATAGGCCAAATGCCATTCTGCCAGGCAGGTCATAAGAGGCGACCGATTGGTTATATGTGTCACTACCATTGTGACTACTCGATGGTAGAGCTTCGCAACGTCTCGCTCGGGTATTTGGTACCACTGCGTTACCTATTCTTGCCGCGATAGCGTCAATGGTTGTCATTGTGTTCCGGTTTGAAGGGTAAGGTAGCCGGTAGAGTTATGTATGTAGCATTACCATCCCTAAACACGGATAGCAGCGCACCATTAACGTCTTTGGTGTCTATAGGCGATGGATTCTCTTTTCATCAGGAGAGCCATCTGCTTGTCTACTATCTTATAATATAAAGAAAATTGTAATAAAATTATTCACGAAAAACTTTAAAAACAACAAAGAAAAATATCGACACGCATATCATATAGCAAAGAAGAATTTCGCCACGCCGAACCTGTCGACACTAGCTCAGCGGCAGAGCGTCCCGGCTTTCGGGAGACGGTCGCAGGTTCAAATCCTGCATGTCGATTCGAGTCCTTTAACACAAAAATAATTAAAATTATTCACATTTAAACTCAAACTAAACACTCATGATCTACGTCTAAATAGGCTAAAACTCGTCCAACGGGGCCAACCAAAAACACAAGAGTTAATTAGTATCTTCACGCCCGCATCCACAATTAGCCAAAAATACTTAATAGACCCATAATGTGATAGAATAAGAATTTAATAAGAAATTTATTAATAAGAATTTTTAATTAATGGACAGCATTTACCGAACAAATCAAATATATTCTAAACTAGCTGACCCGGCAAACGTTGTTCTGCCTTTTAAACTACTCTTATTTTTTTTCTATATTTTCTCACCTTTCAAACCTTCCCTGGACTTCAACAATTAAATCAAAACCAAAATTAGCCAAATCGGTTCAGCCGTTTTCGAGTTTTAGCGAGACTAACAAACAGCAATTGATTTTTATACATATAGAAGATTAAAGAAAACAAATATCAAGCTTTTGCCAACAAACTTATAAAAAAAAGCTCTAAAAAAAGTAAAAAGTGATAGTGATAATGTGTGGTAATTTGAGTCAATTAAAATTGAGTCCATTGATAGGAGGCAAGCCTATCGCCAATCGGGCTCTAATCCCGGGCAACGTTGTTTTTATCAAAAAACTAAAAAAATCTCCTGTGGTCAATATCGACACTGGACCACTATACCACAGAGGCGATGATTAAGAAGAGATAATTAAAAACTTTAAATACTTGTTACAATAAGGAAGCCAACGTTAACAATACAACAAAAACGTTATAAATGCCTTACTAACTTGATAGTTAATAACACATTGCACCCGTTTCTCAAGCCGTACAGTTAGGTAATCATACGCGTATTAAAATCGAAGATTTACAATTCGTGCACACGAACGTACGTGTGTTTGTTTCGTATATTTTTTAACGTGTATTGTTAGTTGATGTTACTTGATGTAATACTCTAGTCTTCTGGATAGCAGTTTTGCAAACAAGTGTTGTATTTTTGAAACTGGTTTCATCTAGGCTTGAAACCAACGCCTTGTCTTTGACGTTGTTTACCAATTCTAATCTAATACCTTTAAACGAGCAATTCTTGTATATATATATATATATATATATATATATATATATATATATATATATATATATATATATATATTAGGCTGTATCAAAAAAATCGACTATTTTTTTTTTGAAAAATATAATGAAAATCTTGTTCAGAATACCGAAAAAATACGCCAGTATAACGGACAGCTCTTAATTTTAATATTAAGATGTCCCGCTTCACGATTTTCCATTTCCCGTTTAAATAACATGGGAAAATCTGATTCTTCAAGTTTGGAATTTTGTAGCTCTGCAACGAATTATCAAATTGGTTAAACCATGACATATTTTTATAGAAAATTTAATGCTCTACAAAAAAGGTCTCTTACAAAATTTTAATTAATGTACTCCTTCAAAAGTTATTCAAGGTCAAAGTTGAAACCATTGTAAATTGTAAGAAATTTTCACTTTTTTGGAGCATTTATCATACTTATTACAATATTTTGTCATAAATAAGCTTTTTTAAAACTTTTTGGAGTTCCACAATTTTTTTCTGACTATTGATTTATATTAATTATCAAAATTGCCATCAAAATCAGGATTCTAAAGATTTTTTTTTTGTTATTTTGTTATTTTATTATTAAACTCAATAATTTTAATATCTACCTTTTTGCTAAATTTCATTCAAATCCGTTCAGCAGTTTTTGCGTGATTAACAAACATTCAAACATCCAAACTTTCGTATTTATAATATTAACATAGGTATAGATTTATTTTATTAATCTTAATATACGAGAACATCTTCATATTAATATGTAAAGGAAAGACTTTGTACCCCTTTTTTGCAAATATTTATTGTATTTGTTGTGTTCCCACGTGTTGGTTCCGGGCTCCTTTGAAGAATAGGCCAACTGCCGTTCTGCTAGGCAGGTCGTAAAAGGCGACCGAATGGATATGCGCATCACTACCATTGTGGCTACTAGGTGGTAGAGCTCTGCGTCGGCTCGACCGTGTCTGGTACCATCGCCTTACATATTCCTGCCGCAATAGCGTCAGTGTTGGTCACTGTCGTGTTCTGATTTGGAGGGTAAGGCAGCCGGTAAACTTATGCATATGGCATTAGACCTCGCCACAAGATAGCAACGCACCATTAACATCTTTGGTGTAGACGATGGTTGACCCTTTCCATCAGGAGACCCATCTGCTTGTTTGGTATCTTATAATATAAAACAAAAAATCTAGTATATACTTAGTAGTAACTATGCTAGTGACACGTATTAGCCTTCTTTCACCTTTTTCGAAATGTCTAGCAGCAGGGCTTTTTAACCAGTTAATTTTCAAACCTAATTCAGCGCAAGGTTATAAGGAGCGTTTTGTAAAGATTTGGCTCTACCTTAAGCTCAAAAATACCGGTTTCTATATGGAGCAAAATGGAGTAAAAAACAAATGATTTTGGAATCAGACAGTTAATGGAGGTTTTTTTTTAAATATTTGTTTCATGTTCGCCGCTCCCAATTCCTGTCCATACTGAGCGTGACGTAAAATTCTGCGGTTTTGGCTTAAACCGGTTTATATAGGTTTATAAATCGCTCTTATCTCAAATACGTTCCGAGCGAAACATTTTATAAAAACCGGTACATACTTCTATTTACCGGTATGTTTTAAACAGGTTTCAAGTCCTGCGTATCAGTACGACACTTGATCTTTTCTTCAGAAAAAGGCCCAGATCAACATAGGAAGCCATCTGTATATTAAATTACAGTTTGCTCAGATTCACAGACAGTCCACCAATTCACGTAATTTATTCAATGCACTTAGGGCTCTCCCACACATAATCACGACAAGACGTGGCTATTATGATTTATGCCACGTCGTATCGTGTTTATGTGTGTGTAAGAAAATGTATAAGAGTCTTAAACGTTTCGACTCGATTGCCGTTTAATTACGTGAATTAGGCCCCAGAAGAAGAAAAAGAAAAATATTTGAATGATATTTAAGGATGGTAGCGACGTGTTACTTAACATCTGAAATATTCTCATTGCGGCCACTTTATTACCAATAATGTGCATTAATCGTGTAATTTATAGTGTAATAAATTGCCTCTTTGCCTAACTATTAATATTAACCTATTAATAACCCTATTAATAGGTTTATCGTGTAAACATATTGCTTTCACCAAACAACACATTAGTGTTTAACAATCATTAGGATAGTAAATATTGAATATTTTAAAATTTTGTTTTAATATTATAGAACTACTGAAAACTAATAAAAGTATAAAAGAAAAGAAAGTATCGGTGTAGTCGCCTCTGTGGTCAAGTTGTCCGGGGTCGGTGTTGTCCGACCCGGGTTCAATTCTAGGGTCGGGAATTGGAAAATATGTTTTTTTCAGTTTTCTGATAAAACCAACGTTGCTCGGGATTGGAGAAGTGCACGCTTGGCGGTAGGCTTGTTACCTATCGGCTTTCGGCTAATCGTGGATGCACTTGATGTACCTCTGCCTACCTCTTTGACGATACGGGCATAAAGACGTAAAAATGAAAAACAACATGCTCTATTGACATGTAGAAAGAATGGTAGGTAAAAGGTAAACAAAACAGTTATCCAACGCAAACTTCGAAGGATATAGTTACCGGAAAAGACCAAGACTGACATACCACGATCAGATTGATCGGATGGTCCCCGAAGGTGGTTGAAGAGTCTTCGCAACCAACGTATTTGTATGAGCAGAGTAATGAATGTGGAGGAACTAACTAAACTAAAATAATAATCTTTATTAAACTAAAAAATTAACAAACAGTTGTATGTTGTTGAAGTCCCCTTTTAAGCACATACGAGCTTGTGTCAGGAGACTCCACTCCTCTGTAACTATTTTTACATAAATTTATATCTACAAGTAAACAGTTTTACAATTACATATTTTTGCTCATATTCATTTATATTTTACTTTATTATTTACATTATAACAATTATTTACATATTTATATAAAACAGTTTGATTTGTGTGCTAAAGCGTGAATAATTAATGTGTGTATTTGAGTGTGTGTGTGTGTGTGTGTGTGTGTGTGTGTATTTTTGTGTGTGCGTGTATGCATACGTGCGTGTATGTATTTCGATGTGTCTGTAAAAATTAATATATCATATTTTATAGAATAAAGTTTTCTATGTCCTTATAAGTTGCTTGTACTAACCATTTAGTTATATCCTTTTTAATTTCGTATAGATGTTTCTTATATATGTTTAATTCTTTATTTATTTTATTGTAAAGATATGTTGCTCGATAATTGAATTGTGCAATTGCAAATTTGGTTTTTGTTAGATTTAATTTCAATAAGTTATGCTGTTTTCTTTTTTGTTCACTACTTGGAGTGTATGGAAGATTTGAGTGTTTTTTTGTTATTATGCTTCTAATGTACAATTTTCTTACAGATAAGGAAGCAAGATAAATCTGCAAGTATCGTGACATATGGCACTTGGTTATCTCTGCCTACCCTATAAGGGATCGGACATGAAGATTATTATGTACCTATATAAAAAGATACATAAACTGAATTAGAGTAAATTTTTTACTGCATTTGATCAAAATCCGTGAATTTTTTATTTAATTACTAGCTGTTGCACGCGACTTCGTTCACGCGGACTTCGTTTACTCCGCACAGCTCCTCCCCTGTAGATGATAGCGTGATAACATGTAGCCTATATGTTGACCCGACCTGTTAGTAATATTCATGCAAAATTTAAAGTAAATCCATGCAGTACTTTTTGAGTTTACCCCGGACATACATTGACTTTCTTACGATTTTATTATATGTATAGATGTTCTGAATTAGTCATAAAATTTTTAAAGTGTACGCACTAACTCCGGGCTACATACATCATCCGATTACTTTCCATCTGGTTAAGTCTTCATTTCAGAGAGAAATATTTGCGGACTGAACAGACGACTCACTAAGTGGTAGAGTTCTGAATTGTCTCGCCCGGATCTGGTACTATCGCCGTACCTTTCTTTTCATAATAGCGTCAGTGCTTGTCACTGTCCCCTTCCGGTTTGGAGAATAAAGTAGGCGGTAAACTTATGTATATGGCATTAAGACCCTGCCGCATCAAAAGCAATGCACCATTATGCGCCATGTCTGTAGGCGATGGGTGTTTCTTTCAAGTAATGTAAAGGAAATTATATTTAAAAGACATAACGCATTGTCGTTGCTGTTTAAATAAATGGATTAGCTTTTGCTCCCTACATAAATTTATTGCTTTGTTTAAAATTGATTAGTATTTTACGGATTGGGAGCAGAAATGGTACGAAATCGATATTATCTGATTGTGGTCTGAGTTTTTAGTTTCGTATTTTTTTCAGATCCGGATCGGATACGGAGTGTAACCGCTCTAATTCAGTTTCTTATTGTATATTTTAAATTTATATTTTAAAGTGTAATAGAAATTACCTACACTCGCGTGGAGTGAGGTAGTGTCCGTTTCTCCTGAAGATGTTTCGGTTTCCAGTTTGGAGGGTAAGGTAGCCAGTAAACTTGTGAATATGGCATTCCATCCTTTGTATATAGGTATATATATATATATATATATATATATATATATATATATATATATATATATATATATATATATATATATATATATATATATATATATATATATATATATATATATATCATATGGTAGCAAACGAGCAGATGGGTCTCCTGATGAAAAGAGTCAACCATCGCCTATAGACACCAAAGATGTTAATGGTGCGTTGCTATCTTGTAGCGAGGTCTGATGCCACATGCATAAGTTATCACCTTACCACACGGATAGCAACGTATCAATAACATCTCTGGTGTTTAAAAGCAATGATTGTTTCTTTCTGTTAAGAGAACCATCAGCTTTTCGCTATATTATTAGGAATACAGGCGTGTAGATACTTTTACACGAAAAGTATCTACACGCCTGTATTCCTGAAGAGGTAGACAGAGGTACAATCAGTATACCCATGATAAGCCGAAGATACTCCCACAATGTGATAGGTGGCAAGCCTATCGTTAACTGGCTACTTTCCATTCCCGGGCAAAGTCGTTTTAACCAGAAAACAGAAAAAACACATTTTTTAATTGATGATATCTATTTTTTATTATATATACAAATAAATAAAATTGGAGAATTATAATAATTATTAAAATTTTAAATAATAATAATAATTATAACTAAAAAATATTTATTATGAATAATATTATTAGTGATAATAATTTAAGATTCAATTACAGTAAAGACAACAAAATACATTAAATATAAGGAACATCAACATAATGTACATTATCATTACTATGCTTATAGCTTCTCTAATATCAAGTATCATCACTTAAGCGTTATCTAAAACCATTCGGCCATTACAGAATCAGTAGAAAGTTAATTATCTACTGGTATTTGCTAGAGATAATCAAGGGATTTTCCTTTCGATACTAAAATGACACAAATAATTATGATATGCAAGGAATAAATTTTAGCAAATAGGCATGTTTTCCCGTATTGGTCTGGGGCTCCTTGCTTTGCCAATTCTTCCAGGCATTTCGTAAAATATGAAAGATTGGCTGTACGTGTCACTACAATCGTGACTACTAGTCGGTAGAGTTCTGCAACGTCGCGCTCGGGTATATGGTACCACCGTCGTCCCACGGATTAAATACATACGCCTTTCAAGACAATTTTTAGTTTGGCAGCGTAGCTTGCAATTACGTCTACTACTTACCAATGAAATAAAATAATTACAATGGTAATTTTTAAATCTTCTCTATATAATGTAATGTAATATAATCTATAACACGATAAAACAGTATAGTTGTACTGTTTATTTCAATAATTTCGTGTTTATTTCTATTTTTTCACAATACAATATTACCTACAAATGTATGAATTTTTGTCAGTAATAGGAACGTTTACTCATATGCGCGGCGACACGCTTCCTTCCCAATAGTGTGTCTGTTAGTATTCAAGTGGTCTGTGGTCATCCCTATTACTGCCGCAATATCGTCAATGTTTATCATTATCGTGTTGCGGTTTGGAGGGTAAGGTAACCGGTATCTTATACATGTGGCATTACAATCCCACTCCACGAATAGCAACGTGCCAATAACTTGCCCGTATTTATAATGCCACTACAATCGAAAACCTATGTCAATATCTTATCTTTTTTATTTTTACTCTAGTAGCTTATATGCTACTATAATCAAACGTTTATGTAAAATTCATACATTTATTTTTCTGTTTTACTAGCATTTATGCCACCATAATCGAACGCTTATGTCAAATCCATCCAGCTATATTTATATTTTACTAGCGTTTATGCCACTACAATCAAACGCTTATGTCAAAATCATATATTTATTTTACTGTTTTAGTATCATTTTGCCACTACAATCGATCACTTATGTCAAATCCATACAGTTATCTTTTTTTCTACTAGCGTTTATGCCACTACAATCTAGCGCTTATGTCAAATTCATATATTTATCTTTCTGTTTTACTAGCATTTTGACACTACAATCTAACGCTTATGTCAAATCCATACAGTTATATTTTTATTCTATTAACGCTTATGCCACTACAATCGAACGCTTATGTCAAATTCATATATTTATCTTTCTGTTTTATTAGCATTTTGCCACTACAGTCCAACGCTTATGTCAAATTCATACAATTATATTTTTATTTTACTAGCATTTTGCTACTACAATTGAATTCTTGTGTCAAATCCACACACTATGTCAAATCTATACATTTATATTAATCTAGACCCGCAGATGTTGCATCTAACCGTGGTTCTAACAATCATCGAAACAAATTTTCAGCGAAATTTAAAAATATTGAGATCATTGTACTCAAAGTTATTGGCCTTATTTTAGATTCATAATTATAGTGCAATTAAGAAGCTATGATCTCAGATTTGTTTATAAATTTGCAAGTTTAATGTGAGTGTTGTGTTTTCTTGTGTAAAAAATGACTGCATCTCAAAAGAATATGTAGAGATAAATTAAAATAAATACTTACACATTGTGATTTTGATACTGATAATAATCTAGTCTTAAGATAGAAGTTAGTTGTTGTTATAATTCTCTATATTTCTTGTAATTAATTATAAATTATTTTATTCTTTAATTATTAATTAATGAAACAAAATAGTAGCAAAGAAACAGATGGGTCCCCTGATGGAAAGAGTCAACATCGTCTATAGACACCAGAGCGAGCTTATGGCGAAGTCTAATGCCACATGCATAAGTTTACCGGCTACCTTACCTTCCTAACCGACAGTAATGGATTGACGCTATTGCGGCATAGGTAAGGCGATAGTACCAGACTCGGGCAATACAATGCAGAACTCTACCATCTAGTAGCCATGATGGTAGTGAATCATTTAGACAATCGGTGGCCTTTTACGACTTGCCTGGCAGAACCACAGTTGGCATATTTTTCAAAAAAGCCCGTACCAAAACGGGGAATATATTAATAGTAGGTACAACAAGATCTCATTTTCTCTCTTATCGCATTTGCAAAAGATCACCTCGTCTTTTTCACATTCCATTCTCTCAGGTTAGATTTTTTGTGTAATATTACCATCCATGATATAAGACAAACTTCCATTTAGTTTCGATACGGAAATAATATTGTCTCGGTCAATATTTGCGTAACGGAAAGAAGATATTTTTTATTAATATTTGAATATACGCTTATTATATAATATTTGATTCCATCAAATATACTTCCGCTTGCATAATAAATAATGTGGTTAATAGAAATTGGTTTTTTCTCGCATAATCGTCGTTCAAAATTAAACAAATAATAATTAAATTACTTTAACTGTTTGTTAAAATAAAGCTGCTCTGTTGAATGGCACATAATAGCATAATACCTTTCAATTTTCTTCATAATGTACATATTATTCAATAAGGCATATTTTTATATAATTATAGAGCAAACAAGCAGATGATTCTCCTGATGGAAAAAAACCATCACCTATAGAGACCATAGACGGTAATGGTACATTGCTATTCGTGTGATGGGATGGAAATACCTTACCTTCCAAACCAGAACGTGACAATGACTAGCACTGACCCCGGGCGGAACGTTTCGGAACTTTACCACTTAGTGATCATACTGGTACTGACACATATAGCCAATCCTTTATTTTTACGAACTGCCTGGTAGAATAGCAGATTGTCTTTGCTTCAAACGGGCCCACGAAATGCCTGGCAGAATGGTCTATCGTCCATAAGGGCTTGGACCAACACGTGTCTATCTGAATGGTATAATGAAGCCGTTTGCTATAGCCACTATAATAATGACAACTGGCACTGACCTTCACTTATCCTCGCTTCTTGAGAAATGTATCTGCCTTTCGACTTGCGACACATATAACGTCATAGAATGCGAAGATGTTTTTTTTGTATCGTAAGGCAGTAAACGAACAGATGGTTTTCCTGATATAAAGAAATAAACAGCGTTCATTAGCACTAAAAGTGTACGGTCCGTTACCATCCATGTTGCGAGGATGTAATTATACATACATAAATTTACCAGCTTTTAACTTCTAAATCAGAAAACAACGGTGGTAAAAACTGGCATTATGGCAGGAAAGTGTAAGATTGTAATATCTAATTGGACACAAATCAGACGTTGCAGAGAAAACACAACTTTTTAGCATCAAAATAACTATCCGTTGCTCGGCTGTTTTAAAAGATACAAAAAATATATTTTATAAAAATACGGTGAAATATGTGTTTGTTTCGTATTGTATTTTGATAAAGTATGGTGGTACAGAATTGTTTGTAAATATTTTTAAGTTATTACCCTCCGTTTTTGGAAATAAACATTCTTGTTTTCAGAAACAACAAATAGATTATTTACTGAAGAAAGTACGAATCATATATATAGTTAGGAATTGTGCTTTAAATGTAACAATAGTAAAAAGTAAGATGGTTTTGCCAAACCAAACCGAGACATCGCAGAAATTTACCACCTATTAGTCACGATGTAACTTACATCTTTGGCCAATTCAAAAGCAGACCAAACCAGATCAAATCTTTAAAAGGAGATGAGAGGAGGCTTTAAAACCTAAGGTACATAAACCAATGCTGTACCTTGTAGATTAGGACGGATACATGTGTGCAAGTTCTGTAGTTTAGCGTGATCTTTTTAAGTCTGCTATTTGCCAATGGAGTTAGTTTTACGAGCAGTACAGACGAGAAATAACAAGTAATAATCTTAAAATTTTATTTCTATATGCTATAAACATTTAAAAGATTACAACCATCTTTCAGAAATTTAGATTAAAAACAATTACTTAAATGCACAACATTAGTTTTAACGACTGACTCGTTAGTCTAGATATCTAGTTGGCTATAGTTAGTATATCGTTAGGTTCAGTTTTTTATCATAGCTTACAAGCAAATGGAAAAGATAATTATCTGCCTAACCCCAAAGATGCCAATAAGGCGTTGCCATTTATGAGGCAGCGATATAATGCCATATTAAATATATTCATACTGTGCAGCACAGACATGTTTTGTTGTAAATATTAATGTAAATATAGATAGTAAGGCAGGATAGAATGTATGTTTCGTTTAGTTCGTAAGTTTTCTGTAATAAATAATATTCGTTTTCGCCTTTTATTCGCCCTAAGACCTACATACAGCTTTGTTGTATAGAAATAATAAGGCTTTATGTAGTTATGATCTTTGCCTATTAGGCATATTACGAATAAAGCGAGTTCCACGCAGTCGACGACATTACGAGTCGACTCTTGCGAGATAGTATTTATATGCGGGAACTCGCTAATTACGAAAATCCGAAAAGTGCAAAATTCTGTATGTAAACAAATGTTTTATGATTGTAAATAGTATGTATAATGTAAGTATAAGCCTTAGGCATATGTTCAGACACTTTTCGGAACTATAAAGATTGTTTACAGGATAGTACGACCTGAAAAGGCGTACAACTCTGTGATTGTAAGAGTTTCCGAGGTCCTGTAAGAGCATACAATGTATATAACACTCTTGTTTGTTATTGTATAAGTGTATTTGTATTAGATCCTTGTATGTATATAAGAAATAACACATTGTAATTAGATTTCGGTAGGTCTTAGGGCATTACGTACTTTGTTTTGTATATATTTGTAAAAAGGTAGTACCGTTGCACTCGCTAGAGGGCCACACTAGTTAATTAGAGGTAGAAGAAGCTACCTAAGATAAAATTATCAAGATTAGATTGCAAAAAGTAGGATTTTAACAAATCCAGACATTGTGGCGCCACACCCGGCGCCGATTGTCTTTGTAGATTTCCGCCGTCCGTCTGGCCGCGCACTATAAATATCGGAGAGCGCGGCCATACATTTAGTTCCGTTCCGTTCCAGTTCCGTTCAGTTTCGTTACGACTCAATAAGTTTCCCAGACAAGTTCCTGGGCTTTAGTATATATCCATAAGGTACCGGCTTTAGAGTAGGGCAGTGCTAGGGCAAGTACTGGCTCTCCATAGAATAGGCCAAACATTTGCAACGGTGCTAGCTTTATTGCTATTTCGTTACAATAAAGCACCTTTGCAAGGAAGTTGTGGTCTCGTTTATTTCCCCGGCAGAACCGGCTCACGGCCAGAAGCACTGCGGCTGGTGGGGCGTCGAAGAAGAACCAGATTTACAGTCCGCTGGCTCCCCCGGCTGTAGTGCACATTTTCTGGTCGCATTCGAGCCGGATCACTGAGCCATGCCGATCGAGACGAGGAGTACGTCGAGTCGCCGAGAGGAAGAGGCCGCTAGTCGCGAGGAGGAAACGAGCGGTACCACCACGTCCGCTACGGAGACTAGCGTTACAACCGAGAACACCGAGGCGACCGAGACCACAACGAGCACCGTTGCAAATAGCGAAAAGCCGGTACCATCCGCAGTCGAGTCGCCGCGTATCGTTTATCTACGCGCCAAATTAGAAGAAGCGCGCTTACGAGCAGAAGAGGCGCGCCTACGGACGGAACTCGCGCGCGCTGTTTACGAAGAAGGGCAAGCAACTGCCATTACGAGGGTCGAAGATTGGATGGACTCCGCTCGGCCAACCCATACGGATCGCCAGCCGGCACCAGAGCCGCTGGCAATCACCAGTTCGGTGGCACTTATGCCACACCCCATACGAGAGGCGGCACCAAGGCCGCAATACGAAGAGGCGGCGCACGCGCCGCACCAAGAAGATTCGGCGGGCCATGAGTCGCCCGCACCACGAGAGGTGGCCCAGGCGCCACAAGCTACGTCGCCCGCGCAGTCGGCGGGCATTTCAGCGCGCGCTGTACGTCCGGCGGAAGATGATGTGTCCGTCGTAGAGAAGGCGAAGATTTCGACGCCTACTGAAAATACGGCACCAAAACAAGAGTCTGGTGCATTGAAAGCCGCAGATATCACCGCGCTCGCGTCCGCCCTGGCAGAAGCATCACGAGGGGCGCCGCGCTACAGTATGGAGTTACCAAGTTTCGATGGCGCTGGTGAAGAATGGTTGCAGTTTAAAGCGGCATATCGAGATACGGAGAAATATTTTAGCAAGACGGAAAATCGGGCAAGAATTCGAAGATGTTTACGTGGAAACGCCAAAGAAGCCGTCGCTTGCATGTTTTACGGGGAAACCGACCCAAGTGAGATCGTCGACCATTTGGAAATACAGTTTGGTCGGCCCGACGCACTAGTGAACGCAGAACTAGAAAAAATCAAGGCATTGCCGCGAGTGAAAGAAAGTGCGCGGGAAACGTGTGTGTTCGCCAGTAAAGTTAATAATATCGTCGCTACGATTCGAGCTCTCAACAGAGAGAGTTATCTACACGATACGGTGGCAGTGAATAGTTTATTAGCGAAGTTTAATTATACATTGCAGCACAGTTGGTTCCAGTACGCAAGACGGGAAGATAGAAAACCCGATCTACAAATGATTAGTGAATTTTTAATGAAAGAAGCCGAGATGTGTGCTGCATTGGTGCCACATGAACCTACGAAAGAAAATCAGCAAGTTTTTAAGAAAACACAGCGAACACACACACAGAAATATGAACCACAAGTGAAGAGAGATAAATGTGCGATATGTCAAGATGCACATACTAGCTCTATATGTGAACAGTTTACGAAAGCTAGTGTTGACGATAGGTGGGCTATGGCAAAACGTAATAATTTATGTTTCAGGTGTCTACAAAAAAGAAAGCCAAAACACGAGTGCAAGTTTCGGCAGTGCGGCATCGACGGGTGCAAGAGCTCGCATCATCGGCGGCTACACAATAGCCGCAACAGTTATACGAAGAGGACACCTGAAGATCAAGCAGAAGACAGCGACGCCGTGGTGACGTCAACACAGTCAAGCGCGCCACGTGCCTACCTTAAAGTTGTACCGATTGTCCTGACAGGTTCCAGGGGCAGCGTGAACACATACGCACTATTGGATAAAGGGTCCACGGTCACGCTGATAGAAGAGAAGGTGGCTGCACGAATAGGAGCTCGCGGGCCGGTAGAGCCGTTCCGCATAGAGACAGTTGGCGGCACGCGACTCAACGCAGAGAGGTCGCGCCGCATCGCAGTTACCATCAAGGGCCTTCATCACCATCAGCGACATCGGATAATAGGAAGAACTATAGGTAACCTTAACCTATCGCCACAGTCTGTTAATAGATCCATCGTCAACAACTGCAGACATCTAGAAGATATAGAAGAAGATGTCATCATGGAGCGCGCCGTGCCAACCGTGCTCATCGGCCAGGACAACTGGCACCTGATTGTGACGAGGGCTGTGAAGAGCGGAAGACGTGGACAACCAGTAGCATCGCTCACGCACCTTGGCTGGGTGCTACATGGTGTGGACTACCGCCACAAGCAGCGAGTCCACCTAGTGCAGAGAGCTGCCTATGCCGAACAAGATGAAGATATAGAAAAGGTAATAAGAAATTATTTCGATTTGGACAGTGTCGGCATCACTCCGCGCCAGCCCATCAACCAGAGCTAGCAGCGAGCCCTGCAGATTTTAGAAAATACGTGTAAGCGCTTACCTGACGGGCGCTACGAGGCAGGTCTATTATGGAAAGAAGATAGCCGCGAGTTTCCTGATAGCCGCGGCCTGGCTATTAAAAGATTGCATAATACAGAGAGACGTCTGGACAAGGACCCCGCGCTAAAGGAGGCATACGAGAAACAGGTACAACATTTATTTGATAGTGGTTACGCTGAACCTGCCTACGAGTCACCTAGCCAAAGCAGCTGGTACCTGCCTCACTTTGCAGTAGTGAATCCTGCAAAACCTAAGCCGCGAATAGTGTACGACGCAGCTGCGCGAGTCCATGGAGTAAGTCTCAACGACATGTTATTAGCTGGTCCAGACCTTCTGCAGAACCTACCCGGAGTGCTAATGAGATTTCGACAGCTGCCTATCCCCGTGACAGCAGACATAAAAGAAATGTTTCTGCAAATACGTATACGACAACAAGACCGGGACGCATTACGTTTCCTATGGCGAGGAAGCGATAGAAAAGATTCGCCACGTGAGTATAGGATGACCAGCGTCGTATTTGGAGCTGCGTCATCACCAAGCACCGCTATTTTCGTAAAAAATAAGAACGCACAAGAATACGCCAACCTCTATCCCGACGCCGCTACAGCCGTGGTAAGAAACCATTACATGGACGATTACCTGCAGAGCTTCGATAGTGAGGAAGATGCCATCAGAATAGCCTCGCAGGTTAGCCTCATTCATCAACAGGCGCATTTCCAGCTGCGCGGATGGAAAACGAACAACTCGGCCGTAGCTAAAACGCTACTAGTAGCGCCATCTCTGGGCGGCGATTGGGAACTAAGCACAGAAAGCGAGAAGGTTTTGGGATTAAAATGGAAACCTCACAACGATAAGCTGGGTTTCAATGTCAAAGCGGTGTACGATGAAGATAAAACACCTACGAAGAGACACGCGTTACGGGTAGCTATGTCTATTTTCGATCCTTTAGGTTTAATTACACCTGTAACTATTCACGCGAAACATTTACTTCAAGAAACGTGGCGAATCGGACTACCATGGGACGAGCCTTTACCTGCGGACTTAGAGAAGACATGGAGAAGCTGGCTTCAAGATGTGAGAAGAATGGAACATCTGGAAATACCTCGCGCACATTCTAACCTGGCGCGAGCGCGAGATCGGCAGCTGCACATCTTTACGGATGCCAGTGAGTCTGCCTATGCAGCGGCGGTCTACTGGCGCATAGTCAACGAGGACGGCGAAGTCAGCGTCAGCCTAGCAGCAGCCAAAGGAAGAGTCAGCCCGCTCAAGTTTACCTCCATACCAAGGTTAGAAATTCAAGCAGCTTTACTAGGTGCCCGCCTAGCTCAGCACGTCATGGAGGAGTACGAGTATCAGCCAAGCCGCAGGGTGTACTGGACAGACAGCCGCACAGTTCTATCGTGGCTACGCACAGGCTCGCGAGCATTCAAGCCGTTTGTTGCCCATCGAGTAGCTGAAATTGAAGATATTACGAAGGTCGCAGAGTGGCGATGGGTGCCGTCTCGCGACAATGTAGCTGATGATGCTACTCGCCATATCCCGGAAGAATTTGGAGACCGACATAGATGGTTCGTTGGTCCGGCCTTCCTATATTTAGAAGAGGACAAGTGGCCGCAAGATGTCGCTACCAGTAGCGAAATAACAGGCGAAGAAAAACCGTCGGCAGCTGTAAATAGTGTAAATATTGTAAATAACGTTAGAAAAATTATGTGTATTACAGAAGCACTTCCGGATGTGACAAGATTTTCGTCGTGGCTTCAACTGGTGCGTGCAACAGCGCGCGTGCTGCAGTTCATTGAGCTCTGCAGACCAAATAAGAAATGTGTCGCCGGTGTGCGTAAGCGCACAGCTCCGAGTGCCTCCAATGATGAAGATTGGGGAAAAAAGTATACGAAAAGCTCGAGGAAAACAGAGAAAATTAAAAGGCCACGAAGTTCTGAAGAAAAACGACAATACTTGCCGCTAGATGGCGCTGATATCATTAGCGCCGAGAAATTGTTAATAAAGTCGTCACAGCAAGAAAGTTTTGCTAGCGAAATAGAAGCTATTACGGGCGGGAGCGCGATAGCAAGAAACAGCCGGTTAAAGCAGTTATCATTGTTCATCGATCAAGAAGGCATTTTGAAAATAAAGTCACGAATAGCGGCGGCAGAAGAGATAAGTGAAAATTTACGAGAACCGGCCGTACTAGATGGCCGTCACCCATACACCCGCCTCTATATAGAACATGAACACCGGCGTCTTCACCATAGCGGGGTGGAAGCAACTACGAGTGAAATATTACAGAAATTTTGGGTTTTACGGCTTCGCCCCACCGTGCGCGGCATAGTAAAGAGCTGCGCGCTTTGCAGGAGAAGAAGCGCTATCCCGCCACAGCCGCCTACAGGCGACCTGCCGAAGTCCCGGGTCGCGCACCATCAGCGAGCCTTCACCTACGTGGGCCTGGACTTTCTTGGGCCATACAGCGTGACCATCGGGCGGCGCCACGAGAAGAGATACGTGGCGCTTTTCACCTGCCTTACTTCAAGGGCGGTCCACCTGGAGATGGCCGCCAACCTGACTACGGACTCCGCAGTAATGGCACTGCGGCGCATGATGTCGCGCCGCGGGTGCCCCACCGAGGTTTGGAGCGACAACGGCACCAACCTGCGCGGCGCTGATGCAGAGCTGAGGCGCGCCGCACTAGACGCCACTAAGGAAGCAGCAGCCAACTACGCAATCAAATGGAAGTTCATCCCGCCGAGCGCGCCATTCATGGGAGGCGCATGGGAGCGCATGGTGCGCTCTGTCAAGGCTGCACTGTTCGCCGTGCTGCAACAGCGGCATCCACCTGAAGAGGTACTGCACACACTGCTGGTAGAGGTCGAACACACGCTCAACAGCCGACCTCTCACACACGTGTCGGTTTCACCAGAAGACCCGGCACCACTGACGCCCAATCACTTCCTGCTGGGCGGACCATCACGCGTGCCTGTCCCGGGCGCGTTCTCCGAAGGCGATACCATCGGCCGCCGCCACTGGCGGCACTCACAACAGCTGGCCAACCACTTCTGGTCACGCTGGGTACGAGAAGCGCTTCCGCTACTCCAAAAGCGGCGGGAGCCTCACGGAAGAGGAGCAGAGCTGCGCGTCGGCGACATCGTCCTCATCGCTGACGGCGCGCTGCCAAGAAATACGTGGCCAACGGGGATCATCGAGGCAGTACATCCTGGAGCAGACGGCGTGGTACGAGTGGCTGACGTACGTACGGCTGCGGGAGTCATGCGAAGACCGGTCAAGAAGTTGGTCTGGCTGCACCATATTTAGTATAACACTGCGTGTTATAGGCGGGAGAATGTGCAGCACAGACATGTTTTGTTGTAAATATTAATGTAAATATAGATAGTAAAGCAGGATAGAATGTATGTTTCGTTTAGTTCGTAAGTTTTCTGTAATAAATAATATTCGTTTTCGCCTTTTATTCGCCCTAAGACCTACATACAGCTTTGTTGTATAGAAATAATAAGGCTTTATGTAGTTATGATCTTTGCCTATTAGGCATATTACGAATAAAGCGAGTTCCACGCAGTCGACGACATTACGAGTCGACTCTTGCGAGATAGTATTTATATGCGGGAACTCGCTAATTACGAAAATCCGAAAAGTGCAAAATTCTGTATGTAAACAAATGTTTTATGATTGTAAATAGTATGTATAATGTAAGTATAAGCCTTAGGCGTATGTTCAGACACTTTTCGGAACTATAAAGATTGTTTACAGGATAGTACGACCTGAAAAGGCGTACAACTCTGTGATTGTAAGAGTTTCCGAGGTCCTGTAAGAGCATACAATGTATATAACACTCTTGTTTGTTATTGTATAAGTGTATTTGTATTAGATCCTTGTATGTATATAAGAAATAACACATTGTAATTAGATTTCGGTAGGTCTTAGGGCATTACGTACTTTGTTTTGTATATATTTGTAAAAAGGTAGTACCGTTGCACTCGCTAGAGGGCCACACTAGTTAATTAGAGGTAGAAGAAGCTACCTAAGATAAAATTATCAAGATTAGATTGCAAAAAGTAGGATTTTAACAAATCCAGACATTGTGGCGCCACACCCGGCGCCGATTGTCTTTGTAGATTTCCGCCGTCCGTCTGGCCGCGCACTATAAATATCGGAGAGCGCGGCCATACATTTAGTTCCGTTCCGTTCCAGTTCCGTTCAGTTTCGTTACGACTCAATAAGTTTCCCAGACAAGTTCCTGGGCTTTAGTATATATCCATAAGGTACCGGCTTTAGAGTAGGGCAGTGCTAGGGCAAGTACTGGCTCTCCATAGAATAGGTCAAATATTTGCAGCGGTGCTAGCTTTATTGCCTTATTTCGTTACAATAAAGCACCTTTGCAAAGAAAAGTTGTGGTCTCGTTTATTTCTCCGACACATCCGGCTCAACAGAAAAGCACTACGGCTGGTGGGGCATCGAAGAGAGAAGAACCAGATCTACAGTCCGCTGGCTCCCCCGGCTGTAGTGCACACATACTCATATAAATAAAATTGTTCCATGTGTTGTGTTCATGTCTGTCTGTGATTTCAAAATAACTAGGTTTTTTCAAGAGCAGTTGAGTTATTTTTACGATACCAATACCTAAATATCCATTTTTGAAATTTCTGTCTGTCGTTCTATTTGTACGGGGTAATCTCTGGAACGGCTTAACTGATTTTTGTTGAATTTTCACTGGCAGATAGATAATAGAGAGCAGAAAGATAATTTTGAATCACGCAAACGAAGTCGCGAGTAATAGCTAAATAAATTAAAAAATAGTAATAGCTAAATAAATTAAAAAAATGTTTACTGGACACGAGTAAAATATTAAAGTAAGCGTAGTATTTGCTTGTGATATGGATTTCAGTTAACTATAATTTTTTTGACAATATTTAATGGACCACCCTGACCACAGTAGAATAATAAGGCAGTAGATCAACTCCATTCGAGGCGCCCGAATCGCCGCACGCACACAGACGTGTCGTTTACACGGCCGCTAACCTATCTTGGCCGGACAAGATAGGTTAGCGGCCGGCACACTCACGCACACATTTTTGTATTTTTGTGTTTAGATGTTTTTTCAGAAAAAAAAAACAGAAACGATGTCAATAAGTGATCACAGTCAATTACACAGTGATAAAACATAATTTGGTGTCAGTAGTGTTTTGGAACATCGAAGGTTTTTTGCTTATAACTTCTTTAATTTTAAATTTAGGCCAAAAAGTTATACAAACATATTTGTAGGCAAAGCAATTTGCTACAAATTTTGTTTTTACGAATTTTTTGTAGGGCGCATATTTTATATGCGATATAAAATATCGCGAAAATGGGTTTGCACCCTTTTTTTCAAGATGGCGGACCGGGGACAAGGGCGGCAACCCTTAAGATTTGAAAGATAAAACAACATATAATATTTTATTATATTTTTTTAATCCAGATACCAAATATTATTATTATCCGTATTTGAAAGTGTCAGCCCTGAATAAAAATTTAAATGTCGTTTATCTTTTGAATTCCGCGGAATTAGAATATAATTTTAATACAGATTATAGTCATTTATATAAGCAATAAATTTATGTATAAATCTTCTTCTAATACGACGTTATACTCAAGAAAAATAAATAAGACTGAAAATGATAAAAACACATTTTCCCCTTTATTTGACCAGAGTAAATAGGCAAATACTTTAAGAGTTTTAAGTTATATGTGCACAATTAAATGGCATAATCAATTTTATAGTATTTAATTTGGTTTTTCTGCAAAAAAATATTTTGAAACAAAACTTTGAAACGGTTTTAAAAAAAAACTAAATACTATATCGCATTGGGAGTTTTACTCTGACGTTTGTAATGATATTGACTATAGCATTTTTGAATTAAAACAAAGTGAAACAAAATCGAGGTTCTTAACACACTGTGCGCTACATTATAAAAGCTTTTGACGAATCCCCCGGGATCACCTAATTTTTCCGGGAAAAAAGTAGCCTATGTGCTATTCCAGGTTATCATATACTTATTACCTATGTGGCAAATTTCATTCAAATCCGTTTAGTACTTTTTGCGTGATTGAGTAACAAATATCCATCCACCCAAACATCCATCCATTCAAACATCCAAACTTTCATTTTATAATATTAATATAGATTAGATAAAAATTTTAGTGCCTATTTTTTTAATGTAATATTTTATCACTTACACACTTGTACTGTTTCACTTTAAAGTTTTATCACTTACTACCAACCGGTTTCGCTTACACAAGCATCATCAGGGCAATTTATAGTTACAAACTAAACACGAAATTAAATGTTAATTTTTAACTATAAATTGCCCTGATGATGCTTGTGTAAGCGAAACCGGTTGGTAATAAGTGATAATAGCTTTATTTTGAAACAGTACAAGTGTATAAGTGATAAAATATTACATTAAAATGGAGTTTCACCAAGTGCCGACGATGAAAAGTGTAGAACCTATTTTTTTACATGTTCGGCAGCAGTATCGAGTAGATCTGAGTGCTAAGTGTGAGTTTTTCTTTTCGCATTCGATCGTGAGCGCATTTGGAGTTTACTAGGAATTTGTATGTGATTTGTACAGCGCCACCTAGTGGTAAACGTGAGAAACCAGTTTACCACTAGGTGGCGCTGTACAAATCACATACAAATTCCTAGTAAACTCGAAACGCGCTCACGATCGAATGCGAAAAGAAAAACTCACACTTAGCACTCAGAACACCCCTTCTTCATTTTTTACAGTCTTTTACCAACCTGTTTATGTATAGTTGAATAACACCCATTATTTGCATGAAATTATTTGCTTACTTTAGGGTTAGAACAATTTGTGTAATTTGCCTAGTATACCCGTATAAAAAATACGAGTAATAATAATAATACTTACGGGACAAATTACACAAAATAAGCAAATATTTGCTTGTGTTATGGGTGTTAGTCAACGATACTAATACATAGAAATACATAAATAAATACTTACATTATATTAGGAAATACAAACGTTTATGCTCATCCCACAAATGCTTGTCCCCGTCGGGGATCAAACCCGAGTCCCGTCGATTGATTAGTCAGGATCACTAACCACTCGACCAACGGGGCGGTCATATTAATATATAATATATATTATAACATTTATAACATAATTTTAACTCTGCTGTATTAATGAACATTAGTGTGTTTATAAATAAACTCATCACTATTCCGGCCAGGCGAAATTTTCCACAAATGTTATAAACCCACTTGCATAATCAAAACTCTCGCCACATTATGATATATAGCAGTTTTTTAGAATACCGTAACTCATTTAAGAAGCCTCCATCATTCAAGTGTTTGCTCTTCGTTGTAAAGAAATAATTCAAAACTCAAAACTGGCTAAGCACCAGTCAAACTTACATGAAGGTAAGTTGTATTAGGGTAAACTAGACTTTTGTTTATATTTTCATTATATTTTTTTTGTTATAAGATAGCAAACAAGCAGATGGGTCTCCTGATGGAAAGAGCTGTCATCGCCTATAGACACCAAAGGTGTTTATGGTGCGTTGATATCTTGTGGCGAGGTCTAATGCCACATGCATAAGTTTACGGGCTACATTACTCTCTTAGCTGGAACACGTCAGTTACAAGCATTTATGCTATTGAGGCTGTTAATTCCTGCCTAAATAAAGTGGTGATATCAGACCAGGGTAAGATGTTGCAGAACTCTACTACTACTACTAATATAGCATTAACATGACCTCACGTATCTATACCTAAGCCTAAAAAGATACAGCTCTGTGAAAAAAAACAGACATTAGAGCCTAAATAATTGAGTCTTGCCTTCTTATACGTACGGAACCCTATAAACTTAGCAAGACTCTCTGTCTAAAAGTCGCGCGTCTGCATTTTGACCCGTTATGTGGTAATATTAGAAAACTTTGCATCTAGAATGTTAACGTGAATATTGACAAATATTTTATAAATAATTTTTTGATATTTATTGGAATAACGGTAAGTCTATGTAGTTCAAACCATCAGGTTTATTGCTTGATTTATGGGTCGGGCAAAGTTTGAGCTTTTCTAACTAACATAACCTAAATTTTATAGAGTTACGGCTCTATGGCTCTGTTTCAATCTACTGAAATTTTTCTTAGGTGTAGATTATTGATTAAAACGGCCTCCAGTTTCAAACTATGATTCCATGTTAAATATGTTTATGGTTCTTTATATCTAATAGCTGTAAGATTTATGATCACTGTTAATTTAATTCCTTCGTAACATTTGATCATCTTAGGAACAAAACTTGTATTTGGTGCCAACCAGTCCATGAGACCTAAGCAAGTATATGTGTAATTTTGTGTAAAAAAATTAATATAATTGTAAGTGGCAATTTAAACAATTGTTTTAATAATGAAATATTTTCAGCAGTTTTTATATTTTGTATACAAGTTATACTTATAACCATTCATACGATCTTAATTTAAATATTGGTGGATAAATTACACGATTAATCGTATTAATTAATAAATAAATTAATCATTAATTATTAAAAATTATTTACTTAATTAAACTATTTACAAAGCAAGCAAATTATTTGCATGTAGTATAGGTGTTAGTCAACGATACTTAATTATTAGACGTACAGAAAATAAGAAAACATATCTATTATAATTTATAATCACGCTAATATGTGTTTGATATGTTAATAATCTACTTCAGTTATTATGAATTGATTATAGAATAAATTGCGCCTAAGGCCCTATCTACGTTTTGTCGTAAATAGAGGCCAGGGTTGGCATTAACGGCAGTATTTATCTGTTTTATTAAATCATATCAGGTTATGAACTATCTGACAGACAAGTCAATAATTTATTCTAGTAACGAGGTCCAGATATAATATATCCATTTATCCTGAAACTGGCACTATTTTATTTTTATTTTATTAATGATTAAATACTTTTTTATATCATGAGATACTAAACATTCAGATGGTTTCATGATGGAAAGATATGACTATCAGACGAATTAGTAGTGCAAAATATAGTTATTTTGCATATAGAAAGATAACTATCGCATATTTACACCAAATATGTTAATGGTGCGTTGCTATGGTGGAACGGCAATGTAACGTGCATGAGTTTACTTGCCATTTTACCTTTAAAACCGGAATACGACAATGGTAAGCATTTACGCTACTGCGGCAGGAATAGATAAAGCGGTGGTACCAAAACCCAGGCAAGACGTTGCAGAACTCTACCTTCTAGTAGTCACGATGGTCGTGATATGTATAGCCAATCGTTTGCTTTTATGAACTTACTGACAGAATGATATAATAACTTTTATTCAAAGGGGGTGGGTCCCCTTACCACCAGCCTTTTATCAAGCCTATAAAAAGTTGAAAAGCCAATTGAAAAACACTACGAATGTTTCTGAATTACACATAACAATGAAAAAATTGTCTTAAAAACCATCGTAAGCCGTTAGAAATGATGAACAATATTTTAAGATACTTATTACACAACTGATATATAGAAAAGCAGACAACACAAGATGACCTCGTATTATAGACGTTACTGAGCATAAAGGAATTCAATCAGGACCTTTGATTGTAAGTAAAATCGTGTGATTGAGCATACACCAGTTTTTTACTTAATCGACATTAAGCACAACCGTGAACATTTTATGGAATTTAATACAGTAGTTTACCGTTTAATAGATAGATAGGAAAAAATCTTAACAGTGAAGTAATTCTTTGAACACATAGAAAGCTATGCACTGTTTTGGGATAGAACGTGTTTTTTTATTAAGTTTAGGCGTAGACTACAATTTTACGAAATTTCATTGAAATCTGTTGTGCCGTTGAGGCGTGAAGAACAATAATAGATAGAAACACATACATACTTTTGTATTTATAATAGTCTTTATACTGTCTCACTGTTATTATTATTTTGTATTAATAGTGAAGAAATCTAGAGCTAAGGTAGTATATGTCTAGTCCTAAAGCAAAGGCTCCTATTTTTTCATGAAAAATACATTGTTCTCGTAGGATTTACAAAAAAACTTTAATTACATATTACGGAGTAGTTCTAGTTAAAATAGTACAGATATTCTGTCTTACGAAGTCCATTTTATTATGAATGTTGTCAGGCGTACCCATACACCGTTTTAAAATGTGCAATCTCATGAGCGCTGTCAGATTGCTAGTTCATTGTAGTTCACACTGGTATACACCAAACTGTTTTTCGAAGTAACGTCGGCATGTTAACTAAAAGTTGACATGCTGAAATACAGTTGTTCGTAGTTGTAAAGAGTTGTGTTATAGTAGCTGACAACCCTACCTCTAGTTAACGGCGCGACGCAGGCGCCATGCTGACTGATATATAATTTCTGTGGATGTTCAACTCAGTCTTCTTAAAAAATGTACATTAAATTTAACTATATATTTCAGGTTCACTACCCACTCAACTAATGCTTTTGATTAACTTGGTTCATTGGTATATACTTGACACAGCAAAAAATATTGAGGTATCGAAATCGCCGAGATTCAGTTTCGTCATCATTTGGATGGTTAAGCTAAGTTAGTTTCTAAGAAGCTAGGAGTATTGATCGTGCGAGACGGTACTTTAAGCCTGACCATATTGGTACTAATGCTTTATTAAAGGCAAATTCGGCCGCAGATGGAGTACTGTTCGCACCTTTGGGCCGGTGCACCCCAGCATCAAACATTCCAATTTGACAAAATCCATCGCATCCTGGAATGTCTTGTTGACAACCCTATTCTAACCAGTGTTCTTGAACCCCTTAGTCACCGGAGAGACGTTGGATCTATATGTATACGTGTTCTACCGTCTGTATACTGGGGAATGTTCTGAGTGCTAAGTGTGAGTTTTTCTTTTCGCATTCGATCATAAGCACGTTTCGAGTTTACTAGGAATTTGTATGTGATTTGTACAGCACCACCTAGTGGTAAACTGGTTTCTCACGTTCACCACTAGGTGGCGCTGTACAAATCGCATACAAATTCCTAGTAAACTCCAAACGCGCTCACGATCGAATGCGAAAAGAAAAACTCACACAGCACTCTGATTTGTTTTTGATTTAATGCCGTCATCCAGGTGCCGCTATCGCACTACATCCTGTAGTGAGGGATTCCACTTACACTATCTTGACGATTGTTCATCTACTATTGTTCAATTTGCCCGTTCTTTCTTTTTACGAACAGTCAAATTTTGGTACAGCCTACCACACACAGTTTTTTCGAGCAGAGATTGGGATTTTTAAGGATTAATAATTAAGAAAAAATAATAATTAAGGATTAATATATTATTTAGAAGCCGGCATCGCATTGGCAATTAACTATTCGCTGTCTAAATGTCCATGGCCAGTAACGACAGCTTTCATCAGGTGGCCCGCCTGCTCGGTCTACAAATTCAATAAAAAAACCATCCCAGACAACTAATTCAGCTAAGCTCATTCAATAAATAACAGTTTGATAATGTAAAAATGCTGATGCATCAAATGAAATTAATTTTTTTGAAATAAAATCAGTTCAGCTAACAGTGAAACTTTTACATTTTAGCACCTACATGCTATTTTTTAATCAAGTTTATGCTCTTAAAATGTCTATAAAAGTATTTTAATAAAAATATATTTATGACGATCTGATGTATATCAACTTGGAACCAAAGAATTTATGTTATTTGTCTTAAACATCTTTCTCTGGTTTTATTACGTAAACTGTTAACATACGTCTCCGCGACGCGCGATAAAACATTTTAACGCTTAAATCAATTATTATCTAACAATTTTAAGAATTAATTAAGGTTTATTTTAATTAAATTTAATAAAAGAAAGTTATCAGTTTGCTGCATGTATGTAATATTGTTGGAATTGAATTATTAAGTGTAATGATTTGCCTAAGCTTCCAAGGACGTGTGCTAAATTTCGCGAGTGTTGTATATTTGTATGTTTATCCATGAATTTTTCAGAAACTTCAAGACATATCGATATGATCCTTTTTATTTTTTCTCATGTACTCTATTGTGTGGAATATCGTTGGATAAGTTTTAAAAAAATATTATAGGTTTGTGAAAACAAGTTTTATATTAAGGGACTCGTTTGTAAAATATTTAAGCTTTTTTTTTATATTATATTATAAGATAGCAATCAAGCAGATGGGTATCTTGATGGAAAGAGTCAACCATCGCCTATAGACACCAAAGGTGTTAATGGTGCGATGCTTCTTGTAGCTACCTTACCCTACAAATCGGATTACGACAGTGACAAGCACTGATGAAGCAGGAATAGGTAAAGCGGCGGTACCAAACCCGGGCGAGACAATGCAGAACTCTACCACCTAGTAGCCATGATGGTAGTGACTCGCATAGCCAATCGGTCGCCTTTTACAAACTGCCTGGCAGAACGGCAGTTGGTCCATTCTACAAAGGAGCCTAGAACCAACACGGGGAATTAATTTTTGTTTTTGCTAATTTTTATTAGATTCAATTGTTCCTCCCGCCCTCCACCCCTTCTCTGCAGGTTAAATGTTTTGTTTTCGGGGTGGGAAAAAAAAACATGGTTAGTAGTAAATATAATGAAGTTAAAAGGAAAGCTATCACGGCTTAGAAGGCTTTACAAGTTTTTGAGTAATAGTCAAGCAATTTATAAAATTTACGAAGTTTTTATAGGCGATAACCTGTTGTACGGAAATATATTTGCCATCTTCGACCAAAGTAAAATATTACTTTGGTCGAAGTTTGCCATTGACGTTGGATAGCTTTTTAGTTCGCATGATCGTGGTGGGCCAACTTCGGAACCCTACGTTGCGCGTGGCCCGACACGTACTTTACCAATTTGTTGATCTAAATTAGGTGTATTCCAACCTAGAGAACAGTTTAAGTTTCATCAAAATCAGTTCTGTAGTTTTTAAGATATGAGTATACTTAACTGACTTTAAAGTCGGTTAATTTCTTTGAATTACTTTTATAATGTTGATAAAAAATTCTGAATTTACAGTAATCGCAGAAAAAATTAATAGAGCTCGGGTTTAGCGCGAAGAAAAAACTGAATATCTTCCTATGATACGCTAAAAAATACCTGCTATAATCGACACGTTTTTCTGTTGGAAATACATAGTGTTATTAATGAAGCTATTTGATAAACGAGTAGGTTAGTGTTCATTTTACCGCATCAACTACGGCGTAGAAATAAGTGAAACAAAGGAGATGAAATAAGAGTTAGCTTTGCATACTTTGTGGGCAAACATACACCCACTTACGAAATTTAAAACACCTGATTAGAAGCCTAATGAAAATAAAGCCTATAAATAGATCACTAAAGTCAAATATTGTTCAATTCCAATAATGTTACATTTGAAAGAAAGATTCACATTCCGTGACAACCAGCTCAAATATATAAGAACGGCTGACAATCGTTCTCTGTTGGTGCCAACGCAAAACACAAATTATTACAGTCGGTCCGTCATCTCTCAAGCTATTATGCTTTGGAACTCCCTTCCAGAAGAGATAAGGAAAGCACAGAGCCTTAATTCTTTCAAAATAATAGTTAAACGTCATTTTCTATGTACCGAGTAGCTTAGTTTTAGTTTCATTTAATTTTGAATTAGAATACGAATTATCGTTGATTTATTTTTTATATTGTAATGCTATGTTTTTATATAATATAATTACTTTGTTTGTTTTTTTTTTCTTGATCATGTAAGTGCATAAAACTGTACATTTATTCGTAGTTAGCACCACTTTTGTATAAATTATTATCTTTTAACCAAGGGTTGTCTGGAAGAGATTGCTTTTTTAGTGATAAGACCGCCTTTGTAGGTCGAAACTGTATTTTACTTTTATGTTGTTATTATATATTTTGGTGCACAATAAAGAAATAAGTTATTGTATTGTATTGTAACATACATACGAGTCAAGCTGCTAACCTCCTTTTTTGAATTCGGTTAGTAAAATAAATAAAATATCTGCTATCATCAAATCAAATGAAATAAATGTAAAAAGCCCAGCCTTACTTTTTAGTTTTCCACCAAATTCACGTATAGCGAACTTAGAATTCCATAATTATACATGAAATTTAGCAATCGAGTTATATCGATAATAATTACACAATGATATATAAATATTACCAATTATTCAATATCTGCTGTAGTTATATACAATAAGTATTTGTCTGTCAGGAATACATCTGTATCCCTGACAGATACTACTATGATTACTAAAGCAGATATTTAAGCACACAAATCATACAAATACATATAAATATGATATTCTTATTTTCAAAATAATATATTTATATGTGAAGCACAAACTTTGTACTCCTTTTTAAGACAATTGTGCTAACGGTAGAGTATGAAATTTGGCGCAGTTAAAGTTAACATTGTAGAGGATTGCAGAAACGTAACACTTCTAAATAATATGTGCATATTAGAAATACATTAAATTTATAAAAATAAACATTATAAACACTACATTCATGTGACATTAATAATAATTTACATACATACATACATACATACATACATACATACATACATACATACATACATACATACATACATACATACAAACATACATACATATCTTATAATAATTATAATAATTTATAATAATTTAGACACACGTATACTATTTTCTTTACGTCTTAAGTCTGTTATCAACTTTAAAAGATATTTAATCGTTTAGTCTACTGACGAATTTTGACCACAGGGCGATACTCAGTATCTTTCAAAGCGGATTGAAAATTTAATTTCCAAAATTCGATACTCTGTCACTAAAAGCTTATCATGATCTTAGATAGATAAAGATACGCTTATCAAATTATTGTCAATTAAAATCACTTAAATACTTACTTCGATATCGGTTATGGTAATTGGTAACTTCCGAATAACTTTGATAACTTTCTTCATGTTTTCTATCCCGATAAAAGTCTTTTATCATTAATTTAACTATCCCAATAATTAAGTTTTTTTATTTTAATGTGCGTTTAAAACATAAATGTGCATTTAATCTACAAATATTTATTAAATGCATATTTAGATATCTTTATTATGGTAATAAGTTAAAAACTACGACTCTTAATAAAGATGTTAAATGCCATTTCAACTTGATTTTCATCGTTTCACTTACTATGATTTAAATATTTGAGCGCCCCGTTGGTCGAGTGGTTAGCGGCCCTGGCTACGCAATCGACGGGGCTCGGGTTCGATCCCCGACGGGGACAAGCATTTGCATGATGAGCATAAATGTTTGTATTTCCGGGTTTGGGTGTTTATTAAATATATTCCAGTATTTATATATGTATTTCTATGTATTAGTATCGTTGACTAACACCCATTACACAAGCAAATAATTTGCTAACTTTGGGGTTAGATCAGTAAGTGTAATTTGTCCCGTGAATATTATATTATATTATATTATATTATTATAATATGTAAAATAATTATGGATATAAAAGCTTTGACATCACTACCTCAATCATGATGTCTCGGTGTACGCAGTGATGGTTTATGTCATCTTTGAAGAATAGAACACCTGATATTCTACCAGGCTGTTCGTAAAAGGTGAATGCGAGGCTATGTGGACCACTACCACTGTGGCTACTGGGTGTTGAGTTTCATTATCTCGCCCGGATCTGATACCACCGCCTTACCTATTCCTGCCGCGATGCCGTCAGTGCTTGTTATTGTCATGTTTCGGTTTGCAGGGCAAGGTAGCCGATAACCTTGTAAATGTAAAATTAACTCTCCACCACAAGGTTAGCAAAGCACTACTAACATATTTGGTGTATATAGGCGCTAGCTGTCTTTTTCAATCAGGAGAGCATACGGCTCTTTGCTATCTTATGACATAAAAATATATGTGTATATTATGAATAGAGCCATATTTTTTCACCATGCTAATAAACAGATGGCTCTTTTGATAAAAAAAACGTAACCAACGCCTATAGACACCAAATCCGTTAATATATTCAAGTTTCATTTGTAGTTACTTCTAGTTCAAGCAGCTTAATTAAGTAAGACCACTCTGATGATGCTGTTATTGTCAAAACCGGTTGAGTGTATTAATAGTAAAGTGTAAACTAGAAGTACTAGTGAAGAAGAAATATCTTAAGATGTAATTTCACCAAGTGCCGACGATGGAAAGTATCCTATACAGAAAGATGTAACGGTATATTATTACCGGTATCGCGGGATTGTAATTGTAGCTTAAAAAAAGTAGCGGTGAGCTTAAAAAAATTAAAAAAAATGCTGACGCGTCAAAATAACTTGTAAAAATGTTTTATTGAATAAAGTACTTCTGATTTCTGATTTCTAAACCTATAAGTTTACCGACTACCTTGTATGTGAGTAAGTAAAAATATTTTGGACATATATGTCATAATAAAAGAGTCCAAGATGGTAAATGAGGATTTAATTGAGAGTCGTGGGGATCTATTGGATATTGTAGATTACATGATAGGAAAAATATAAGGTTATGTCATATTTTTCATTTTAATAGTGGGGAAAACGTCTATCTACAGATTTGAAAATTTAAAAAATAGACAGTGATATGAAAACACTGAAAATTTTCTGATTAAGAGATGCGAGCTAAAATTTATAAAATTTGACGATTTGAATGTAATGTGAGAGAGTGGGAGGGTCACATTTTTTTAAAGCAGATGCTTTTATTTTGTAGTAATATTTGTAAGAATAACGAAAAAAAATTTGCTTACTTCGGGGTTAGATCGATTTGTGTAATTTGTCCAGCGATGTTATAATTATATTTTACCAGCTGACTCGGCAAACGTTGTTCTGCCTTTTTAACTACTATTATTTTTTATATTTTCTCACCTTTTAAACCCTCCCTGGACTTCAACAATTAATCCAAAACCAAAATTAGCCAAATCGGTTCAGCCGTTCTTGAGTTTTAGCGAGACTAACGAACAGCAATTGTTTTTATATATAGATTATTATAATGGTCAAATGCTTGTACTTTTTTTTTCGTATGATATTCGAACACAAAGTATATGAGGGTGTTTACAAGACACAATGCTCCCTCCCCCTGTAGTTAGCTCCCCAATAACTGTCTCCCTGTGTAGAACCGGAATAAGCCAAAGTTATCGATATTTTTTATTCGACTGCCCTAGAAGCTTAATATAAAGAGTTTTTATTTGGTGGAAAGCCTCAACAGTAGCTCCCTATTTTAATTTGCTGCGCTCAATATCAAAAATCCCAAATTCCTCTCTTGTGCTCCTACTATAAATTATATCGAAGTAAATATCAAAAGCACGCGTTAAACTCTTTTTTACTTCTTGAAATATTGTATCATGAAGCAACACCTTATTCGTATTTTACATACATTTATTACATTATTCAACTTTTATTTTAATCCTTGATCCAAGATAAATTAAAATTGAGTTATTAAATTATGATAAATTAAATTAGTGAAACTCTACTTGACTTATTATCGACTTCTAGTGGTATAGTGGTTCTTAATGGATATAGATATGGATATTTTTTTAATTCTGCAATTTCAGTAGGATTAAATCCAAACTGTTTATACTAAGTATTTATGTGATTATGTTTATTTTGTATTTTATATATTAAGTATTTTATTAATGGTTACTACTGATTTATACTTTGATATAATATATACAGTTACAATAGTTGTAACTAACTAGTCCGGATACGTCATATTTATAAGATTTTTTACAAAAAAACTAGTAATGCTTTATTCCCTGGAAAAGGCATGTCTTGTAAGTAAATATCTTTAGTTTAATACTGTTGACTATCATTTAGTTTAATGGTTAGTTTATTTGGTCACGGTTTCAATCCCGGGTCATGCAAAATTGTAATTGAGGCTTATATACGTACACATGTATATCTTCACTCTCAAAGCGGCATAAGCAGAGAGAATTGAGTGCCAAACATCACGATCCAGACAGATATACCTTGCTTTTTCCACACTCATAACTATATGCAAACACGTCGGTTTCGGAGACTCGAGACCAGTTTCAGACAGCACCTGACTATTTGATCATTATACAATTAGTCTTGGTCTCCTTCGGCACCATTCGGCAATACTTCGGCACACTCGCATTGGGTGTCTGATTTGTGGATCGTTCATCTGATATTCTTCTAATATGTCGGAACTAATGGAAAATGACGTTTTTCATTTTTCACCGGCACTGTCTTTCAGTCTCCGCAATCCGTATCCGATCCGATTTTCGTAATAATTTTCACCGCGTTAGTTTTGTTTTTGTCCCTCTGACATATCCAGCACTCGCTTCCATATAATGGCGTTGGAGCAAGCACAATATTGAAGTGTCTGTTTAAATAAATAAATAAATAAATATTCACGGGACAAATTACACTTATTGATCTAACCCCAAAGTAAGCAAATTACTTGCTTGTGTTATGGGTGTTAGTCAACGATACTATATGTATGTAAAAGTTTTATACATGTATTTCTATGTATATACATGTATAAATACTTTTACATACATAATAAACACCCAAACCCGGAAATACAAACATTTATGCTCATCACACAAATGCTTGTCCCTGTCAGGGATCGAACCCGAGTCCCGTTGATTGCGTAGTCAGGGTTGCTAACCACTCGACCAATGGGGCAGTCAATATTATGCAGGGCAAAATAGGCACCATAACTTCAGATAGTGGTTTGAAGTAGTTTCCCCAACACTCAATTCAATTTGTTCCCGTACACTTTCTTCTTTCAATATCAGCGATGTAACTTCCATAGCTACTACTTCGGGATTACCTATTAAAATCTAAATCTGTAGGTATCTGGCGGTGGTGTGATAATAACCCGGTACCGTACATAAAACAGTTGGTGGTGGACCATCAGATTAGCATAAAGTATTGTCAGTTCTAGTTATCACAAGAAAGAAACGATACCAGATGTATACGAGTAAAATGGCGTGATGACAATTACGGCTTATTTCAGCAAATTGTCGTTAATTTTGCTTGAACATGAACCGGCGTTTAGATACTTTTGATTGTTCATTAAGTGTTTTTGGGATATCTCTGCTTAATATAAACAAGCTGATCGGAACCTAGACTTACATTTTCACAAAAATGAAACAACTCCAAATAATTGAACTTCAGTTTTGACATAAGATTGCTACGGAAATTATGTGATGATCGCGAACCGTGTGTAAGAATAAGGTTAGATTTGGAAGTCATAAGCTCTGGTCATATTAGTGTAAAAATAAAAAAGATCGTGGTCTGTTGGTTCTGATTCAAATAAATATAAATGCGAATATGGAAAGATGTAGCTACCTGAGAAAACTAAGACTAACATACAATGAAGAGAGAAGAAGGTGGTATCAAAAGTCTCCATAATTGGAGTGCTCATATGAACTAATGAATGAGGATAAAGCAAGGAAAATCTGTAGGGTTTGACACTCTGTTTTCTCTAGTTACTTTAAAAAAAGACCTAGCGTAAAAACATGTGTATGTACTTACATATAATTATACTTTATTCACCTTCATTTGTAATATGACTTAAAAACTGATTCAATAGCTATAATTACTACTAACCGGCCTATATAGTCGTACATTGTCTATAGCGGTTTTTACTAAAGAATTTAATGATTTGGTTGAAGGAAAAGTCTAAAATTCTACAGTTTAATGGTAACAGTTTTTCGTACTACGTAACATTTTAATCTGAATGGTTATTATATAATTATATAAGTAGACAGATGGATGGAACTAAAATTTCATTATGACCATATCTTGTCGTTAAAAGTTACATATTTTTATATTTATAATAATAAAAAATTCGAATGTTTTTTTTATATTTGATAGAATAAGTAACAAGCCGATGTCTCTCCTGATAGTAAGAGATATCCATCGCCTGTAAGGAAAGGTGTAAAGGTGTGTTTTGCTATTCGTTTTTTTTTTATATAGAAGAGAGGCAAACGAGCAAGAGGTGCACCTGATGGTAAGTGATCACCGCCGCCCATGGACATCTGCAATACCAGAGGTCTTGCAGTTGCGTTGCCGGCCTTTTAAGAATGAGTAAGCTCTTTTCTTGAAGGTCTCTATGTCGTATCCGTTCGGAAATACCCCTGCCGGTAATTGGTTCCACAACAGAGTAGTGCGAGGTAAAAAGTGTCGGGAGAAACGCACAGTTGTGGATTTCCAGACATCGAGATGGTGAGGATGGAACTTCAAATTTTGACGCGATGTCCGATGGTGGAATTCGGCGGCAGGAATTAATCCAAACAACTCTTCGGAACACTCTCCATGATATACACGATAAAAGACACTGAGAGAACCTACATCTCTGCGCAATGCCAAAGAGTCAAGCTGTTTCGAAATAGCCTGGTCGTCAACGATTCAAACCGCTCTACGCTGAATGCAATCAAGAGGAAGAAGCTGGTACTAGGGAGCTCCGGGCCCAGAGATGCGAACAGTATTCTATGTGAGGCCGAACCTGTGCCTTATAAAGTTGAAGGCGATGGACCGGCAAAAAGTACTGTTTCGCTCTACTGAGCACACCGAGCTTTTTGGAGGCTAGTTTAGCATTGCCTTCCAAATGACCGCGAAACTGAACGTAATTCGATATGTCAACTCCCAGGATTCCGACACTAGCTGAGGCTGTCAGGAGAGTATCCTCAAATCGAGGTGATACGACAAAGGGCGTCTTTTTTGCGGTGAACACGCAAAGCTGTGTCTTCTTGGGGTTAAAAGTAACCAGGTTTTGGCGACCCCATTCCGAGACATCGGTAAGTCGATTCTCGACTTCAGACACAAGCTTGTTTCGGCACTCTTCGACGTGTTCCCGAGAAATACCGCTTCGGCCGGAGTATGTAGCATCACCATTACTGTCATCCGCAGCACAGGTGACAGCACGCAGCCTTGGGGAACGCCAGCATTGACAGATTTAAGGTCGGAGCACGCACCGTCGACAACGACCCTGATGCTCCGGTCAGCCAAAAAACTGGTGATCCACTCGCATAATTTCTCAGGAAGCCCATAGGAAGGCAGCTTCGCGAGAAGCGCTTTATGCCATACCCGATCAATAGGCCTTCGCTATGTCCAAACTAACTGCCAATGCCTCAACTGCTTCCGCCCATCGATGAGTTAGGTATACTAGAAGGTCACCAGCTGAGCGGCCGCGACGGAAACTGACGTTCTGACGGTCGCTAATCAGCTGGTTTTCTTCTAAATACTTGAGGAGCTGAGAGTTGATGATTGTCTCCATAATTTTGGAGAACAAGGAGGTTATGTCTATGGGCCGATAGTTAGACGGGTTAGAGCGATCTCCTTTTTTAGGGATGGGATGCACCAAAGCTGTCTTCCAAGAATTCGGTACTGTAACACTCGTCCGGCGAATATCACAGCCGGCCGTGTTACTCCACCAATTGTAACACCTTTTGCCCGGGGGATTTGCTTTAACCTGCTTGGCTGCTCGAGGCACACGAAGATCGACGGGGTTTCGTATTATTTCCAATAATACACGATTTTTATAACTTCGTTTATTTTTCGGGCATATGTCTTTACCCGTCAAGATTATTTCGAACACCCTTATTCTATACACGTTCCATATAAAAACTAGACAGTTCTACGTTTAAAAGTAGACAAAGCTGCCAGTGTATATGTAACACCATAAAGGTATTACAGTACCACGCCGAGTGAATAGGAGAGCCGGAATAGGCGTGTTAATACTGGTGCCAACCGTGGAGCACACATTTTTAGCACAATTGGAGGGATGCCATCCGGCCCACTCGAATTGTGGATGTCCAAGGAAAGTAATGCTTTACGCACAGATGACTGCCGAAATTGTGGTTCTGGCATAGAACTATCACACTGCGGGATGGTAGGCGGTGCGTTCCCTTGGTCATCCAGAGTCGAGTTGGCCGCAAAGAAGGAGCCCAGGAGATCGGCCTTCTCCTTTGCGGTATGGACCAAAGAGTCATAATTTCCGTGCAAGGATGGAAGAGAGGGCTGTGAGAAATTCCCTAAGACAGCCTTGGCGAGAGACCAGAATGCACGAGTAGCCGAAGGAAGGCGAACTAATTTCTCGCCAATTCTGCCAATGTGTTCCGATTTTGCCTTGGTGATAGCTCTTTTGAAGGCGAAATTGTACTCTTTACGTAATGTGCTGGTTTTTTCATCACAAGATGCGGACGCTGCAGCGCAAGCCCGGTAGCATTCCTGCTTGCGGCGCGAAGCCGTTTGACGGAATACTACCTGCATTAGTTTAAAATATAAAATATTCTCTATTTTTTTAAATCAAAGTGCGAGTATTAAGAAAATCATTAAAAAATATGAGTATTAGGTATTAAGACAAAGAGACAATTTACAATTGTAAAATTATATGTATTTTTTATTCTTACCTATTAATAAAATTATAGATTCTATTTAAGGTCTATTAAATTTATTTAAGCTAAAACCTTAAACATATTAAATTTATTTATCGTAAATATAAACTTTAACTTAGCCAATTTTACACTCCACCGTTGGCGTAATTATCTTTGAGAGGGATACAAGTTTTTGCTTCACGCATTAATATATAAATATGTTTGACACAGAAAGTAAAATATGATGATGCTCTTTGATGAAAATAAAAATCAGTAAGATAAATGCTTTATATGGTTATTTCTTTTCGTTAACGTTGATTCATAAAAAACTTAAGCATGAGTGTTTAATTTTTTTTTAATTTTTTTTCTTTAATAAGAGGAAAAATCTAAAGCTAAGCTAAAACATTTGGGCTTTATAAAAAAATCAAAATTTAAGCTAATTTTTATACTAAGCTAAATATAACGCTATGTTAAATAAAAAAAATAAACCAAATTAAAAAATAAATAAATATAAGTATTCAAAATATTTACGTTATTTAAAAAAAAGAATTTTTAAAATCATAAGAACCGCTCAAGACAACAAAACTATCATCAGTTTAAAATTATATATAAGTACTAAAAAATATTGAAAACAACAATTTATTCATACTTATACGAAGAAAAAAACATTAATTTACTAAAGCCCGAAATAATTTATCGTAAAAATAGCAACGTTACTTGCAATTCAATTTTATTTTTTAGGTTTTACCAACAATATACTTCTAAAACTCTTATGGAACATATAGTTCATTTGGCTGTAGTGTAAAATATACCTTTATAATCTAAGCAAATATGAAATATAAAAATCGAGCAATCCAAAAGATCACTGCAATTAAATTACTACAAACTATTAATACGACGTCATAACTTTACAGGCTTATCACTCACTAGCATAGATTTTCTTTTATGTACTTTGCATACCTATATCATTATAAAATAAGCACATACCTATAATACAAATTTATAATCATCCATTATATGAACTATGTTGCAAATAAAAAAATGATTATGAAAATCATAAAAATATTTTAAAAATTACACAATTTTGCAAACGTAAAAATCGAGTAAAACACAAAATAACTCACATCAACAAAAATATCACATGTTGAAAAAATCCAAACACAATAGTCACGATAACACTAAAACAATTAACTTCCGGTAAATTTCACGCGCGGGATTACCGCTTCGACGCGTCTCTACATCGGCAAGCAAATATCAAATGTCTGTAGAGCGCGCTGTTCAATACCGCACAGAATCGTTATCACTTTATTCCGGATTTGCCATAATATTCATAAATAGGGAAGAAGGTTAATACATTGAATTGATAACTGGGTCAAATTTTTGTGTCCCATGTTAGTAAAATATTTTGAAATCTTGATGCTGTATATAATTAACTTTGAATAGAAACAAGGAAACTAGTACACATAAATTATTATATAATGCTCTTGAATGAGTAATTATTGTTATAAATATACATCTAGTATACACGAAGTAATTCAAAAAGTTCTTAGAAATGAATATGTATACAATCTATTTAGTGATATTTTGACAATTATTTAAGAATATCAATCTTATAAAATTTATGCAAACATTGACTTGTTTTCATTATTTCAACAAGAAAAATATGAATTGGTTTCTGCGTTGAGTCGTGAATACTATGGAATACGGGAAAAAGTGCTGCAGCAGTCTGCAACACTTTTTGCACACAAAAGCAAAAAATATGCAGTCTGCAGCAGACTGCAGACTGCATATTTTTGGTTCCTGTAAAGAGTCTGTCCCAATAAAGAGGTTTTTAAGGAGGCTATATTTTTTATATGGTTTTTACTTCTCGTTTCGTACGTATATAAAACATCTGATTACGAGTTCTAGAGATACTAGTTAGAAGTCCGTGCTTGCAGTTTAACCGAGTTGAAATGATGCGTATTTGCTGTTAAATTTCCATTGGAACAATCAATCAATTTTCTCCATGTTGTTTCGGGCTCCTATGAAGGATAGACAAACTGCCGTTCTGCCGGCAGGTCCTAAAAGGTGAATGATTAACAATGCTATTCACCACCATCATGTCTACTAGGTGGGAGAGTTCTGAATTCTGCATTGTCTCGCGCGGGTCTGGCACCACCGCCTTACAATTCCTACCGCAATAGCGTCAGTTTTTGTTTCGTCTGTCATATTCCGGTTTCAGGTAAGGTAAGGTAGGTAAACTTATGCACGTGGCATTAGACATCACCTCAATATAGCAACGCACCATTAACATTTTTGGTGTCTATAGACGTTGATTGACTCTTTCCATCAGGAGACCCATCTGCTTGTTTGCTATCTTATGATATAAAAAAATCAAACAAATAACCAAAAATAAAATAAAAAAGTCAGTTTATGTAAAAAACAAATATTACTCCTATTTATTGAAATGGCAGCAATATAGTTTGATAATGAAGAACAAAAATATTTAGTAAAATAATAAGTAAAGAGAATTTATAAAATACCTACATGTTTTTGTAATTCTTATCAATTGACTATGTTCAAACATTGCAATAACGTTATATATATTTTTAACTGTGAATTTATTCGTTGTGCTCGGATTATTCTCCTTTCTGTGTATATATGTAATAATATGATGCAAGGGCTTGTTAGCCGGTTAATTTTTAAACCTTAATCAGCGCAAGTAGGTACTTGTATGTAGGTACATAAGGAGCGTTTTGTAAAAGGTTTAGCTCTACCTTGACCTCAAAACACCAATTTCCTTACAGAGCTAAATAATAAGGGGTTTGAATCAATAAACCGGGTTATAGAGGTTTTTTAGAAATATTTCTTCAATGTTCACAGCTCCCAATTTTTGTCCGCACTGTGCGTGACCTACAATTCCACGGTTTTGTCTTTAACCGGTTTATATAGGTTTATGAAACGTTCTCATATCAGATACCTTTTATGAAAACATCTAAAACTTACTAACCGGTATTTTTTAAACCGGTTTCTAGGCTTGATTTATGCTTTTATGTAGTCTACTTTAGTTTGAATTATGTTGACAAATTATGTACATACTTAACGGCAAATTATCACATAAAATAAGTTTGTTATTTGCACTTCTTTTATAGGCCACTTGAAGGATTTATGAGTGTATTAAATCTTGTTGTCATCTTTCCTTTTCTAATCGTTGCATTACTCTCATATTAAGTTTCGATTAAAATGTCAACGTGTCAGGTTGACCCAAGATTTACCGCAATTAAAAAAACAAAATTAAGAAAAGTATTATCACGTCGATTTCCGAACGTTTTGACTTTCCAGTTATTACAATATACAAGTTTAAGTTTAAGTTTAAGACGAGATGGGTAGTGATACTAATCGTTACATTTTGCCAAATTCATAACAATTCCCCCCTTTTTTTAGCGATAACCTGAACCAATAGTTTTACGTTTTCATCCGAAGCAAGCACACACGGGCACTGGATATCGATCTGCTAATGAAATCTGGATATTCGGGATAACCTCGAAAAATCGAAAAAATCGATCGCCTCAGTAGTCTAGTGGTCCGGTGTCGGAGTTGACCACATGAGATTCTGGTTTCGTTTCTATGTCGGGCAATTCAAAAATGTGTTCCGCCAGTTTTCTGACAAAACAACGGTGCCAGGGATTGAAAAAAGGGACCGGTTGGCGATAGACTGGCCACTTATCACATTGTGGGACCAAGTATCTTCGACTATCATGTGCACTTGTTATAAACCTATCTATCTCTTCGGGGATATGGGCGTGAGAAACATTAAATTAATAAAAATAAACATTACTCACACTACATTAATGTGACATACATAATAATATACACACATGTACACTTACTATTTTCTTTACTGCTAAACTTCAAAGTCGAACTTTTTTTATATAGGTATTATAAGTAAGCAAACAAGCAGATGGGTCTCCTGATAGAAAGAGTCAACCATCGCCTAATAGACACCAAAGGTGTTAATGGTGCGTTGCTATCTTGTGGCGAGGTCTTCGCCGCATGCATAAGTTTACCGGCTACCTTACCCTCCAAACCGTAACACGACAGTGACAAGCACTGACGTCGTTGCGGCAGGAATAGGTAAGGCAGTGCTACCAGACCCGGGCGAGACAATGCAGAACTCTACCACCTAGTAGCCACAATGTTAGTGACTCGTTTAGCCAATCGGTCGCCTTTTACGACCGGCATGACAGAACGGCAGTTGGTCTATTCTTCAAAGGAGCCCAGAACCAACACGGGGAAAAATGGGGACTAACAAGGGGAAACTTAAAAGCTATTTTATTGTTAAGTCTATTGATCAAACTTTGGTTTTAAACATTTACTACATCAGAGCGCACATCGTCATGTGTGCGTCATGTCATGGGTTTTCCGCGGATACCCGCGCCTTTTCCAAACATAATTGTAACTTATCCATCAACATAGAATACCTCTTTCGCTGAACTTAGCATATTTTTTGTGGTCTAACATAAGAAGATCAAAATTAGATGTGCTAATTCAGGTTAACCTACCTGTGTGTAAAATTTTTTCTGCATTTCTCAGCAACATAAAATTTAAGTGTCATAAATTTCATACTTTATCGTTCGCGTAATTGTCCTAAAAAGGGATCCAAAGTTATTCTTTTTCTTCACGTATTATTATACGGCCTGTTAGGTAAGTCGACCTAAACCTTGAAGCTGGTAATAAGGTATATGATTCTTATTTCAACTAAATAAAAAAAATAGGCAGTATTTACGTAACTACCTATTTATCTATGCGGGTTACTTGCGCGAACGTGTTGGTGCGTATGAATTATGAATTTATTAGATAATTAGGTTAAATTTTAAGGGTATGTTTTTTTATTTATTTGAAATGAGAATAAAATACCTTATTACACCCTTCAAGGTTTAGGTCGACTAACCTAACAGGCCGTATAAGGGGGGGGGGGGGGTTGTCAAAAACTAGCAAAAATAATCTTACGTAATAAATGAATGGTTCCATTACACTGGCAGCGATTGCATCGTCTTCCAAATCTCATCTTTAACTTTTTGTCGCGGTATTAGTTATGTTTTTATGATCATCTTTTACTATGCTCGTTAACAGTAAGAATAACTATTTAAAATAAGCTGCAAAAAACATGAGAACACTGAAGATTAATTACTTAAATATCCGTACTAATCTATCTTCGGTGACCTCATGTGGTGTATCTATATTAATATTGTAAATGCGAAAGTTTTGATATTTGGACGTATGGATGGATGTTTGTTACTAAATAAAGTATTTTCACACCCGTATCCCCGAAGAGGTACAACCGGTGCACCCACGTTTAGCCGAAGATACTTAAGACCAATTGCGCTTACGTTCTCTTAGCTTAGGACAATCCTAAATAATATGCTGTCACATTCTTTTCATTTAAGACAAGAAGTGACAGACACAGTGTCCTCAGCTAAGACAAGCCTATCGCCAGCCAATCACTTGTTCAATCCCGAGCAGCGTTGTTTTTATCAGAAAACTGAAAAAAACACATTTTTTGATATGCCCGGGAATAAAACCCGAGACCTCATGTGGTTAACACCGACACAGGATAACTAGACCACAGTGGCGAAACTTGTTACTCAATCATGAAAAAACCGCTTTGCAGCATGCAGCATGCAGCATGAAAAAACCGATTTAGATGAAATTTGGCACACAAGTAGAAGACATGTATAGCACATAGAATACTTTTTATCTCGGATTCTAAGGCACACTTAGAAGAATATACGATATGCTATTCTGCTAGGCAGTTCGTATAAGGCACGAAATAAAGAAAACAACGGAATTGGCAAGTACAAACATTTGTATCAGGACCGCGATCGCCACACTCACACATAAAATAAGCATTATTGCATATAAACTACTAATGCAAACATTGTTTCATTGGTCGTTTTCATTTTAAACAGCAATAATCCGAAACACACAAACAGAACATTTAAAAATATACCAAACTGCGTTACAATTAATTTTATTTTGCTACAAAAAAAAAAGAGTATTTACGTCATTTTGTAGTCTATTCAAAATAGACTCATCTATTTGTACAATAGTGAAACTTAAGATCGTAATAGTTTCGCTATTCTACAATAGATGGCAGCATTGATTTTCCGTAGTTTTCAGTTGATCATATTTGAGTAGAGAACTTTCTAGAACGATATACGTAATGACTGTCATTACGTATATCTTTCTATAAAAATTAGGTCAACCTAAAATGAACTTTATATGTAGCTTGACTTTCTATTATATCATTAGAGATTATATTAAATCAGGAATTTAATTAAAATAAAATGAAAATTGTACTTTCGAATGATATGAAATATCTCCATTTTTAATCATCTGTATTCTACTATCATTTCTGCATTCAAGGATGGCACAATACGGCATAATTCGGTGTATAATAGATTTTCGCACGACGACTATCTCCTAATGATATGGTAAGTATCACTAAGGTAATTTAGAGTAAAACCGCATAATAGTGACGCACGCGGCACGCCCACTCTTCACTTCCCCTTGTTTTCTTTATTTCGTGGTATAAGGCACAGACCACATGAATACTTTTAGACACGGCGTCGGGAACGAAACATGTCGTCGCACATATGAGCAAACGCTCCTATCACTGTCAAAAGTGTCATTCATTTGTAGATATATTATATTGTGAGAAAATAAAAACAAACCATATTGTACTATTTTATCGTACCAAATGAGATAACAAGGTTTATAAATTACCATTGGAATGATTTTAATGTATCGGCAAGTATTATAACTCTGTATTTCTGTGTATGAATGTGTGCCACGCCTGACTACTAAGAAATTGCCTTCAAAGGCGTATCTAATTAATCCGTGGTATAAGGCCATCATGGCTACTAGATGGTAGAGCTCCGCAACATCAAACCCGGGTCTGATACCACCACCTAACCTATTCCTGCCGCAATAGCGCCAATGCTTGATATTGTCGTGTTCTGGTTTAGAGGTCAAAGTAGCCGATAGGCTTACACATGTAACATTGCCATATACCCAAGCGAGACGTCGCAGAAGACTACCAGCTAGTAATCACGATGGTGGTGACACGTATAACCAATAGTTCGCCTTTTACGACCTGCCTGGCAGAACGGCATTTGGTCTATTCTTCAAAGGAGCCCAAATCAGCACGGGGTAAATTTTTTCTTCAAAAGAGGCCAAAATATTACGGCAAAAAGATTAGCCACAGTTGTATGGTATACAACATTAAGAATTAACATTTGTTACTGTACCTAATATTTTACCGACCGACGTGTAAACGATTATCGAGTATTTCTCGCGATCACGCGACGTCGCCACGGGTATATCCGCATAAAAACTTCTTCAAACATATTTTATATGCTGATCGAAACTTTTAAAGCCTTCTAAGCTATGATAGCTTTCCTTTAAAATTCATTAAATTTACTAATACCTTGATTTTGTTGCTCTCAGATCTGCCAATTATGAACATAAAGTAGGAAGGTGGCTTGATGATAAAGGAGTGTGTCGAAAGTTTTCCTTTAATTTAAATTTATTATGATATTTATATTATATACCAAAAAATTAATTTTACATTTATCTTTTCAGCAAGCGGTATTTTCAGCTGACGAAAAAAACGCAGGTTATCATGTATTATCGTTACGTATGTATAATAATATCGTTGGAATTGGATAAAATTTTAGTATGACGACTTATTTAGGCGTCCAAGCACATTTTTGTGATATATATTTCTGGCTTTGGGCGTTTATTGAATATATTTCAATATTCATTTTGTATAAATAATTGTTGACTAACACCCATATTATAAGCAATTAATTTGCTTATTTTTTTTTTTTTGTTGTTTGTAATTAGTCCAACAATATTGTTATTATTACATATTGATTGGTATCCATGTGGCGGGATGGCAATGCCACAAGTTTAAGTCTACCACCACCTACCTTACCCTCCAAACCGGAGCACAATAATGACAATTAACGATTTTCGGCAAGAATAGGTAAGGAAGTGATACCATATACCCGGACGAGACGTTGTGGAACTGAGTGCTAAGTGTGAGTTTTTCTTTTCGCATTCGATCGTGAGCGCGTTTGGAGTTTACTAGGAATTTGTATGTGATTTGTACAGCGCCACCTAGTGGTAAACGTCAGAAACCAGAAAACGCGCTCACGATCGAATGCGAAAAGAAAAACTCACACTTAGCATTCGGTACCACCTAGTAATCACGATGGTAGTGACACGTATAGCCAATCGGTCGCCTCTTAGGACCTGCCTGGCAGAACGGCAGTTGGTCAAAGGAGCCCGGACCAACACGAGGCCTGGGCTTACAAAATTAACTGTCACTATGTGTATCTAGTTGTATTTAGCAACTCAACATTCTTTTCCATTCCAGTTAATCTCCATGACATGCAAAAAGTCTAATGATACTAATTAGCACATAGACTCTTCAGTAGACATCCATAACCTAAATTATTACGATTATAAATTCAAATTATCTCAGTACTTCACACATTCCTTCAAGCACAATTACACAATCCGCTAAGTTATAAAATAACAGCAGACGAATAAAAAATTTAATTACATTTTACGCCATAAAATTCATTAATTCTGAATATATGCAGTTATTTACATATATTATTATCGTAAATATAGAAGCAATATTTGAGCAATTACTCTAAGCATTTTTAAAACTACTTACGTACTTGAAATCTCATCTAAATATTTTGTCTAAAAGTTCTCTAATGTGCGACAATCAACTTTTTGCCTTGCACGATTACTCTGTAAAATAAAATGCCAGCAGGGATTTTCTCTAACCGATACGGCTTAGAGACTTTTGAGAAAATAATTAGTCTCATCCACAATCTGCCTGCTTACATACCTTGGAAGGATGGTAATCACAGAACAAATATAAAGATAGTAATAGCCGGTAAAAAATTAAAATGTTACTAGCTGGTACAACTTAAAACGTGTCAGCAATTGGCCGCCCCTTTGGTCGTGTGGTAAGCGAACCTAACTACGAATCGAGGGGCTCAGGTTCGATTCCCAACAGGGACAAGCATTTGTATGATGAGCATAAATGTTTGTATTTCTGGGTTTGGGTGTTTATTATGTAGTATTTATACACGTATGTCTATGTATCAGTATCGTTGACTAACACTAATATATAATACAATAATAATAATACAAGCAAATAATTTGCTTATTTTGGTGTTCGTGTAATTTGTCCAGCAATATTATATATCTCAAAGAAAATCAATATGTGGTCGCTCCATTTTATCCATCCGATAGAAACATGACCATAATTCAGTAGTTATAGTTCGTATTCAGTTGTTTAACGTTTTATGCACAAATACACTAATTTCAGCTAAGATGCAAATGGATTAATAATTTGAATCGCCGCAAGTTTGACACGGACTGGCCTTCACATTAACTTAAATGACTGGTCTTGTTCCCTCTCAAATTCAGAATGACTACAATACATTGCTCTCCCAGTCAGGTTTGGCAACCGTACATTACCGCCAAAATAATTCAGCCAATCACGCTAGACCATAAATCATGTTGGCCAACACAAGGAAGTTACATTCTACCCGGAATGTTCACACGCGCTTCAAAATCGTTCCGAAGAGTACCACAACATGGGTGGAGTGTGTCTCTTTCTAATAAATAAAGCGCCAATCGCCATATATAGTTGCAGCCATGCGTAGTTTGCAAATTACTACTAAGTAATTCTACTAATTTGAGAAACAGTTTTTGCATTGCATAAATAATTACGTAATAATTAAAATAAGCACATTTTAGAACTCACTGTGTTAATTACAATACATTTTATGCTAATGTATTTATCGACGTGTATGAATAAAAGGCATTTAACGATTACCGAATATATGAAAATCTACCATCAGATAGTTTTATTTACACTGGCAATTGCAAGAAAGGGACAACATCCACTCTTGCCATTGTATTGCTCAGAACGTTTTTCCCCTCTGTTAAGTAAGAAACAAATGTCAACTTTATTTGCAAAGACATAAAGTATATTTTTATTTTTCAAATATTGCTTCGTTGTAATTCCAATTATATAAGTTCCTTGGTTGAAACTAAAAATAGGAGTTTCTGTCTGCTTAATAATTATTATTAGACGATTCAAGTCTAGAATCGAATTTAGGTTAAAAAAGATATTTATAAATGTCATCGGAATAGCTGGATCAAGCATATCTTATTATCGGACGCAGATTGAATACGTGACATATTTTCGTTCCGAAGACAACAAGGAATTCAATCTTATATATAATTTTGATTACTAGCGATTGCCTTGTGGACGAAATTCGACCTTATACTAATCAATAAAATCTTTTTTAAAATTGACAATCGACTTTAGCCGTAAATCTCTCAACATCCACTCTTGTCGTTGTCTTGCTCAGAACTTTTTTCTCCTCTGTTAAGTAAGAAACTAATGTCAACTTTATTAGTAACGAAATAAAGTACATTTTTATTTTTCAAATATTGCTTCGTAATAATTCCAGTTATCGTATATAAGTTCCTTGGGCCAACATAACGAACTGAATAAGTTAGCAAATCACTCACATATTGTATCAACGTAACCAACCAGTCAAGTTAGTGCATCATTGATATTGACCAATTATAATCAACTAGAATTCCACATATATAAATTTTATAAAACCTGAAATTTTCGCCAACCCAGGTAAAAACGATCAAAGATTATGAAATTTGCACGATAGTTACTTTGACAGCTAACAGGTAACAAAAGTATGAAAAATAGTACAATTTCATTAAAGTATAAAACTCAGTTTTTAATATTGGAGGATCGGTAGAGTTTACGAAGATCGGCAGCACGCGGTTATCCTGCCCTTGTATAAAGGCAAGAGTTCACGTATAAACTGCAATAGCTATATAGCCATTAGTTCGATCAGTTTAGCAAAGGTGTATGGAAAAATCATTGAAAGGCGGATGTAAGAAAAGCCCAAAGGAATGTTGTGGGAGACACAAAGAAGTTTTAGGTCTAGAAGACAATGTACGGATCAAGTTTTCTTACTTCGCAATATCGTAGAAATGCATCTGAGCTTGGACCAGAAGGTTTTCTGCGGTTTTGTGGATAGAGTTGCGCGAAAGATATTTTGGGACACTTTTCCCAGTAAATGGATAGATGGGCCTCAGCTGCGTTCTATGCAATCCATATACTTATTGGAATTACTAATCATGTATGCGGTGGATAGCAACATTTTGCCTTGGTTCGATGTCAATCTGGATTGTGATGTCAGTTCGCTTGTTTATCCCATATCTGGATAGGTGTCTCCAAAGATTAAGGTTATTGAATGTTGAAATTCATGCTTTTGAAGAGTGTATGCAGGACATACAATGAATGGAGCGTTAGAGATTACTCAAAAGTACATTATTAAGTCAGGGTGCCCGTCTTGTCCTGCGTAATCATGTACTTATACTAAGGCATGGAAGTGAAAGTTGGGTATGTCAGAAAGGGTATAAAAGTAGAAATAAGATCGCTGCGAAAATTTGTGGTGTATCACTCGCAGACCGGGTTCGTAATATTGAAGTGAGAGAATGGTTAGGCCTGGAACAAAATGTCGATGTAAAAATGAGAAAAAGATCCGTTCATTTCCGTTCCTCCATTATTAGTTCGAAAATGTAGAAAGAATTGTACTGCCCTGCCAATTTAGTTGACCGTCAGTGCATTTTGGATGTAATAGAGAAAATTGCTCTCAAAAATTTGCACCTTTATTTTTTACCGCTATAAAAAATCTATTAAAGACATGGAAAAAATGTTGATCTATCCAAATATTTTGTAGCGTCAAACATAAAGATTCAAATCTTTGGGCGCGATTTTTTCTGATGCAACCGAAATTCACTTACGGTCGATTAAATTAACAGGGTAGTGTAGATGAAAGGTTAACAAAAGTTATACAATGCGAATGTGGAAGAACGTAAGTACCGTCTGCCTATCCTGTAAGCGATCTGGCGTAAAGATATATATGTATGTATGTACTGTTTCATTATTCCTCCCATTTTCACATCAAGTTTTTACTGGATGTATAATTGAGAGGAAAGAAGAAGTTGTTACTTGATGTGAAGTTGGGAGTGTAACGGTTATTAGCGCTACATTACCAAAAACATATTGACAGATGTCACCCTATATAAACTTGCCTAGAGCCTGTGGCTGTTCTTAGGTTGCATTCTGTAATACTTGATCATTCAATTACTATAATAATATTACTAATATTACTATATATTACTATAATTATACTAGGTTGTAGAACTCTCCAGAAAATTTGCATGGATCTGCGTCATTGCATTATTTATCGCTGTCTCTCCAAGTAATTTATTTAAAATAAAAATATCCCTACAACGTTCCAATAATGTCTTTGTTAAACATCCGAGAAATCCGTCTTACTTGCAATCCTACACTATCTTATTATGTAGTGTATCTGCTGGTAGAGAATCAGGCAATTAGTGACTAAATATGCAACGGTTCGCCGAGCTAGATAAATAGACCAAACTTCATACCTTGATTAACATTTACCAGTTAGCAACTTTAGTATTGCAGTAGATGTGTTGTGGCGTCGGATATAGTGTTCTTAACATACTTTACTATAAATATAGCAAAGCTATAAATTATATTACTTTATTTAGGCCTATAGTAAACTAGATATAATATCTTTATTACATCCGTAGGTTTAAATATCTGCATCCTGTGCAATGTCATCAATCGAATTTAACAGTTATATAAATTTAAATATAATAATCTAAATGCCTCTCTTATAATATTAATACCTAATTAAATACAGGTATAATTAAAATAAACTTGTTTAAACGCGCTATCAAATATTTAACATAGATATTAGCCACGAGCCACTGATTAGATATGACCTAAGAAATTACACTTTGAGAAAATATTACAATTTTATTATGGAATGTAAGACCAGAAGCACAATCTTATTGCAAGTGTTTCAGTAACAACCTTAAAGAAATAAAAAAGACGTTGTTTCACCAGCGAACTACTTAAAAGAAACCGTATCTTCACGCCTGTATTCCCGAAGGGGTAGGCAGAGGTACAACAAGTGCACCCACGATTAGCCGAAGATACTTGGTCCCACAAATGTGATAGGTGGCAAGCCTATCGCCAATCGGGCACTTTGCAATCCCGGGCAACTTTGTATTTATCAGAAAACTGAAAAAACTAAAAAAGAAATCCCCAAAAATAGCCGAAATTGAGACAGAAAATTAATTATTTTAAAACTAAGTCACTTTAAAATAGACACTTCGCCATACGAGCATCATTTTTGCTTCGGTATTTGATATATCATAAGATAGCAAACAAGGAGATGGCTCTTCTAATGAAAGAGATAACCATCGCCAACATAAACAAAAGATGTTAATGGTGACTTGCTATTCTTTTGGGCCTTGATGCTACATGCATAAGTTTACCGGCTTCCTTACCCACCCTCCAAACTGGAATATGACATAGACAAACGCTGACGCTATTGCGGCAGGAATAAGTAAGGCGATGGTACCAGACCCGGGCGAGATTATGCAGAACTCTACTACCTAATAGCTGCGATGGTAGGAAGACTCGCATTACTCGCAAGCTAATCGTTCGACTCTGATACAGCCTGACAGAACGGCAGATATCGGATAACGGCAGAGCTCGGCTGAGAATCTATTCTTCAAATGATAATTTTATATTCTTCTTTTTATATCCATGGGAATTGCAGGCGGCTTCACTGTTCATTTAAAATCATTACTCTCTTTTGTAACATTTTATGTAATATTACTTTAAATATCTTCGATATGGCAAGATCATAAATTTTAAAATTAATTACATCGTTAAACTTATTTTCTCAAAACTTTCTACAATATAATTTATTAATTTGGTTCTATTAATAAAACTCAATTCGACCTTCACACGCGCCTATCAAAGTATTTAAATCTGCGTAAAGATTCTATCGATTATAACCTGTAACCTTAGTAAAGATAGTCCAGCGATGATACAATAACGAAATAGATATTTATGAATACAATAAAAACCATAAACATATAACAATAACATATAACAATATTTTGATAGTAACAACCTCAATAGAATAAATCTGTCTAGGAATTATCATTTAAATTTACTTTCTGAAAATATTTTATTGTATTAATACAGATGCAAGTATTTTATATACCAAAAAATCACACAACCACCAACCATATTAACATACATATTACTATCATACATATTATCATACATATTACGGCCCGTCACGTGCTTCGCTACGTATCGCCATTTATTGAATTCATTCGAATAAAAATGATGTTTTCAAATCGGTTCGGTATATGACGAGGTCTATGCTAGCAAACAAGCAAACATAAAATTACCAAATCGAAAAGATCTTCCTTTTAGATGCCGTTTGGAAAAATTATTTGAAACCAGTTTTTTAGTTAAGAAATGTCAATAGTGGTTGAAAGCATACCTCTTCAACAGAGTCTGCCAATTTTTATTATTTACGTAGTGTTATACTTTATTATTTTTCAATTCTGTACATTACAATCACTAATTAAAGATATGCAGTTTCTGGTTTTCTAAAATCCATATTTGCATGTACTTATCTAACTATTACAATAATCATCTTAAAGCAACCCATAGGCTGTATATGCATATATATTTTTTATAACTTTTAAATGTATAATTTTTAAACATTTTACAGGGAAAACGTTTTATAGCGACAATATTTCGCTGTACTACGGCCTAAAGTGAAACTCGAACTAGAATATAAACGATATTGTCTAAGCCACAGCAAAGACGGCAACTACGAATATTTTTACTGCCTTAGTCGTTTAACCGGCTTGTAGTTTAATGATGCATCTTTAATGATATTTAATAAATTTGTTGTATCTATCTATTTAAGTAAACATATTATGAAAACATGACATAGTATACATCCATACATACATACGTACATACACACACATATATATATATATATATATATATATATATATATATATATATATATACATACATACAGCATGCACGTGTACGTGTAAGCTGTGGTTTTGATTTTCGGGAAACCGTCCCTGGTTTACCGAAAGTCATAGATTTGGACCACAGAATACTTAGAAACTACCAGAAGTCAATGTTACATACAAGTAATATTCGAGCATAGCACACATAGACATCTCTCACGGACGCGATATCTCGGACTGGTGCGGAACAAACTGTACCGAACCATTCCGAGATATCGCGTCCGTGAGAAGTGTCTATGTGTGCGTTGCTCGAATATCACATGTATGTAGATTGACTACTGTTAGTCAGTATACTGTGTTTGGACCATGATTCTGATATGAAAACCGCTGGAAATTTGTATGGGACATTTTTGATATTTTTGATGATTTTTAGAGTTCCGTACCTAAAAGATAAAAACGGGACCGTATTAGTAAGCATTCGCTGTCTGTCTGTCCGTCTGTCTGTCTGTCACCAGACTGTACCTCATAAACCGTGATAGCTAGGAAGCTGAAATTTTCACAAAATTATGTATTTCCATTGCCGCTATGACTAAAAGTACTAAAAATAAAAATATGAAAATATTAGGGGGAGTCCCCATACAATAAACGTGTTTTTTCGTATTTTTTTGCTCAATATTAATAACGATAACAAATAGACGCTTAAAATGTTCACAGTATATTAAGTTGTATATTACCTTTCAAAATAATGAATTAAATAAAAACAAAGTAAATATTAAACTAAGCTCCCATACAACAAACGTAATTTTTAAGCAATTTTTTTTTACTCAATATTAATAAACAGGTAGAAACTTGAATAGGGATGGTACGGAACCTCTTGTGCGCGAGTCCGACTCGCACTTGGCCAGTTTTTTACCTTAATTTTGTATTATTTGATTTATTGAAATAGTGGTTTTTCCATAAAAAAATGTAAAATTAAAGGAAATAAGTAATATATTGTGTGTAATATATAATAGTATAAACGACTGGGGCGTAATGATTCGGAGCAACATACGCTTTACATTGCGTGGCGTGATATTTTCATGCGAAGCAAACAAAAAATCAAAACTTTCCTCTTTATAATAATTTTAGTTCAGACAAAACTTTAAACATCTTTTGCTATATTTGTTTACCAACACTAAATGCAGGTGTCGTTACGCATGATTTGTTATCGTTTACGATACCATTGTCGTGAGTCCGTGTAGTACTAGATTGTCAGTGGCTAGATTACAATTTCATCACTGACCTGGCACAGTACTGGTTTATTATTGAATGAATTACAACTTATTTCGTTGTAACGTAGCATCTAGGAAACAATATATAGCGTGTATAAAAATTCATTCGTATTTATGACGTACTTACTCATTACATATATTAACCAAAAACCTATTTATTTTTGTTAAATAAGGTAGATTTATAATAAAAATTTCGCGTTTTAAAAATTAAAATGAAATTTATCGCCTAAACGCTGTGGACTGTCATGGCGTCCTAATAACGTGATACCGTGGTAATATCTACATTACATATTCTGTGATGAAATGACACCAAGATGACGTTTTTCTAGATTTTCGCATAGTGTCACGTGACCTAATGTCAATTTTTGCCGAATTCATATCTTAAAAATATTATTAATCCTTATCTTTTATAACCAATATTTTAGTTTTTGTTATCTCCATATCATAATTAATCATTAAAAAACTACATAATATGGAAGCTGATTGTGATATTCAGTCTGATTTATCCCTAGTTAACACAAGCCTATTTACTGTGTCTAAACCAAGGGTCGGCAACCTGCGGATCGCCACATGCCACTTTGCCACGAGCCACATGCAGCTCTTTGGATGTGAAGCTGCGGCTCTTTAGTTCCATACGCAAATATTATTTATTTTATAAAAAAAAAAAAACATTTAAAAAATTCTACTTGAGTAACCTACATAAAAAAATTGTAAAAAAAAAACACTGCTTACATATAAATAAATAGATATTTCTCTTGTGAATAAATATATTGTTTTTTTTTTCAGTAAACTTAATTAATGCAAGTACTATTTATTGTAGACAAGAAAAATTTGTAGCTCTTTAAAAACTTTATAATTTTGTAAATTGTACTTTTTGACTCTTCCGATTCAAAAGGTTGCCGACCCCTGGTCTAAAGTATTGAGTTCCTTGTTTTTTTATTTGTGTATGGCTTAAAAACAATATTCCGAAGACATTGTGCTAATTAAATGAATTCCGTTTCTACTCTCTCTATATATTATTACAAGTTGACACTCTGTATATATTATTACAAGTTGTGATATTTGATATGTCTCACAATAATTATAAACAGAAGTCTTTATTCAACCAACTGAATAAGACAAATAATAATTAAAGTGAAGATTGATCTAACGTTGAATCGTGAAACTAACGATTAACAAATTACACGCTCTTTTCGATATCGAGTTAGTATGAGTATATCACGAACTTTCTATTTTTTTTAATAAATATCGTGAACCGATCATCTCGACCTTTAAATATAAATCTATAAGTGAGAGTCTGTTATTAAGAATTATTAGCAATTTTTAAAGTCTAAAACTCCATGTATCTTCAAATATTATGTTGATCATTATTGCAAAATCGCGTTCATTTAAATGTTATTAAATAACATTATACTATGCCTATTGTGTCATACCCAATCAAAGGCCTTCGCTAAGCCCAAACTAACTGCCAAAGCCTCCCTTGTTCTCCACAGCCTCCGCCCATTTATTATTATTGGTAAAGAATATTGTAATTAGTGATTAAGAAGAAAAATATGTAATACAAACTTTCTTAAAATTATATTTTGTAAAAAATGTACGAATTCAAAGTTTTTATTTTATTTTTACTTTAAATCATAATCGCGAATGTCACAAAAAAATTACCAAATATTTTTGTTAAAACCGCTAACGTTTAGACTCTTGGTCAAGATTTATAAGTAAATACCGCGAATGTGCATTATATAAAATGTATAAACCAGTTATTTGATTGTTACTTAAGCAACAGAATATGATATTATTAATATTATTTAACAATAATCAAACTGTTAATAACGTATACATTAGATACAATTCGGTTTATATCTATCCTGAAAAGTTACCCAATTTCACTTTCGCGGTAATGAATGCCGAAACACGATTTGACATAAAACATTGAAAATTTTTCTTAAATTTTAATGCATAACTATTTGTTATATATTTAAATATGTATTAATATTGTTGACTAAAACCCATATTATTATTTATTTTATCTAACAATGTTATTATTATATAGACAAGGGGGTTATAATTTTTTATTATTATTTTATTTATTAAAATATATTCAATAAACATTTAAACCCAATACAAATATTTCAGCTCATCACACGAAATGTTTGTATTGGGCTTGGATGTTTATTGAATATATTTTAATATTTGTAATTATAATACATATGTATTATATTGTTGACTAACATCCATGTTATTATTTAATTTCACTAACACTATTATTACACATATCTTCACGCCAGATCCCTTACGGGGTAGGCAGAGAGAACCGAGTGCCATACATCACGATCCTTGCAGGCTTGTCTCGCTTCCTCCACATTCATCACTCTCTTCATACACACACGCCGGTTGCGAAGACTCTTGACACCACCTTCGGACAGTACTCGATCAATCTGATCGTGGTATGTCAGTCTTGGTCACTACTATTAACACTATTATTAATTTTAACACTATTATTAATTTTAACACTATTATTAATTTAAAGATAAAGGGGGTATACAAAAACCCGGACGGGACGCTGCAGAATTTTACCACCTGTTAGTCGTGGTGGTAGTGACACATATGTATAACCAATTGTTCGCCATTTGCAAACTGCCTTGCAGAATGGCAGGCGATCCATTCAAAGAGTGCCGCAAACCAACACAGGGAAACATACAAAAGCTTGTGTATGTGTATGCGTATGTGTACATCAAACTGGATTTATTTGGATGTTTGGTACTTATACAGAAAATATATGTCCAAAAACGCGGGATGTTTTAACAAGGTAATATTATCAATATATTAATTAATATAATATGTAAAACAAAAACGTTGTACTACTATTTAAAAAAATACGCGAAAGGTGGATTATGGCGGACTCTACACACGCGCCGTAAAAGCCGCGAACCGTGAATTAGTCGCGCAGCACGCTAGTGGCATTCCCCGTCTGCTGGCGGTATTTTGGTCCGCTTCAAAGGATTTTCGAAGCTTAAACAAAACGCGAATGTATCCACACTTGTGCTGTATCAGTTGTATGCGAGACGTCCATCCACCATCTTCTTCTCTACCATTTCGTTATTACTTGCTTTTTATATTTTGTAAACGCATAATTGTAATACGCTAAAGCGCACAGTATCAAAACAGTAGCTACAGTAACTACCATCTTCATTTTAGTCTAATGCGCGAACGTAAATGCTAAAGGTTGCGAATGAAGAGGGCTATATTTTTCTCGATTTGTCCACGCGTGAATCATGGCCGCGAATCATAGCCGGGTTTCTATCCGATCCTGATGATCCCATCACAATATACGCTACACAATTCACACGTACACTCCCAAGTCCCCGCCAGCGACGACTCGGCCCACTGTTTCAGCCTGCCAATACTCGAGACTCCGTTCAAGAGCCATTAACCCTGATGCCACTTACTCTCCTAACAATCGTCAAGATTCTGCCTTACGCCTAGATCCGGTCTCACAGGAGACACCCTTAGGGCGGGCTCTTAGCCCACTTAATTTAAACTCTGGCTGAGCACTTTGCTCTCCGAAACGCCCGGCTCCGCAGTAGCGGTCATTTGGACCAACTGCTTAAGTCCATTTCGAAAAGAAACAAAGGGTTCGTGGGCGAGTGTAGAGCCTGCATATGAAATTTGGCCTAGGTAAAGTTAACATTATGGAGGATGCCAAAAACCTAATATTTTTAAATATTAGGTTTAGATTAATATATTATTAATTAATTATTATTAATAAATTAATTAATAATATATAATATATAGAATATATTAATAATTAATATATTCTATTCCTGCCGCAATAGCGTCAGTGCTTGTCGCTGTCGTGTTCCGGTTTGGAGGGTAAGGTAGCCGGTAAACTTATGCATGTGGCATTAGATCTCGCCACAAGATAGCAACGCACCATTAACATCTTTGGTGTCTATAGGCGATGGTTGACTCTTTCCATCAGGAGACCCATCTGCTTGTTTGCTATCTTATGATATAAAATAAAATAAATAAAATTATACATTAGAAATATATTAAATTAATAAAAATAAACACAAGATACATTGTTGTGACATACATGATAATATACGCACGTGTATACTATTTTCTTTACGGGTAAAGTCTGTTTTCAAACTAAAAAGAGATTTTATTGTTTTTAGTCCATGTGCGGATTTAGATCACAGGGCAATTGTTAGTTTGAGTAATTTCACTAGTTCTAATATGTAATCTATATCTATACTTATATTACAAAGAGGAAATTTTGACTTTTTTTAAAATACTCAACCGATTTTAAAAATTCTTTCACCTTTAGAAAGCTACATTATCCAACTAAGACATAAAATAAACAAAGGGAAGTATTGATTTTGCTAACACGGTAGTAATATGCTAGTAACTTTATAATTGCAAAGTTTGTGTTACTTTTTACGCTGGGTTTACTTTAAAAACAATAAAAACATGCTTTTGAAAAAAATGGAAACAAAAATTGAAAAATCCAGTGGAAACCGCTGGATTTTCCAAAAATAACAGCAAGATCTTTTAACATCCTCTATATATATATAATTTTTTCCTTTTTCTGCAAGGCAGATATATATATATAATTTGTTCCTTTGTTATAATAAGTGTATATTTGTTTCATAGTGTATAATTTTTGCTTGTTTTGTGTGATGTGCATCTAAAATGAACGTATTTTTATTCTTAAACTAATCTCTTTTCTTTACTTGTTCTACGAAAAAAATGTCTCGGCATAAATACATTTATTTACATATGTTATATTATACATTTATATATTTCAGTGTAATAAAAATTTTAATGTCCATTATCATTTTACGTTTTTCTTATCTTAACCTAATTATAAGGAATTTCTGTAAGCATTTCTAACATATTTATTTTCTAACCGGTTGACTGTTTTAATTTTGAGTTAATTTAATTAATGACAATCATGTTACAATATTAACATATACTTTAATATTATGTGATAACAAAAGCTTCCCTCGTAGTAAGAAATAACTAACACCTATAATATGTAATTAAAAATAATTATAGTACCTTCAAGCCCGAATTCCCGAATAGAAAGGCAGAGGTACAAGAAGTGCACCCACGCTTAGCCGAAGATACGTAGGTTCACATCATCACCGGGCACTTATCCAATCCCGGGCAACGTTGTTTTTATTAGAAAATTAAAAAGCAACACGTTTTTATTTGTCTAACGCGGAATCGAACCCGTGACCTATAAAGTCATGATACCGACAATGGACCACTATACCAGAGAGGCGATTAAAAAAGGCGAGGGGAAAAATAATTACACCTGGACAAATAACACGAATCGAACTAACCTTCAAGTAAACAACTACTTGTGATCTAGGCGTCAGTGAACAACACTAGTACATAGAAATTAATATATAGGAACAGAAATATATTATAAACACCCAAACCCATAATTATAAACATTAATACTCAACACATTATGTTACCTGACGGGAATTGATCCCGTGTCATTGATTGTGTAGGCAGAATCGCTTACCACTGGACTAAGGGGAAGCTCAAAAGGTGCTTGCAGGGCGGAGTTATAAGGAGTTACTAGAGTAAGTAGCAGGGGTGTAAAATCACACGCGCAGACAAATATTTATCTTCTGCCCGAGAATACAAGGATTATGCGCTAATCTTTTTTTATATCATAAGATAGCAAAACAAGCAGATTGTCTCCTGATGGGAAGAGTTAACTTACTTACTAGATCACTAAACACCAAAGATGTTAATGGTGCGTTGCTGTCTTGTGGTGAGGTCTAATGTTACATGCATAAGTTTATCGGTTACCTTACCTTCCGAACCGGAACAAGACAGTGACAAACACTGACGCTATTGCGACAGTAATAGGTAAGACGGTGGAACCAGACCTTTCTAATCGCTTGTCTTTTTTTACATCATAAGATAGCAAACAAGCAGAGGTCTGCTGATGGGATGAGTTAACCTTCTTACTAGATCAAAATGCCAACTTCTCGAAATGTCAACAAGACGCAAAACGCCAACTTCGCAAAACGCCAATTTCGCAAAACGCCAACATCGCATAATATCAACTTCGTAAAATGCCAACTTCGCTTAATGACAACTTCTCAAAACGTCAACTTCGCAGAATGACAACTTCGCGAAATGACAACTTCGCAAAATGTCTACTTTTTCAATAAGTCAATATTAAAAATTTGTCATAGAGATTGTCGAGGTAACATCGCGTAATTCAGCCTTTTAGGGTTTGATTTTTGAAAATACCCCGAATCATCGACTATATGAAAAATTTCATCAAAACCGTTTTGTTGGCTTAGCCTTGAAAGTATAGTTGTCAAACAGATAGACAGCTAATTTTCACATTTACAATAGTAGTATGAATGTTTCACAAGACTTTATTCTTTTTAGTTTCAAAAATTTCGTAGCTTTTTTCGTATTTATATATTTCTATGTTGACTATAGTCCGTACATTGTAGCATTGTGCGGGTACACGAAAGATGTTAATGGTGCGTTGCTATCTTATGGTGAGGACTGATGCCACATGCATAAGTTTATCGGCTATCTTACCCTCCAAACCTGAACACGACAGTAAAAAACATTGACGCCATTGCGGCAAGAATAGATAAGGCGGTGGAACCAGACCCGGATGAGACAATGCAGAACTCTACCACCTAATACGTATTAATGTGTTTCATTGCATTTCCGATCCGGTAGTAGCTGTCCTCGTATTGGTCCGAGCCCTCTTTGAAGAACAAAGCAAATGTCAATGTTCCAGGCATTTCATTCGAGAGTACCGCAACGTCTCGACTTATTTTTCTTTTCGAGTCTACACGACCGCGGGATAACATCGCCTTACCTATTCCTGTCGCAACAGCGTCAATGCTTATCACTGTCGTGTTTCAGTTTAGAAAGTGAGGTAGCCGGTATACTTATGCATGTGGCTTTACCATCCTGCTACCTGGATAGCAAGGTACCATTAACATATTTGGGGTCTATAGGCGATGGTTGACTTTTTCCATTAGGAGACTGATCAGGAGACAAGAAAACCATCGCCTACTAACTAGCCGATAGAGCTTTGCGAGGCTTCGTCTACGTTTGCTACTGCCATTTTATCTATTCTTGTAGTGTAGCCAGTAAATTCATGATGTATTAACAACATCTCGCCACATAGATAGCTACGCACCATTAACATCTATAGTGTCTACGGCGATTGTTGTATCTTTCTATCAGGAGAGCCATCAGCTTGTTTGCTATTTTAAGATGTATTTTTTTTAAATACATAGCATATATTTATACTGCGTTGTATTTAAGGCTTTCCTGTAATATATAGTAATTCCTGCTATTATTCCATGATAATGCGTTTATAAGATAATCTAAAATCTAAACAAAAGTAGTACGTAATTTCCCGACACGCTCCGAAGTGCACGCATTAAAGCTTAACTGCTTTTTGTGATGTCTTCATCACTTTTTACTGTATATTATAGTGACTTCCTCCTTCATTTACATTATAAAGTCAAGCGTCTTTATTTTTACCTGGTTGGAAAACTTCGCAATATGAGCTATTTCATATGATCAATGAAAATGACACCCAGCGCCTCAATGCCTACAAATTTTCGACAATAATTTCATTACAGTCAATTTAATGGTCTGGACGTTGTAGCTATTCATTAAATAAGAGTAGCCTAACATTGATTTTTATATACCTACTAGCTGATCCGGCAAACGTTCTTTTGCCATACAAATTACTTGAATTGAATATTTTGGTGGGGTACTTGAGAAGGGTTATTATATACTCACCTGTCAACGAAATATTAACATATTTAAAACTAGCAAGCCCGAAAAACGTTGTTTTTTTTGTATATAAATTACTTGTATTGAATATTTTGCTAGGGTACTTGAGAGGGGGGGGGGGGGGGTTAATTGTGGTAAAAATAAAAATTATCCTTTCTTTTAAGTTAGATCAAACATTAGATATCTAAAAAATTTCATTGAAATCGGTTCAGTAGTTTCGAAGTCCTTCGCGGACAAACAACGTGACACATAATTTATATATATTAAGATTCTTTTTATAGAAGAGGAAGCAAACGAGCAAGAAGTGGAACTAATGGTAAGTGATCACCGCCGCCCATGGACATCCGCAATACCAAAGGTCTTGCAGTTACGTTGCTGGTTAAGATTGTACCTAATAAAGAAACAATGATTTTGATATCCGTTTATAAAAGTTGGCAACACCAGTCTTAGCGATAGCTTTACCTACTTAAAGTCAATGATGCCAAAGTCAATTGCCATTTTCGTGTTTCATTCTAAAGAATAAAGTATAACTTGCGAAATAAGAACAAAAGTAAAAGGCTTATTTTCATAATAATAACAATCCAGAGAGGCCATTATTTGAATATATAACATATTTACATACGCGTTGAGCTATAAGCATTATACGCATCCGTGTTTGCGTAACAGACAATTTATCACAAAATATATAATCATCGGTTAATTAATCAAGTCTATGTAATACCATCTTAAGACGTAATCTTCAACCAATTCACACAGTTGGCTATTAACTTCATTATTTTAGAACATCACGTAAAAGCGAGAGAAAGCTAAATAGGTCACTACGCACTACTATCGTGAGAAGTAAGTAAAGATCTGCCACCTCTCGCCTTGCCACCACCATCACATTGCCTGCTTATAGTTTGATAGTCAACTTTGTCCAGAAAAACCCATCTGCTTATTTACATGATAGGTATAAGAAACAAATCGCACTGCCGCGCCAAATCTGTATAATAGTAATTTAATAATTTATACTGACTTCAAATATCATCTTTACTCATATCTCAAAAAGTACTGAACTGATTTTGATGAAAATTAGACTGTTTCCTAAATTGGAATATACCTAATTTAAGTCAAAAAGAATTATCTCGATATACCTTTTAGTTCCCGAGAAATTTGTGGACAAACATACAAACTTACAAACAAACATAAAATTAAGAAATTTACTCAAATACTATCCAATTCCAACAATATTACATATAAGGCGCTTTACAACCGGTGAGGCAGGCCGGTGTGGCCAATTTAATCGCGAACGAAGTACAAAGAGAATTCTATAATACCAAGACCAACGCACGAAGATGGCAAAAAGACTGAGCCGCAGGTGCCCAGTGAACACCAGCGCGCGGCGTATCTGTAGTGAAGGCAGCCGCAGGCATCTGCAGGCAAACGCGGTCTTTATTACTTCGCGGTCAAAAACAACTGCTGCGGCCCACCGTTTGTAGAGCATCTTACATGTCAAACTGATAACCTACTTTTTCATCGGTTTATAAAATAAAAATCAATTACCACAAATATTTGTCCACGCTTCTCACTCACTCTCAAGAAAAAGGTAAAGCGGCGCTCTAAACCCGAGCAAGACGTAACAGAATTCCTAATACAGTAGTCGTGACATGTAGCTCGTGAAAAGCGGCCTAAGGCCAAACCTTAGGCCGCTTTTTACGAGCTGCCAGGTAAATATTATCTATATCTATATTAATATTATGTGAAAGTTTCGATGTTTGGATGGATGGATGTTTGTTACTCAATCACGCAAAAATCACTAAGCGGAACGTAATGAAATTAGCATATAGATGATGAGCTACAATAGCATATAGGCTACATTTTATTCCAGAAAAAATTAAATGATCCCACGGGACTCGCTAAAAACTTTTATAATTGAGCAGGCTGCACGCTGCAGCTAGTATTATATTTGCAAATATTATATTTTAAAATATAAAAACATGGAAATTTAATCTATCTTAAAAAGCGTTGAGTAATGAAAACACATATGAACACACACGCACACAAATACACACATAACTTACGTATCTATAATAATGAGATTGCCTATCCATCTGAGATTATCGCTATTGTCTGTATGCCACAGAATCCTCAATATTTTAATGTAGAACTTATTCATCAATCACAGTTACATAAACTATGATTCCACGAGCACATTAACATCTTGTATGTACATCATCAAGTCGCAAATGATCATAGACAAAAAACGGCCTCTCGACGGAACAAGAAAATATGTCGATGATTCTGATTGCCCTTACTAGAAAGTGAATATTAAGCAAATGTGTATAATGATGATAAAATATCGTTTCTTCTTAATTGGTTATTTATACAGATTCATCCAACACCTAAATTGATACATCGATGAGTTATCGATTAATTTGAATGAATTAATGGCGGTATAAGTGGAGAAAGATACAAAGTTTTAAATGTAGAAATTTTACAAATAAATATGTTTACGTAAAATCCCTTACAGGATAGGCAGTTTAATAGAAGATGTGCAACACTTGCTAATGGAATGTGTAAAGAATCACACGGCAAGGCAAAACTTTCTTATTAACCAGAATTTAAATATTTATGACGTGGGTTTGATACAAACAATTTTAGCAAACCCAGCTTCAAAACCAGCCAAGGGTCTATACGACCTAATTCAAAATAGCAGCAGTTAAGCAATTTGTGTTAAGATAGATTTGTTACGATGGGATGGACATATCCGAAAGGATAAAATCCCAAATGAAAGATTTAAAAAAAAAAAAAAAAGGATAGGCAGTTTACCGAGGTAATAATGGGTGTATTCGAGTTTAACTTGTCTGACTTAGCCTGTCTGTCTGTATATCAAACTTACACCTGTCATAGTAAACAAAATTTGTCTATGTTTAGCCGGTTTCGATACATTTTGTATCTTTAGCTGTCAAAAACTATAGAAAAACTGTCAGAATTATGCAAAGGCGCCATATATTACAAAGTAAAATGGCAATATTGGATTATGTCTTACATCTATAGAGTGTCCTGGTAATGTCTTAATTAAGTCATCTGTCAATTTTGTTAGAAGTCTGAGTTTAGACATTCGTTTTGAATACGCCCAATATCATGGTTCAGACAGATTTGCCTTATATTATCCACATTCTCAACTCTCTTCATACAAATACACCGATTTCAGAGCCTCTTGCCATCACCCTCAGACAGCACTTGAACAATTTGATCGTGTTTTACTTTTATATTGTTAGATAGCAAACAAGCAGATCGCTCTCATGTGAAAAAGAAATCATCACCTATAGACACCAAAATTTTTAATGGTGCGTTGCTATCCATGTAGCGGGATGACAGCGTCACATGCATATACCGGCTACCTTAGAAACCGGAACACGACAATGACAAGTACTGACGCTATTGCGACAGAAATAGGTAAGCGGTTGGTACCAAATACCCGGATGAAACGTTGCGGAACTCCACCACTTAGTAGACACGGTTGTAGTAACATGTATATAGCCAATCTGTTACCTTTTAATACCTGTCTGGCAGAAAGGCAGTTGGTCTATTCTTTAAAGGAGCCCAGAGCGAGACCAGAAGAGCCGTTTGGGTCTTGCCACCACTTCCGGACAGCCCTCGACCAATTTGATCGTGATATATCAGTTTAGTCTCTCCTGAAATTTTCAACCGCTCTGTTAGTCGAGTGGTTGGTTAACAAGCCTTACTACGCAATCGATAGGGCTCGGGTTCGATTCCCGACAAGGAGAAGTATACGTGTGATAACCGTAAATGTTTGTGTTTCTGGATTTGATTGTTTATTAAATATATTTCAGTATTTATAAATTATGTAATTCTATATATTAGTATTGTTGACTAACACCCATATTACAAGCATATAATTTGCTTAATTTTTGGGCTTGATGAATTTTTGTAATTTGTCAGTTATGTACCTATATCCACATGCGGTTTCAATATCTGTTTCTCAATCTTTCACCTACCTATGTTTCTACATGTCGCAATTAACAAATTATATTCTATCTCGTTTTTACACCGATACTTTATTTCAAATCCAACCTTATCATTAGTAGATAAGGTTGAGTTTGCAAGAAAGTGTTACGACTGCGATCTTTGTCAAATTTCTAAACTAAGATCTCGATCGAAATTATATGAGAAATTTGTGGTGTATGATTTTTCATATCACTCTTTTCGACCACGTCAAGCTTGTCTTTATCTTGTATTGTCTTATTTTGCTAACGAAAGGCCTTTTTCATTTACATCGATACTTTTTTTGGCCTAAGCTCTCGCTCACTTCAATATTATTAACCCGTAGGCGTATCATCTAACGTTTGCAATTCGCCAGCGATCAGCGATGACTCTTAAACATAATGAAAAAAATCATCAAAAACGTCGCCAATTGCTTGCTGGTCTCTAGATGCATTTTTTGCAATATCACAGCATCAAAACTAATCAAGCGACAACGACTACCACTAATGTACAAGGCTGTTATGTGTCTTGCAATAACTAAACAATCACGATAATTTCGCATTGCGAGTTACGTGATCACCCCGCCGGTCCGTGAGTGTAACGACTTACGACACATATTTTCCGTAGGGAACTTATCTCGACCGCGTTGATTCTACTTTCATGCCCTTTCTGACATATCCAACTCTCACTTCCATAAAATAGTTTCGAAATAATCATAATATATCATACCTTCATAGTTAAAAATGAGAATCTATATATTTTTGACTGCCCTGTTAGTTGAGGGGTTAGCGAACCTGACTACCCTATCGACGGGGCTCGGGTTCAATCACCGGCGGGTACAAGCATTTGTGTGATGAGCATAAATTCAAAAAAAAATATATATAAATCTATTCCAGTATATATATATATATATATATATATATATATATATATATATATATATATATATATATATATATATATATATATATATATATATATATATATATATATATACTGGAATAGATATATATATATATTTTTTGAATTTATGCTATTATATATTTCTATGTATTGGTGTCGATGACTAACACCCATAACAAAAGCAAATAATTTGCTTACTTTGGGGCTTAGAGGAATAACGCGTTATTATTCTATGCTTTGGGGTTAGGATCAGTCAGTGTAATTTGTCTCGTGAATATTTATTATTATTATTTATTAGTAAGTAAAGGAAAAATTTTGTACCCCTTTTTAAAACAAATGGTCGAACGCCGGAGTATGTATAGCTAAAGTTTGACATTGCAGACACAGAACAATAATTACATGATTACGGAGGACTGCAGAAACCTAATACTTTTTTCTTTTTTATGGCATGGGCATTAACAACTACCACTTGTCAAGTTTAAAACCTAATACTTTTAAATAAAATACGTTAGAAATACATTAAATTAATAAAAATAAATATTACACACCTTAGTGTGTTTTTTTTATGTTAATTGGATAGGCAAACTGGCAAACGTGCCACCTGATGGTAAGTGGTCGACGTCGCCAATGAACATATACTAGTTTACCTGGAATTAGCCCAGATGACTCCTTTAAGCGTTGCCTATCCTGAGACATAAGATTAATGTCTCGGTGCCAGGAAGTACACTGCCTGTCTTATCCTTCTCTCCGAAACACAGCAAAGCTGTTTCGCGGGAGAAAAAAGCAAGATGGTGGTACCCATGCAGCCGGGAGCGCGGCACAGCCAGCGCATCCGTCCCACCGGGAACGTGAATCGTGACATACACAATAATATACACACATGAATATTATTTGGCTAAAGTCAGTTGTCAAAATCAAAGAGATTTGATTGTTTAGCCGAATTTCGGCCCTAGGCGATCTGTGGTAAGATTTATAAATGGCTATCTCGCCAACTATAATAAAAATAAACCAGTGAGTCGTCTTTAGCAGTTAACGCTACCCACCCGCAACGATCCGTGACACTATTTATGTATTTTAACAATGTAATGTAATGTAATTTAAAGGGCTCACACTTAAATGTCTAGGAAATGTTTGTAATGTATGCAAGTTCTACGAAGTTTTGACGCCCTCAAAACAATGAAACAATTCTATTGATTGAGCATCACGTGTTCACTTCCCGGTTGAATGAATGTGTTCTCACAACTCGAGAGAATTCGCCGGAGCGTTTCCTTGCATGTTATTTAATGACATACCGCAAAAACTATATTCTAAGGTAAAATTCTCCTTTTCAGGGTTCCATGTTATCTATATATTAATACGTGAAGAGAAAATTTTGTACCCTTTTTTAAGATAATTGCGTGAAAGATGGAGTAAGAAATTTGGCACTGTTAAAGTGTATATATTGCGTTGCGGAGCAGTGCAGAAACTTAATATTTTTAAATAAAATGCATTAGAAATATATCAAATTAATAAAAATAAACCTTACACACACTACATGTGAATTATATGATATTATACACACATGTGTACAAATCTGTTTTCGGCTAAAATCCGTTGTCAAACTTAAAAGAGTTTTTACTGTTTAGTCTATGGTCGAATGTCAGTCACAGGCGATTGCTATAATATAGTAAAACTAGCTGCAGTGTGCAGCCCGCTGCATTCCAAAAGTTTTTGGCGAATCCCTCGGGATCGCCTAATTTTTCCTATGTGCTATTCCAGGTCATCGTCCACCTGTGTGTTAAATTTCATACAAATCCATTTAGTAGTTTTTGTGTGATTGAGTAACAAACATCCATCCATCCATACATCCAAACATTCGCATTTATAATAATAACTAGCTGCAGCGTGCAGCCCACTGCACTATAAAAGTTTTTGGTGAATCCCGCGGGATCATCTAATTTTCCAGGATAAATAGTAGCCTATGTGCTATTCCAGGTCATCAGCTACTTGTATGCCAAATTTCATTCGAATCTGTTTAGTAGTTTTTGCGTGATTGAGTAACAAACATCCATCCAAACATCCGTCTAAACATCCGTCCAAACATCCATCCAAACATCCATCCACACATCCAAACTTTCGCATTTATAATATTAATATAGATATAGATAATATATAATATAGATAGAAACGTGCAAAAGTTATTAGGATAGCAAACAAATGGTTTTCTTTGTGACATATATCTGAAAGTTGTCTATACTGCCATTAATTATAAATTAAAAGATTCTTATAAATCTATAGCTATAACCACAGTAATCATAATAACCTATCGTTTAAGAAATATCATTGCAGTATTAGCGTAAATGTAACGTCTTTTAAATAGCGATTGCTATTTAAAAGACGTTACGTTTACAATATACAAATAAATTATGAATACCTAGTTTATCAAGTTATTAGCCTATTCGGTTCAGATCATTAGGTCCAGGGCTTGAATACCAGGTTAAGCAAAACGAGTTACTGGAGTTTTTATTTTATTTTTATGTCTCAGGAGTAGCCCAGTTGGTGGCGGTGCGTTAACACTCCGTGCTAAGCACATATCTATAACCGTTGTTCTCAATCCATACTAATATCCATAGTAATATTATAAATGCGAAAGTAACTCTGTCTGTCTGTCTGTTTGTTACGCTTTCACGGCCAAACCACTGAACCAATTTGGATAAAATTTGGTACAAATATAGTTTGAGACCCAAGAAAGGACATAGGATAGTTGTTATCCCGGAAATCCTACGGGAACGGGAACTATACGGGTTTTTATTTTAGAATTTTTTCCACGCGAATGAAGTCGCGGGCACAGCTAGTTGATAATAAATGATAATAATTTAAGATAGTAAATGCGGCGATGGAGATTAATACCCGTCTTGCCTCCAAAAAAATTGGTGATTTATAGTTAGGTAATCTTCTTCTCTAGTTTCTATTGATACTTCACTTATGCTGTTTGGAAAGCGACGTGATAATATTTATTTATCTCATTCTAGCGACCTGCCCGCGGTTTCACCCGCGTAGCTTTTGTTCCCGTGGTAATATCGGAAAGGTTTATTTATTAAAACCTTCCTCGAGAATCAATCTATCTATTAAAAAAACCGCATCAAAATCCGTGGCGTAGTTTTAACGATTTATGCATACATAGGGACAGACAGAAAAAGCGACTTTGTTTTATACTATGTAGTAATATATAACAGCTGTGAATGTTTGAATGCTTATTACTTGACTACGCAAAACCGCTGGTTCGATTTGGATTAAATTTGGCACTTAGGTAGATGATGTCCTAGAATATGACATAAGATCTTTTTATGCCGGTAACAAATACATAAATACATAAAAATTTATATTTAGAATATAGAGGTACATGAAGAGAGTTCAGAAATATTTTTTTTTAAATTACGGAACCCACATTAGTGAAGCCACGGCATACTCGCTCTTAGCGGATTTTTTCCTGCTTAATATAGTCTGAAGGGTCCTTTTTATACACAATTGAACTTCGTGATTAGCTAATAATTTGCATGTAAGAATAAATTAACCAGTTCATCGGCATAGCATAACAATTAAACTGGCTTAGTCAACTATGTAAGTTTTCATGGAAAGGTCATAAAGTTCCTTTAACCTACAACTCTACTGTCTACACTATTAATAAGAGATGCCATTGCATTTACCTTCTGCTGCATTTTTATATCTTAGGATAACAAATGAAAAAAAACATTGCAAAATCCGATAATACGTGCGTGTCGGGCCACGTACAATGTAGGGTTCACACGCAAAATTGCCCATCACAGTAATACGGACTAAGAAGAGGGCTTTTATTGCTTTATACTATGAATATATAATCTATTTAACGCCGGTTTACCACTTATAAAAACCTCTCCAAGTACATTTTACAAGTTCATCGACTATTACTCAAAAACTTGTAAATCCTTCAAAGCTTTGATAGTTTTTCTTAGTTAGATAGTTTTTCATTATATTTGATACTACCGTGAATTTTTTCGCACCCCCAAAACCAAACATTTAGCTGGCAGAGCGGGAAGTGTCCCCCCTTGAAAAATTATCATTTTAAATCTCAATATTTCTCAAGCGAGTCCCTTGATCAAAAATTTGTGTTCACAAACCTGCAATTTTTTTTAAAAACCTATTCAACGTTACCCCACACTATAACACGAGAAAAAAATAAGATCCCCACTTTACATATAGAGTAGCTACCCTAACTAAAATATTTTTCTAGATTTTATATTACGACTTTATTGCCGTGATTGATATTGTTATGTACTCAGGTTCGTACTTGTAAGAAAACACCACTTATATTAAATCCGTGTATTTACGATACACACAATACACAAGACAACACAATGTAATACTGAAATACACTTTACACACTATTCACTCACTGTACTATCTCTGACTACACAATAAAACACTTCTCGCTTCGCACTGATCACTTGATGTATCGCTCTCGATAAAAACTGCCTTATGTTTGTCAACACCTCTCTATTTATAGCCAAGGTAAATTCCTAACTGGATCCAGAAAAATCTAAATGTATCGGGAAACAATGAATCACTTCTTATCGTAAACATGTAATTGAGCGACTTCAAAATCTTTGTATAAGGTTCATATTTGGTCTGCGCAAATATGACCACGTTTCCGAATTTCGTGCCAAGCTCAAGTGGTTGCCTATTCATCTTCGTCGGAATACTCATATTCTCGCACAGCTATACTCCACTCTCTATGATCTGAAATCTCCATCTTATTTGACAAAAAGATTCATTTTCCGTGACAACCAGCACAAATATCTTAGATCGGCTGATAATCGTTCCCTGTTAGTGCCAACGCAGAACACTATATATTACAGTCGTTCCTTTACCTCACAAGCTGTTACGCTTTGGAACTCACTTCCAGTAGATATCAGAAAGGCGCCAAGTTTAAACTCTTTCAAAAGTATGGTCAAACGTCACTTTCTATGTACCTAGTAATTTTGTTTAATTTTTCTTATTTAGGTTTATGTATTACCACTGTTTTATTTGCGATTTTTGTTTTGTTTTGCTTTTCTGTGTAACTGTAACCGGATGTTACTTTTATTATTATTATTTTTATTTAAGAGCAAAAAAACTACAAATTATCTTGTGGTTAGCACCATTTTTTCTAGTATATTGTTATCCGTATTATAAAGGTTGTCTGGAAGAGATCACTTTATTAGTGATAAGATCGCCTTTGTGTATCTTAGTTGTATTATTTTTATGTTGTAACTTTTAATGTTGTCATATATTTTGGTGCACAATAAAGAGTTATTGTATTGTATTGTATTGTATTGTATTGTATTGAGTCATAAATCCTAGTACACGCTACTTTCAACCTTATGCCATATCCCACAAAGTCCATTATGGCATAGCCCAGGTCAACTATTTGTTTGTCAATAGGAGTAGCTATCTCTATCTTTTATTTCTAAATAGTTAGCGCGCGCGCGCTCCAATTCTACACGCATCTAGATTATTCGTAACAATATGTATATTGTATATTCATGCCAAAATTGTAGCTTTCTAGTACAAAGGGTCTCTAAGTTATAATGTGGACGGACGGGCGGACGGACTGACGTAGCGAAACTATAAAGGTTTCTTGTTTACTTCGAAACCTTAAATTATAATTAAACGACTCTAAATTAGATAGTCACATTAAATAGAAAACAATCCTGTGACATACTGAAGCTATTAAATAAATGGTACCGGTACACTGAGTATTTTGAACGTAATCGTGGTATATCCATACATACAGTTATCTGCAGATGGTCTACGAATTTTTTAAATCAGTTTTTTATATATTATTTTTGACATATATAGCTATTAATTGTGTTTTTGACATACATAGCTATTAAGAGTATTAAATGTGTTTGAATTGTGTTATTAAATATGGTTATGATATAAATAATTACCATATTAACCATATTGTTAATAAATATAGTTAAAATATGGTCTCGCACGGGTATTTGGCACCACCGCCTTACCTATTCCTGCCGCAATAGCGTTAATGCTAGTCATTGTCGTGTTCGTGTTTAGAGAGTAAGATAGACGGGAGAATTATGCATGTGACATTGTCATCTCGCCACGCGGATAGCAACTCACCATTACTATCTTTGGTGTCTATAGGCGATGCTTTTTATTTCCATCAGGAGAGCCATTTGCTTGTTTGCTATCTCATGATATATAAAGAAAACTGTTTATAACGGTACACTACTATTATTTTTTTTATATTATAAGATAGCAAACAAGCAGATGGGTCTCCTGATGGAAATAGTCAACCATCGCCTATAGTAACCAAAGGTGTTAATGGTGCATTGCTATCTTGTGGCGAGGTCTAATGCCACATGCATAAGTTTACCGGCTACCTTACCCTCCAAACCGGAACACGACAGTGACCAGCACTGACGCTATTGCGGCAGGAATAGGTAAGGCGGTGGTACCAGACAAGGGCGAGACAATGCAGAATTCTACCACCTAGTAGCCACGATGGTAGTGACTCGATAGCCAATCGGTCGCCTTTTACGACCTGCCTGGCAGAACGGCAGTTGGCCCATTCTACAAAGGAGGCCGGGACCAACACGGTAAGATATTATATTATATATTAGTAAAATATGAATACAATAGATATTGCCCGTGTTGGTCCCGGGCTCCTTTGATGAATAGGCCACCTGCCGTTCTGGCGTCATCGATCAAAACGGCACATACACATTGTAAATAAATAAAAAATTATACCTAAAAATAAATTCTTTGTATGAACAATACAAAAATACTTTTGCCCCGACCTTATATATATATTATTACTAGCTGTTGCCCACGACTTCGTCCACATGGACTTCGTTTACTCTGCACAGGTGATAGCGTGATAATACCGCGGACATACATACAGACAAACGGACAAACGGACAAACAGACAAACAGACAAACAGACAAACAGACAAACAGACAAACAGACAAACAGACAAACAGACAAACAGACAAACAGACAAACAGACAAACAGACAAACAGACAAACAGACAAACAGACAAACAGACAAACAGACAAACAGACAAACAGACAAACAGACAAACATACAAACAGACAAACAGACAAACAGACAAACAGACAAACAGACAAACAGACAAACAGACAAACAGACAAACAGACAAACAGACAAACAGACAAACAGACAAACAGACAAACAGACAAACAGACAAACAGACAAACAGACAAACAGACAAACAGACAAACAGACAAACAGACAAACAGACAAACAGACAAACAGACAAACAGACAAACAGACAAACAGACAAACAGACAAACAGACAAACAGACAAACAGACAAACAGACAAACAGACAAACAGACAAACAGACAAACAGACAAACAGACAAACAGACAAACAGACAAACAGACAAACAGACAAACAGACAAACAGACAAACAGACAAACAGACAAACAGACAAACAGACAAACAGACAAACAGACAAACAGACAAACAGACAAACAGACAAACAGACAAACAGACAAACAGACAAACAGACAAACAGACAAACAGACAAACAGACAAACAGACAAACAGACAAACAGACAAACAGACAAACAGACAAACAGACAAACAGACAAACAGACAAACAGACAAACAGACAAACAGACAAACAGACAAACAGACAAACAGACAAACAGACAAACAGACAAACAGACAAACAGACAAACAGACAAACAGACAAACAGACAAACAGACAAACAGACAAACAGACAAACAGACAAACAGCAAACAGACAAACAGACAAACAGACAAACAGACAAACAGACAAACAGACAAACAGACAAACCGACAAACAGACAAACAGACAAACAGACTAACAGACAAACAGACTAACAGACAAACAGACAAACAGACAAACAGACAAACAGACAGACGGACAGACGGACAGACGGACGGACGGACGGTCTGTTAATACGCTTTCACGGCTAAACCGCTGAACCGATTTGGATAAAATTTGGTACAAATATAGTTTGAGACCCAAGAAAGGACATAGGATAGTTCTTATCCCGGAAATCCCACGGGAACGGGAACTATGCGGGTTTTTATTTTAAAAAAAATTCCACGCGAACGAAGTCGCGGGCACAGCTAGTATATTATACTTTTCAGCTTGCTTCCTAATTTTTTCTCGTTATTACTTGGGTTTGACTACTTGAGAATGCCATTATGAGCAAAGTCGTCCGTTATACTGTAATTGTGCAAAAATTTAAATAAATAACCAGACTCTTTGTTGAACACTATAATGCATCATTTATATATTCGATGTCTCTAAACGAGAGATCTCATAATATCATGAATGTTGTCATCAGAAGAACTGTTTAATTTATTCAATGCATGACTGGTAATAAGCTTAGGTACTCTTTGGACGCCTAATAAAACATCTCTTTCACCCTCCTTACCACGTGTTGGTCCGGGCTCACTTTGAAGAATAGACCAGCTACAGTTCTGCTAGGCAGTTCGTAAAAGGCTATGCGAGTCACTACCATCGTGGCTACTATGTGGTAGAGTTTTGCATTGTTTCGCCCGGGTCTGTTACCACAGTCTTACCAATGTATTTTTACGCAATAGCGTCAGTGCTTTTTCACTGCGGAGTTTCGGTTTGAAGGGTAATAATGTAGCCGGTAAACTTACACGTAACATCCTTGGTGTCTATAGCCGATGGTTGTCTCTTACATAAGGAGAGCCATGTGCCTGTTTACTATCTCTTGTAATCTCATCTCATCTCATAAAAAAGCCATGAAAAATAAATAGACTCGTCATGTACAAGCATTTTTAACACCTGTTTCACGGCTGGTATAACGTGGGACGCAATACAAATAATAAGATATTATAATAAGGTATTGCATCCCACGTTATGATAAGTTTAACGCTTAACAGCACGCTTATTATTGCTTTTTAAACCGACGTTCCAAAATGGAGCAGGTTGACTATATTTGCGGACACAACTGCGTCATATATGCATGGAGATGCTTAATTTTTATTTTATTTCAGACAGTACAATTATTGTAGATCAGATTTAAGAATTTCAGAGATCTAGCAGGTAAATATCATTTGTTGCAATTTTATTGTGTTTATATGCGTTATAGGGGAACTCGAGAGGAAATTTGACACTTGAGAATTGTAGATCGGATTTAAGAATTTCAGAGATCTAGGAGGTAAATATCATTTGTTGCAATTTCATTGTGTTTATATGCGTTATAGGGGAGCTCGAGATGAGATTTGGCACTTGAGATTTCACTCGCATACTCTTGAGGCTTACCACCAAATATAACCCCTTTATATAGAACCGAGCATCCAGGGCAGTAGAAAAATAAAATTTAAATAATTTCGACCTGTAAAAATTGTCACATTGTATTTTTTTCATAATTCTTACATAGCTTTCTTTAAAATGAAAGAAAATTCATCTGAGCTCGAGAATGTCAAGACAACGTTTTCTTTGCAAGAATTGACCCTACCACCATCCAAAGCGTCAAATCAAAAAAAAAAACTTGAATGATAGTTCCCTAAGGCAAATATTACTCTTTACCATTCAAGCCTATTTTTTTATAAAATCAGCAATGAAGCGTAACCGTAACGCAGCCAAAGTTTGGTTTCTATAGACTTAAGAATTTCCAAGAAATATCTTCATAGGTACTCGTAGTACTTATCCTAAATTAGTAACATAATCAATAAAATATAAGCGAAATAGTAAATATGATGGCTTAAGGGCAGCAAAGTTGATTAAACCTTTAATTTCTATTCAAAATCTTTCATGCTATTTGAAAAACTAGTTATAGCGTGTTCGATCAAAGAGAACTAACTACGTTTTTACTAATTTTTTTTCTAATTTTGAGAAACGTTGTTTTCAAAAAAAGAAATTTACATCTCTTTAAATATCTAGGGACATTAACTCAATAAATATATACCAACTTGTGTTTATGGGCATCAATCTTTTTGTTATACATTATGTTAACTTTTAATGAAATATGTGTAGAGAAAGCTTAGGAAAAAGTTAATTAAATGTTACCGGTTATAAGAAATTAATCGACTTATTTTTTCCAATGCATAAACTTATGGTAAAAGATTTGTTATTTTTTTTATTCCTTTCTATTAATCTTAAAAACATCGTAACAAAAAATATTACTTGGCTTAAATTTTTTTAAGTTTTCACCATCACAAGATCAGTTCTAAAATTCTCGTTGGCAAAGTGGTCAGTTGCTTCGGCTGAAACCATGGAATTCGGATTTCAATCACCGGCTTGGGCAAAAAAATTAGGGGTTTTTCATGACTAGTAAAATATCAGTAGCAGGACAATGTTTGCTGATGATTCGGTTTGCCCAGTATTGGTCCAGGCTGGGATACGTTTAAAACGCATAATGTTTTTTCCCTAATTTACTTTGTCATAATGAATATAGCATAAAATGTAGTGTCATTATATAATTTAAGCATAATCTTTTTTTTTGCGAAATGTGTTTTAAGCATAACAATCTATTGTACTACATTTAATTCGACTATTGATGATACGCATAATAGTCTTTTTTTTTCGGAATGTCTCAATTGCTGTTAGCCTTATGGGCTGTTACAGCTTCACCGGTCGCGGGGGCGAGCAGAGTGCTCAGCCAGAATTTAAAGGTGTAGGGCTGTACGCCCTCCACCCTAAGGGTGTCTCCTGTGAGACCGAACCTCGGCTTAGGGTGGGGTCGTGATTTGCGATGAGAGGGCTAGTGGCATTGTTTTGTCCGTCCGCCGAACCTTGCCCTTGGGCTCGGTTCGCCGAAGGGCGAAACAGGGGTCCTCGTCGCCGCCGGCGGCGACGGTGTCGCGAATGTAGGTGTGTAGTGTCATCATGTAAACCGTTGGCCAGAGTTATCGGGTCATCGGGATCGGTAAGAAACATAATAGTCTTTAGACATTTTTTTATTTTTCCTAATGTTATCTTATCATAAAAACACATGGCATAAGCCCCCCGCCACAAAGAAACAAAGCTATCCAATGCTACAGTTGAAGTAGGTTAGTTAGGTTCTTTTTAGATCCCACACCCAGAAATAGACGTCCCCGTCGACTTGGTCCAACCCCACTTGCTACGGGAATAGTATGCTGCTACAATACAGTCTGCTATTTGGTCTTGCTATTTATGCAATGCTGCTACAGTCTGCTATCCACCTATTTCTTGCATTTTAATTAGGACTTTTAAGTGTATGCCGTTGATCATTATGTTTATGTATTGTTATGCTTTCCTCAATGTGTGCCTTTAAACATTATGCTATGTTATCTTTATGCTACATAGGGTTATGCTAGTAAAAATTATACAAAAACAGTTATGCGTTTAGTTGTTATGGTAAATTATCATTAGTTGTAAAAACGTGATGCCAACTTAAAATAGTACAAAAATTGTTATACTACTAAATATAGACCCGTCCAGGCTACCTTTGAAAAATATACCATCTGCCGTTCTGCTAGGCAGCCCGTAACAGAAGAACGATTGGCCATGTGAGTTACTTCCATCGTGGCTACTATGTGGTAAGGTTCCGCATTGTCTCACCTGGACTGGTACCATCACCTTACCTTTTCCTGTCGCAATAGCGTCAGTGATTGCCACTATCGTGTACCGTTTTGAAGAGTAATTTAGCCGATAAACTTATGCATATGGCATTAAGACTCTGCCACAAAGGTAGCGCACCATTAACATTTTCGGTGTCTATAAGCGAAGGTTTCCTCTTTCCAGCAGAAGAGCCATTTGGTTATTTGCTATCTTATTAGTTATTATATAAAACAAATATAGGAATTATTGACTATACAAATAATTGCATTACTACGTCAATTCAATTCACGTAGTATTTAGAACAGATCCGCAATAAAAAATAATTAATATATTTTTTTCTAGGTTATCTTTCTAAGTGAATATAATGTATGATTACTTCATGTTTTGTACCTATTATTTAATATAAAATAATACAAATTAATATTAATAAACATAACGTAGTAACTTTATCGTCGTAGTGCTGGAATTCAGTAAGTTATATTTTTGGCTAAAATGTGTTACTGGTGCAAAAACATCTTTGAACACACTATGAAGGCTAAAAATTGGTTTTTAAAGGTGGTTTTTCACTAATCTTAGAATTATAGAATTTATTTAGCTCACTTAGCATATATAGTCTGATTTAAACGTATTCGAAAATGAACTATGACACTTAAGTAGTTCCCCTTTTACTTATATTCAACAAAAAAAATTTTAAATCGCATTGGATCCGCGGCGGATGCTCTCCTGATGGAAAGAGAAATATTCGCTCATAGTCACGAAAGACGTTAATGGTGTAGCCACGACGGTATTGCCACATGCATAAGTCTACCAGCAACCTTAGCCTCCAAATCGAAACATAATAATGACAAGTATTGGCGCTATTCTGGCAAGATTAGATAAAGCGGTGGTACAATGTACCCAGGGGAGACGTAAATTGTGGAAATCAATCACCTAAATGTTACGATAGTAGTGACACGAATACCTAATCATTTGCCTTTTACGAACTGCCCGGCAGAATAGCAGATGGTCTCTTCTTCAAAGGAAACCCGGTAACCGTAGAAGTTGTATTACATCAGAAAACTATGTGTCTACAATTTTACGACAATATACGAAGGAAATCCATCAAATAAAACATTTTGCTTTATATGGAATGAACTCAATGGAAAACGAGGTAAATAACTACGTGGAAAGGAGGCTCTCATAATGGTGAGTGATTACCACCGCCCATACACACTACATATCCCCCAATTCACGTTACAAAACGTTAACGGATTCGAAGCGTTTACGGCACGTACACATATAAACACGTGGCGTCGTGCTACGACAACGCAGCACAACATGTGTAGGCAAAAAGTGCCTCGAGAATAGCACGACTGTGAATTTCCAGATATCGAGATGGTAAGGATGGAACTTTGAATTTTGTCGCGATATCCGATGGTGAAATTTGGCGGCAAGAATGTATAAAATTTGTAAATTAAACGCTTGATTTCAATAATCACTCCCTCACAAAGCAAAAAAGTGGCACATAAGCCGGGGCCTAGGGCGGCATCAAGCGTAAATCCGCTACAGTTTGCTAGATTATTATGAATGGCAATACACACAAACGTCTAAGAACCTAACCTAGCCTACGAAAAAAAAGGAGAAACTTCACAATTCGACGCGTATATTTTTTTGTGTTAGACCACGCATAACTTTTTACAGTGTAGTCCGATTTTGATAATTCTTTTTTATTGGAACGGGTATACCCCGAGGGTAGTCTTATTCTTTTAACTGTAACCATAAGGGAATGTAAACTAGGTAAGATTGACTGTTAACTCACTGATTTTAATGTATGACAGCACATAACTTTTTACAATGTGATCTGATTTTGATAATTCTTTTTTTATTAGATAAAATATACCCCGAGGATTATCTCATACAAGTTTTAAAAGTAAAAACATGCAAAAGGGTATGAAAACAGAGGATGGTTTATTATTTACTCACTGATTTAATGTATGACCACGCATAACTTTTTGTCTGTTTAATTTTTTGTTAAAAGATATAATGAATACTAGACCGTGGTTCCAGAAACAAACTTAATTTTTTTGTTCATGACAAGCTGAGTTTTTGTGAACAGCTTCGTTTGACGAGACGCCCATCTTTTCTATCGGCCATCTTTTCATCTATATAGTCGGGTCCGGTTACTAATAAAGTTCGGACTTCGAACATTTTAATTCGGTGTAGGAAAAATATTGATTAATAACAGTATTTTTTTTAATTTAATCGCTTGATTATAATATGAAAATACGAAAAAACTTTTATCCTACACATTCGATGGTGTTCCTGACGAGTCCTCCACTCTAAAAATTCGGAATTATGAGATTTTTAAATGGATGTTAATCAATTTAAAAACAACCTAACTTTCTCCCAACAGCTTGTGAATTATTATTATAATAATTATTTATATAATTTAAGGATTACTATGTCCTACACGTAAAGTGGAAAGTTTTCTTAGTACTACACTCTAACGTTTTTTTTATCTATCCTTATTAGTTACCCGATTCGAGACTTTCCGAAGATAGAAAAGAATGACGTCTCGTCAAAACGAAGCTGTTCACAAAAATTCAGCTTGTTATTAATAAAAAAAATTAGTTCCTGGGACCACAATCTATACGTTTTGATCGTATGGGGAAGGTAGCGCTCGTTCTGTCTCGTTCATTACCACGTTTCCATCAATGCAACAAAGTGAGTGTTACCTACATGAATGTTTAAATCGCTTTGTTATTAGTACCGTTCGTAATCCGTAAGTGACTCTCTATTTTCCGGGATCATTTCGTTTGATATAAAGTTTAATTTATGGTATGGAGTTACATAAAACCTCATAATCAAATAACGTTAACTTAAGATGATTGATCAATGTTGGCATGATAATCGAACCAATATTCAGCTAGCATCAATCATATGTGTCAATATGAATAGCTAGGTATATATAGCTTTCGCCAATTTAAACGTTCAATCAAAAAATTCAATATTTTTAATCAACATTTTAGAAAATTAGGCATAGCTTAGTCTAATTTCCGTTTAAAAAATAGACCTTCTGACATTCTGTCTGGTAGTACTAGTATCAAACATGTCACCATCATAGGCTATGATGGTTTGCAACTCTACCTAATAGCTATGATTCATAGCTATTAGGTAGAGTTGCAAATTTTCGTCAAGATTTAGTCCCATCGCTTTACCTATTCCTGTCGCAATAGCATTAATAATAGTAAATTTTAAAACCAGTTTCACACATCCGTCTTCATTCTCGAAAAAATACGACCAGTAAGCTCAGTTTTTATGCGACTTATCGGCTTATGTATTACTAGCTGCAGCGTGCAGCCCGCTTCATTATAAAAGTTGTTGGTAAATCCGCGGGATCACCTAAATTTTCCAGGATAAAATGTAGCCTATGTGCTATTCCAGGTCATCATCTATCTGTGTGCCAAATTTCATTCAAATCCGTTCGGTAGTTTTTGCGTGATTGAGTAACAAACATCCATCCAAACATCCATCCACACATCCAAACTTTCGCATTTATAATATTAATATAGAATATAGATTCTTGTAATTTTTTTTTTGGTGATAACTTACAGATCTTAAATATGTCTGTATTTACGAAAATCGGCCGTGCGTCCACTATGACATCTTTGGTTTCAAGGAGTACACAATAACGCCTTGACATGTAGTTTCCTTAATCTAAGCAATCACTACATTTGTTGGTTTAACTGAGAAAAGTCTATGTTTGTGATTCACATTAATGTGTCTCAAATGAACGCTGTCACATTCTAACGAACGCTAGTGCAAAATTAGTATTGCTAAAAAGTAAAACGGAACCCTGTTACTAAGCCTCCGCTGTCTGTCTGTCCGTCTGTCTGTCTGTTACCAGGCTGTACCTCATAAACCGTGATAGCTAGAACGCTGAAAATTTAACAAATTATGTATTTTTTTGTTGCCGCTTTATCAACAAATACTAAAAATAAAAATTTAAATATGAAGGGGGTCCTCATTCAATAAGCTTGTTTTTTTTGTATTTTTTTTTTGCTATGATGGTACGGAACCCTTCGTGCGCGAGTCCGACTCGCACATGCTCGGTTTTTATTCACGTTAAAATAGCAATTATGTTTCATCATATTCAATTCAAATAAAAAAATGTGTAAACGGTTGACCCTACGGGCCATCCCTGGAACTTCCCACTAAATTAAGCTATTTTAAGCTTAAAAGAGTAAAAAATATAAGCATAGATTTTTCAGTTCAAATATCTATTTTGTTAAAAATGGCAGTATATTAATTTTTGAAAAGCGGTTTATTTAAAAACGATGATGGCATTCAACTCAATTTTATTTTTAATTTTCTTCAAAATTTTAAAATACTAACGAATTAAAATGCTACTTTGGCGTGGTAGATTTAATTCATTTTCATTCAGCCCATTTTAATACAATATTATGTTTATGTTTAAAGAACTTTATTCTCATAAGAAATTTACATTTCACTTAAAATGAGATACAGTAACATACATAAATTAGATGTAGTACATTAATCACCGATGCTCGCAGCTATATGCAGCTTAAGTTTTTTTTTAAAATACGTTAATACTTTCACAGCACTTTAGATCATTTGGCAATTTGTTAAACAGTTGAGCTCCCTCAAATAGTATTTATTGTCTTCGCACCGTATTTGGTTCTTGGCGTGATTAATGTAAGTTTGTTTTTGTTTCGTAGACTGTGTTTAGTATTTTTAATAGTTAATTCAATATTTGATTTAATTGATTTGGTAGTTATTTTATGGATCAAAATGCATGTGTTATAATTATATATTTGAGATAAGTTAAATAATTTGTTCTTTTTGTAAAGTTGTTTTGTTGGCACATGAAATGGATAATGGAACAACGCCTTAATTATTTTATTTTGTGATCTCTGTAGTGGGTTTAAGTTAGTTGGTGCTGCGGATCCCCAAATTTCAATTAGGTATTCTAGATGCTATTTTACTAATAAGTTATATATAATTTGCTTGGCTTGTTTTGGTATTAAATGAGATATTTTTCGTAGTGCCCCTAGTAATGATGTTAATTTAGATTTGACATGGTCAATGTGCGGTCTCCAAGTTAATACATTAATCAATTCTAATTAATCTATTAATACATTATTAATTACAAAACATAAGGAAGTTTTTTTTTTTCGGAATGTCTCAATTGCTGTTAGCCTTATGGGCTGTTACAGCTTCACCGGTCGCGGGGGCGAGCAGAGTGCTCAGCCAGAATTTAAAGGTGTAGGGCTGTACGCCCTCCGCCCTAAGGGTGTCTCCTGTGAGACCGAACCTCGGCTTAGGGTGGGGTCGTGATTTGCGATAAGAGGGCTAGTGGCATTGTTTTGTCCGTCCGCCGAACCTTGCCCTTGGGCTCGGTTCGCCGAAGGGCGAAACAGGGGTCCTTGTCGCCGCCGGCGGCGACGGTGTCGCGAATGTAGGTGTGTAGTGTTATCGTGTAAACCGTTGGCCAGAGTTATCGGGTCATCGGGATCGGTAAGAACCTGGCGGGGCCTACGTAGTTTGGGATCGGGATTAGGGTCTGGGATGTAGTCAGCCGCGGCTACCACCAGTGGGTTCGGATGCGAGATGGCACGATCGAAGTATCTTTCGGAGATGTCTTTGAAATGCTTTGCTAAGCTCAAGGAACTTACTGATTTTGCTCCGATTTTCAAAAATTTTCATCAGATGTCCACGTTTTGAGGGCCTAGGAACCTACTTCGACTATTTTCGCGATGACGTCAGTGTGTCTGTATGTATGTGTGTGTCTCTCTCTCTCTCTCTCTCTCTCTGTGTGTGTGTGTGTGTATGTGCGTGTTCGTGTGTGTGTGTGTGTGCGTGTGTGTGTATGTATGTCTGTATGTAAACATCTCATAACTTTTGAACCGATCGAAACACGGTTGACGGCATTCGATTGAAAATTTGAATCAAATGAGCCGAAGGGATTTTGATAAAATTTTGAAAAAAACCCAAAAAAAATGTTGGCGAAACAGATTTTTTTTTAATATTATCCAGATTAATGTACCGATTGAGTATAAAAACTAATCAGCTATATTCTTAAAAAAGTTACGTCTAATGCATAAATTGCATCATATCGGTTTATCTGTTTGGAAGTAATCGTTGACGAACATTTTGAAAAAAGTCTTTTTTCGACATAACTTCGAAATATTTCAACCAATCATTTTTCAGTATTCTACAATTGACATTACTAATTTCACACTTGTGGTATAAAGTTGATAACAAACGCGATCCTATTCTCGGTTGGAACGCATAGTACTAATTGTGATTGATATAATCTTTGTATATTAATAAGACAGATGTTTGGCACTACTTTTCTCTTTCTGTTAGTAAACACGATGAGTTAATAAACAATTTAAAATTCAATTAATAAATATTTACATAAAAACAAGAAAGTTACTTTTACCAGCTATGTTAGTTTGATCAAATCTTAGGTATTTGTAGGTCAAATTCAGATTAGTTTTAAAATGTTATCCAAGATTATTGTAATTAACCGGTATTTAATGTTTTAATTTGCAAATTGCAATAAATTTCACCTTTTATCTGATGGGAAGGACGTGAAGATTACTTTATAGTATATTTTACACCTTCCACGTTGGCACTTTTTGTAATTATTTTACTCTGAGATGAATTTGATAAAATGTATTTGTGTTTTTATTAAATTGTATCTATTTAGTTCCTTTTATAGCAGTTACAAGTAACGATATGTGTGCTTTAGCACTTATATAGCTCTTTAGCATTTTTTGTAACAAAAAAAATTTGCTCGACTGAGCTCGGACTCGGCTCGGACTTCGTTTACTCCGCACTGCTCCTCCGCCGTAGGTGATAGCGTGATAATATGTAGCCTATATGTTGACCCGACCTGTTAGTAATATTCATGCAAAATTTGAAGTAAATCCGTGCAGTACTTTTTGAGTTTACCCCGTACATACATACAGACATACAGACAAACAGACAAACGGACAAACGGACAAACGGACAAACGGACAAACGGACAAACGGACAAACGGACAAACGGACAAACGGACAAACGGACAAACGGACAAACGGACAAACGGACAAACGGACAAACGGACAAACGGACAAACGGACAAACGGACAAACGGACAAACGGACAAACGGACAAACGGACAAACGGACAAACGGACAAACGGACAAACGGACAAACGGACAAACGGACAAACGGACAAACGGACAAACGGACAAACGGACAAACGGACAAACGGACAAACGGATCAACGGACGAACGGACGAACGGACGAACGGACGAACGGACGAACGGACGAACGGACGAACGGACGAACGGACGAACGGACGAACGGACGAACGGACGAACGGACGAACGGACGAACGGACGAACGGACGAACGGACGAACGGACGAACGGACGAACGGACGAACGGACGAACGGACGAACGGACGAACGGACGAACGGACGAACGGACGAACGGACGAACGGACGAACGGACGAACGGACGAACGGACGAACGGACGAACGGACGAACGGACGAACGGACGAACGGACGAACGGACGAACGGACGAACGGACGAACGGACGAACGGACGAACGGACGAACGGACGAACGGACGAACGGACGAACGGACGAACGGACGAACGGACGAACGGACGAACGGACGAACGGACGAACGGACGAACGGACGAACGGACGAACGGACGAACGGACGAACGGACGAACGGACGAACGGACGAACGGACGAACGGACGAACGGACGAACGGACGAACGGACGAACGGACAAACGGACAAACGGACAAACAGACAAACGGGCAAAAATTTTAAAAACTATATTTTTGGCTTTGATATCGATTGTAGATCACGCCCCAAGCATTCTTTTTAAAAAATATTCAAAGTACAGTTTTGACTTTCCTACGATTTTATTATATGTATATAGATTTAATATATATTAGAAATCAATAAAAGTTCCATACTAATGACGAAACAATTATTAAAAGAACTTATTTGCTACTAGGTGTATAGTTTCACAACCCAGGGTTTGGTGGCCTTACCTTTCCTGCCGCAAAAACGTCAGTGTAACTGTTGTGTTCCGGTCTAGAGCAGATACCTAGTCGATAAATTTATGTACATATGCGATACGAATTGTAACGTTTCCGCTATACGATGGTAAAAGATGTTAATGACATATCTTTGGTTTCTCTCGACGATGATTATCTCTTTCCATCAGAGACTAATATAGTACGTACTAGATCATATGTTAAGTAGAAGCCGTGCTCCATTTCGTTAACACTCGCTGCAACGCTGAAAAAATAATAAATCGTCCATCCAAAGTCAAAATTAAGCAGCGCTACAGCGTATAATAGAGTAAAATATATATTCGTGACAAAAAGACGTAACCGCTGTGAATTTCTTGGCGCTTATGCATTTTTATTCAACAAGTTTTGACGTAGGTACATTCCATGGACTGCACTTTAACGAAACACAAGTGGCGTGGCGCATGCCTTGTCTAGTACGTTAGTAGATAGAAGTCTTTGCGTACCATCAAGAAAACTATCTGCTCGGTCGCTACCTTATGATCCAAAAATAGATTAATATATAGTTCCTACTTATAACTCCTTTCCTTTTCCAACCTCTTCCAAGTTTTTCTTCAACCCCCTTTATCTCGTCAACCTCTCAAGCAACATCGCTCAGATTCGAATATAATTATTTTTTTGTGCGCTACGAAATGTATCATTAAGCAAAAATTTATTATATACATCAAGGTGGAGCGAAACTTTTTCTTCCAGCCTGGATGTATAATTGGTTGCTGATGAAAAAGGAAAAAATTTTTAAGCAAAAAAAAAAAATATTTAAAATTTGAGGTGGTACACGAACTCAGAAAGTTAATAATAACTATACTGGCTACCTTACCCTCCAAACCGGAACAGCGGTGGTGGTACCAGATCCAGGCAAGCCAATGCAGAACTCTACCACCTAATAAGTAGTAGCCACGATGGTAGTGATTCGCACATTGATATAAAAACCCTAGATGCACCGTCCTGAAAAAAACTGACACTCAAAAGTGTCCCTAATTTCATTTAAGTAGTTATAGATATGCCAAAAACATATGTCTTTGCATATCAAACCTTGCGTGCACGACTTATAGTTGTTTTTACAAAGCATTGTATGAAAAGAATTAAAATTGACTATGTCGCGATCGATGCAATTCTATTTGAAATGAGCGCACAATTGTGCACTCATTTTCGGAGGATGTTTTTTAAACACTGATTGTGTATCTTGGGTTATTATATCAATGGATACGCATAACCAATCGGTCGCCTTTTACGACCTGCCTGGCAAAACGACAGTTGGCCTATTCTGCAAAGGAAACCGGGAGCCAACACAAGAATACTGAGTATACTAAGTTTTTTCACGGTTCCTCTCCCAAATATATGCTTTTTTTATACCTACTGTTTTAAAATGTTATAAGTTTTAATTGTACACAATGTCTGCTGTTTCCTTGTAATAGCTTTATAAACTGACTAGCTGTTGCCAGCGACTTCGTCCGCGCGGACTTCGTTTACTCCGCACAGCTCCTCTCCCGTAGGTTATAGCGAGATAATATGTAACCTATATGTTGACCCGACCTATTAGTAATATTCATGCAAAATTTGAAGTAAATCCATGCAGTACTTTTTGAGTTTACCCCGGACATACATACAGACAAAGAGACAAAAATTCTAAAAACTATATATTTTTGGCTTCGATATCGATTGTAGATCACGTCCCAAGTATTCTTTTAAAAATATTCAATGTACAGTTTTGTCTTTCCTACGATTTTATTATATGTAATATAGATTTGCACTTTACTAGCGATCACCTGTGGTCGAAATTGGACCATAGACTGATCTATACTCGATACAAATTAATAAAATTTATGTGTCTGTAATATTAAAATAACCGGTTTTCACTAAATGTGTATGGTGTATGTACATATACCAAATCAACATTTTCTACATTTTTTGTCTGTCTGTTTTTTATGGTTATACTTTGAAACCGCTGGACCGATTTTAACGGGACTTTCACTGGCAGATAGCTGATGTAATAAGAAGTAACTTACGCTACTTCTATTTAACATTTTACTTCTATTTAAGCGACGAAGTCACTGGCACAATTAGTTAACAATAAAATTTCTTTTAAGGTTGACAACTAACTTAAGCCGTAAAAAAATATTATAGTAAGTTTTCAAGTGTAGAGATATGGTGCACCACCTATTTCACCTATTAAAAACTTGGTGAATCGTAGTTAACCAATTTGGAGGAATTCCGCTGAAATAAGTACAATATTTGTATGACAAAAAAGGGCTATAAGGGCAATATTTATAATCAAGGATCTCCCTGAGATAAAAATTCAAAGAAATCAATATTTTAAGACGAGGTATTTCGACGTGCGTTATTTCTACAGAAATGGGTGGCGCGGTATGTTCTACAACCGCTGGGAAACGTGTTAATTTTTGGATAAATAAATATAGGACATCAGCTGAAAACTAAAATTTAGCACCTTATTTTTTGTATTTACAAGTAAATATTACCGTATAAAAATCATGTAGAAGATTAGAAATATTATTAACAAATTATTTGTTTTAGAAATTTTTTAGCCTGTTTTCGGAATTTTATATGATCGAGTAAAGTACATTCTATCATGTAATGAGTTAGCACATTCCTTAGATAATATCTTCAGGTATATCGTGTAATTTTTGTAAAATTGTTATTTAACAATCAATACAAAACCTTGATGTTTGTACGTAAAAATAATTGCTTATTTTAAAAGAATAGTGATATTCACTCTCTAAATATAAGGAACAAAAACAATCTTGCTGTGCATGTGTCTCGTCTCCACAGAATAAGCAAAGTCTCTTTTATGGGGCAAATTATATGCTTCTGCAATAAGTTGACTAATGCCATTAGAGATTTACCAGTAAAAAAATTAAAAAGTGTTAAAACAAAACTCTGTAAAAAGGTTTCTATAAAATATCTGAATACCTCATCGTCATAGTATTCGCTGGAATACCTAGAGATGACAGGAAAGCGTGGGATTAACTGCTCCTCATATCAGCAATCTTTATTATTACTGCAACAATTAGATACAAACTAAACATTATTTAATACCTTACTTAAGAAAATGATATGAAAAAAAGATGAGCCCGCTTCCTTCCGCCGGATCTTCTCATTGTGTGGCCGTGTTTTCGATCCGGTAGTAGTTTAAAAAAATGTTGACGCGTTAAAATAACTTTGAAAAGTTTTATAGAATAAAGTACTTCTGATTTCTGATTTCAACTTCACCTAACAACGTTTAGCTCACTCTACCTGCCCCGTAAAAGAACCGTCGTGGTATTATTTATTTTATTTTATTTAATATTAGCTGCACTCTGCAGCCCGTCGTATTATAATTTTTTTTAGTGGATCATGTGGATGGAAAACAACATCATCTACCTGTGTGCTAAATTTCATTGAAGTTGAGTTATAGCGAGGCATACAGACAGACTGGCCTAAATTTTCAAAATGATTAATTTCTGTGAGTCATAAAACGGATATATTAATTACGAAATTTGAGGCAAAAATAAATGTTCAGACAGACGATATAGATTTATGTATGTTGTAGTACAGATTCGCAAATGAGAAGGGCTAACATCTAATTATCATGGTAATGGTGTCGTGAGTCACAAGAAAGTTTCATATTCGCTGAGCTTCAAACTAAACTGACCACTTTGTTTTGTCTTTAAAGCAGGATAATATTATAATGAAGATATTATACATTAATTTATAATTTACCCCGTGTTGATCCCCATTAAAGAATATGTTACCGTTTATAATCAGAATGTTCACCAGGTGGATCATAAAAGACGTACAATTGGCCAACAGTGGTACTATCATTGTGACTACTAGGTGTTGAAAGTTCGCCCAGGTTCCTGCCGTAAAAGCGTCTACATTTGGTTTCGCTTTAGAGGGTCAGTTAGCCAGTTAACTTATGCTTGTGGTATTACCAACTTGCTGTACGTATAGAAATGCACCATTAATACCTTGGGTTTGCGATAATTATTCATTTACTATCGGGAAAACCAACTGTATGTTTGCTATACTAATAAAAAATGTTTATTTACATATCATAAAAGTAATAAATATTGAGTACTTTTGTAGTTCCTCTATTAAAAACTGAAAATGTTTAGCTTGTCTAACGATTTTTTGTATTTTTAAAGCAGAAATGAAAGTATTAATTATTAAATATAGGTTTTATTGCCTTCAAAATTTAAATGCATTTTTTTGTCGGATATCGGACGACTATTTTTGCAGAAAATTGAACTTTTAAGTTCCCAAATCATACTTAAGAATATCAGGACAGAGTTTTTGAAACCAGAAAGTCCCGTTTAAAACAGAATGCATGGTTACTTTTGAATAGATACACCCATAATATCCACTGTCTATCAACCTAATTCCATATAATATATAATCTACAGTTTTTCTTATAGTGTTCCTTATTAATTATCAATACCGTTATAGTCCGTAAAAGATTGTAAGAATAAAAAAATCAACTCTAATTAATAGTCGCAGTTGTCATTTGCCGGTTTTTATCATACAATACAATTAATTCATTTTTGGTAACTTGTGACACCCATATTCTTGAAAATAAATATTTTTCATTTCATAGACATCTGTCAAATTTTAAATAATATAACCGCATTAAACTACAATTTCGATAAAAAATAATGTTTTACAATAGAAACTAAGTATAATTTTGTAATGTACATTAATTTTATTGAAAGTACAATAATTTTACGTCCCTGGTTCAATAATAATTTTTCACAGGTCTGCCAACACTGATGGCTTCAATGCCGATGCGATTGTATCGCCATAGTAATACACATATTTATCTATGGTATCGCCACACACGCAGCGGCACTGACGCCGTGCTCGAATGCCGTTTCCTACATTTACATAGTCCATTTATCTGATGCTCTGTCGCGGCGCCACTAACGCAGTGTTACTGACGCTACTGACGCTTTGCTCGAAAGTCCACCTTTAAGTAGCCGTTTTGATTTTACCACCCTATTCTTTTTTAAATTTTCAGTTAATAAATCACCAGTGCGACTTTTATAGGCTGCAATTCCTAAAGAAAGAAAGATACATTTATTTAGTGGATCAGTGGGACTCATATAAAATAAAAGTTATACGCAAAAGTAATAACAAAGCACAAGAAAAACAAAAATAAACTATAACAAAACACACCTACGCACACACATAACACAATAGATCTAAGTAAATGAAATTAAAAGAACTGCGTGTGGCAGTGCTTCAGTATTCATACTGTGTGTGCCTCACAGCGCCACTAAATAAGATTCATCTCAGCGTATGCCAGACGGGAGCCTGGCGCTGGCTTTCAATCATCTTTTAAAAAACGCGACATAGGTCTAGGTGTTGTCTTCATCTCCAGAGATAAAATTCTTTGCTTTAGGACAAGATTTCTTCGAATTATTTCCCTTATTGTTTTGGTCGCCTTTTTCGTTCGTACATCCCAATTATTTAACAGAGTACAACGTGGGCATTATCTGACTTCAGTGATGGTTTAGTGAGGTGTTAGTAATGAAAGAGTAACTGAGCCATATTTTTGTGAAAACGGTGTCAAAACGTCGGCACACGTATATCAAGATACCATTCTTAAGAAGGAAGTTGAGCTCCTCAACAACAAATTTTTAATAAACAAGGATGTTCCTTTAATAGACCCGGCGCCAGGACATAAAACTCGAGCCTTTGTTAGAAACCAACGTTCTGGACGTCATCAGAGCTGAAGACTGGTTGTCATCTAGTCATGATCTTAATCCACTGGATTATGATTTATGGTCAGTACTTTGTACAATTTACAGACTACCTTGCGTCTCGGCAAATCAAGCGCCCTAATTGTCTCATGTCAAAAGTTATAAACCGTCAATACCACTTACAAAAGTTGTCATCACTGTATCATCATATCCAAGCAAAATAGCTTGTCATGTAGTAGTAAGTAGAACCTAAATCAACATGTAGCGGCTCAAACAATCACAAACGCTACAAGAAAAAATAATAAAAAATGGACAAAAATCAATAACAAATGGAAAAAATGAAATTCAAAATAAAATCCTGAATCACGATATCACAATTATTTATCTTGTAACACTATATACAAGTTTCAACGCTTCTCTTATGGACTTCGGTCCCCAGGCAGTACACCTTGCCTGGCTGGGATGATCTTCCTTTTCCCCTTCCTTGTCTTTGTGTGACGTCATCAACCTCCACAGTTATGACGTCACCTGACAAGAAGCTGGCCCGCTGGTTCCATCACTATGACCCTTCAGCGGTAAGGACCAGCGGCGCTACATAAAACAAGTACGAAAAGATCGTTTTGTAAAAGTTTGGCTCTACTCTAACCTCAAAATTACTAGTTTTCTTATGGAGCAAAATTATAAGGGTTTGAATTAATAAACCAGTTTATAGAGGCTTTTTTAAATCTTTCTATAATGTTCGCCACACCAATTTTATAATATTGATATATTTGCGTCGTCGTGATTGGTTATGGTATATGATATTATAACGTTGTATTCTAGCGTAAGTTGGCGAACCAATCACGAAACAGCATGAAATGCGGCGAAACAATCACGTAACAGCAAACATATCGATATTATAACGTTTTAAGACGCTGTCAACATTCGATCAGCGAAGCTGTCAACACCAAAATCGCGCACTCCGTATATTTCTATCGGGGTAAACGAGAGCCCACTATCAGTGTAACTGGGCGGCTAGATCTTATTATTAAGTAAATATTGAAATTTAAAAAAAAAAGGGTAGATTATTTGTCAGATATGATTCAGTAGCGGTTTAGGTATGAATATGATTACTTCATGTTTTAATTGCAGATCCATACATCAAAAAATAAAGATATAGAACCTTTAATGATGATTTTAAGACTAATCTTCGCAATTATTTTCTATCGACTCAATTTTGATCATTAATGTATCGGGTCCGGCCACGGTCTTTGATATAATATGATGAATATTAACATATATTTTTGTCACGAACTATAACAAATAGTTTTTCTTAAAAAACTGCTTAAATAACATCAATTTCAACAAATTAGGTCTTCTCAGCCTCTTAAATCCTTATTTTAAACCGCACTGTGTAGGGCGTACTGTTAGTGAATTTGCGAAGCGCTCTCATCTCATAATTCCGAACGAAACCTTTTATGAAAACCGATAAAAGCCTTTAATAGCTGGTATATTAAACCGGTAAACCGGTTTTAATCCATGTTATAGATAAAATTAATTAATCAGTTCTTGAACTAGGTAGTACAAATGGCCACACTTGTACTACGACGCTACAACCTGTGTGTATATTGATTTAATATTGTATCTGTGAAAGCCAAGTTGTAAAATTTGTATATCTTTGTATGTTTATTACGTTTTATACGACACTATATATTTGAGACTGGTTTCTCGCAATAATCATAGTAAGATAACATGTTCCAGAGGTCAATAAATTTTACCTGCTGCTAAGCGTCTTGCTTTTAATTAATATAAATTTTATAACCACTAGTTCTTTTTATCGTTGTGAAAAAGGATTTCCACCAAACGTACGAAAACAATGATTTAAAGAATAAAATGAATATAACCGTCAAGATTGCCACCTACCACTTTTTGATTTAACAGTTACCGGAATAAAAAATATAGGTAATAATAATAATAATAATAACCACTTAATTCAGGCAACCCATATTATAAATACCTTATAGACTAACATACATATTAATATAATAAACTTAAAAACTACACTTTGTCACGTATTGACGGCGACGTAACGCGCGCTTCATTCCGGAGTCTCCCCCGGTACCTTCGGTAGACTACACCAGTCGGCCAGAATTCCCCCACCTCAAAGTATACGTAGACTTTTTACGGGAGATACTCAAAGCGGCATTATTTTATATATGTTATATATTATACAATATTATCACTTGTCACAGAAAGTAGCTCTTACAAAACGTTCATTTTATAAAGCAAATGTATAAAATCTATAATAACAGGGACAGCGCATGCGTCCACCCCTGACATTTTTTTGGATGGTCCAGGCTCCTTTGAAGAATAGGTTAATCGGTCTGTCAGGCAGGCAGGATTGGCCATGCGAGTCACTATCATCGTGGGTACTGGGTGATAGAGTGTATTTCTGCATTGTCTCGCCTAGGTCTGGTAACACCACCACATTACCTATTCCTGTCGCAAGAGCATCAGTGCTTGTAACTGTCGTATTCCGGTTTGGAGGGTACAGTAACCGGTAAACTTATGCATATTATGGCATCAGACCCGCCACAAAATAGCAAAGCAACGTAACATTTTTGGTGTCTATAGTCCATGATTAACTCTTTACATCAGAAGACCCATTTGCTTGATTACTATGTTATAAAAAACCAGCCGGTCGCTCTCCTGTTGGAAGGCGTAAGATTTACTAGCTGCAGCGTGCAACCCGCTGCGTTACAAAAGTTTTAGCTGAATTCCGCGGAAACGACTCATTTTTCCGGGATAAAAAGTAGCTTATGTGCTATTCCAGATCATTATCTACCTGTGTACCAAATTTCATTCAAATATATTCAATAATTTTCACGTGATTTAGTACCAAACATCCATCCACATATCCAATCATCCAAATTTTCGCATTTGTAATATTAATATACTAGATAGAAATCAAAAAATAAATATTGCATTATTATCAATATCGCAGGGATGCTACGTAATATTCATAGATGTACTAGCTACTATATTTTGAATACATAATATTGTCGGCACTTGGTAAAACTCCATGTTAATTTAATGAATAAAAACAACGTAAAAGAATACAAGTGCTTATAACCTAATATCAATAAAAATTACCAGCTATTCTACCCCCAAAACCTTCCCACTGACTATGTTTAAGAGTAAATAGCTAATCCACCTTCGATTATCTATGGGTATTGTTTCCCACAGTGTACTAAAGAATATGTCTATCAGTACATACAGGAACTCGTTAATATCCTCCTAGAATCCAACAAGAATATCACAAAGATCGTCGATTTAATTCATAACAAAATACACTCATTTTAGTATCGAAAGAACGCAATATTTTTAACACTACATAAAAATCTTAAAAAATGTATGGTTACGTTTGTATTTTATTTCTATTTTAAAACAAGCAAAGATCTTTATTTACTGCCACGTAATTATACAGACTGACTGGTGAGTTACCTTCGATACTTCAGGAGAGTACTCGGTAGTCGATTCTCGTTAAAATGAAGTAACAAAATTAGGGGCTTAATTTTTGACCAATATTTCTATAAAAATAAGTGAAATGTGGATATTATAGTCTCTAAGCAAGCCGCGGTACGCGTTAGTTGACATAAAGGACGCGCCGCCGCCACTCCGCACTATTCTGTGTTGATAGTATGCTGCGTCCGCGCGGTGTCCAAGTATGGCGCAGGTAAATGTAGGATTCTCGGTGTACTGTTTACTAAGTTTACTAAGAAGTATTTTAATATTTATTTTTAATGTTATTTTTTCTCATCATATATGATCCTTTCTTGAATATTGAAGGTAACTGACCAGTCAGTCTGTATATTTTATTGTGGACATGTCGAAAAGAGTTTCGATATTTCCTCAATATACTAATTAATTTCTTCATAATTTTTTCTTCATAATTTCGGAAGAAAAATGACTAACAAGTCTAAAATTTGAACGCAGATCACCATTCATCTCGTCAATCAACATACCAATGTATCCAACCAAAGTGTTTATAAGCAGAGAGAACCAAAATCTGTCTATAAACATTCGAGTCGCTCTGCCTGCACGACTAGAAAATTAACATGATTATTTTTATGAACACCTAACACAAAAACGAAATGATAACAAATACGGCTTGTATAAATTTTAACATTAATACACTTACATAAGTGTATATATGTCTGTGCTATTATGGCTCCCAAATGGTTGGACTGTATTGAGCGCGGTTTTTAAACTTTTTTTATATTATAAAATAGCAAATAAACAATGGCTCTCCTGATGGAAGAGACAATCGTAACCTATATAATATAGATGCCAAAGATGTTAATGGTGCGTTGCGCATATCGAATGGCGAGAGGGTAATGCTACATGCAGAAGCTTATTAGCTACTTAAGCCTCCAAACCAGAACGCGACAATAACAAGCATTAAAGCTATTACGGAATAAATAGATAAGCCGGTAGTAAATAAGCCGGGCAATGTTGCAGAGCACTACCATCTAGTAGTCAAAAAGGTACAGAGTCTGTACCTTCTGTACTACAGACACGTATAGCTAATAGTTCGGCTTTTACGAACTGCCTAGCAGAACAGCCCGAACCAACACGAACGAATTTAAATTTAATTTTTTGCAATCAGGCATGTGTGTCGATATCCTAACTTCTCCATTACTTAAAACACATCTAACGTCACTAGCACGTCACGCTATAGTCACGCATTTCATTAACGTCAATCCATATGTTTTCTCTACTAAAAATCGCTCAACGCCACATCAATATGTGTCGATACCCTGTTTCCTCCATCACTTAAAACACATCTGATATCACAAGCAAGTCACGCCATATTAGTTACGCATTCAGTAACGCCAACTTTTACAGTGTACGTTTTTGAGTATATAAACATCTAGAGAGTCTAACTCTATGCAACTAATAATTTAAAATGTCCTTAGAAAAATCCCTGCTTCCAATATATTCTACTTGGCAGCTTTTAAAGGCGACCAATTGGCCCACATATCACTAACATCGCAAAAAAATGTTAGCATTACAAACCGACATATTTTATAATTTTTTGTCAGCTCTTTCTCCTGTGATTTTTAAAATAACAGTCTTAAGTGTCACCAAAGTCTAGAAGACATTTAATTGGGACAATTTATATCGCTTAATTAATCTGGATGTTTAATTTATATAATAAAAAAATAATCTGGATGTTTAATATATATATGCCATTAATTTTCCCTACTAAAAATTGCTCATCGCCACTAAAAAAGTTTTTACTTCAAAAAGGGTGTATGCAGTTCATATTCATGATTTCAATTCGAGATTCAAAAATCACTTCCAGAACAATACAATTCGAGAGATTGTGATGAATGCAGATTACTGGAAGTAAGCTAATAAACATAACGTCGTGTTTGGACTAATAACTAATTAGACAAGTTTCGTTCTTGGCAAATAAATGATGTTACGAGTATAGGAGGTAAATGTTTAATTTCGAGTTGTCAATTTTTTTTTTCATGCATGTATGTATGTATGTATGCATGAAAAAAAATGCATGCATGTATTATGTATTTCGATAAATTTCGTAGTTAACACATTAAAATTAATAGCTCCAATTCACGTTAGAGCACTATTTACAGAAGTATTAAATAATTGAACATTCAGTTACATCAGTAACACCTAGTTACTGGTGGTTGCATTAATTTATAATGCTTGGTAATTAAATTCAATTACACGTATCTGCTAATTTATTGCGTACCGTATCCACTACGATAACGTAATTGACATGAAAAGATTTTTGAAATAGCCTACCTAATACTTCTTATTTATTCACGGGTTACTAGGTGGTAGAGTTTCACAGCATGTCACCCGGGTTTGGTACCACTCTTTTATTTATATCCGCTCAAATAGCGACAATGCTTGGTACTATGAAATTTCGGTTTACAAGGTATGGTGGCCGGTTAATTTAGGCACGTGATATTATCATCCTGCCATACGCATCGCAATTCACCATTAACATTTTTAGTGTCTTTAGGCTGTGGTTATCTCTCCATCAGGAACAGATGGTTCCATCTGCTTGTATGCTATGATAAGAAAAATAAATAATAAATAGAACTGTCTTGTAATCTAATGGTTAGTCTATACGATTCAGATTTAAGGTCCAGAGTTCCATTTCCGGGTCAGAACAATTTGCTATTGAGATTTTTCGGGCAATCCCCACAAAAAGTAAAAGTAGTAGCTTGGAGGTTGGTGGCCATTTCATCAAATGAGAATACTCGTAGTTCTGATTCTAGCAAAAAAGACAATAGTCGTTACGTCTTGTCAGGTAGTTTAAATGCACCGATGCGAATTGAATGAAACGCGTATTGTCTTTTGGTTCATTCTATTTATCCTTGCAAGGAAATCGGCGTGATAATATTTATTTATTTCTTGTTTTATTACCAAATAAGATCGCCCTTAAAGTTATTGATATAATTGAGGGTATCAGTGTGACATGTGTATATATATATATATATATATATATATATATATATTTGCCACGGTATAGCGAGGTCTAATGCCACATGCATATCTACATCTATACATATAATAAAATCGTAGGAAATCAAAACTGTACATTGAATATTTTTTTAAAAGAATAGGTACTTTGGGCGTGATCTACAAATCGATATCGTAGTCAAAAATATAATTTTTAGAATTTTTGTCTGTTTGTCTGTATGTATGTCCGGGGTAAAATCAACAAGTACTGCATGGATTTACTTCAAATTTTGCATGAATATTACTAACAGGTCGGGCCAACATATAGGCCAACAATTATTATTATATATATATATATATATATATATATATATATATATATATATATATATATATATATATATATATATATATATATATATATATGCGTACAACCACGCGTACTAAATTTCGTACGTGTAGGTATGGTATGTTTTTATGTTTACATGTTTGTATGTCCGTATGTTTATATGTTTATATATTTGTTTGTCCAAGAATTTCTCGAGAGCAAAAAGCCATATCGAGAGTATTCTTTTTGTTTAAAGTCAGATCTATTTCAACTTATGGAACAGTCTAAGTTTTATAGAAATCGTATCAGTAGTTTTTAAAACATGGGTAAAGTTGGCAGATATTTGAAGTAGGTTCAGTTTTTTAAGTCAATTAGGTATTTAGATTTTAGATAATTAAAAAAAAGTCCTATTATATCGATTTATACCGATGTCGGTGCAATAACAAGTACACTGTCTTTGAATACCCATCCCATGGGGGATCGTCTTCCTCATCTATATGCAGTATACAGGTAACATCGAAAAAAAAAAGTCATGTAAGAACTAAATAAAGTTAAAAAATTGAGATTTTATTGTTTATTGGCTAAGTGTTTGTGTGTGTATTTATTTTTATTGGATGTCGGGAAAAGTAGTAAAAAATCGAGTACATTTTTTTTTAAATTTTAGGTATTAATATTTAGATACATTACGTACACAATAAATATAGTAATTTTTAGTAACGTTGCAAATTACACGCTGTTCTATTCAATGTTCATACAATTATATGGTTGAGAAGTGAAATAAATTGGTGTGCGCTTTCGCTAATTGTCTTTCTCAGAAGTCACTTGCGTGCAACATCAACAGTAACATGACCTTACTTATTGCATTATCTATACATGTAATAAAATCGTAGGAAAGTCAAAACTGTACATTGATTATTTTTTTTTAAGAATACTTGGGCGTGATCTTCAATCAATATCGAAGCCAAAAATATAGTTTTTAGAATTTTTGTCTGTCTGCCTGTCTGTCCATCCGTCCGTCCGTCCGTCCGTCTGTCTGTCTGTCTGTCTGTCTGTCTGTCTGTCTGTTTGTCTGTTTGTCTATTTGCCTGTTTGTCTGTTTGTCTGTTTGTCTGTTTGTCTGTTTGTCTGTTTGTCTGTTTGTCTGTTTGTCTGTTTGTCTGTTTGTCTGTTTGTCTGTTTGTCTGTTTGTCTGTTTGTCTGTTTGTCTGTTTGTCTGTTTGTCTGTTTGTCTGTTTGTCTGTTTGTCTGTTTGTCTGTTTGTCTGTTTGTCTGTTTGTCTGTTTGTCTGTTTGTCTGTTTGTCTGTTTGTCTGTTTGTCTGTTTGTCTGTTTGTCTGTTTGTCTGTTTGTCTGTTTGTCTGTTTGTCTGTTTGTCTGTTTGTCTGTTTGTCTGTTTGTCTGTTTGTCTGTTTGTCTGTTTGTCTGTTTGTCTGTTTGTCTGTTTGTCTGTTTGTCTGTTTGTCTGTTTGTCTGTTTGTCTGTTTGTCTGTTTGTCTGTTTGTCTGTTTGTCTGTTTGTCTGTTTGTCTGTTTGTCTGTTTGTCTGTTTGTCTGTTTGTCTGTTTGTCTGTTTGTCTGTTTGTCTGTTTGTCTGTTTGTCTGTTTGTCTGTTTGTCTGTTTGTCTGTTTGTCTGTTTGTCTGTTTGTCTGTTTGTCTGTTTGTCTGTTTGTCTGTTTGTCTGTTTGTCTGTTTGTCTGTTTGTCTGTTTGTCTGTTTGTCTGTTTGTCTGTTTGTCTGTTTGTCTGTCTGTTTTGTTTTAGAGATTTTTTAGCCTGTTTTCGGAATTTTATATGATCGAATAAAGTACATTCTATCATATAATGAGTTAGCACATTCTTTAGGTAATATTTTCAGGTATATCGTGTAATTTTTGTAAAATTGTTATGTAACAATCAATACAAAAGAACGTGATTTAACAAGGCAGTTTTTTCCGTTTTGTCACTATGCCTCGCCTTTAGTAAACTAGCGATCGCCTGTGGCCGAAGTTCGACCACAGACTAAACAATTAATTCTCTTTTAAGTATGACATGGGACTTTAGTTTTAAGGTGCGGTATGACTACGATTAAAAACGTTGAGTTTACTCACGCGACTACATATTGCCGCGTAATCTAATTTTATATTTACAAGACGTTGAATAAGGTTGAAAATTACAAAGCAAAGCAAACAAAAATATTTTATTAAAGCTGTAACTAGACTGCAAATAAATATTTAATTTGCGGGATGTCCTTAGAATATACACATTTAATTCAACATTTGTCTGTTTAAAGTTTTAATAAAACCATATTCCTATTATATTCTTTTAAAAAAAGTTATTGTTACCGCTGAAAATACGGAGAATATTGACGCCAAAGTTTATTTTTGTGAAGCAAGTAACGATTTTTTTATTAAAAATATTAAACAAATATTTAATATTCTATTCAGTTAACATTTTTATTCGAACCTTTTTCTACGCTCTGTATTTTTTGCGTGGGATATTTTCCTTGAGTTTCCTCGTACTCGAGCGTCAAAGAAACCCAGTTTTGTGAATGTTGAGGTAATACCGCGCCTTAAAGAAAATAGTACTTTTACACGTGTGTATATTATCGTATATGTCACATGAATGTAGTATGTGTAATGTATATTTTTATTAATTTAATGTATTTCCAATAAATTTTATTTAAAAATACTAGGTTTCTGTAGTCTTCCTATATGTAAACTTTAACTGTGCTAAATTTCATATTCTACCATTCGCACAATTGTCTTAAAAAGGGGTACAAACTTTCCCTTCACGTATTAATATATAGGTGTGTAGAACGTTTTACGTTTTAACATCTGTGTGCTAAGTGTGAGTTTTTCCTACCTAGTGGTAGGTGGCGCTGTACAAATCACATACAAATTCCTAGTAAACTCCAAATGCGCTCACGATCGAATGCGAACAGAAAAACTCACACTTAGCACTCTGAAACTAGTTTAAAAAAATCCAGCTATGTGCAAGTTGGACCCGCATACGTCGAGTACTGTACAAACTTGTAGGTAAAGTTGTAAAATTATTAGTCTAAATAAAAAGTATCTTCACGTCCGTATCTCCGAAGAGCTAGGCAGAGGTACAATTATAGCACCCATAATTAGCCGAAGATACTTAGTCCCACAAATGTGATAGGTAGCAAGCCTATCGCCAACTAAGCACTTTTCTAATCCACGGCAAAATGTTTTTTTAAAAGAAAACTGAAAAACACATGTTTTTTATAGCAGAGGGGGCAAACGAGCAGGTGGTGTACCTGATGGTAACGTGAGAAACCAGTTTACCACTAGGTGGCGCTGTACAAATCACATACAAATTCCTAGTAAACTCCAAACGCGCTCACGATCGAATGCGAACAGAAAAACTCACACTTAGCACTCTGTTCGTACGTACATTAAAAGCAAATAGACATTATTATTATTAATTTCCTATAGTCGCTACGTCTTGTCACGTAGTTTAAATGCGCCGATGCGAATTGTACAATGAAACGCGTATTGTCTTTTGGCTCATTCTATTTATCCTTGCAAGGAAATCAGCGTGATAATATTTATTTCTTGTTTTATTACCAAATAAGATCGCCAATTACGGAAAACCAATCATTTTAAAATCAATATTAATATAATAATTGCGAAAGTTTGGATGTTTGGATGTATAGTTGGAAGATTGTTACTCAATCACGTAAAACCGGCTGAACCGATTTATTTATTACGATATGATAGCTTACGCAAATAGACTAACTTGTCGTTAATATATTTGATCGCCCCGTTGGTGAAGTGGCTAGCGACCACAACTATGCAATCGACGGGGCTCGGGTTCAATCCCCGACGGGGACAAGCATTTGAGTGATGAGCATAAGTGTTTATGTTTCCGGGTTTGGGTGTTTATTAAATATATTCCAGTATTTACATATGTATTTCTATTACCGTTGACTAACACCTACAACATAAGCAAATTTTTGCTTACTTTGGGGTTAGATCAGAAAGCGTAATTTGTCCCGTGAATATAATTTTTCGTATCCCCCGCCCATTTTGAAAAAACTTACCCCATATGTGACCAGTCTTTTCAACCGAACACTATCACCATGCCCAATTTCTTCTAAATTGGTATAGAGGTTCAGCCGTGAAAGCGTTTAAACTCCTATACCAATTTACCAAACCAGACAGACAGACTTTTGCATTTATAACATTATTAAGTATACATTTCCATACAATCCTTCATTCCCTCTTTCAGCCCTTAGATGTAGATTAAAAAAAAGTAGCTAGTAGATGTCAGACCCTGGCTTCAATTATCTCGTTGCCAAATTTCATTAATATCAATTCAATCGTGAAAACATTAATAATAGGTATATAGACAGACAGAAAGGGAGACCTTCGCATTTATATTATAAGTGTGGATGCAAGCGACCGGCTCCAGTATCGTATCGATTTTTCTGTAAATTTCATTAAGATCGCTCCATCCGTTTTGGAATCCGTAACGAGCATACACGCACATTCACTTTTATATGTCAGATATACTATATTTATGTAACAATACCTACCCCTACCCCTTCGGGGATATGGGCGTGAAGATACTTTTTTTTAATGTAACAATACCAATTTTATCACGTTTTATTCCGCCTCTTCTCCCTTTGAAGACTAGATCATCTTCCATCCTGCCAGGCAGTTCGTAACGGTAACGATTAGCAAAATGTGTCACAACCATCGTGACTACTAGGAGGTAGAGTTCGACAACATCTCACTCGGGCTTGATACTCCCACCTTACCTATTTCTGCTGTAAGAAGGTCAATGCTTGTCACTGTCATGTTCCAGTTTGGAGTGTAAAGTAGCCGATAAACTTATACGTGTTGTATTACCATCCCGTCACATGGATAACAATTCACCATTACCATCTTTAATGTATATATAGGCGATGGTCGTATCTTACCATCAGGAGAGCCATCTACTTGTTTTCTATGTCTATATGTTACAACATAAAAAACTTTAAATCGGTTAAGACTATGAATATATACATTTTATTCTTCAAGATTATAATAATTTGAGCGATGCCATTATAATAATAGTCATAATAATAAACACAATAAAGAGTCACTAACATCATGGCTACTAGGCGGTAGAGTTCTGCATTGTCTTGCCCGGGTCTGGTCCCACCATCTTACCTATTCCTGCCACAATAGCGTCAGTGCTTGTCGCTGCCGTGTTCCGGTTTGGAGGTTAAGGTAGCTGGTAAACTTATGCATGTGGCATTAGACCTCGCCACAAGACAGCAACGCACCATTAACGTCTTAGATGTAACATCATAGACGATGATTGACTCTTTCCATCAGGAGAGCCATCTGCTTGTTTGATATCTTATGTTATAAAAAATGCATTAAAACTGCTCCAACCGACTTCCCAATTCCTGTATCTCTTGAACCCTCAGATTTCATAAAATAGGAACACATGGGAAGTACGAATAAGTGTGAAATACGAGTGTGAAATACGAGTAAGTGAAGTTTCTTAAACGAAAAAACAATTTTCAAAATTGGTATAGAAATGATCAAGTTCTTAGGTATCAAACATAAGAAAATCATACAGCCGAATTGAAAACTTTCTCCTTGTGGGAAGTTAGATGAAAATCCAGTAAGTCTGGAATTATGAATCAGGTCTTCGTCTTTATGGAATTAAAACGAGAAGAAAAGTCTCCTAAACACAAAAAGAATTTACAAATTTTGCAAATACGTCCATTTACGGACGGAGTTATGCATAAAAAAACATTTAAATATATGTATTGAGAACCACCCTTTTTAAGAAGTTATCATTATATCATATAGGGACCTGAAAATAAAATATTACCGAATCTGCGTTACATGTGACACAATATTAAACCTTCTTTTGTTGACCAGCTTGACTGATTTTAAAAACTTCTTATTATGATTTCGGTGTCCAGGTATCAGCACATGAGTAGATAAGGGGAGGTGATTAGTATCTAATTTCATTTGACCTTGTAGTTTGCATTGTCATATTTTGTCACTGAAATCTACAAATTGACAAGACGTACAACTGCTAACCGATTTCGCTCGTTAATTGCACTTTTAATCTGCCAGGCTTCGTCATCGGATGCCGTTGAAGTCTTTTTTATGTCTGTTGCTTTCTGAATAAAGAGTTCAGTGATAAATAGTTTAGTGATAAGAAGTTATAAGAATTAATGCGTGAATTTGGCAATAAATGTTGGTCAGCGCATTACTTTAAACCGGATTCATCTATTTTCTACGCCAAAAGGAGGATTATGTTTTACGAGCGTATGTTAATACGTATATATAAATGTATGTACCAATATGTACGTCCATAACCAAAACGGTTAGATTGATTTGCCAGGCTTGACCAGGAAATTGGAAGTCAACTGCTATAGTTTCAAATTAAAATTTTTGACCAGAGATCAAATGAATAACGTATAATTTATGAAAAAATATACATATCAAAAATATGTCCATCATTTTGCTGTCGTAATCGAAAAAAGAATAAGTTACGCCTGAAATAAAAATACGGAAATATTGCTCTAATGCATAAACCATGACTGACTATTATCCTGCACGAACCATCCTCGCATACTTTCTAAACTAGTTACCTCCATGTGTTTTGAAAGTATGAGTGTGGACCAACAACTTTGACCTTATGTTTTTGCATCGTTAATTAGAAAGGTCGGGTTCGTTCCTACACGATCATAACACGTCAACGGTTTTTGTTACCGAGTCTCCATTCGATTAAGCACTTGTTTTTAGGTTCCCCTGATATGCAACATAATTCCTTTAATGGTTTCGTAACAACAAATACACTACACTAGCTTACAACGGCGTCAGTGTTTGTTAGTATCATGTTCCAGTTTGGAGGGTAAGATAGCCTACAAACTTATGCATGTAGTATTTCAATGCACCATCGACATCTTTAATATTTGTAGACGATCATTATTTCTATCCATCAGGATCTGTTTGTTTGTTATCGTATGTAAATAAAAAATAAACTATAATGTTCATAGCATATAAAAACAAGTACCTTATTCAAATAAAACATTACCCTCCATCTAAGCGCCGTTAAATAAAACTTATATAGCCTATGTCAACCTCACATTTAAAACAAACATAATAGCTTAAATCTAGAGAGCCATTTAGGCTACAGAGAGTGGCAAAAATATACAAACATACAAACACACATACATATGTACATACATTCTAAAAATATTGTAACCCTCCCTTTAACGCAGTCGGGCATGTGTTTTATGATATATTAATGAATATAAATATGTAAAAATAAACATTAATAAATAAAAAAAACTCGCGAAGTTTAAAAGGTTGGCACAAAATAATGCAATGGCAAAAAATATTGCGGTTGCATGAAAAGTATTTATATATATATATATATATATATATATATATATATATATATATATATATATATATATATATATATATATCATAAGACAGCGAACAAGCAGATGGGTTTCCTGATGGAAAGAGTCAACCATCGCCTATAGACACCATAGATGGTAATGGTGCGTTACTATCTTGTGGCCACATGTCACATGCATAAGTTTACTGGCTACCTTAACCTCCAAACTGGAACACGACAGCGACAAGCACTGACGCTATTGCGACAGGAATAGGTAAGGCGGTGGTACCAGACCCGGGCGAGACAATGCAGAACTCTACCACCTAGTAGCCACGATGGTAGTGACTTGATAGCCAATCGGTCGCCTTTTACGACCTGCCTGGCAGAACGGCAGTTGGCCTATTCTTCAAAGGAGGCCAGGACCAACACGGCGAAAGCTATTTTTACTAGCTGGAGCGTGCAGCCTGCTGTATTATAAAAGTTCGGCGAATCCCGCGGGAATACCTAATATTTCCGTGATAAAAAGTGGCCTATGTGCTATTCCAGGTCATCATCTACTCATGTGCAAAATTTCATTCAAATCCATTCAATAGTTTTACGTGATTGGGTAACAAACATCCATCTATCCAAACATCCATCCATCCAAATATACAAACTTTCGCATTTATAATATTAGAGCGATTTTAAGTAATAATCGTATCTAGATTAAACATACACTGTACACATACTCCTACAAAGAGTATTTGTGTGAGTGTGCAGAGTTAAATTTAAAAAAATAAAATTTACTTACTTAATTTTATTAACTTTGTGTTAATAAAATATAACTATACAGTGTGTGTTGGAAAGTGTACCGAAAAATTAATAAACATGCCATTTTCAACTTTCTTTTCATGATACCTTTTTTTGTAGGAAATGCAAAAAAGCTTGCATTTTATATTTTTGCTCAGTTTTACGCCACGCAATATGAAGCGTAAATTGCTCAAACGCATCGCGCTTTTGATTTTCTATCGAACCAGCCATTTTTTTACCCCTGAAATAGAGCACGAAAGATTGTACGAAATTTCTTATATTGTCGACCCGTTACTCTACTCGCGGGCTAAACTGAGTCAGCTAGTTACTTATCGCTGTAGCCGAAATTAGTCCATAGACTGAACAATAAAATCTTTTTAAAAAAGAGGTTTAACAACAAATTGTGGCCGTAAAAAAACAGTAGGTATACATGTGTATATAATATCATGTAGGTATGTCACGTGTCGTAGTCACGTGTAAGTCACGTGAACTTAGTGTGTGTAATGTTTGTTTTTAGGGTTCCGTTCACAAAGGGTAAAACGGGACCCTATTACTAAGACTTCGCTGTCCGTCCGTCCGTCTGTTTGTCTGTCTGTCAGTCAGTCTGTCTGTCTGTTTGTCTGTCCGTCTGTCATCAGACTATATCCCATGAACCGTCATAGTTATAACAACAAATACTAAAAACAGAATACAATAAATATTTAAGGCCCCTCTTACAACAGCGATGTTTTTGCAATTTTCATGTCTATCTTAATAATGATGACTGGTAGACACTTGAAATATTCCCAGAATATTTCGCTATAAATTCACTTTAAAAATAAATAATTCATTTAAAATAAAATAAATAATCAATATAATAATAATAAAAAATAGTATTTATTTCAGACTCCTTTTTTTACAAAAATATTCTATGTTATTAAATAAAAATGGGTTATTAAAATTAAATTGTAAATAAAATATTAACATAATTGAGATTGGGAATGAACAAGCATTAAAATGTACACATTCATATTTTTAATGATTATACTGATACATATATTTATTTATTATTTATTTTATTAGGACCTGGATTAAGGACCTAATAATGCTTGAGTCACACCTATCTGCAATATCTACTTTTAGAATTTTGTTGTCGCTACCCCGCACTCTGCAGAGCAGGGATGCTGCTTTCTTGCGTAAGACTGCATTAAAACCATCAACCGGCGCTTCAGTAAACATTGAAGATGCACTACAGAAACGTGGTAACTCCATCAACATTCTACATCTATTATTATATTGGACCCGGAGAGCATTTATCGATCGTTTGGTGTATTTTACCCACAGTGCACTCGTATAAAAAGACTGGCAGTAAACTTTAAAAAGCATTATTTTAACTTACCTACTGCAACGAGCAAACCTGCGTGACAGCATTTTGCATCTAATCGCTAATGCTCTGCGTTCCCTTTCAATATTAACTTGGTCATCAAGATCATCAGTAAGATAGTGACCTAGGTACTTGACATTTTTAATGCGGTTTAATATAGCCCCATTAAGCTATAAAACCGGGACCGAGGCAGTCAACCTGCCGTTGACCTTGAACACCAAATGTTCACTTTTATTTCAGTTGTACATAAGCCGCTACACAATCAGTGTGTCAAAAACGTCCTCCAAAAAATTTCAAATAGAATCGCGTCGGCCGCGTCACTGTCAATTTTATTTATTTTCGTACATTGCTTTGTAAAAACAACTATGATCTTGCACTTAAGGTTGGATATGCAAAGACATATGTTTTTGCCATATCTATAAATACTTAAAAGAAATTAGGGACACTTTTGAGTGTCAGTTGCATGTGCATCTAGGGTTTTTTATATCAATGATAAGCCCATGTCTATCTGCGTACTTTTCGCAAACGTGTAACAATTTTGTGAGAGCATTAACTGAAGAACACAGCAGCACCAGGTCATCAGCATAACACAGGCAGTTCATACTGATATTATCTACCGAAAAGCCGATGCCCGCACTGATAAGCTCGATAATTACCTCATTTATGTACAGGTTGAAAAACTTAGGAAAACTCAACCCCCACTGTCTCACATTGCACTTCAACCTGTATGTGTCAGAGAGTTCATCAGCCCACCTTACATAGTTGGTATGATTGGCGTACCAAAATTTAAAATGATGCAATACCTGTGCATCCACGCCAATGTTCTCTAGTTTCTTCCATAACAAATCATAATACACACGGTCAAACGCCTTGGAAAAATCCAAAAAACATGCATACTTACACAGGAGTGCGCCGCTGTGTGTAATTCTATTCAGTACTCTACAGTGTGCTTAAGACTTATAATCGCACTTTCCGTAAACAGACACTTTCTAAATCCAAACTGCGCTTAATATTTAAGGGAGCTCCAACATAATAAACGTGTTTTTTTGCCGTTTTTTTTTACAGATAATGGTGCGGAACCCTTCGTGCGCAAGTCCGACTCGCACTTGGCTGGTTTGTATTAGTTTAATGTATTTCTTACGCATTTTATTTAAAAATATTAGGTTTCTCCAGTTCTCCGCAATGTATACTTTAACTTTGCGAAATTTCATACCGTTTCACCCTTCGCGCAATTGTCTTAAAAATGGGTACAAAGTTTTAATTTTTTTTATAGAAGAAGAGGGGCAAACGAGCAGGAGGCTCTACCTGATGGTAAATGATTACCACCGCCCATGGATAGCCACAACACCATAGTCCTTGCAGCTGCGTTGCCGGCCTTTTCAGAAGGAGTATGCTCTCTTCTTGAAGGTCCCTAAGTCGTATTCGCTCAGAAACACCCCTGCAGGTAATTGATTCCACAGAGGAGTAGTGCGTGAGAAAAAGTGCCTAGAGAATCGCAGGGTTGTGGATTTCCAGACATCGAGTTGATGAGGATGAACTTTGAATTTTGCCGCGATGTCCGATGATGAAATATAAGGGCAGGGATCAAAAAGAACAGTTCGTCGGAACACTCTCCATGATGAAATTTTAAACATATTAATATTTTAAACATATTTACGGATAATTTTTTTTATTGAGATTCTTATATAAATTAATCCAAGTACGATATAATAAAGAAAACCTCATTAAATTCCTTCTAAAGAGCCCTACTAAAGGGCGTCATTAATAAATTGATAAAAACCACCTGACCTATGCCATTCTCACAATATAAATGATACAATACGGCACCGCGCACCGTCGCGTCGCTCTTTGAGATTATTGTGAGTAATGATTATAATCTATATTATTTGTCAAATTATGGCTATAACTTGTTTCTATCTGTCAAATTATTTTTATAATCTGTTTCTATTTGTCAACTGTCTCAAATTAAATGTTGTCCAGTATAGTTTGAAAATTTTACGGTCCTACAAATAACAAATGTGAAAGTGATGGGATATTTGTTACCCAACCACATAAAAGCTTAACGAAACTCAGGCTCTTATTTTCGTTAATTTAATGGTTTAGTAGAAAAGATAAAGTCATGGCTTAAAATTATCGCCTGTGTGGTCTAGTGCTTCGGCGTTAGTGTTGGCCACATGAGGTCCCGGGTTCGATTACTGGGTCGAGCAAATAAAAAAAATATGTAAACTGAAAGATTAAGGCCATCCCGGGAACTTCCCGGTAAATTGAGGTATTTTAAGTCCCAAGAAACAAAAATCTATGCTTATAGATTTATCAGAGTTTAAAAAATCTATTTAAAAAAAATAAATAACAATAGGTAATTTGATTTTTGAAAAGCTGTATATTTTGGAAACGATAATCGATTTTGATTTTTCGAATGGTATTCAACGCAATTTTTGAGCTGTAAACTGTTTTCTTAACTATATACTCTATAGGTTGAAAAGAGTCGAAGTTTTTTTTATAGAAGAGGGGGCAAACGAGCAAGAGCTGCGCCTGATGGTAAGTGATCACCGCCGCCCATGGACATCCGCAATACCAGAAGTCTTGCAGTTGCATTGCCGGCCTTTTAAAAATGAGTAAACTCTTTTCTTAAAGGTCCCTATGTCGTATCCGTTCGGAAATACCCCTTCCGGTAATTGGTTCCACAATAGCGTAATGTCAAAAAAAAAATTCAAATAATTTCGTCATTGACGAATCCCAAATAAATCTGCTGATTTTGATCCAATTTACGCATTACGTATATGACGCAGTTTTTTAGAGAAAAGAAAAGCTGATTAGATTTTTAAATTAATCGGTATATATATCGATATTATATTGCTGACCCGCGCAACTTCGTCTACATCACTTACAAGGGAATGGGTCATAGGGACCTATAATATAATTCTAGAAGAACTGTAACTTTCTTTAATTAATCCATGAACTACTTGAAAACTATTGCAAAAAACAATCATACCTGCACTGCTAATTAAAACCAGAAGAGTTTGTACCTATGTCTGCTATGTTTATTATTTTATTATTATTATTTAACATTCATTTGAAGTTTGATTATGTTTTTAAATATCTACGCCGTTGATATTGAAAAAACATAATTAATCTACGGTAATTTGAGTATAACAAAGCCTATTATATAGTCATTCCACTATGATCATGATTAGTAAGACTAAAACTATAGTACAAAATAGCACGGGAACTAAGTAATAAAGGAACATCGATTGACACCCCAGTAGTGTTACCCAAAACACTTCTGGGATGTATAGTTTACGCTTATACTGGAAGGAGGACTGGATATCTTCTGGAAGTTTACATAGTATTCTGTCATTAATTTCGTCAACACTACTATTTCTAGCCGCTAATATTGCTCTTTAACACATCCACTGGTAGTCTTTGTCTACTACTTCAACTATATGCGGCATGCTATCTCGCAGAGCAGGCTACCGTCTGACCTCGCTACCACGCATTCTCCCCACGCACGCATGCCTCGCGCGGTGCTTGATAATAATATCTTAAAACTGTGATATCTCCCAAGGTATTGGTTGAAATCAATGAAGCAAAGGGCGGTCTCTTTCAAAATTAAATACTTGTGATGAATAACTAATTTATTAAGATTAATACCACGTTTATTAAAACACCGTCGCAAATAATGCATTATTTTAAAACAATTTTGATTACCATAAAAAGGGTAATAAAATGTGAACCTTAATAGATAGATGTACACTATCGTGGAATTTTTATTACAACTTTTTAAGATGAACAATTCGATCTTACATGATTTTTGCGTAACTTTAACCGATAATGCAGCGCACGCCAGGAAAGTTCTCAAAAGAAAAAAATCCTCGTTTAGCCCACATTTTTCGTTGATACTCCAAACTTGTTGGTCGTAGCGTGATGTTATATAGCCTATAACATCACGATAACCTTCATAACTTTCCTCGATAAACAGGCTATCCAACCCAAAAAGATTTATTCAAATCGGTTCAGCGGTTTTCGAGATTACAAACAAACAAACTCTACAATTTTATAATATTATATAAGTATAGATAAGGCTAATATTAGCCTGAAAATTATTTTAAAAATATTGAGTAAGTTTGCTGTAAACAACAAAATATTAATATTTGAGAAGCTGTAACTTTTGAAAACGTGACTCGATTTTGATTTTTGAAACTGCATTTGCCGTTCTTTTTTGAGTACTAAAATACTGAAGAAGGCCGAAAAAAAGTTGGTTAAAAAGTCTCGAAGATTTTTCAAAAAAAAAAAAGCACTTTTTTCCAATTTTTTTGTCAACGATCATTCCTGAACGAATAAACCGATTTTGATGCAATTCGTGCATTGGACGCAGTTTTGGCAGTGCACTACACTGGTCACAAAACAAAGTCAAAAATTTAAATTGCTTATTATCTATCTTGTCAGTGAAATCCAAATATTGCCATTCAAAATACAAACATACATATCTTCACGCTAGATCCCTTATGAGGTAGGCAGAATAAACCGATTGCCATAACATTATGTGACGATACTTGCAGCTTTGTATTTCTTCCTCCGCATTCATTACTATCTTTATGCAAACCTTACACTCTTTACACAGCGGTTGCGAAGACTCTTGACACTTTCAGTCAGTAACCGATCAATCTGGTCAAGGTATGACAGTATTGACCTTTTTCGGTACCTACATCCTTCTACATTCACATTGTATATCTATTTTGTTAACCTAGTTCATCTACTATTCTTTCTACATATCCGAACCACCGAAGCATGCTCTTTCTCATTTTTATAAATAAGGGTATTAGTTCGAGTTTAGATATTAGCTCGAGCTAATATCTCTACTTGCTAGTAGTCGACACGTTTGGTTAATCCTTGTCTTTTTACAAAATAACAGGCAGGAATTAAGTTAAAAACACTACTGTTCTATCCTGCTTTATTTTTTACGTACACAATCCTACATAACATGAAACTATTGACAGGAGCAGTCACTATAATCGTGACTACTAAGTGGTAAAGTTCCACAATGCCTCGCCCAGGAATTTGGTACGGATAAAAAAATATATTTACGGATATAAAAGTTTATTGAGATTCTTATATAAATTAATCCGAGTTTTTTTCTTTTTTTTTATATCATTAGATAGCAAACAAGTAGATGGGTCTCCTGATGGAAAGAGTCAACCATCGCCTATAGACACCAAAGGTGTAAATGGTGCGTTGCTATCTTGTGGCAAGGTCTAATGCCACATGCATAAGTTTACCGGCTACCCTACCCTCCAAACCGGAACACGACAGCGACAAGCACTGACGCTATTCCGGCAGGAATAGGCAAGGCGGTGGTATCAGACCCGGGCGAGACAATGCAGAACTCTACCACCAAGTAGCCACGATGGTAGTGACTCGCATAGCCAATCGGTCGCCTTTTACGACCTGCCTGGCCGAACGGCAGTTGGTCTATTCTTCAAAGGAGCCCGGAACCAACACGGGGAAAATAACGAGTACGATATAATAAAGAAAACCTCATTAAATTCCTTCTAAAGAGCCCTGCTAAATAGCGTCATTAATAAATTGATAAATATCACCTGACATATGCCATTCTCTTCTCACCGCGCACAGTCGCGTCGCTCTTTGAGATTAATGTGAGTAATGATTATAACCTATATTATTTGTCAAATTATGGTTATAACTTGTTCTTATCTGTCAAATTATTTTTATAATCTGTCTCTATTTGTCAACTGTCTCAAATTAAACTATTGACAGGACCTGTCACTAGAATCGTGACTACTAAGTGGTAAAGTTCCGCAATGCCTCGCCCGGAAATTCGGTACCATTGCCTTATGTATTCCTACCGCAATAGCGTTAGTGCTTGTCATTATCGTGTTCTGGTCTGAAGGGTAAGGTAGTAAGTTGACTTTTGCGTGTAGCATTGCTATCCCACCACACGGATAGCAACGCACCATTAACCTTGGTGTCTATAGGCAATGGTTTCTCTTTCCATCAGGAGAGCCATCTGCTTGTTTGCTAGTTAATAATATATATAAAAAAGAAATCTACCATATTTTTATAAAAAAAAACAATCAATCGTCTATTGCAACAAAATGCCCTATGCCCATTGATATAAAAAGGGAAGATATGGTACGTTCTAACATCGCAACTGCTAAACCTAAGCTCGGTCACTCGAACGCAAAGTAATGCGACGAACGTAGCAAACTACGTTTCTCTCGCTTACTTTTGTATTGTACTATCTCACTCTAACAAACATGGCGAACTAAACAATAATTTAATCTTATTTTGAAACAAATTGTTTTAGCCGTATTTATGAATGGAAAGTAATCCCGTGTGTCTTATTTGTTTCCTTGTGTGATTATAACACTGGCTGAATATACAAGAAGGTATTTTGATGCGTGTTTAATGGTAAAAACTGGTAAAAACAGTCGGAAAATATAAGTGTATGATATGAGGCCCCGCGCGTGATTGATTGTCACCAATTGTCACTGTGTGTACGGACCTAGTTTTGTATGACCAGGCGCTGTGACTAGGTAACGTATCTTCCCTTTTTATATCAATGCCTACGCCTGTTACATTACATATTTGTAAATTCCAGATTGTAATCAATATAAATAAATAATTTAGTCTTATGAACATCCGGTTGGAATGTAGTTCCTTTCGCTTTATGTGAGACCGTGACTGTAACTTAAAGGAGGTGTCTTTAACTGGACGTTCGTGTCATTGTATGAAAACATCGATACGACACCAGGGAGCAAAACCTCCGTTCACAGTTGTGGAATAATAATTATTGATTATTAATATTAATAGAAAGGTTATTTAAACATTAAAGTAATAAATATTTTATGCATATTCTCAAAACTAAATCGATTGAAAAAGTTTCAGTTTCCTAAGTGTTCGGGACAGGCCTTAAAAATCACTGAAAAATAGTCGGATTTTGGTGTCGTTTTTTAGAGTTATTCATTTTTTAGTCTAGCCCCTTAGCCTGCAAACGATAATGTGCGTTAAAGAATTCCATTCCTGTAATTTACAATCCAACTATTTGTTTGCTACCCTATAATGCTGTTGCGAATAATCTAGAAGAGTTAGAACGCTGGAAAAATCTAGAAACAAAAGAAAGAGATAACTGCTTCTATCAATAAACAATAGCTGCCGGTACACAAACAGCTATGCTATAATTGAACTTCTGTCATTATCCATAAGGGTGAAAATAGCGAGTTGACGTACGACGGACTTGTTCACATTTTGAATATTTACACGATATTTTCAGAACTTTCGGGAACATGGTCAAACTTTACATTGGGTATAAATAAGGATGTGTTGGCGAATAGAAGTAGATCCGGGAACGATAGTTCGAACGACCAGTGTAAAGCGATATAGTACAGTGAATACGGGAAGTGTTTTAATTTAGTGATTAGTTTTAGCGGAATATAGTGACGTTGTTATTAGAGTTATTCAGTGTATTTACGTATTGCATTGTGGTTTATTGTACGTTTGTATTGTAAATACACGGTTTTAATATATGTGGTAATTTATTGTACAATATGAGCTCTACGCTCGTAACAATATAATCCTATAACGTGCCTTACTTTACAATAATTACATACATAAAAATTTACATACATCTTCTATACAAATAAATAAAATTGGAGTGTCTGTATGTAATATTAAAGTAACCGCTTTTTACTAAATGCATATGGATTTATATATGGTACATATACCAAAATAATTTTTTTTACAATTTTTGTCTGTCTGTCCGTCTGTCTATATGTTTGTTCCAGCTAATTTTTGGAACTGCTGGACCGATTTTGACGGGACTTTCACTAGCAGATAGCTGATGTAATAGGGAGTAACTTAGGCTACTTTTATTTTAGAATTTTTTTGACGCGGACGAAGTCGCGGGCACAGATAGTAAGGAATAAAAATTTAACAAGCATTGATCCTTTCGAGAGTTCTTTAGAATTGCAGAAATCACATCGAACCAGTTATAATCTGTACATGTATTTATATACATATTTGTTCAATCTGAAGATTCTTAAATGCAGTTGTCGTTAATTTTAAGCATTTATTCGTTTTTTATGCAGCATTAAGCTCACGTATAACGACATCCAATTTTTAAGAATATGTTTGTTGATAGATAAAAACCTTTACTCCGATCATTTGCTTATAATATCGAATTCCAATTTATTTTTGAAGAGTTTTTGATAAAAATATTTTTCTGTTCTAATTAATCTGAAAATAAAAGTGAACTTTAAAAAGAGCATACGTTATGTAAAAGTGGCTTAAGATTCCATTAAACGTGCTTAGTGACATCAAAATGTTAGTCCTCTGAATCCGTATTATGAGTAAGTGGATTAGTTAAATCAAATATCAGTAGATATTCCGGTTCGTAGTTACGAGAAGTGAAGTATAATTAACTTTTTAAATATTATCATACACTCTGTGTATGTTCTCACATTTATTTACAGATTGTAATTTATTTCAATTCTTTTATTTCAAAAATAACAAAGTTTATGTTAAAAACGAAACTAAAATTGTAACTAGTTTTTATCCGCTCTTTTGTATAAATACTCGAGTAAAAAAATATAGAAAACAAAAAACCCGACTGTATTTTGAAAAAAAGATTAATTGCCTTAAATGAAAACTAAAAAGAAAGAAATAAGCCAAGTAGTTTAGAATCATGTTAAGTAATAATAAATAAAAACACCACTAAAATAGTTCTATAATCGATGTACATATAAAACAATCCATGAATTTTAACTCATCACAGAACGATTGACATTCAGGGCCCTTTGTGAAAATTTGATAGCTAAATATTAAATGGGCCCCGATTGCTACGACCTAAGAAATTGCCTTAATAGGTGATTATCATAGTATAGCAAACAAGCAAATGGCTTTCCTGATGAAAAAAGACAACATCGCCTATAGACACCTACTAGGTGTTAATGGTGCGTGGTTGTCCTTATGGTGGGTTGAAATTACTATCACTACTTTACCATCTGCGGTGAAACATGACAATAGGAAGCACTGACGTCGTTATAAAGAATTCGTAAGGCGGTGGTACCTACCAAACCCGTGTTGTAGAACGACGTTGTAAAACTCTACCACCTAGTGGTCACGATGGTAGTGACACGTATAGCCAATTGTACGCTCTTTACGAACTGCTTGGTAGAATGTCAAATGGTCTATTCGTCAATGGAGACCCTAACCAACACAAGATACCAAGTGAGTTAAATAAAGTTGCCGTGTTTACAATACCGTAAAATTGTGACCATGAAAATTACTCGATAGCTGCAGAGCTCCTCAGTGTGTTCTCACTAAAAAACAATGTTTATTATATTTGGATTGCATAAGTTTATGACAATATATTTTAAAATAAATATTATCATATAAAAATAAGTACCACTTTAATTTTGCCTCCATTTTGAAATAAAAATCTAGATATACTTAAGATGACTCTTAATTACATAATATCTGGTTGACCGAGCTTTGTTCAGTTGTTCACATACCGTATGTTGGGAACCGAGCTTTTCTTGGACCTTGATAAATCGATTCCTATAGAATAAATAATTTTTTTTTCTGTACCTGGTTTGACGGAGCTTTGCTCGGTTTTTCACATACCCATATCTTGCGAACCGAGCCTTTCCTTGACCCGATGAAACCCCTAATTTGTGACTTTCATGAAAATCGTTAGAGCCGATTGCGAGATTCCAATTATATATATATATATATATATATATATATATATATATATATATATATATATATATATATATATATATATATATATATATATATATATATATATATATATATATATATATATATATATATATATATATATATATATATATATATAATATATATATATATATATATATATGTATATATATATATAATTATATATATATATATAAAACCTTGTTTAAAGATATTAGATTAACGTGTATTGGATAATACAAACAAGCCCCTTATATAAACTGCAAACGCTAGGTGCATGACCAAATCAGGTTGTAGACCTGTCTAGTTTAAACAAAGCCGTAATATTATGCAATGTTACCGAAAATTAAATAAGTTAATAACCCGTACGAAGGCATGTCGCCATAAAAACAGCTGTTATGTGCCTACTACTGTATTATAATAGTAATATTTATTACATCCATTGTTTTTTGTCTATCAGTGAAAGTGCCAACACTTTAGGGTTTTGTAGGATGATGTTTTATATGAATACTAGCTGTTGCCTGCGACTTCGTCCGCGCGGACTTCGTTTACTCCGCACAGCACCTCCCCGCTATGTGATAGCGTGATAATATGTAGCCTATATGTTGAACCAACCTGTTAATTATATTCATGCAAAGTTTGAAGTAAATCCATGCAGTACTTTTTGAGTTTACCCCGAAAATACATACAGACAAACAGATAAACAGACAAACATACAAAAATTCTAAAAACTATATTTTTGGCTTCGATATCGATTGTAGATCACGCCCCAAGTATTCTTTTAAAAAAATATTCAATGTACAGTTTTGACTTTCTTACGATTTTATTATATGTTAGATAAGTTATTAATTATACTAGCAGTTACACGCGACTTCGTCTGCGTGACCAAAAATCGTTACTTCCCTTTTTCTCACTTGGTTAAACAATGTAGCTTATTTTACTCCTGGATTGTGTACCTTTCTAAAGGTGAAAAGATTTTTAAAATCGATTGAGTTGTTTTTGAGTTAAATCGTAGCAAACAAACAAACGTAAAAATCAAATCTTTTCTTTTTATAATATTAGTTTTTGTTATAGTAGCTGTTACCTACGACTTCGTCCGCGCGGACATCGTTTTACTTTATTTACTATTTTTTTACCGGTATATCTCTTATAGCTTCGGGAAATTTATTGTAAAAGCGTAAGTATATATTGCCCCAAATAGGAGTTACTGAATTATATGGAGCCGAGATGCATGCACAATAAAATTGATTTTGTTTCTTGTATTTAGCAAGTGTAAATCACATTTTTTTAAACAAGCAAATATTTTTACGCACGTACATGAAGTTCTCAAATATATAGGTACTTGTTAGAATATTACAGCTAAAATATTGATTTCTTTAATTTATTCCTCAAGGAAATCCTCATTATTTTTTCTAGATTGAATAAATAATTTTCATAAATTTTAAATAAGTACCAAAGTTGACGTTTAATGCTTCGAAGAATATAATTTGAGGAGACGAGATTAACCTTAATAACACTTTTGTCTGATCCGGAGCCAATCCGAAGCCACATTAGGTAATCGGAAGTCTACAAAGCAATCATAACATATTAAATATTATAATAAACTATAATACCTACAAAAGGTACAATAGAATAGTGTTTAAAGATAGGTTAAATTCTTCGTCCGTTTTCCGTACTGCTTGGGATTCCCTGCCTAAAGTGGTTTTTCGAGAGGAATATAGCTAAGGCATTTTTGAAATAAGAGCATTGAAGTATGGGCATTTACTAACTTAGTGTACTGACATATTTTTAGACAGCATCGACGCTTTCTATTACATTAGAAGAGCGCCATCGTACTGAGTTAATAACGGTAAGAAAGGTAGGGTAATATTTAATTAATGTTCCTTAGCTTGTTAGCTAGGGTTTTTCTCGCTAGCGAACAGTAATATTCATCATTCATTTTATTAAAATTATTGACCATTAACATCTTTGGTGTCTATAGCTGATGGTTTCTATTTCCATCAGGAGAGCCATCAGCTTATTTGCTATCTAATGATATGTTTAAAAAAATACTAGATCAGAATTATCATGTGTATTTTAATAACATTGACAGTAATGTTTAAACATTTATTGAACCACTTTTTTTACAAAACCGGCTTCTACATTCACAATTAATTCAACATTTTGTTGCGTAAAGTGCTATTAATATTCCTAACGATGACGGAACAATTTTTATGCCTTCTAAAAGTCCTCATTATACACGAATAAAAGCTTTGTAATATTGGTCTGACAAACGGCTTTGTAATATTTGTGCCAGTATGACGGTAAGACCCAACACTTCAAAATATTTTTTATGCAAAAGCAAAGCCCAAGCTATGTAATATCGCACATTAAACAGGAACTATAATGAAAATAGGGAAAAACAAATACGTGGTAGAATATTATCCTCTTTGGCTGGCAACATTTTGAATATCATTCTTTAGAGTTCAATGTTCAAAATTACTTAATATTTCATTACATGTCAAAATAAACTTCAACGACTATCTTTTATTGGCCAGACAACATAACCTATGATCGACGGCCAGACGGCCTGAAATTATATTACGTATGAATATTTTTTCGACGATAACTCGAATATCGTTATTCGTAATCGTAGACATAATAATAGCAAAGTCGTGATAGGTAGGGGAATTGACAGAGAAAAATTTTTAAGTTTGGACATGATTCAGATTAGCTATAGGTCAAGGGGTTGCCGTTAAGTGGAAGTCCAAAAATCTAATTAATGACCATGCCATCGCGAGTTAATCGTTTTTTCCCGACTGCGCTAGACCGGGTAGTGTTTTTAGAGTGTATGTTTATATGTATATATTTTTCTGTGTATATATGTATATTTTTGGGACGCTCTGCAGCCTTAGCAACTCGAAGGATTTGAGCTTGAGAGGTGTCATTTGTTTCGCCATATTTGTAGTGTGACTTAGGCCTTATAATTTTTACCCAATAGCGCTATAAGAAGGGTCATGTCTTTGCGGATCTAGCGCAATCGGCATATTTGTTTTTATAATAATAAACTTGAATACCTTCATATTTTATAATTGGAATACCTACAGTTTTTGATTCTAGGAATTGTATAATATGACTTTATATTAACTCATCTTTATTAATAAGGCACATTTTTAATCCACAGGTAATTAAACCTTTACTGAGCTTTTATATTGGTTTTCAGAGCATGATATCACAACAGTATTATATAAAACACAATTGTATACAACTCACACATAATTTTATTCTCCGAATAGTTTTTTTTAAATATATATTTATATCATAAGATAGTAATCAAGCAGATAGAATCAACACGAGGCAGGCCGAAACTTTGATAAGAAGTTTGATAAAAAGCATCCTTAGATTTTGATTTGGAAGTGTTTGTGAATGGTTCTATTTCTGTATAAGTTTGAGCATAATTTTTAAAAAAAAAAGAAAATGCATCTTCACGCCCGTATCTCTGAAGTGGTAGGCAGAGGTAAAACTATTGCACCCACAATTAGCCAAAGATATTTGGTCCTACAAATATGATAGGTGGCACGCTTATCGCTAACCGGTCAATTTTCCAATCCCGGGTAAAGTAGTTTTTATCAGAAAACTGAAAAACACATTTTTAATTTGCTCTACCCAGAAATTGAACCCGGACCTCATGTGGTCAACACAGAGACCGGACCACTAGACCACAGAGGCGATATTAAATAAAAATTCCTATCGTAAAGCTATTGTAGATAACGCTATGTCAAATAGCTTGTTAGTCTTATAACAGTTAATCGATGCTGAATCACGTGTCGAATGTCGCAATTGTATGTTGATGTAGCATACGTTACACTGTTCGCAAATTATCTATACTGTTGATGTGTAACTCATAACATCCTATCACGAATTGGACCGCGTCCGGTTATGAAACAAGCGAAAGGTGTGATTACTGATTGGACAATTAAAGTAACATCTTTGAATTGGTGTGCCTATCTATATTCTGCACATTAAATTACTAAAAATAAAATATTACACACATTACTAGCATTTGACATACATAATATTGACACGTATACATTTTGACTGGGACAAGCAAGCATTTGTGTGAGTTTGTATTTCTAGGTTTGGGTATTTATTAAACATATTTCAGTATTTATACATATAGATGTTAATATCAATGACTACTACCCTTTAATAATAAAAAAATAATTTGCTTTATCCGGGGTAAGATTAAGATTAATTTAGATTTTCTCGTCCCATTAATAGAGTCGATAATGACCTTGACTACGCAATCTATGTGTTTTAGGCTTAATTTCAAGAATTAGCGTTTGTGTGATGCCGGAGCCTTGCGTCTATAGTCACAAAGCTTCGCGCAATGACGCAATACATGCAGATATGACTGGCTAATGGCTATTATCGGCTGTCGTTGCAAACATTCGGACTGCGTGTGCCTTATTACGCGATTGGTGGTACGTCAAAGGCGCTAATATCTTCAGGACGATAGATGCAGGTGCAGCCGAAGGTTAAGGAACACATACCTATGTTTATACTAGCTGCGACCTGCAGCCCACTGCACTATAAAACTTTTTCGTCAATAACACGGGAATAACTTAGTTTTTCGGCATAAAAAGTATCCTACATGCTATTCTAGTTGTACCACATTTACCCATGTACCACATTTTATCAAAATCGCTCAAGCTGTTTTTCATGATTGACTAACAAACATCCATATATCCTAACATCCAAACTTTCGAATTTATAATATTAGTATAGATTTCTGGATTAATTTGTTTTGTTAAAAAAGGTATTACATTACTATTTAGCCAAAATTTATAACCGCAGGCGACTGCGCAAGCCCCAGAAATTTTAACAGACTATAAACTTTGCGTTTAACTAGCTATTGACTTATTTAATGCTTGTCACAAAGACTTGCCTGTTTGTTTTTCGTAGTTATCACGGAATCCTTATAGTTGTATCTCTTCCGGTCGTTCGTCCGTCAGTCTAACCGTGACTTAGGTACCTCAGAAACTTTCCTTACTAATAAAATTTAGTAAATCTCTGACACATTATTTTATTATTAGAACACCTTCCTACTTCATATGCAGAGCAAAATATAAAAAAAACTGATGACCTTCGCAAGACAATCCTGCCGCATCAGGTCAAGTTTACCGTCTTTTCAATATCATTTAAGTAACAGAATACCAAATGTTGTATCAAACAGGCTTGTACGATTTGCTTAATTCCTTTGAAGTGAAAAAAAGCTAATAGGAGAATGAGATGAATACACTATGGCACCTCCATAGTGCCAACATGCAGAGATAGAGAGAGAGAGAAAGCAAGATAAATTAAAGCACTTAAAGCAAAATTTTAGTAAAAACAGAAAACCCCAATAAAATATAATCTATACATATAATAAAATTGTAGGAAAGTCAAAACTGTACATTAAATATTTTTTTAAAAGAATACTTGGGACGTGATCTACAATCGACATCGAAGCAAAAAATATGGTTTTTAGAATTTTTGTGTTTGTCTGTTTTTCTGTTTATCTATTTGTCTGTTTGTCTGTATGTATGTCCGGGGTAAACTCAAAAAGTACTGCACAGATTTACTTCATTTTGCATGAATATTACTAACAGGTCTGGTCAACATATAGGCTACATATTATCACGCTATCATCTATGGGGCAGGGGCTGTGCGGAGTAAACGAAGTCGCAGGCAACAGCTAGTATAATAATAATATTGCTGGACAAATTACACAAATTAATCTAACCCCAAGGTAAGCAAATTATTTGCTTGTGTCATCTTGGTATGACACAAGCAAATAATTTGTTAGTTAGCGATACTAATACACCGGAATACATATACAAATACTTTTACATACATAATAAACACCCAAACCCACAAATGTAAACATCTATGCTCATCACACAAATGTTTGTACCTGTCGGGACTCAAACCCGAGCCCTATCGATTCGTGGTTAGGTTTGCTAACTACTCGACCAACGGGCAAGTCAGATATAAATAGTTTATAGTCGTATTTTTTTCGATTTATAAAATCCAATTCACACCCTGGCCTCGCAATAACTTAACAAAACTAAAGTTATGTTAAATAGGTACATATAGGTTAAGTACTAAAAGACTGTACATCTTAAGGCGAGGCACCGGAGACAAACGGAAAAAAAATGATGCTAACTTGTTACTATGTGCTAACTTATTACATGATAGAATATACTTTACCCGATCATATAAAATTCCGAAAACAGCTAAAAAATCTCTAAAACAAGTTATTTGTTCATTATATTTCTAATTTTCCATATGATTTTCATATGGTGATATTAAGTTTTAAATACAAAAAAGAATGTACTAAATTTTGGTTTTCAGCTGAAGTCCTATATTTATTTATCCGAAAAGTAAATCGTTTCCCAGCGGTTTCAGAACATACCGCTCCGCGCATTTTCTATAGTATTGACGCGCGTCAAAATACTTCGCCTTGAAAGACATGATAGCTAAAGAGCATATTCTTCTTCTCTTTTATTCTTCTTCTTCTTATCTTTAGTATTGGCGCTCGTCAAAATACCTCAACTTAAAAGACATGATGGCTAAAGGACATATTCTTCTTTTTCTTTAGCTTTTCTCAATCGCTAAGGTTGTAGATCTCATTCAGTCGAGCGTCAGTGATCGTCAGTATGTTGTTTTGATTTGAAATAGCTAAACTTAAAACTGTGTTACCGTCCCCGTGCAGAAGACTCTCCACATGGAAAAAAACTCAAATGTGTGTTGCCTTGAGTGTGAGTGTTTGTTTAAAAGTACATACTTACGTTGTCGCGTTGTTCGCTCGCGTTGTTGTACGCGATCCCAATGCCACAATATAAGCTTACTGGTGTGCCTCTAAAGCAAAACACAACAATAGCAGTAATACCTGGTACCAAATCCGAGTGAATAGAAGTCACCATGGTATGACGTGTTTATCCAATCAATCGTCTTTTTCTAACTGCTGAACAGAATAATAGATGATATTATAAAAGGAGTCCGGACCAATTATGCCTACTTCAAATCGAAAACAATGTGATGTCTTTCATTTATTATATTAAATTTATTATTTATTATATTAAATTTATTATTTATTATATTAAATTTATTATTTATTATATTAAATTTATTATTTATTATATTAAATTTATTATATATTAAAACTATAATTAAAGTGTCATCACGCTGGTTCCCTTGCGGGGTAGACAAGGTGAAACGAACATTTATAGACTTTTTGGTTCACCACGAGTCACTGGTAGCTTTGCGTGCTCATCCGGGATGTGAGGGTGATGACACACCAACTGCTAGACTCTAAAATCTCAACATCTTTTCCAGACCCGAGGAACGCGGGACCTCATGATCTAAGCTGAATAGGCTAACTCATAGACTACGAAGCAAACTATAATTAAATGATGTTGAAACAATAATATAGCAGTTGGCCCAGAGTGTTCGTCCATAATTTTGAGTTAAAACAATATTTAAATGTGTGTAATTATAATTATTACTCGCAATACAAGTAGCTCAAATTAACCAAATACTGATTGATTTAGTGATTTCACTGTCGGATATTCGGACCATTTATTTCTTGGAAATCGTATACCTAATTAATGACTTCCATACTGTCATCACGACAAAGTAGTTTTTTTTTAAATTAAATTAAACGAACAAGTCACTGGATTATTTTATTTTTTTAATATCGATAGGGAAGCGCTTGAACACGATCTCGCCTGACGGTAAACTAAGATGCCGCCTAAGATGGACCGCGCTTTCTTAGAAGGTACCTGTTCACTCTTCTCTTGAAGATCCCCAGGTTGCACTCGTCGGGGAACACAGGATCAGGAAGCATATTCCAGCCCTTTCCGGTTCGGATCAAGAATATCGAGTCGAACCGCTTTGTCCGGGTAATTGGAACGTCCACCACATGGCAATGCCTAGTATCTGTGCTCCTCGACGATCGATAGAAAAGCGGGGATGGCGGAATTAAGTCGTACGATTCCGCAGAGCACTCTCCAAAGTGTATATGAAAAAAGACCGATAAACTAGCCACTTTGCGGCGATGAGCGAGGCTCTGGAGTTTTTTGCCTACCAGATCATCGTCGTTTATGAGCCTCTTGGCACGCCTCTCTATCGCCTCAAGCGTCTCCAGCTGATATTTGGCGGATCCATCCCAAAGGTGGGAACAGTATTCCATACACGAACGGACTTATGCTTGATAAAGGTTAAGCAACTGTCCCGGGCTGAAATACTGTCTCACCTTTGCCAGAATACCAAGCTTTTTTGAGGCAACTTGGGCTTTCGATTCGATGTACGAAAAGGATTATTTTTCTTCTACCTTTCTAATAATTAATATTTTATTTATTTATTAATATATTAATAATCTCTCAATTTAATACTATTTTAAAATTGAGAGATAATTGGGTTGACTTAAGAAAAACCGTTTATCTACTAAACTATCATAGCAAAGCAGAGCTATCTGCTTGTTTACTATATATTGACATAAAAAAGCATGTTATTTACAATAAACGGTATCAACAGCTTTACATGCTTTCACGGGGCATGGGGGTGCTAACTGCTATAATACCTACGAAAGACTTGGGGGTTTTAAATTAAAAATAATAATACTCACCATCTAAGCCTAAGAAGCTAATCACTCTAAGTTTAAGAAACTAACGACAAGAACAACTAGGCAATCTCAGAACTGATTTTTTTATCGTTGCTTATCACAAATATCGATAATCATTCACGCTCGGGAACACGGATTATAAAACATGGAATTAACGCTATTATATTTTCACATAGAAAGCAGACTACTTATAATCTGTTGTTTTATATAAACCGCATTGTCTCCAATGCTCGATCACGTCGCGGCCCGTCATTAGGTGTTGGGACGGTCTATTAACCATCAAGCACACTGGATCACCAAGTTCAATGATTATGGTTATTTGCCGAATATCGCGGTTACTACAGCCCTAATTTAAAATAGTAAATTGTCGATAATTTAAGTGACGACCCTAATGCCTAAGTATGGGAAACTATAAAATAAAGCTATTATTTAAGCTGTCATAGTGGAAAAGAACAGCAGGTCTACTCTTGAAAACAATATAAATCTTAAACCAATATTGATAAAAACAATAAGTTTCGAATATCGTCAAAAAACGGTACTCTTGAATCCAATATTGCCCACATTGATTCAGTATAGTAACGACCTAATTATTGGAAATAGATGTCATTGTTACACGACAAGCTAGTGTTGCAACACGTTACAAGTGGAAAGTTTAAGTACCGTTTTAAACAAAATAACGAATAAAAGCAATAATGAGTAGTTCCAAAAAATTTTGAAATCCGTGTGGCGCTGTCGCCGAATCCAATAATTGAATATAGTTGTCCAGAGTACGAAATACTTCAAAACTCATTAAATATTCATTTAAAATTGAAATCGGTTTTCAAGAGTAGCCCTACAGTTCTACCATACAGACAAATATCGCAGTAACTCCACCCATAATGTAAAATAACAAATTATCGATAATTTTTCTATTTATGCCAAACAGCATAATATAATCACTGCGTGCTACATGCAAATTAAGTAACGCAGCGAAATTATCAAAAAATGGCTGGACTTCCTACTCCACTCCCCCCGCGAAGCAACGTAGTGCGTACTCAGCTTAACATTTTCTAGATTCTTTAGCTATCCAGCGATAGAAATGGATTATGGATGTTGATGGTAGTTATGTATAAAAGCTATAACACTTTAAACAGTATCCGTCAATTTTTTATCATAAGTTTGTAACTGTCCCTATGTCCCTGTATGCACGTTATTTACGTTATGACAAATTATCACGACCGTTAGTACTGTAAAGTAGTATATAGAGTAGTAGTAATATTAGGGAAAGTCCTAGGTACCGCGTCTCCGCTCAGCGGGGCTCCTATTTCTAGATGAAGACAACCTAACACACCACATTTATATAAAAAGTGGGGAAGCCGCTACCTTGTGGCTATTTTAAGCCATATACTAATTTTACGCGATTTACGGCTCTACAACTGATAATAATAAAGTGCTGTTAGCGCCACTCTATAAACTGCTGTACAACGCATAGTGGTCTTTTTAAATATACCCTGGCCCTGGATGTCTATACTGTGCGACATAAGGTAGCAGACGGAGAGATGGGTGGTCAAGCATAAAGGTGGTCGTGATTTTCTCATTGCTTACTACAGTGAGAGGAAACCTATCCAGATATGTTGATGCCACGAAGTCCTATGAGAAGAAATGAGGTAGGAAATATAGTTATAAAGGTTTAAGTGGAATCCTTTTACCTACTACCGCCAGGTCAGAAGCAGGGACCAGCCGATTAAGGGCTTAGAAGTTTTCTTCGCCACAGTGATACGTTAATGCCTAGGAGGTAATGAATCAACTAAAGGCTGTTTGAAAAAAAAATTCATTTTACAATTACCTGATAATTTATGAAACCAAGTTCAATGATAATGGTTATTTGCCGAATATCGCGGTTACGGCAGCCATAATCTAAGTAGCAAATTGTCGATAATTTATGTGACAACCCTAATTTCTATGTATAGAAACGTATAAAAGCGCTATTATTTAATCAGTCACTATAATAATAAAATATCTATTACTGCATATACCATTATCTGAAATGGCAAATTGTCATGTGATGATTCTAATACCTAATATGAAACATTGAAATAAAGCTATCATTTAAACTATCATAGCGGAAAATAACAATTCTATGGACTAAAACGCCTTAATTAATGACAACATAATGCAGACATTTTCATTTTCTCAAAGAGGATGGTATAAGAAAAAATAGAAGATAGAACAAGAGGGCAGGATACTATTCCGATGGTAAGCGATACTGTCCTAAGCAAAAGTTCGGTCTTACAGGAGACACCTGTAGGGCGGACTCTTAGCCTACTAAATTTATACATATTATACATATTTATATATATATATATATATATATATATATATATATATATATATATATATATATATATATATATAGATATAGATATAGATATATAGACTAGTATATATTATGCTTTAGTAAACAACGTCCAATCAATATAAATATATTGTGTCTACAGGCGATCTATCACAAGAGTCCTCTTTTAGTTAGCTCTACTACGTTGAGAAATTAGATTAGAGAACTCCTTATACCAATTATTCTGTCAAGACAGACTTAAAGATCTTAAAAGTAATCCAACCTGAAACGCAAAAATCAGTAGCTACCAATCCAGTGAACTATAAAAAGGCGCGACAAAATACCGATTTTAAATTAGCTAATCGGAACTCCGTGTTCCTTTATCCCGCACTTCAGATTATAGAGAGGATAATTTTGGGGCAAGAAATGTGTGAGTTTTCAATGCTCTTCGATCATATAAAAAATATCTGACAAGTGTCAATAATATAGATATCGTTATTAATTTTCGCGGTCTCTTGCTAATAACGCGTAAAGCACGCATATTTAAATAAATTTGGTCATTCTTATCAATTTATGCTTATTATATTGAAGAGATTTATAACATGTGCTGGAATTTTGTATTAGATTAGTAATTTTGCATCGTCTGCCAAACTAATTTAAATATTGAAAGTTATGGGCGAAAAAATAAACTTTCTAGCACGAACTTCGTGACTGAATAAACCGGAAACAGTAGTTTTTCGTTTAAAAATTCCAAATTATTACCATGGCTTAATTTCCTTACATTTTTCATCGTACTGATGAATAATGGAAACACCAGATTCCAAAGTGTTACATGAAAGAGGTTTGACAAGGTAACGAGTAATAAAAATGTGTGTGACAATTTATTTTATTGATAACATACTTTCTCAACTACTTCTAGTAATTATTAGTTAATACCAAAGAGCGGATCCAGCCTTCTAAAAAGGTAGAGGTCACAGCCACCCAAGAATTGGCCAAGTGCGAGTCGGAAATATACCAGCATGTAACGGATGTATTGCCTTCCTAAAGATAACAATAACAAAAAAATATTTTTTATTGATTGATTATTTGGTTTCGGCAGAAAATTTTCAACTGCGGGAAAGGTCGAGTACCAGGGATTTTTTTGTGATTAAGTATACCATATTATATGTACAAAAAAATAGGGTTCGGATATAGCATCATAAATTTCAGTTAAGATCGTGGGCATGTCTACCGTGCCCACAACGCTGGATCCGTGCTTGTATATACCTTAAATTGATATATCATGCCGGTACCCTGACATGGTAAGCAGGGTTAAGAGCCATTTTACAAAATCGGCCAACTGAAATTTAGCTACTTTCTAATCGATACGAGGGCTGGACGTCGTCGTCCATATAGTGCACCTAGTGCTGGTAAAATGAAAATAGTATTGATACTTTTAATATTTTTACTACGCGGTAAGTACTAATTTTGGCACACGGATTTTATAGTATTCTCTTTTATTTGTTTTTGAAATAAAAAATAAATAAATATTATTTAAGTGACTTATTTTTGCATAAGAATAGAATATTGTTTAATTCTATGCCAATTTCTATAGGAAAATATCATTTTTTGATAACAAAAAACCCAGTTAATGTTTCGTTAATTTTCGTTGAAATAGGCATATTTGTTTAATTAATTAGATATAGTTGTAGATCTTTTCGGAAAAAGTAATCCATTCAGGCACAATTGTTGGATGTTTCTGGTAATTTAATATTTTTTCTAATTAAGTTTGTTGATTCTATCAGTAGCAATACCTTTTGAAGACATAGCTTCCTTGCGTAATTGTCGAAACTTTATTTCGGAGAACATTATTATAAGAAATACAATTGATGATTAAAAAATCTGTTTCATTGATGCAATGTTTAAAATATTAAACTATCTAATGGTACCATTTAATTAAATAAAAGTAACTTATAATATGAAAAATTAGGAGTTGGAAAATTTTGATTTCTCGTCAAAAGTTGGTCTAAAGTGTGAACTGCCTCTTAACGGAACGAAGACATTTTCGTCTTCCTTTTTTATATTATAAGGTAGCAAAGAAGCATTTGCTTTATAAGCGATGGTTTCATTTTCTATGAGAAAAGCTGAATGACTCTTCTCATTAACGTTACTGCAGCAGGAATTTACTTCTTAAGTTAGTAAACGGTGACACGTTGCAGATCCCATCAGAGTTCCGCAAAGTCTCGCCCGGATTTGGTATCACCGTCTTACCTATTGCAGCCGCAAAAGCGTCAGCGCTTGTCACTCTCGTTTTCTAGTGTGAAAGGTAAGATAAATTTATGCATATGGCATTACCATCCCGTCACATGGATAAAATATATTAACATCAAAATATTTGTAGGGATTTTTTTATTTTTTCATTTTGGTATGATACATACATGTATATATACATAAAAATACACACATACACACGTCAGAGACACCGCAAGCGGCAACTCGTCCCCCTGTATAAACCCGTTAACACTCGAAACCCTAATCAAGAGTTAATAACGAGCCGAAATCTTGATGCTACTTACATTGCCACGCCGTTAGTCTAGTGATTAACGAACCTTACTACGAATCGAAGAGGTTGGTTTCGATACCCGACAGAGACCAATATTTGTGTGATGAGCATAGATATTTGTATTTCTGGATTTGAGTATTTATTATGTAAGTAACAGTATTTATATATGTATTTCTATGTAATAGTATCGTTGACTAACACCCATAACACAAGCAAATATTTACTTTGGGGTTAATTCAATTCGTATAATTTGTCCAACAATATTTATTATTATTATTGCTTTACCACTTATCGTCAAGATGAAAAAGAGGTTCATTTTTGTAGGGGAGACTCTTGGAGCAGGTTCTAAATAGCTAAAACTCTGCACTGCTCAAAGACTGCGCGCCCAATAACCCTGTTTTCGCAGTATCTGAGGTGATAACCTAAATCATTAAAAATAAACAATAATCGCCATCTGGATGAGTAGTGAGAAACATTATTACTTTTTTAATTATTATATTTTTATTATACTTTTTTAATATTCTATACAACAAAAACAAATAAAGTACTTACCTAAATAAAAATATTCATGTCTTGATTGTTCTATATAAACTTGATACACTCATTCACTCAAAATATTTAAACGACACATATTCGTACATATTTAAAGAAAATTTTTCACGTAGTTTTAAGAACTTTTTAAATTCGTAGCATTATAGTCCGTATTCGTATTATCTAACCCACGTAGAAGATTTGAATAAAATTATCATAAATTTCAATGTACCTACCTATTAGTAGTTCATTAATTTGTCGCGGATTGCGGTAAGTGGATTTCCGGTATAAGCTTCGGCAAATGTCTTTAATTTTGTAATTTCACTGATTTGCGACGTCCGAGAAGTGTGATGCGCATGCGACGTGTGGAATGAAGAAATTAGATCGCGTGCCGGTGATTTACGCGTTATCTTTAGCAGTTACATCTTTCTTTTTTAGTAGATTGCTTGATAAGCAGACAGGAAAAGTGGTTGTCGTCACCTACTTAAGGCGTTATTGGATACGCTCTTTATCATGCTCTTTGAGGCTGATTTTACTGTCACGCTGACCGCACACTGACGGTCGGCGCTGATGTATGTAGCCTACGGTCGTCAGCGCCGAGCGGTCAGTACGACTCAAAAACACTACCTATGACTTCATCCATATTACTAAATAAAATACTAAAATCTAGGCTGATTTTATTGTCACGCTGACCGCACGCTGACGGTCGGCGCTGATGTATGTAGCCTACGTTTGTGAGCGCCGAGCGGTCAGTACGACTCAAAAACACTACCTATGACTTCATCCATATTACTAAAATACTAAAATCTAGGCTGATTTTATTGTCACGCTGACCGCACGCTAACGGTCGGCGCTGATGTATGTAGCCTACGGTCGTCAGCGCCGAGCGGTCAGTAGTCAGTAGGTACGACTCAAAAACGCTACCTATAAGTTCATACATATTACTAAACTACTAAAATCTAGGCCGATTTTACTGTCACGCTGACCGCACGCTGACGGTCGGCGCTAATGTATATAGCCTACGGTCGTCAGCGCCGAGCGGTCAGTACGACTCAAAAACGCTACTTATGACTTTATACATATTACTAAACTACTAAAATCTAGGCTGATTTTACTGTTACGCTGACCACACGCTGACGGTCGGCGTTGATGTATGTAGCCTATGATCGACGGTCGTCAGCGCTGAACGGCCAGTGCGTTTCAAAACCGCTATCTGTGACTACATACATATTAACCCATCGCCGACCGTTAGCTTGCAGTCAGCGTGACACTTAAATCAGCCTAAATGCTAGACAGATCACTTTACAAAGTTCTGAGAGATGTATTAATAGATCTAGTTGGAATCATTAATAATGTTTGATTTCTTGTACCGAATTAATTTTTTTTTAATCATGTGATACCTAACAAGCAGATGGGTCTCCTTATGGAAATTTCTCCATTAAGATGAAGAAAAAAAAAACGCGTGTGCGCGTGCGCCTGCGTGTGCGTGGCGATTGTGTAGGCGCGTGACGCGTGGGTGATTATTTTATGAAAAAACGAAAAAGCTTTTGTCCTACACATTCGATGGTTTTCGGACTATAATTCAAGGTTACTTTATCCTACACGTAAAGTGGAAACTTTTCTTAATCCGACACTCTTAAGTTTTCTTTTTTGTCTATCACTATTAGTTACCAGATTCGAGATTTTTCGAAGATAGAAAAGATGGGTGTCTAGTCAAAATGTAGCTGTTTACAAAAATTCAGCTTGTTATTAATAAAAAAAAAAATGTTTGTGGGGCCACTGCCTAATAGTACAATAAAACAATCTCAATCAATATGTACTTTTAAGTGTCAATTGATAAATATTGTGATAAATAACGTTTTCGTTTTGTTTCAGCTTCATTGTAAAGGATGTCACATTTGTATGAGTTCGCGGAAAGTTGAAAATAAATTTAACTCGAGATTTCTCGAAATAAAAATTACGACTTGAAACTAGTTTTAAACGGGAGTACGGGTCATAGATCTAACACTTGAAGATGATGAGTTAATGACAACCTGTATGCCGATTACGATCAGGCGCCGCGCTGATATAGGTACTGGTTACTTTTAAAGGTCCGGCTAAATTTTCAGAAGTTATTCAAAACCGAGTATGTTCGATTTATGTAATAAAAAAATAATTGAAAAATTTAAAATTTCATTTTTATTCGACACAAAAAACAAAACGCATAGATATAATTTCAATTACGCAAAATTCAAACAAAAATAGTTTAGTGCCTTCAACCAAATAAAAAGTGATCGGGAAAAATGTACTTAGATCGACAGATTACATAATAGTTACTATAATTGCAGTTTAATGTAAAATGACACACTGCCAGCATTACAGAGTTCATTCACAAGACTCGGTGCATCGATTTCATAAACTTAGTGGGATATTTTTATATAACGAATATTTTTATATTACCTATCTGGTAACCTATACATATGATAAAATCGTAGAAAAGACAAAACTGTTAACTGCACATTGAGTATTTTTTAAAAAGAATACTTGGGGCGTGATCTACAATCGACATCGAAGTCAAAAATAGAATTTTTAGAATTTTTGTCTGTCTGTATGTATGTCCGGGGTAAACTCAAAAAGTACTGCATGGATTTACTTCAAATTTTGCATGAGTATTATTAACAGGTCGGGTCAACATATAGGCTACATATTATCACGCTATCACCTACGGGGGAGAAGCTGTGCGGAGTAAACGAAGTCCGCGCGGAAGAAGTCGCTGGCAACAGCTAGTAATTTTATAAATGTAAACGTTTTATACAAATTTTTGATAAATTCCTCGTGTTGGTCCCGGTCTCCTTTGAAGAATAAGCCAACTGCCATTCTGCCAGGCATGTCGTAAAAGGCGACCAATTGGCTATGCGAGTCACTACCATCGTGGCTACTAGGTGGTAGAGTTGTCCATTGCGTCGCCCGGATCTGGTACCACCGCCTTACCTATACCTGCCGCAATAGCGTCGGTGCTCGTTGTTGTCGTGTTCCGGTTTAGAGTGTAAGGTCGCCGGTTAACTTATACATGTGGCATTAGATCTCGCCACAAAATAGCAACACACCATTAACACCTTTGGTGTCTATAGGCGATGGTTGAATATTTCCAGCAGGATATCAAAAAAAATGATAACATAAATTGCATCGATGTTAATTATAAACTTCGATAACGCTATGCTTGAAAATAACATTATGTCCCTGCCGCAAGCAACAAAGTTACCACATAATACCGATTTTTAAATCCTTGTAGCCAGCAACTTGCATATCGACAAATCGGACATATCTAACCCAGTCTAGGGCAGTTAGGTTTTCCAGAAGTATAAAATAGACCATCTCCATTATTCCACGGCAGATCGTAAAAAGCGAACGATTAGCTATACGTGTCACTACTAGGTGGTAGAGTTCCGCAAGTCTCAACCGGGTATTTGGTACCACCGCCTTACCTGTTCCTGCCGCAAAAGCGTCAATACACGTCATTGTCGTGCATACATGTATATACATTGTCGTATACATATTCTAGCTGACCCGACAAACGTTGTTTTGCCATATAAATTATTTAATTAAAAAATAAGGGTTGGTGATAGAAGGGTAAAAATTTAGAGTTGTATGTATTTTTCAATGCTGAATCATAAAAAAATAAAAAAATTGTCCATAAAATAAAAAAGAATTTTAGGGGTGGACAACCCTTAACATTTACTGAAAGCGGTACTGCTTAACAAATACAATTTATTTCTTACTTAGAAATATGTAAAAAAATCTCTATGTTTTGCTATTTGATTCGCCATTTTCGCTAAGTTGGGATAAAAGAAAAAAATCTTTGTACACAATTGATATTAAAAATGCATTTATTACTATTTTAACAAACTAATCTATAGGAAATGTATCTTCCTGCCGTCTCGGACGAACGAATAATTTTCACCACCTGTGAACGAATAAATATTTTATTAATAACAATATAAAGTTTAAAGTTCAATAACAATATGTAAAGGCAAAATAACGAAAGTTATATTTCTATATCGCAAAAGGGTAAGGTTTGATTGTTTGTTTGTAATGAATAAACTCAAACTACGGGACCGTAGTTTACTAAAACTATTAAAAACTACTAAAATTATATCACCAATATAAAGCTACATTTATATTCATATATATCTACCTATATCTATAACCTTTTTGATGTAAGATTATAAGTTTTTACTTTTACAGTTTTTGAGTTATTACAAAAAACACTTATTAGTTTTTTTTTTCCAAAACCTTTACATATTGTTTTAATAACATTAAGACTACGTTAGTCAAAATGTGTCAATTTTGGTTTAAAACTTTCATTTTAATGGAGAATTAACCATCCAATTACATGACTTGTCTATGGCTACCAGCTACTTTATCAAACAAATTAAATGTAACATAACAGTGATAAGCACTAACGCTATCACAGCAGCAAAGATTAAGGTGGCACCAAACCTAAGCGCGACCTTCCAGAAATTTACCACCTAATAGTCTTTTTTATATCATAGGATAGCAAACAAGTATATGGTTCCTCTGATGGAAAGAGACAAGCATCGCTTATAGGCACCAAACATATTAATATCAGAAATCAAAAATCAGAAGTATTTTATGCAATAAAACTTTTTACAAGTTATTTTGACACGTCAACATGTTTTTTAAAACTACTACCGGATCGGAAACGCGGCCGCGATCCGTGTAACGGGGATGAAATGCCATAAGTTTAACATCGATCTTGCCCTCCAAATCGAAACATGATGGTGAAAAGCAATGACACTTGCGTGAGAAATAGACTAATCTATTATCTTCCGTCTTAGCAATAGTACCAACACTGGGCAACACGTTGCAGAAATCTGCTTAATAGTCATGATGTTAGTAACTCGTACAGCCTTCTCACGTCTTTTACGAAATGACTGGAACTAAGGCAGTTGATCTATTCTTTAAAACTAGCCCGAATCAACACGGTTTCCAACTTCCAACTTCAGCCTCCCGATTTCACGGCTTAATACTTTTCGCTTTTCTTAAGTTTGTACAGGTATATTTAAAACTCACCTGTCCTCTCTTCAGTCCGAAATATCTTGCCACAGGATCCCCGGCTTGAATTCTCATCAACATATTCTCTTTTAGTTTACTGTGATACTAATAGGAAATTATTGCTATTAAATTTATTTTTGGAAAGTAAAGTATATATATATGAATAATTAACAATAGGACTCAGCTGAAAATAATTTAATCACAATAAAGTTAAAACGACCGACTTCCAATTTCCTGTATATTTAGAACCTTCTCCGCCAAATTTTAACAAGACCAAACGGGAAGGGTATAACTTTCTATTTCGTCCCATTTAAGTTTAAATTAAAAACAAAAAAAGCATTTTTAAAACATTTATTAAAATCGGTACATAAATTACTGAGTTCTGAGACATCAAACATTAACAAAACAGCAGAATTAAGAACCTTCTCCTATTTGGTAAGTCGGTGGAAACGACTAAAGTTTTATATTACTGATTTTAAATAAATATATAATGTAAAAAAAGTCATCATAACGGTTTTCCTGCGGAGTAGTTATTAAGTGAACTTAACTTCTAATAGATTTTGGTTCACTGCCATTCACTGGATCCCCGTCACCGATCTTACGATTATTGCTTATTTCTAAGGATGGTTTGATAGCTTTACGCTCTAATTCGAGGCATACTGGTGTTAACAAACTACCACACTCCTAACTGCTACGAGATTTTAGATTTTGAGAAACCCCTTGAAACAATCTCAAGAAAACTTTTCCCGACCTGGGGCTTGAATGGAATAACTTATTCGTGTGACAGGAGTATTATGCCCCGTAACATTTCTGTTATACAAATAGCAACGACAAAGAATCTTTATAATAAGGCCCATAGCTGAGAATTTAAAGACATTAAATTGCAGAGATAGAAATTATTTTCAAAAATTTTAAAGAGCCACAATTTTTATAAGTTTTTGATTTTAAAAAATCAGTATTTTTTACAAATTAGATTTTTTGTATGATATTATTAGATGCTTACTTATTTATATAAAAATTAAAACAATTTAACATTTACACACAACATTAACTTGTAGTTCAATAACAAATGATTGAGCAAACAAATTCAACAGGAGCGATGGATTTGCATGGTACTTCAAATAGAAAACATTAAAATAATTTTTTTTCAAAATAAATAATTTTTGCATATGGAACTAAAGAGCCGCAGTCTCACATCCAAAGAGCCGCATGTGTCTCGCGAGCCGCAGGTTGCCGATTTCTAGGCTAGTGAACTAAATTTGAAAAACTGTTTAATAACTTTACCTTATTTGAATAAATATCAGCATCCTAGATGACATCACGCCGTGGTCATACACATTACATACTCTTTGGTTTCAATGAAAATGTCAAAAACAATATGGCGTTTTACCGCAGTGTGACGTAACACTTCCAGATTTGCGTTTAATGTCACGTGACTTAAGACTGCGTTACACAAGGAGTCTTGAACGCAAATGACGATTTCTTCCAGGCAATAATATTATGGTTGCCTAGTGTAAACAAATTCCCCAAACATTGCCTCTCGAAATCAATCATCACTACTTAAAGTCTTCTAGATCGCGAGCCTGTACGAGTTTTAAAATAATGTGATGCTATTGTGACAGAAAAAGACAAACGGTGTCGCTGGATGTAATGCCACATACAAAAGTTACTGGCTACCTTACTCTTCAAACCGGAACACGGTAGTGACAAGCATTGGCGCTATTGCAGCAGAAATATGTAAGGTGGCACTAGCATCCGGTCTAGACGATGTAGAACTCTACCACCCAGTTATCACAACGGTAGTGACACGTATAGACAATAGTTCGGCTTTTACGAACTGACAGAATGGCAGACTATTCTCCAAAGGGGGCCAAATATGACTATCCTCTTTCACGATGAGAATTTCATATATCTAAGTAACTAACTATTGTGAAAATTGTATTTTAACTAAGGCTACTTTTTGTTTAAAAAAGGTTTAGGGCCCCACGCTAAAAAATAAAACGTATCAAGTCCACGCAAACAAAGTTGTAGGTACAGTTAGTACTAAATAAAGAGGATACTATCTGGCCAATAGTTCTTGTTTCTCATCTGGAGTGAGCACAATATGTTCCGGAACCAACTCGTGTTCTGTTATATTGATTAGTAATTCAGATTCTAAAAATTGTTCCAAAATATACTTAGGTGCCATGTCAACTAGAGATTGTTTCGCTGATGGTGTCATTCCTGTAAAAAATTAATATGATTATTAAGTTTTAAAGTAATAAATAATAGGAAATTATATTTCATAAAAATTTAAATATTTTTAAAAAATATTCAAAATTATTTCAAAAATATTCAAAATTCAAATATTTTTATTTCGTAGGTAAAACTTCGGGCTATATTTCACCAGGACGCCATAGCAGCGCAATCAGTCACGCCACCGTGGTGTCCGTAAGCTACCAAACTAGACACCATACACACATCAGAGTCGCCACACCACACTGAGACAGTATTATAATGGACCTCTAGTGCATGCGTCCGAGCTGTTCGCGCCGACAAATTGATTGCGCTACCAAACGGACACCAGGTGAGTAACTCTCTATAGAGCTGTATACATTTTGTTGGTAGCGGCGACTGATTGTGCCCCCATGGCGTCTCGTGACATATAGCCCTTACGCTTGAAATAGGTACGTCATTTGTACATAATCCAATATACCTACATACATTCTGTTAACCTGTACATATAATATCTATACATATAATAAAATCGTAGGAAAGACAAAACTATACATTGAATATTTTTTTAAAAGAATACTTGAGGCATGATCTACAATCGATATCGAAGCCAAAAATATAGTTTTTAGAATTTTTGTCTGTTCGTCTCTATGTCTGTTTGTCTGTATGTATGTCTGGGGTAAACTCAAAAAGTACTGCATGGATTTACTTCAAATTTTGTATGAATATTAGTAACAGGTCGGGTCAACATATAGGCTACATATTATCACGCTATCACCTACGGGGGAGGAGCAGTGCGGAGTAAACGAAGTCCGCGCGGACGAAGTCGCTGACAACAGCTAGTATTTTAATAAAAACTATTTCATTTATTTTTTGCAGTACACAAAAATTAGATTTTACATTTGCAATACTTGTAAACAGCATTAATGATTTTACATATTGAATTGATCTATGTGCTTGTTTGCGAGTTTTTTTGTATGTTGTGATACAAAAAAACTCATTTTAATCAAGCCTCTATAAGGAATAAACAAGCTGCTTTCTTTATAGGCAAGAAGGAATTTAAAATCAAATGAGGGTTTTCCCCGATAATTAATCTTGATTGATATTTCAAATATCACTATGGCAACAAAAAATGTCAGTAAAAGAATTGTAGGCAGACGGTGGGCAGCTACAGAATCAAAGAGGCCACAGTCGCAGTCTCAACGTGGTTTTGTCCAATTTAAAATAGCAAATTTTGAAAATTTGAGAGGTAAATGAAGCACATGTTCACACATATTAGGTACTTAGTATAGTATCCCTCCACTTAAAAAACTTCAGTTTGGTGGGAGTCAGGGCTTAAAGTAGAAAAGGTGAAATATTAGTGTGAATGATTGTAATGTAATCGACTTGAGATTAGGAGATTGTTACTAAATGCTCGAGTTACAAACATTCAGTCTCATCACACATAAGGTGTGTAGCTATTTCCTCAGTTTTAGCAAAATATGGATGAAATGTCAATTGAAAAATTACCCTGATTTTGGTTGGAAAGTAAAAATAGTAGGAAGTAAATTATTATATACTAGAAATACTCGTGCGAATAATTCGCACTAAGTAATTTTATTTAATTCTTCTTAAGTTGATTTAAAATCAAACAAAAAAATTACCTACTGTCAATCATGTTGTTTCAAAATTAAAGCTGTCAGATGGCAGCATTGCTGTATTATGTCTTAATATATGTATTTAATTCTAATCATAATTATGTAATAATTTTAATTTTTATAATTTATATAACAAAAGCAGTAATAATTTTTTAGTTGTTGATGCCGGTAGAGCAAGCAATTATCTAGGTATAAAATGATACAGAATTTATTTGGAGTAATTGTGAGATTTTCTCTAATAAGGGAGGCAAACATCTTAACCTTAACATATTAATATATATAAAATAATTATTACCTGCTTGAACAACAACTATAGCTCTATGAATATTTTCTTCTTGCATTCTAGTACAGTAAGTTTTTATAGTTTTGATCCCAATTTTTGCTTCATCTGGGAAGAATACAAACATCTGATCAGTGGGATCGTCATTGTGGGCCACCAGTACAATGAGATCACTGCGAGCTGGACGTTTCTCACTATAATTGGAAACAATATATTTATAAGTATTATTATTATTATTTATTAATGAACAAGCAGCCCTTGGCTGATAAGTCCATATTTATGTGCCAGTGGTTCCATTTTCCCATTTATTAAATTGATTCTTGAATGCATTAATTCAAGTTGCTTCAATAATTTCCTGTGGTAATCTGTTCCATGTGCTAAAGACACAATTGTTAAGGATGTGGTGTCCAACTTTCGTGTGAGATGGTCTCCTTGTAAGTTTATAGTCGTTTTGCATCTACTTCGTGTGACCAGATTAGGATTGAGTATAGTTGGTATCTCAGCATAATCATACTTGTTAGACACAATCTTGAGCACTTCTATGATATCGCAGCTATGCCTTCGGTCTTTTAATATAGGCAGATAGTTGTATATAACTGTTTAGCATTTAATTAAAAAGTATTCAAAAGTTGTGTTAAGTGTCCAAGAGATTCCCGTGTTGTTCCTGGCTCCTTTGAAGAAGAGGCCAACTGCCGTTCTGTCAGGCAGGTCGTAAAGGACGCCCAATTGGCTATGCGAGCCACTAATATTGTGGGTAATAAGTGGTACTAGTAGTAGTACTAGAGTTCTGCATTTTCTCACCCGGGTCTGGTATCACCATCTCACTCATTCCTGCCGCAATTGCGTCAGTGCTTGTCACTGTTGGGTTCCGGTTTGGAGGGCAAGGTAGTCGGTAAACTTATTAAAAGTCGGAAAAGGTTCATAGGACCTTCGATCAAAAATCTGATCAAAGCCTAGGGCCTTATAACGTGGAGGTGTGGTGAAAACCCGATTTACAAAAATCAGGGCAAAACCAGATACTTCTTTATAATACCGACGGTGGGGCGGGATTTAATGGTGTATCATACTAGATAGCATCACTCAATCCCGGAAAATTTCACTACCTACTCCAATTTGCGGTCATAGCACATTTATGGTAAGAAAGAATAATTATGTCTTGTGGTCTGGTAGTAAATTGTTCTAAGTATCTATCCATAACCATTGTAACTACTAGGTGTAACAGTTCTTTATATGCAGCCCCAGTCTGGTTTCCTTAATGTTTATTTCATTTCTGTGGAATCAGTTACAAAAGTGTTTTTGAACAGATATGACTTAGTAATCCTCAAGTAAAAAGTTGTCTTATTTAAAAAGGCCAACAACAGGACTATAAGATTTCTAGTATTGCAGATATCTTTGAGTAGTGATGTATGTGTATTTATTATGAGCAAAACATCTATGTGTTTTTTACTAATACTAAATATACATCAGTTCAAATACATAATTTAAAAAAAAGGAATAGTTTATCATTAATTTTTTGAGCCATATACAAACTTTTAGAATTCTGAAGTGTCAAATAAATATTATGCTACTAAATGACAATCACTTGTCAATCTTTTAGGTTTATACTTTTGAGTTTTTTGTGAAATAATTTATAAACATGCAAACAATAGATGAGAAAATAAAAAATATGTTGATTCAAAGGCATCTTTCGGACATAACAAAATTATATGTAGGTAAGTAAGCATACAATTATAGACAAATCACTTTAATAATGTTTAAAAGTAAAGCAGTGTAAACTGAAATAGTATGATTACATTACAAAATACGATCTGATAATAGTACTCTTAAACGAATTATTTTATATTATCACTAACAAATTATGGTACACTATCACATTAGAAAAGTATTTGCAATGTACCAATAATGTCTTTAGTGTCCACAGACACACTTTCCATCAGCCATCTGCTTGTAAGATACAAAAAAAAAATTAAGTGTATCCATCTCATTGTAATACATTTAAGATAAATTTAGAGATTATGTATAATATAGCCTGCTTGACTGACGAATAACAGGAAATGTTGAGTGAAAATATTGTTAAGCAAAATCTATTAAAAAATTAACAAGTGTATACAGTTAATATTTAATTTAATATTTAGGGGGAATACAACATAAGACAAATAAAGGAAAGCAAAAGATGAAATTTTTATGATTAATTTTTGGGAAGAAACCAGAACATAGAGTGTCAGGCTGAAGCTATTCTATATAAGCTGTACCACATTTAGTCCCACAATGAGCCATTGTGCAAGTCTGAGCTCATTCTATAGGATTAGGTACCCATTTTAAAAAGGAAATTAATCTTTGAATAAAAAAGTTCTTTGTGTATTCACAATGTGATATGAGAACATAGATTATTTTAATTCATAGGACAGCATACAAGCATATTGTTCTCCTAATGTAAAGAGATAACTATTGTGTATTAAGTAGACACCAAAGCATTACTTTTCGCAGCTGTGCCACATTTGACTTTTTGAAACACTACAAGAAAACTGTTTTTTAGATATATGATTGACATGATGAATGGACACCCTCATATTTTTAATATTTATTAGGGTGTTTATTAAATAAGCTATATTACTCAACACTTGATACTAATCACAAAGATATTTCTTTTACTTTGTAAATGTATTATGAGAGTATAAAAAATATGTAGACAATATCTTCATCCATAGGGAAACCATCAAACTCAAGTTTACACTAAATTATATTTATTTAGAGAGATAAATACCATAACTCAAATATCTACAAATGGATAAACCGAGAGCCAAAGTCCATGTAATAGAACCATTTTCTTTATATAGCCAAATGTAACATACGGTGATCACTTACCATCAGGTGCGCCTCCTGCTTGTTTGCCCCCTATTCCATAATAAAAAGAAACATTCCCATAACTGATTTTTATAGGTACATTTTGTTTTAATTTTATTGTTAAAAATTCTTAAGATTTACTGCAATTGATAGCATGGAGTTTAATGATCAAGTGCTGAGAAGTTTCGGACTTTACACATACTTGTACATATGTACATAGCTCATAAAATATTTGAATATTAAAATAAATTATTAATACCTTGGTTTATCACCAAATTGCTCCTTAAACTGGTCTAAATGCTGGTCCAATTCATCTTGAGTAACAAGATAACCACGGTCATGACACAGCTGAAAATTACAAAAAATCCCTAGAAACATCTTAAAGAAACTATTTTAACAGCAAACAAAAGAAATATTATTATAACGAAAAAAACTAACACATCAATAAAATGAACAGTAATAGACCAAAGTCTATTAAAACCAATTAGCCATTTATTATAAATGCAAAGGTTTGGATGTTTGGATGGATGGATGTTTGTTACTCAAACACACAAAAACTACTGAACGGATTTGAATGAAATTTGGCACATAGATAGATGATGACCTGGAATAGCAACACAGCAATGGCTACTTTTTATCCTGGCTATTTTTTTATTTTTAATAACATGCTTCGGAACGCTGATAGCCTATGTTCTGATAAAATGGCATTTGTTGACCCACTAATCTAAACAATTGTCACTGCTTCTATTTCAACGCTTTGATTGGTTGTGCAACAGCTTCTATGTGGCCAGATTTTTTAATTTGATGTTTTGGCAGACTAATGGGCATTCTCCAAATTTTAACTATGAATTTGGACTTGATTATTTTAAGAAAATGGAATTTAGGAATGGACTAGCAGTATCTAGCATACAGATTAAATAGACATTTAGACCAACATTACTCAAATGGTTTTGATATGAAAAATTATATTCATGAAATGGGATTTGTCCCTAGCAGGAAATATGACTTTTGAAGTGATGAATGAAGTATATTTTATTTTAGTATTTATTTTTGAAATTACTTTCCTGGATGTTTAATGGCAAACAGGTATAATATTAAAGTATTTAATAAAAATATTTAGAAAGGAAAGTAACTTATCTCATTAAAATATGTAAAAACTCGTTTGGGCTAATTAACAAACGTTGACCCTAATGGCGTATTGTTGATGTTATTTAAGTTACATAGAGTATATTATATGGACACAGGATGAACCAACAAAAGTCAAGTATTTTCAAAGCATTAGGAAGTTTGATCTTAAATTGAGTAACGTTAAATGAGGGTTTATACTAAATACTTGTAAATGTTGTTACTATTGGTGAAGGTTGTGCCACTTTCTAGTTACATTAACAACACTGGAACATTGCATGTATGAAAATGCAGTATTTTATTTATATGGATATAGAATAGTGTATTTCCATATATTTTACAAGAACTATCCATATCAATACCAATAATATAAATGTGGAAGTCTGTTACGCTTTTAAGGCTAACCCGCATAACTGATTTTAAAGAAATTTGCCATGGAAATAGTTGAAGATCCGGGTTCAACCTTGGCCATTTTTTAAATAATCACCCTATAAAACAGCAACAACGCACCATTAGCACCTTTGGTGTTTAGAGGCGATGAGTGGCTCTTTCCATCAGGAGACCCATCCTTCCTTCCAGAAAAAGTTCCTCATAAAGTAAATACATTTAGCACCGGTACCTAGCTGCCAAGCAGAGAAATCGATGCAAGGCGATAGACGCATCGTTACAGTACTAGACCCGGACGAGACGATGCAGAACTCTACCACCTGGTAGCCAAAAAGATAATCTTAAAATTACCTGCATTACTGTTTTTCTTATACGCCATAATTTGTATGTTTCAGCATCGTCATCCATATTACCAAGTTAAATGAATTTTGTGCAGATGGAAAATAATATTTCTATTTTCTAGTATAAAATCTATACATACAAATTACAACATTTAGGTTACACACAAAGAGAAAATTAAAATAGATAAAAATTCACAATACAGAACATCTACTACTACCGCAGAAGAAAACTAACTTCATACAAATTTTTGGAGACTGAAAAAGCTAGCGCCATCTCTGTGTGGCCCCCAATTATTAGTTTGATTCTGGAATGGCTGGCGGGGTCCTTGACCCTTTTAAATTATTACACTTTCTTATATAAATGGTTAAAATGAAACAAAAAATAGATTTATTAAGGATATTTTATTATCTTTAAAATAAATCAAAATTAAAAATATGGTTAAATCAGTTATTATAAAGTATACAAAATAATATTCCTTAAATAAGTAAAACTAAAGTCCTATCTGTTTTTTAAAAATTATTTTGTTGTTAATTCTAAGCATTTACATTATTTTAGAACAAGGTGTGCCGCCGACTATTGTCCGCGTGTATATATATCTGAGTTCTATGTGTTTTGGATAAAGTCCTAAATCTTTTTCAGAAACAAAAGAATCTTAAATTACTCTTTACAAAATTAGCCAGTAGAAGCGTGACAAAATTGGTTTAGCCATTGTGGAAAATAATTGAGACAAACAAGCAACAAGTTTTACAAGCTAAACAATTTTTAAAATTAAGTGGCTAACATGGAAATATTCATTTGCACTTAGTAAATTAAAAATCTAAATTTTATTTATTTGAATGGACACTCTATAAGTTCTATTAAAACCATAACACAAAGCATGAGAATAAGTTGACAATTGGTTAAAGAAATATTGACCACAAATTTCTTGAAAATTTTACAGAATCGAGTTATGAATATAAACTATGGATTTATTGTGTTTTTAATCCAACTGGTTTCAGCTATTTAGATTGTCTTCAGGAGTTACAATTTGGGAAAATTATTACAATTTACAATGTAACATGCAAGTAGTTTTGAAATATTTATCAAGTTTAGGATTGATATTGTTGTTTAAAACGTTATGTGCAATTTTTTCATATTTCATTAGTTAGCAAACAAGCAGATGGGTCTTCTGATGGAAAGAGTCAACCATCGCCTATACACACCTAAGATGTTAATGGTGCATTGCTATCTTGTGGCGAGGTCTTATGCCACATGCATAAGTTTACCGGCTATCTTACCCTCCAAACCGAAACACGACAGCGACAAGCACTGACGCTATTGCGGCAAGAATAGGTAAGGCAGTGGTACCAGACCCAGGCAAGACAATACAAAACTCTACCACCTAGTAGCCACAATGGTAGTGACTCGCATAGCCAATCGGTCGCCTTTTACGACCTGCCCGGCAGAATGGCAGTTGGTCTATTCTTCAGAGGAGCCCGGAACCAACACGGGGAAACTTTTATTATTATTTTCATTTATAACTTTTATTAGTTTCATTTATTTGTGTATCCTGATATCGTATGTTTAATTGATCTGGAGATTGACAAGACATGCATTTGGTATTACCAACTCATCACATGGATAGCAACACACCAGTAACATTTTTGGTGTCTATAGGAAATGGTATATCTCCACCAGAAGAGCCATCTGCTTGTAGGCTATAATATAAAAAAGTAATAACCGATTTTATTCTAACATACAGTACAGTTACAATAAAGTTTACTCAAGAAAAATCTCAACTCATAGTACATTGTTTCTTAATTGCTAAAATAACTTAATTTCTTTGTATTATATTTTATAAAGTATAATTTGCTGATCCTAACATACAGTTCAGTTACAATAAGGTTAACACTAGGCATATTTATATTTTTCGTACATAATTTTTGTTTGCAACGACTCGTATATACAAGTACCTTACTTTCTACTTACTTACTATCAAAAGAACAGTTTTTTCCGTGTAATCTTGTTTAATCAAAACAATATTAAATTGGGGACAAATTTAACGTAGAGAATATTTATAATAATAATAATATTTTGCTATAAGCTCCCTGCGTTGATCCAGGCCCACTTTAAATAGACCATCTGTCATTCTGCTAGCAGTTCATAAAAGGAACGTTTAACAAATATGTCACTTCAGTAATGTCTCGCGTGTGTTTGATCACCACCTTAGTCCAGATTACCTCCTTGCCACAACAGTGACAATTAGCTTAACTACTTGTCATTGTCAAATTCTGGTTAAGAGAGTAACGTAGCCGGTAAAACCATCCCGCCACACGGAAGGCAATGCACATTTATAAATTATACCGTTAGTATTAGTAGTAAAAGCGACAAATGTTACTATTCATCAAGAGAACTATCGGCATATTTAATGTCTTATGATATAAACAGTGACTATAGCTGACGTTATTGGGACAGGAATAGGTAAGACGATGGTTCTAGACCCGGGTAAGAAAATGCAGATTTCTACCACCTAGTAGCCACGATGGTAGTGACTTGCACAGCTAATCATTCGCCTGGCACTGGCTACGTACTATCTGGCAGAATGACAGTTGGTCTATTCATCAAAGGGAGGCTGGATCTATAGGGAGGAGTGTTTATTGTACATAAGAGTAAACTTTACATTTACAAATAAAAAAATAGTTGAGACATCTCAAACTAAAACTTTTGTAAGCAAAATATAAATGTCATTAAGAGCGCACACACGGATTAAGAAGATACTATAGTTAATTTCACATGGCACGAGTTGTAGTAATTATATGATTAAATAAAAACAGATGTTTGTTTCATTCTTAGCATTTGTTTCAGAATATAGCATAATTTACACTATTAAATCTTTATACTAGGAATAATTTCAATTGATTTTATGCGTCTTTTGCACTTAAGCGCACACGCCCTACTATCATCGTGACCCAATCGCCGGGATTTGACGCTACTGCCTTATCAATTTCCGTCGTAACAGTCAGTGCTAGTCAAAATCGTGCAACGGTTTGGCGTAAGGTAGCCTGTATATATGTGTATTGTGGTATTACCATCTTACCACGACAGCAAATCATTAACATCTTAGGTGTCTATAGACGACGGTTGTCTTTTTCCATCAGGAGAGCCATTGGATTGCCATTTTATGATATAAAAAATAGTTTACAAAAAACTTTGATCACACAGGCTGTAGATACAACCAGTCCTTATACAGGTTGACTGGTAACAGACTGTACATATTAAAGACATGACATTTAAAGGTCGTCCATAACCAATAAAACTTAATAAAAAATAATATTGCTTAACTACATAGTATTACCTCAATAATATTAGTATAGTAATATTCAAAAGGTATGGTTAGGGCACGAACGACAGCGACTCGCTAACGAATTTAGTTACTAGTTCGACAAATCGCAGTTTGTCAACAATGAACTACATGTGTTTAAGTAACATGACAACATTGCGTGAGTGTTGTTAATAAAAAAATGTATTTGATAATTAGGTCAAAATTTTAATAAATATTATTTTTACTCATCTTTTTTTCAATTAACCTATGTGTTTTTCCAATTAACCTATCAGTCTTTTACCAATTAACCTATGTGTATAATTCTTTATCATCAACCATAATATTTTATACTAAGACCATTCAAAATTATTGTACTAAATTCACAAATGTTGTGATAACAGTAAATAAATGCCATCACACCTACATGCCTTAAGAGGTAAGCTAAGGTGCAACTGAACAACCTATGTGTGACAACTTATCGATAAATAGGGTACATATCCAATCCCAAACAAGTCTTTTTTAGAAAACTAAAAATTTAGTTAAAAAATTTGCTTAACCTGGAATTGGAATTGAAAATTGGATTTGGATGGAAAAAGTAATATTAAGAAAATATTCAAGTAACATTAGCATCTCCTTAATACAAACACACACAAATAAATTTTATTTTTGCATAATAATAATCCATTTTTCTTCTCAATGCTGCAGTAGAAGCTTCTGAAGCGTAATCACGATTTTTTACGGTACAAAATCTCTATCACAATGTAGAAAGTACTTAATATTAAATAATTAATGTTTGATTCTTTGTGATCCGCACATCGGTCAAGAAAATCAAAATTTATTGTTTTTTAATAATTTTGTAGCTAAACTTCTCAATTTTTTTTACATGCTTCTTTTTCTAATAAAATATTTATAACACACACATAATTTCAAATCTTTTAAAGCATACTTTAATAATTTTCTTAAATCGTTTTGCTCTTTGAACTCAATAAATAAATGTTGATTATCATGTATGTCACACAAAACAAGCCTTTTCACACTCATTACATTTAATTGTATTATTTTTGAAGATAAATCCACAGACATACGCACAGGCTTGTATTTTCCCTTCACTCATTATCGATTTATTATTACAATTAATTTCATAACTGTAATATTTCTAACACAAATTTTCTCGCCTCATTTGTGCGTATATCTGTGACTGGAGTTAATAAAGTTTTAAAATTATCCAATACAGGCTTACTTTTGAAGGTCCAGCCAAATGTTAGGGGCTATTCAGAATCGGTAGTATGTTCGATTTATGTAATAAAAAATAAATCAAAATTTCATTTTTATCCGACGCAAATAACAAAACGCGTAGATATAATTTCAATTATACAAAATTAGAACTATTCGTACAAGTATTGTACAGCTCCGAAATATACGAAACACCTCTATTACAATTATTTTTGTGTTATAGCACTCACCTCGTGCTTGGGAAAACTTGAAAAATTTTAAAAACAACAAAGAAAAATATCAACACGCGAGATTTCAAATCCCGCGTGTCGATATTTTTTGAAGTGAAAACTTCTTTAGGCGCGTTGAGCGTTTTGGTAGAGGGTAAAATCCTCGGTTCGCGTCACCGACATGCTAATGATAATAGTATATCTATAGCTATGTTTTGCATATAGTTTTAATTACTCTCAACTTAATAGTTCCGTTTTCACTTCTATCGGCAGTCCCACGACTGCTACTGTTTGTTGTTTTTAAAGTTTTTTAACCTCTATTAGAATGCCTGAAATAGTTTTTACCGTGCCAAAAGACCCAAAACTTCTTAAAAAATGGTATTCCGTTATAAAAAGAGATCCAGGCTTTAAGACATTGCACTGTAAATATCCTTTCGATGCACTTACCAACATAACTATACCTACTATTTTAAAACTGCAAACCAATTAATTACTTGCTTTCAATTACACCGGATGCATGGACGTACCCAGGTTCTGGGCCAGAAGGGGAGCAACTATAACATTTTGAGACTATATTTTTAACTAATTATATTTTTTTATGATAGTTAGTAGAGAGGTAAACAAATTCCAAGAGGGGGTAGCTGCCCCTCCCTGCCCCCCCCTCCCTCGGTACGCCCATGCCGGATGAGCGAATAAACTTTATCTCTGAGGAATATGGAGAAGGACCCCAAAATCAACAGTATTTAGACAGGAGATGTCTTGACAAATGCAGTTATTGTGGTAGGCAATCACATACTCAATCGTTTGCTACATATGAACGGTCTGGTAGAACGACAGATGGTCAATTCTTAAAGGGAGTCCGGACCAACACGGGGTATTTTTTTTATATCACAAGATAGCAAACAAGCAGATGGCTCTCCTGATGGAACGAGAAGCCCTCGCCACCAAAAACGTTAATAGTCCGTTGCTATCCGTATGGCAGGATATCAATGCTACAAGCATCTTACCTCCAAAGCTATCTTACCTCCAAAGCTATCTTACCCTCCAAACTGGAACACAACGATTAAAACTATTGCGGCAGGAATATATAAGGCAGTAGTATCAAATGCCCAGGCGAGTCGTTGCAGAACTCTACCACCTAATAGTCACGATGGTAACATGATAGTGACAAGACTGACGCTATTGCGGCAGTAATAAAGCTCTACCACTTAGTAGCCACGAGGGTAATGATTCGCATAGCCAATCGGTCGCCTTTTCCTGCCTGGTAAAACAGCAGTTGGTCTATTCTTCAAAGGAGCCCGGGTCAACACAGGAAAATGCTATGTATCTATACATGTAATAAAATCTTAGGAAAGTCAATGTATGTCCGGGGTCAACTCAAAAAGTACTGCATGGATTTACTTTAAATTTTGCATGAATATTACTAACAGGTCGGGTCAACATATAGGCTACATGTTATCACGCTATCACCTACGGGGGAGGAGCTGTGCGGAGTAAACGAAATCCGCGCGAACGAAGTCGCGGCAACAGCTAGTTAGTAATATGACTAGACAAGTTATACGAATAACTAACTAACATAACAGTAATTTACTTGTGTTATTGGTGTTAGTTAACGACACTGATACGTAGAAATACATATGTTAATACTGAAACATACATAATACACACCCAAACTCAGAAATACGAACATACTAGCTGCAGCGTGCAGCTCGCTGCATTGTAAAATTTTTTAGTGAATACCGCGGGATTACTTTTCTTTGCCGGGATAAAAAATAGCCTATGTGTTATTCTGGGTCTTCAGCTATCTACATACCAAATTTCATCGTAACCGGTACAGTAGTATTTGCGTGAAAGAGTAATAAACATCCATACGTACATAAAAACTTTCACATTTATAATATTAGTAGGATATGCTCGTCACACAAATGATTATCCCTATCGGGAATCAAACCTGAACACCATCGATTCGTAGTTAAGTTCGCTAGCCGCTTGACTCACGACAGGGTGGTCATATTATAATGAAAAGCGCATGTCAGATAACAGATTATTAAAAGAAGGATAATTTTAAGTCTCAACCAGTTTCCGAGAGTACTGTATTTCCGAAACTGGTTTAGAATCGGTTTTTTAGAATCGGAAAGAAATATGCGGTTGGCATCGTCGTAGCTCCGTCTAATCGTAAATAAAGTGTCGGCTAGCGCGCGGTGTGCTCGCCACAACGTGTGATTTTTTATAATCATTAGAAATAAATTTTTGCTTATAAAATATACATTGTCTTAAAGTATATATATTTAAGACTAGCTGTCGCCCGCGACTTCGTTCGCGCGGACTACGTTTACTCCGCACAGCTTCTCCCTCGTAGGTGATAGCGTGATAATATGTAGCCTATATGTTGACCCGACCTGTTAGTAATATTCATGCAAGATTTGAAGTAAATCCATGCAGTACTTTTTGAGTTTACCCCGGACATACATTGACTTTCCTACGATTTTATTATATGTATAGATTATTGGAACAAAATCAGCTAGATATTATCATTATCACCGAAGTTAAAGATTTATAAATTGAAAACGAGTCAAAGTTCCCAAAATGCCACACCACAGAGTAGTTGGAGTACCACAGATTACTTATGTATAAAAATATAACTAAAGGTATTCAGTAATTGACATATTGACATCACGGGGTCAGTGTTGCCAACTCTATATGTTAAAAAGTCGTTAGCATAAGCTTGAAAAGTCGTTATATGTCGCTAGCTACGGACAAAGGTCAAAAGTCGCTAGAAGTCGATAAATGATCCTAAAAAACTCAGCGTTCGGCAGAACACTCAAGTCTCAAATATACAACATCGTAAAAATTCACGCGGGGATTCCCCTACTCTGTACACAAGTACGGCATTGGGGGAGTCCCGGCTTAAGCATAAAAGCCAAGCCATACTTTTGGAAACAAGCCATAACATGGGTCTCCACCTGCAGTTTACAACAGTGTAAACACTTGTTTGCAAGAAAAAATCATCTGAAATTCACAAGCCTCCCACCAAGGTCACCGTTGTTGTAAGCTTGTTTCCAACAGTGTGGCTCGGATATAAGAATTTATGATAGCGTTCCGAAATTAGATAAATAATAATTCTTTGCCTATAAAATTGCCGTTTTACATGAAATGAATGAAGCGTATTTTTTTTTCTATATTTTTTTATTACTCTGAATAGAATTTGTCTCATTCAAAGGCTACAAGTAGGATAGAGACAGACTTGTCAGAATGATATCTGGATTTAGGAACGAAGTTCTGAATCTAGAGAACATAGATTTCTGACCTGAGGTATTGCCATATTTTATGGGGGTAGTTAAAATACTTATTTCTTTTTTATTTGAACTCTAGAAGTCGTTAGAATAGTCGCTAGATTTTTTTTGTCACTAGACACATAATTTAAGCCGCTGTAGAAGACGAAATGTCGCTAGATCTAGTGACAAAGTCGCTAAATTGGCATTACTGCACGGGGTTGACCATGCTATGCTAATTTAGTACTAGTCTATAAAATATTTGATAGTTGTATTGAAAATAGCGTCATCTAGGACACGAATTGAAAAATATTTTATTTTTAAAGACTTGAGATCTGGATTCAAGGTTTTTGCCACTACATACGAATATTAAAAATAACCTTATAATGTCTTAAATATATTTTTTTTAAATAAGATATTACATTACATTATATTTTTAACTATCTGAACTATAAACATATAATGTTTTGTGGTAAATACGCTTATTTTTCAAAATAACAAAGTTTGGCCAACCTATCAAACAAAAAACAACACAATTACAAATGGCGTCGTCATGGTGTTAAATGTTGATACTCGTGCGCATTTTATTATTGAAATTCAGTTTGTTTTGTGTGTATTAGCGTTATTTTCGTTGAGTTTGAACTTTTAGTCTCCGGATTGCTTAATCGTGACACAAAACTAATATATTGTGCTATTTATTGTGAGTTAATAAAATCTTAAATTAAAATATTATTTTTTTAACTCTGAATATATAACATTATACAGCGTGGCAATCATACGAAGTTGCAAAAGGACTTGTCAGAGTTACATTTTGTTTTGAATGGCACGCTGTATAGTGTTTGATAAATTCCTATTTACTATTAAAATTTCAATAAAAAAAGTAGGTACCTAAATTAAGCTGCCGAAACAAAAATAGTTCTCATGCTATAAGATAGATGACACCAGTAGTACGCCATTATAGATTTAGAAAGATGCTGATCTATACCTATAATAATTTTTTACCAACACTGTCAGATTCTGGAACCAAATTATGTACCTAATAGTTACAATACAATAGTAGGTATGTATTTTCTAAACGAAACACAATATTTCCTATTGTTATCATATAATCCATAAAAGTAACCCTCTTTCTAAATTCAAACTAGATCTATTTTTTAAAGATATATTACTTTATTAAAATCTATTCGATTCAAGTTATTTTTATAAATAACATTCATGAACAGCTATATATAGTAAATAATGGTTGTTTGGACATACAAGCACTGAACTATAAAATAGTTTTCATGGGCTATCTCCATGTGACTATGCCCAATCTCCAGTTTCTCAATTTTGTCAGAACCATTTTGTCCAACCTCCGCAAATAATTGTAAAAATGACCCTTTTATGCCTACGATATTGAAATGATATATTATAGGTAATCATATAAATACATGACATATCAATCTGTCATAATAATTATTATTAATCATTTCATATTTTTCTCATAAGTGGCCATCCATAAATTACGTCACACGAATTTCTCGATTTTTTGACCCCTCCCTCCCCCTTGTCACAGATGGTCACATTTGTGAGAGAGAGGTAGGGGGCTACCTAGTGTGACGTCACACTTTGCAATTTTACATTTTTCCTTACGTTGGTCCGGACTCATTCCCCGTGTTTGTCCAGCTCTTTCGAAGAATAGACCAACTGCCGTTCTGCCAGGCGGGTCGTAAATGGTGACCGATTTGCTATATGTACATGTCACTACAATCGTGACTACTAGGTGGTAGAGTTCCACAACGACTGTCCGGGTATTTGGTACCACCGCCTTATCTATTCCTGTCGCAATATCGTCAATGCTTGTCGTTGTCGTGTTCCGGTATGATTGCCGGTAGACTTATGCATGTGGCATGTCCATCCCGCCACACAGATAGAAAAGCACCATTAACATCTTTGGTGTCTATAGGCGATAGTTTATCTTCCATCAAAAGAAGCATCTGCTTTTTAACTATAATACGATATAAAAAATCTGTTAGGTGGTTGACCCTGCAACTTGAACTGAAACTGAACTTGAACCTGAAACCTGAACCGCTAAATTGGGGTCTTGTAAGCTCAAAGAAGCATAAACTATACCTAAGCATTTTTGAGCTCCAAGAGTTTAAAAACCTAAAGTTTGTAAAAATGTCAGTATTTTAATTTTCGAAAAGATGTATAATATCAAAATGATCGATTTTGATCTTTCGAGTGGCATTCAATGCAATTTTTGAGCATAACGTAGAAAAAATGTAAAAAAAGAAACTTTAAAAAAAATTTCGTCATTGATAAATTACAAACGAATCAACTGATTTTAATCTGATTTACATATTTGACGTACTTTTTAATTTTTATTAGGTGACCTGAATAGATTTTTTAAATAATTTGGTATATTCGGCACCCTTCCGTTCTGCCAGGCAGGTCGTAAAGGGCGACCGTTTGGCTATGCGAGTCACTACCATGGTAGCTACTAGGTGGTAGCGTTCTGCATTGTCTCAACTGGGTACGGTACCACCGCCTTACCTATTGCTGCCTTAATAGCGTCAGTGCTAGTCGCTATCGTGTTCCGGTTTGGAAGGTATGATAGCCAGTAAACCTATGTACATGATATTAGACTTCACCACAAGATAGCAAAGCACCTTAACACTTTTGGTGTCTATAGGCGATAGTTGTCTCTTTCCATCAGTATTTTAAGCTCAAAAGAGTAATAACTATATGCTATATAAGCATAGATTTTTTCAGTTTAAACATATATTTTGTTAAAGTGGCACTCAGTATATTGATTTTTGAAAAGCTGTATATTTTGGAAACGCTAATCGAATTTGATTTTTTTAAATTTTTGTCATTGATAAATTCCGAAAAAATCGACAGATTTTGATCCAACAAACGGTATATAGCGCAGATTTTAAAGGAAAAAGCTGATAAGATTTTTTATTAATCGGTGTATTAGCCTGAAAGTAATTTCAAAAATATTCAGTAAATTTCCTAAAAACAACGTAATTTTAATATATGAAAAGCTGTAACTTTTGAAAATTAAATTAAATTTTGATTTTAAAAACGGCATTCGACGTAGTTTTATTAGTTTTAAAATATTGTAGAATACCAAAAAATATTGGTTTAAAATTTTCGAAAAAACACTTTTTTTTCAAAATTTTTTGCCAACGATTTCTATCAAACGGATAAAAAGATTTTGATACAATTTATGCATTAGGGGTAGTTTTTTGAGGAATAGCGTTTTTGTACTCAATCATTATTTAATATGGAAGTTATAGTAAAAAAATACTGTTTCGCCAAATTTTTTTTGAGGATTTTTCAAAATTGTTCTCTAAATCTCCTAGTCTGAGTTGGTTAAAATTTTCAGAAACTTTAAGTTGAGCGAAATGCAATCAAATGTCACTAACCGCGTTTCGATCGGTCCAGCTATTCAAAAATTATGAGATGTTTACATACTCACACAAACACACACACACAGACATACTGACTCTCATGAAAATAGTCGGAAAAGGTTCCTAGGACCTCAAATCAATAGGAGTCAATAAGAGATCTGGTGAAAAATCGAGTATCGAAAATCGAGGCAAAATCAGTAACTTCCTTATCTACATACGTAGCGAAAAATTAAAATATATACTAGCGTGAAATTAATTGAAAAAAATGAAGTAAGTTTGCTGTAAACAACGCAATTTTAATATTTGCAAATCTGTAACATTTGAAAATTTGATATGATTTTAATTTTTGAAACGACGTTCGAGTGGTATTTTGTTGGTACTAAAATAGAGTAAAAAATTAAAAAGATTGGTTGAAAAATTTCAAAGCTATGTCGAGCACACTTTTTTAAAATGTTTCGTCAACGATAACTCCCGAACGGATAAGCCGATTTCGATATAATGTACTGTATTGGACGCAGTTTTTCTAGGAATAAAGCTGACTAGATTTTGTACTTAATTGGTAGGTACATTAATCTAAAAGTAATTTACCAAAATATTGTTTTGCCGAAACATTTTTGAGGTTTTTTCAATTATTTTTTAAAACTTCTGAAAAATTTATTTTTGAGGTTTTTTCAATATTTTCCCAAAATCTCGTGAGCCGATTTGGTTCAAATTTTTAAGAAGTCTAAGTTAAGCGGAGTCCAATCGAATGTCTTCAACCGCGTTTTGATCGGTTAAACCGTCCAAAAGTTATGTGATGTTTACATACACACATGCACATACAGACATACTGGGTGTCATCGTTTAAATAGACGGAATGGTTCCTAGGAGGACCACAAAACGTGGACATCTAGTGGAAACTCGAATTTCGAAAATCGGGTCAAAGTCAGTAATACTTTTATCTACACATGTGACGGTAAAAAGTATCTTCACGCCCGTATCCCTGAACAGGTAGGCAAAGGTACAACGCACTTGTAATCCACGATTAGCTGAAGATACTTGCGGCCGATTTCTGAAACGTAAATCTATTTTAACAAGTAATAAATCTGTGTTTAACATAATTTTAAACATAACAAATGATCTGTTAAACGCAGATTAATTGCTTGTTAAAATTAATTTGCGTTTCGGAAACAGGCCGTAAGTCACATAATGTGTGATAGGTGTTAAGCCTGCTGTCTATCAGCAATCGGGCACTTTTGCAATCCCGGGCGATGTTATTTTTATCAGAAAACTGAAAAAACGTATTTTTAAATTGCCCGACCCGGGAATCGAATCCGAGACGTCATGTGGTCAACACCGACACCGGAACACTAGAACACCGAGGCGATAGCGACAATTTAAAAAATAAGAAAGAATACGGGCGAAACTTCATACGTCTTTTCCTAGCCGGTCTTACCTAAAAGTTTAATATCTTTAGATAGATATTCTATGTCAACTTCTTAACTTGTCCAAATTTAGTATATATATATATATATATATATATATATATATATATATATATATATATATATATATATATATATATATATATATATATATATATATATATATATATATATATATATATATATATATATATATATATATATATATATATATATTTTAAGCTTGGAGAATAATAGCTAGATAAAATTAGAATTTTGGTTAAGTTAACGTAAACGTTTATTCCCTTTTTAATAAAATCTTGCTAACAAAGCAAATTAAACGTCATAATCGTACAGACGTCAACGTCGTAAGATCAGGCAATCGTAATCCGTACGTACGATAATTTTGCTGTTTCGTGATTGGTTCGCTGCGTTTTATGTTGTTTCGTGTTTGTTTCGCCAACTAGCGCTAGAAGACAACGTCATAATATCATATACCATAAGCAATCACAACGACGCAAATATATCGAAATTATAACGGTTTAAATTCTTGATTGGTAACCAGTTTTAACTTTGAAGTTTCAGTAATGTACCTACCTAATCACTATAGTATTCGCTAATCTACACAGCGTTGCCAGAATGCAGTGTCAGCAGACGGCAAGTAACTTATATACGATACTGGAATTGTTACGAAGCAATATTTGAAAAATAAAAATGTACTTTATTTCGTTACTAATAAAGTTGACATTTGTTTCTTAATTAAGAGAGGGGAAAAACGTTCTGAGCAAGACAACGACAAGAGTGGATGTTGTCCCTTTTTTGCAATTGCCAGTGTAAATAAAACTATCTGATGGTAGATCTTTATATATTCGATAACCGTTAAATTCTTTTTATTCATACACGTCGATAAATACATTAGCATGAAATGTATTGTAATTAACACAGTGAGTTGTAAAATGTGCTTATTTTAATTATTACGTAATTACTTATGCAATGGAAAAACTGTTTCTCAAATTAGTAGAATTACTTAGTATTAATTTGCAAACTACGCATGGCCGCACTTATATATCGCGATTGGCGTTTTATTTAGTAGAAAGAGACACACTCCACCCTCGTGATACTCTTCAGAACGATTTTGAAGCGCACGAGAACATTCCGGGTAGAATGTAACTTCCTTGGCAGACGCACAATAATTATTGTACGCGTACCATAATTTCATGAATCTTTCGACCTAAGCGTACAATCTTGCCAAATAGTACAATAATTTCGAATGATAGCAATTTTCTATATAAAACTATTTTTTTAAACATAATATATTATCCTGGCATGAATGTTGGGTAAATGTTTCCTGTTATCAATCGCTCTCTGACTCTTGCAATCCTACCCCCCCCCCCCCCCCCCCCGTCCTGTTACAACTTCATCGTTTACTTACATTTACACATACATTTTCAATAAATAATGTCTTAAAATAGAAATTAAATATGACTTCATTAGTGTACAATAATTTTCTTAAAAGTACAATAATTTTTCGGCTCTTGCTCAATAATGATTTATTGCGGATCTGCTAACACTGCCAGAATGTTACTTTTGTAACATTTTACGTTACTTTTGACCCTCTCATGTTACTCGAAGGTTACACGGCTCAAAGTGTTACTTTTACGTTACTTTTTGGACTTTTGATTTGTTATTTGTAAGTTAATGTTGTATTTATATAGTTTTATAATTTAAAAGTATTTAGAAAATCAATTAATCAACAACAAAGTTGCGTTTGCAACCGAAAAATTTTTATTTTTGCATTAATTGCCTTATTTTAATTGCACAAATAAATTGATTAATTAATTATCTTTAGTTCGATATATGGTAAGCTGTAGCTATTGAAATACATTTTTAATCAGTTGGTGTACATATAACTTACATATGTTTTTCTTTTTTAAGATTACCATTTAATTATTTGTACAAAAATGATTACGATTCTTTCGAAGCTTAACTAACGGGAAAAAAACTTTTTAGTTTCTGTGTAATAAAGTGTCATTTTGTAGTATTAGTGTCGTTTTTCACATTAAATAAGGAAATGTTACTTTTCTCGTGAAAATGTTACTTTTTGAGTTGTCTCATGTTACATTTGACTACCTGTTACTGGCAACACTGAATCTACATTTTATTTTTATGTCATTGAATTGAACAAATAGCCCGATACCTACTTTCTAGTGTTAATTTGTTGTACTGTTAAAGTCTAATTGTTATTAATTCTAAGGGAAATAGAAATGGCTGGAATTAAAGGTAATATTACTGAAAGCCCATGTCTTCTTTCTACTTCTATATTTCTCGAAAAAAATCTATATTTATCTTGTAAGGAATGACTCATTAAAAGTTGTATTTGTATTAATTTCATTTGTAATAAATAATTTGTTTCTTTTTTTTTCATGTTTTAACACGGATGGAAACAGGGTGAGTAGTAATTTTTACAGAAAATTTTAGTACTTAAATGTAATTTGCATTTCATTGTACTTGCATCTGTTTATTATATTTAGTTTAAAATATATTTAGTACCTATATTAGCTTTTTTCATAAAACATCATCTTAAACCTTCAATGATACCTACTATAAAAGAAAACAATATTGTTTGTGATTGAATATCATATCTGTTGTTCGTCATTTGGATTTAGATCACAATAAAATTGCATTAAAATATAACAAAATGTGTCTTGAAACTCTAATTGCTAAAAGGTGACTTGAAACTCAAATAGCTGATGTCTATAAGTAATGTTAAATAATTATTAAGGAATGTCACTTTTTCATGTATTGTAATATAAGACATAATTAAACATCACAGTATTAAAACATCTGCCTTATTTGTTGGATCTTGCTTTGTGTGACTTCTGATTTTTTAGAGAAAATTAAAACTGCCTTAAAAGGAACTAACCAATTCTGAATTTGTTATAATCTGAAATAAAGCAGCATGCATTCTGAATTAGCTTGCTGAGAAAAGACAGCACCTTTTTAGAACAATAACACCTTTGCATAGAGAATTGTAGGGATAGAGAAAGAGGTGTATTAAAAGCAATGCTTGTTAACTGGTTAATTTTGATCTTAATCAGTACAAGAAAATAAGGAGTGCTTTATAAAACCTCAGAAATACTGGTTTCCTTATAGAAAAAAATTATAAAGACTTAGAATCAAAAAACTGGTTTATTGAGGTTTATCTAAAATATTTCTTTGATGTTCGCTTTATTGCTCACAATTTTTGTCCGCATTGTGTGTGATGTACAATTCCATGGTTTTGGCTTAAACCGGCTTATATAGGTTTATGAATGTCTAATGTCTAATGGCTATAATAAATATGAATTATATATTGTTTATAGCCATTAGACTTGGTCTATTGGTTTTGACTTCCATCTTGTCACAGTTTTGTTACAGCAGCATAAAATGATGATGTTTTTCTTTCAAAGCAAAATTATATTAAGCAGATTGTGCAGGCCATATTTGCTATTGTTTTATTTACATTGATCATCAGACATGTCTTGTTTGCCAGATCTGTCGTTAGCATAAAACTTTTTTGAGAAATATTGTTAAAGTGTAATTTAAACAATATTTTCAGATTGGTGTCACTGGCTTTTGCTGGATCCATTGGGATGACATTTGTTATACTTGCATGTGCCTTGCCACAATACAAGTAAGTATTTGCTGTTTTTTAATTAGAATAAGCCATCAGGAGCCCAATTCATGTAACAAAACATCAATCAAGTTGTGGGCTTAGGCCCTTATACATTTTTTTTTACATAATATGCCACAACGTAGCACAATGCAACATTTTATCATGTTAATGTGTGTAAGAACCCTATGCACTTTGACCAACTGACATTATATTATGTGAATTGAGGGACAGGAATAAAATAAACTAGTTCATTGAATTGCAAGATTTCAAATCGAAAATATTATGGAATGATTAGTTGAACCATGTGACAGTGAATGACCCACACTAATGTAGTAAACACCTCAGAACCAATTCATATCTGAATTTATTTGTACTAGTGATCGCCTGTGGCCGAAATTCGACCATAAACTAAACAATAAAATCACTTAAGTTTGATAAATGACTTAGCTATAAAGGTATAAAAAAATATAGTATACATGTGCGTATAATATCATATACAGTCAAAATCTGTTACAACGACATCGAAGGGACTACTCATATTGAGTCGTAAAAACCGATAGTTGTAACAACCGGTGTCAGGTATTAATAGGAAAGATAATATGTATATTCATGTAGGAAATTAAACCGCATTTTGTTTACTTCAATACAAACGTATAATATAAAAGAACAATATCATTTTTCCATCATTTTTGTATGCATAAAATCTGTAATTTTAGTTTGTTTGAAACACTTCGTCGTGCATACATATTTTGTAATTCACGTTGGATTTTAATCAGCGTATCGTCACAATTTCCCTGCATGTGGAACTCTTCATTAAAAAGAACAATCTTTCGTAATACACTAACAGCATTGAGACCGTCAATCAAAATTGGCACTGTAAATTGTTCTTCCGAGTCTTCCTGTTCATTTTCATTTTCCTCTTGAACTTCACGTACAATATCATCCTCCGTAGCTGGTGCACAAATTGCAATAGACTGATCTACATCAATGAACTCGTCAGTAGTAGATAAAGCAGGTCGTAAATTTTGGGCTAATTGAGCCAAAGAAATATTGTCCTCTTCATCATCGAAATCACATCATCTGAGGTTCTTTTTATAAGACTTGTAAGATCTTTAAAACCTGCATGCCCAAAGCAGTTAGCTATAGTTTTTTGTGAAACTTTTTCCCATGCTTCGGATATCATCAAGATGGCATCAAGAACCGTAAAGCTGTTCTGATTATTACTGTCAATGCTTTGTATTAACTTTAACACTTGCAGTCTTCTATAATAAGATTTTAAACATCTTATTGCACCTTGGTCCATAGGTTGCAGTACAGATGTAACATTTGGTGGTAAGAACACGAGTTTAATACACTTCAGATTAGTAACAGCCGGATGAGCAGGACAATTATCAAATAAAATGAGGAACTTTCTTATTGTTTGCTTTTAATTCAGCGTCCCAGTTTCGTAACCATGTTTCAAAAATTTCCGATGTCATCCATGACTTCACATTGTTTTCATACGTTACTGGCAGTGAGCGTATGTTTTTAAAGCATCTTGGTTTCTTAGATTTCCCAATAACTAAAAGCTTCCTTTTACAGGATCCTGTCATATTTGCTGCAACCATGATCGTTAGTCTCGTCTTGGACATTTTTCTCCCGAACAATTCTCTCCTTTGAATTTTAAAGTCCTGTCTGGTGTCATATTGTAAAAAAGTCCGGTTTCGTCTGCGTTATAAATGTCTTCTGGGCTGTAGCCTTCGCATAATGTAGGCCACTTTGCGTAATCCATTCGTCTACAGCATCTTTATCCATACTGGCAGCTTCACCATTCATTTTCCCGCCGACAATGCCATGTCGAGCCCGGAAACGTTGAATCCAACTAGACGAGCAAACAAAATTTTCACCAAAACGTTGAGCAAAATCGTTTGCTTTTTGTTGAAGAATTGGTCCATTTATTGGCACATTATTTGTCCTTTGATATTTAAACCACTTTAACAAAGCCACCTCAATCTTCGTATGCCGCGTTGTTCTGGCTCGTTTCATTTTCAAAAAATTCTTGTCGTAAAGAATTTGAATTTTCTCCCTTTATTTCCAAATGGTTGAAATTGTCGAGTGGGATACACCGTATTCTTTTGCCAGGTCTTTGTTTGGAATTCCTTTCTCTAGCTTTGAAATAATATGCGACTTTTCTTCGATACTGATTTGTTTTCTTTTTTGCGACATGTTACAATTTTCACAGTTAACTCAACAATAATGTTTTGGTGCGTCTTGTGTAAAGATAAGTAACAAACTAACTTAAGAGATATGACGAAGCGGGCCTTGAGGCTACGGCATGCAAGTGCTTTGTTTCTAAGAATTACAAAAGACCCTAAACTTTGTTTACTTTTACGATAATAGCCATTGACTATTATGCTGTGCCAGATGTGGATACAGTTACCTATTCAAATTGTTTACAATACAGCTGAGCCCGTCGTTCTACAGATATAATTCTCCGAAAACATTAACCAAATGTGGTCGCTTAATGCGGTATGTCGTAGTAAACAATGTCGTAAAAACCAATGTTTTAGATAAGGCGGTCATATAACATTCAGCCAGGAACTTTGATTTTGGTAAATTTAACCGGTATGTGGTTCTAAACGATGTCGCTATAAACGGTTTTGACTGTATGTCACATGAATGTAGTGTGTGTAATGTTTACTTTTATTAATTTAATGTGTTTCTAATGCATTTTATTTAAAAATATTAGGTTTCTGCAGTCCTTCACAATGTAAACTTTAACGGTGCCAAATTTCATACTCCACTGTTAGCGCTGTTATATTTATATATATTAGATTTAGAATAAGCTAAGATACTGATTGTGGATTTATTTAACAACTAGCTGTTGCCTGCAACTACGTCCGCGCGGTCTTCGTTTACTCCGCACACAGCCTCTTCCCCCGTAGATAGCATGATAATATGTAGCCTATATGTTGATCCAGCCTGTTAGTAATATTCATGCAAAATTTGAAGTAAATCCATGTAGTACTTTTTGAGTTTACCCTGGACATACATATAGACAAACAGACAAAACTTCTGAAAACTATATTTTTGGCTTCGATATCGATTGTAGATCACGCCCCAAGTATTCTTTTAAAAAATATTCAATGTACAGTTTTGACTTTCCTACGATTTTATTATATGGATAGATTCCTTCCTTTGATACAGTAAATGGCAATATTAATAAAAAAAAACTATTGTTAGTTGTTATTTTACTTTAATGTATATACATTTTTTAACCGCTCTGTTGGTCAAGAGGTTAGCGACCCTGACTACACAATCAACAAGGCTCGGGTTCGATTCCCGACAGGGACAAGTCTTTGTGTGATGAGCATAAATGTTTGTATTTCTGGGTTTGAGTGTTTGTTAAATAATATTCCAGTATTTATATATGTATTTCCAGTATTTATATATTTATATATGTATGTATATTATTGTATTAGTATCATTAACTAACACCCATAACATAAGTAAATAATTAGCTTAGGGTTATATCAGTAAGTCTGATTTGTCCCATGAATATTTATTTATTATTTATCTTTGCTAGATTATATTTTACGTTTTATTCTGCTTCACTATGTTTTGTTGTATGTAATATGAGTCCACCCGTAACTGTCAACCACACTAGTATTGTGTATATATATTCACATGGGCATACCCAGGTTCCCAGGCCAGAGGTGGCAACCATAAAATTTTAAGGCTATATCTTTATCTTATTATATTTTTATCTACAAAAATAGGTAGTTAGTAGAGATGTAAACAAATTCCAGGGATGCTGCCCCAGCATCCATGTGTGCGTTTGTGTGCGCGTGTGCGTGCGCGTGTGCGTGTGCGTGTGCATGCGTGTGTGTGTGTGTGTGTGTGTATGTGTGTGTGTTTTTTGTAGTTTTGGCGGCGATAGCCACCGTAATGACACTGTCGTGATCAGTTACTACATTGCGGGGCCTTCTTAACCTAAGGACGGGATCTGTGTTAGTGATGTATAATCTGTTTCGGCTATTATTAATGACAACAGATTTTTATATCAAAAGTAACATGAGTGATAAAATGATACATTAATTTATTTGCTTAGTTATCAGCCAATGCTTCACAATACCAGTCACAACTTTTTCATAATATAAAGCAACTGATGTAAATATATCATGTTACACCTAACTTGTTGTGTTACACTGTTTAAAAAAGATAAGATGATCAATAGTGATGCATTAAAAATTTAGAAGTATATATTACGTTTTACATACATTTTTTACTTTCACACGTTTTATTAGTTTGCAGTTTTTGCACAATTTTTAAATAAATATGCTTTATGAATTATTTATTGTTGACTGCCTAGTGTTTTAGAGGATAGCCTATTCGGCTCAGATCATGAGGTCCCGGGTTCGATCTTAGTGTCGGGCAAAAGTGTTATTGAATTTTTTTCAAGATTTTTTCTAATATCCAAAATCTCAACAGCAGGAGGAGCTCGGAGTCTGGCAGGTAGTCTGTTAACTACGCCTGTGCCTCAGATGAACACGTAAAGCCGTAGGTTCCTGTTATTGCTAGAAATAGTTGATAATCGTTATCAGGTCGGTAAATGCGCCAATGGGAATCACCACTCATCTCGCCGTAGTGAAGTGGAAAGTCTATAGATGTTCAGTTTACTCTACCTACCCCGGACGGGGACCTGGCGTGATGATGATATTGTTTATTTTTGCCTTGTCGCTATTGTTTCAAAATGTCAAATAATATCTTAATACTTTGATAAAACTTAGAATTCGAAACATATAAACTTGTATACAGTCTATTTCTTTTTCCGTGTCTTTTTAGATAAACAAAGTCCACTTGTTGTAAAAACACCAAAGTTTCACATCAATCATATACATTGAATTAAATATGATTAGATTATCGTATTCATTCATTGTAAACGGTTTGTTTGGCACTAAAAACTGTTTCTAATATATTATTTTATCATATTTAATTTACGAAACCTTATTAGAATACAAAATTTATTTCCACAGTTGAAAAATACTATGTGAACTTGACATGTCGAATATCCGATTGTCTATGAAATTGATAGGCACGTGCATTAATGAACGAATTTGAATGACTAATTTAATGTTTCTAATCAAAGATAAATATTCCTAAACTACGACAAATAGGTTATAATAATATATAGAAAAATATACAAACTGTCTAAATGTTAAATACTGACTTGTAGAATTTAAAATATCCCCTTTATAGAATTATTATTTTTCAAAGATTAACACTTTTAAAGTAATAATATAGTTTTTCAATCTCTTAAACAAGGATTTAAATATATAATCCTTCTTTAAGAGATTAATAATATAGTTATTTTGTGGTAACGTTATTGCTTGTAGCATGACAAAACGTTATTTTCAAGTATAAAATTAACCAAAAATGATACAGAATTTGTTACTGTTTAATAACGTTATTACACTCTGTTTATACACTACGAATTAACATTATGTTATATGGTATTATGACGTTGCCTTCTAGAGCTAGTTAGTTGCCTTCTACTTCTAGAGCTAGACGCACCAATCACGAAACAGCATGAAACGGGGTGAACCAATCACAAAACAGTATCGGTATCAAAACATTATTTAGCGTTAACAATTTCGTTCTATTATATGAGTAGCGATACATATTATAGTGTTTAAAAATAATTTTGTAACTGAGGTATCGCTATAGTAATAATGTTAAGTATCGTTAAATAAGTTTTGTTATCTGATAATGTTTTAAATCCTTGCTCTTAAATCTAAATAATTTTGTAATAGTAAAGTAACCTGCTGTTAATGAAATAAAATCTTATTTTTATTAATGTCAGGTTATTTAATCATTGTATACTACAATATTTCGATGATCTTTTAACGCAAAAAAAATGTAAATATTGTTTTTTGTTAATAGTTATATTTAAATTCACTTGTCCCGTAATATTATAAAATTAATTAAATTATTTAGGATGTATGTATCTAATGATACTCCTCCCATCCTGCGAAGATTCCTAGTTTTTATACTTATTTTTCTAAACAATTTTAGTAATAAATGAAAACCGATTATTGATTACGTGTCTTTATTTTCTAGAAAAAAGTGATTATTGTTTTATTAAATTGTTCTTCTATTTAAATTCATCTGTCTTATAATGTTAAATAAATAATTTAATTATTTAGAATTATATACAAATCCACAATTTTACTAGCATTAACAATGACACGATAACAGTAAAAATGACGCAACATTAACGAAGTTTGCACAATTTAAAATTTTGATGACACTTTAAATTAAGGTCCAAAAAGTGAAAGTAAAATTTACTCATTCCGTTTCCTTCTTTGTTGCGAGAATGTGGTTTCTGTGTTTTCGGCTGTTTTTCGTGGTTTTTTCGTGACTTTGGACTGTTTTTAGGATTTCGATCTCATTCTCAACTGTTTTACTTGGCTTGAGTTTAGTGGATTTCGATTTCTCTTGAGTGTACTGACGTTGACACAAAAATTTGAAATCGCAGAAAGTTCGATGCCTTTAGTGACAAGGAAAAATTCTGTGGTATCTACCAGCAGAAGTATTTTAGTTTTTTTTACAGCATGGTAACAAGTTTAACTTAACTAAAAGAAAGACAAACAAACACACTTTCGCATAACATACTAACTGCAGCCCGCAGCTCTCTGCGTTATAAAAAAATTTGATGAATCACGTAGGTACTCGGTTTACCGGGATAAAAAAAAGCTTAATGCTATTCCAGATCATCATCTACCTGTGTGCCGAATTTCATTTAAATCCGATCAGAAATTATTTCGTGATTGAGTAACAAACGTCAATTCAAACTTTCGCATGTAGATCGCAGGTAGATTAAAGATTATAAAAATTATAATACTTTGTAATAATATAACAAAATGGATGGATAGTTGTTACAATAAATATCATTCATTCAATTTAGTTCGTCATACTTGTTCAATAGATCTTTTGATTTTTCACAACCATATTAATTGTCTATGACTAATTTAAGTCACTGGTCCGCCATTATTGTTTACTAAAATAGACACGTAAAAAGAAATAGACTGTAGATAAGATATTGTATTGTCTACTCGATTTTTCAGTGGATCATCGGAGCTCAAACTGTTTATTTCTGGGTGCTCTAATTTCTTCTTCTACCTCTACCTACTTCTGTTTTTGAATCTATATTTTTTCTTGTTTGATTAAGTTAATATAGTATTTTTATTGATAGTTTTTGCAGTAGAGCACTTTTTCAATAGATAACATACTGTGCTTGATAGTATAAAATATTTAATGTTTTATCAACACACGTATTCTGATAAATATTTAGTAAATAATATACCGTTTGTATCCAAATAGATAAGATATTACCAGATAAACAATTTCTCTGTCAAAGATATAAAAGTTTTTTTTTTAATATATCGTAGTTTGAAATACGAAACACATAATGCTAGTATAATAATACATTATGTAATATTGCACCAGTTCCATTGTAAGGTTGACACTATTGAACGTTAATAGAAGCCTAAGGGTTGAGCTGTAAAAATCTATATAGTGCTAACAGATGTCAGTCAGCACTAAATCGACTTTTTCCTTCGTCCTATTCTTCCCTGTCGCTCACAACTGCATTTTCTAGAGCGAAAAATGTAGTCAGAATGCTATTGTCTAAAGGATTCCGGCGCATGCTGTCACATTCTTGGTATCTTTCTTTTAAATATTGCATTAAACATTGCACCAGTTGTCTTGCAAGGTTGACAGTTAAACCGAACGTTAGTAGAAGCTCCGGTTTAGGCCGACTAATGGTTGAGCTACATTTGTCAGCACGGAATTGACTTTTTCCATCGTCCTATCCTTTTGAAACACCCACACGTGGGTGCCCCCCTCCCCGAGTCTAATTCTTTAAATTGTTAGATTCATCTGAGATATTTTGATTATCATTTGTCTAGAAGATAAAACAGGTGAAATAAGCTAAGATCCCCGCAACCAAATCCTGGACCCGAGCCTGATGCGTAAAAGGCTTCAGAGGCTAATAATACGTGTCACTAAACATCGTGAATACTAATTTGTAGTTGTTGTCGTCGTCTAAATTGAAATTTGAATGAAATTTATGAGTATTAGATTGGTTAACACTCGTATTAGTTAACTCTGCTACTGAGCTTTTCCTCGTCGGATATTGACTGATTAGTTAACCACCTGACCACAAGGCAGCCGATAATAATATATTAATACCGAAGAAAACGCAAAATACTTAGTCAAATCCCGATTATTCAAGTTATTTAATAAAGTTATTATAGACATAGATTTAATAAACTGCAATCGATATAAAGACATCGTACTGTCAGTAAAACAAAATACAACTTTTTTGTCTCTGGCTGAGCATTTTGCTATTTCAGTACACTAGTAAATATACCTGCCCGTTTCTAATCACTTAAAAAAATTTAATCACGTCAACGAAGAAAGTTAATTTAATATTATGTAAACTAGTGAAACCATACAAATTAGGTGGCTCGCAAGAAATCATGTCCACTTAAGTTAATTAATACAAATGTTGCTTAATACGTGGATTTTGTTCGTATTTTATTAATATTTTATCTCTTTATTTTTCCATCAGAAGAACCATCTGCTTGTTTATTGTCATATGATATGAAAAACCAGGTTTATCTTAAAATTTTGTATGGTAAACACTAGACAAATGTAATTTTGTATTGATATGGGACTAGGAACTAAATATCACTTACGCTAGATAACTGGCTTTTACGTTTAATCGGCAGCAATAGACAACATGGTAGTAAACCTAAGCTAATCGCTATAGAAATATATCATGCGAACGACAAACCGGCGCGGCGGGGCTATCATGTATCTCGCAATGTGCAATTATCGTAATGTTTAGTTATTGCAAGGCACATAATAGCCTTGTATATTAGTGACAGTCGCGGTTGCTGTTTGATTATTTTTGATGCTGTGAAATCGCAAAAAGTGCATCCAGTGACCAGCAAGCGATTAGCGACGTTTTTGATATTTTTTATGCTTAAGAGTCATTGCTGATCGATGGCGGATTGCAATGTTAGGCGATACGCCTGCGGCTCGCCTAATCATATCACTGAAATGTTGTTTGATAAATGATAAGTTATAACCAGGGATTAAATGGATATGCCTTTCAAGAAAATTTCTAAGTTTGTCAGTGTAGCTTGCATTTACATACAGAAATACAGATTTATACTAGGTACTTATCAATGAAATAAAATCATTTCAAGGGTAATTTTTAAACTTTGTCATCTCATTCGGTATGATAAAACAGTACAACATGGTTTATTTATATTTTTCACAATACCTACAAATGTATGAAATTTTTGACAGTAATAGGAGCGTTCGCTCATATGCGCGGCGCCACGCTTCCTTCCAATTGGCGTGTCTATTAGTATTCATGTGGTCTGTGGTCACAACCAAAAACAGCCTATAATGAACCAGTCAGAATACATAATGCTAGAATGAGTTGATAATTTTTTGTCTGTGATACTGTAAATAAAAATGTATCTAAGGCGCCCAATAGACCTATAATAATATTGAATACCCCTTTGATTCCAAACGTTCAATATATCCACTCAATAAAATTGAAAAACCAGTCTGATCAATATTTTCTTGCAAGCAACACGTTTGACGACGAAGTTTCGGCGGTAACCATGCTGGTGCTTTTGTTAAATAAATCTCTATACAATTCTATACACTCAAGTATAACCTGTCGTTCTTTATCTTTTATAGCATTCTTGCTGGCCATTTTGCTTAAATTTACAACACGACCATACATTAAACACCGTGACTGGCCGAACACGACTGCTCCAGACTCTGAAATGAAAAATATTGTGCAATATTAAGCCTACACAGTGCAAGAAAAAAATATTGCACAATAAAAATTAAACCCGCTGAAACTGTTGTTTAATCTTTGTGAAATCTTCAATATCCTAAACGGTCAATAATATTGCACAATTCGTAATATTACGCAATATTATTGTAGGTCTATGGTGCGCCTAATATCAAGGTTAAACCTTAACTGTGTTGGTCTGGGCCCCCTTTGAAGAATAGAGCATCTGTTGTTCTGCCAAGTGACAGGCAGTTCTAAAAAGGCGAACGATTGGCAAAACTCTAATATCAAGTCGTCACATCGGTATTATTTATTTATAGGAGAACCAACAACTAATACATTAAAAATAATAGCAATTTATACATAGTAATATTGTTACGTACTCGGGTTCGCAATTGTAGGAAAACACCACTTATATTAAATCCGTGTATTTACACAGCACAACACAACGTAATACTAAAATACACTTTACACAATAGTCACTTGCTGTACTATCACTGAACTTAGAACACTACACAATAAAACACTTCTCGCTTCGGAATAGTCACTTGGTGTATCGCTTTCGATCGCTTGATAAAAACTGCCCTGTGTTTGTCAACATCTGTGTATTTATAGGCAGGGGAAAGTCCTAGCTGAATCCAGAAAAATCTAAATGTATCGGGAAACAATGAATCACTTCTTATCGTAAACATGTTATGAGTCATAAATCCTAGTACACGCTATTTTCAACCTTATGCCATATCCCACAAAGTCCATTATGGCATAGCCCAGGTGAACTATTTGTTTGTTAATAGGAGTAGCTCTTTCCTTTATTTCTAGAAAGTTAGTGCGCGCGCTCCAATTCTACACGCTTCTAGATTATTCGTAACAATATTAAGCCAGTGACAGATACGTATAACAATAGTATAAACCTATTGATTGTGAGCTTGGTGGTGTAACAAACAACATTGTGAGCTTGGTGGTGTAACAAGGTGTAAAGAAAGCCCTGTCTGATCCGAAAGAGTACATGGGGCACACTAAAAGTTTTGCACTTCTAGCTAATCGGAACTATTTGAATTTCGAATGTTATATTTTTAAAACGTTGCAACCTTCTTAGTAATAAAAAAATACAATTGGCGGGAAATGATTTGTCAATTGTTTTTTTTTATCACACATCAAATTTCTACGTACGTAACGAAAATGGAATTAAGTCGAAAAGATTTTAGAGCGATTTACCTATGAGACAATTCGAGGACTATTAGGGATTGGTATGAGCCAAATTCAGAAAATTTTACACGAAGAATTGAAAGTTCGAAAACTATGTTGTCGTTGGATCCCTCATGAACTGACAGCGGAGCAGAAGCGGACTCTCGTGGAATGGTGCTCACAGATGCTACTGATGTACGACCACAGACATTCTAATGCTGTTTATGACATTGTCACAAAAGACGAAACGTGGATTTATTGTTTTGAACCCGAAATAAATAATAGTTTAAAAAAACTAAAAAACACGCTTTTTATAGAAAACCGAACTAAAAAATAGAAAATAAATTTTAATAAATTTAAATTAAGAATAGTGTCAAAAATTTCAATAATTATAAATTAATAATAGTGTGAATAAAAAAAATAATTTTATTTTAAAAAAAGCGTGGGGTGCATGGTGTCAATAGTTATAAATATTTTATTGACAGATATGAGTAGAGTGATTATCATTTCGGTAATATCTTAAAAAGCACCCCACGCTTTTTTTAAAATAAAATTATTTTTTTTATTCACACTATTATTAATTTATAATTATTGAAATTTTTGACACTATTCTTAATTTAAATTTATTAAAATTTATTTTCTATTTTTTAGTTCGGTTTTCTATAAAAAGCGTGTTTTTTAGTTTTTTTAAACTATTATTTATTTTCTACTTTTTAGTTTGGTTTATTTGTAATAGCTTGTTTTTTTAATTTTAAGCTATTGCACGACTCATGATGCGAAGCATCAAAGAGTGCTTTACGATCGAAAAATTTTTTTCATATATACATATCTTCACGCCAGATCCCTTACGGGGTAGGCAGAGAGAACCGAGTGCCATACATCACGATCCTTGCAGGTTTGTCTCGCTTCCTCCACATTCATCACTCTTTTCATACACACACGCCGGTTGCGAAGACTCTTGGCCAAGGTTAGGTTACACAAACTTGGCCCAAGTTAGGGTGACTCTAGGCTTGGCCAAGGCTAGGTTATTCAGTCTTAGCCCAAGAATGGGTAATCATTGGAATGGCCAAGGCTGATTGCCCAGTTATGGCCCGGGCATAGGACAATATAGGTTTGCCAAGATGGGCTTCCCAATAATGTCCCAGGCATGGCCCCGTCGTTCGACTCTGGGGCTTCCTGTATGGGCTACTATTCTTTTATCAGAACTATTTTTTTTAACCATTTTGGTTTTGTAGTTTATTAAAAACTAGCTGCAGTGTGCAGCCCGCTGCATTATAAGTTTTTGGTGAATCCCGCGGGATTATCTAATTTTTCCGGGATAAAAATAGCATATGTGCTATTCCAGGTCATCATCTACCTGTGTGCCAAATTTCGTTCAAATCCGTTCAGTAGTTTTTGCGTGTTTGAGTAACAAACATCCATCTAAACATCTATCCAAAGATCCAAACTTTCGCATTTATAATATTAATATAGATTTACTATAGATAAATTAGTGTATTATCATCGGTTCTCGATAAATCTACAAAGTTTGAACGAAATCTGGCCGTTTAAAGTGGGTCAAAATCGCGCCCAAAGAAGTCGGTTACAAACAAACTTACAAACATATAGGATCTTAGTTAGCACCAAGCACCAAAGTGCTCGTCGATACGAATCAAACGAGCCATCATTAAATTACTGAGCTCCTATGACCACCTTCTGGCTTCATCATTGAACCCTGCAAGAACCTAGTTACCACCAAGCACCAATGTGCTCGTCAACATCAATCAAACGAACGCAAACTCGATAGAGTTCTGTCATTTAATTACTGAGCTCCTAGGGCCACCTTCTGGCTTCATCATCGGACCTTGCAGGATCCTAGTTACCACCAAGCACCAAAGTGCTCGTCAACATGAATCAAATGAGTCCAAACTCAATAGACTTTTCATTCTACCTAGTCAATAGTCATTAACCGATTTTTAACCATTTAATTATTAAGTTCCTGTGGTCACCTTCCGATTCAGATTCATCAGATCCGCTGCATGTCATAATAAGGTTTCATTGTCATTCCATTAACATACGTATACAAAATTTCAGCTCAATCGGTAACCGGGAAGTGGATCAAATTTACTTGCGAGATTTGATTTCAAACATCGAGATAGGTACAATAAATAAAAAATGCTCATAAAACAAAAACTACTGGGCTTACCTGAATCAAATTTTTATGGGACCAATTCGAAACTATTCCGCATCAAACAAAAAAAGAATCACGTAATTCGGTTCAGAAACCTCGGAGAAATCGGTGTACATATATTAAAAAAAAATATACCAGCCGAATTGAGAACCTTCTCCTTTTTTTGAAGTCGGTTAAAAATGGAATAATTTTATCAAAATAGTGTATTGTCATCGGTCCTCGATAAATCTACAAAGTTTGAACGAAATCTGGCCGTTTAAAGTGGGTCAAAATCGCGCCCAAAGAAGTCGGTTACACACAAACATACAAACAAACATACAAACAAACATACATACAAACAAACATACAAACATACAGATGAAGCTAATAAAAAGCGTGTAAAAAAACAGCAATCTTGTGAATGGGTGTTTGAAAATGAGAACAGGCCAACAAAAGTGAGACAGGCGAGAAACGGTAAAAAAATGATCGCGTTTTTTTCTCAGCTACGGGTCCCATCTGTACAATTCCACTTGAAGATCAAAAGACTGTTAATGCCGAGTGGTATTCTACCATTTGTTTACCCGGTGTGTTAGAAAAAATTCGCGAAAGACGACCCAAAAGCCGCATTCTCCTACACCATGATAACGCTTCTTCACACACGGGCAGCAAAACAAAGTAATTTTTAGCTTCCGAAAAAGTACATCTCGTCACTCATCCTGCGCATAGCCCCGACATAGCACCTTCTGATTTCTGTATTTTCCCCAAAATCAAAGATTTGATTAGAGTTTTACTTTTACCAACTCCGAAGAGGCAGTGATTGCGTTCAACCAGCACGTAGAAAACATGCCTTCAGATCTGTGGTCCTCCTGTTTTAAAAAATGTTTCGATCGCATGAAAAATAAAGGAGATTATTTTGAAAAGCAATAAACATAATATTTTGTTTATAACATGTTGTTTTTTTAAGTTACGCAAAACTTATAGTGTGACCGACGTACACAGGCTGTAAAGAAAACCCTGTCCGATCCTCAAAGACATTATTTGGTAGCTTTATATAAACATACTTGTCATTATTTTATGGATATTGGTTGATAATTTTCAAAATATTTGCTTGATTTAAGGGGAAGTTGCTCAATTTTAGTACTAAAATGAGGCACTTTAAGTTACGATATTTTTCTTAGTTTAATAAAAAGAATTATTATTTTTTATAATGTCAATTACATACCTATATATACCACTTTCGGATCGGACAGGGTTTTCTTTACAGCCTGTATCCTAAAAATAATAAAATATTTTTTAAAATCAAAATAAGGAAAATATCGTAGTTTCAAGTGCCTCATTTTAGTACTAAAACTGAGCAACTTCCCCTTAAATCTAGCAAATATTTTGAAAATTTATGTATCAATATCCATAAAATAATATCACAGATATGTTTGTATTAAGACACCAAATAATGCCTTTGACGATCGGACAGGGTTCTTTTTACACACGGTATAGGCGATCATTGTCTTACCATTCAGGAAAATCATGTTCTTTGTTATCCTACGATATATTCCGCCCCGTTGGTCAAGTGGTTAGCGAATTTAACTACGAATCGATGAGGCTCGGGTTTGATCTCGGCGGGGATAAATTATGAGCATAAATGCTTGTATTTCTGGGTTTGGATAATTCCGTCCTAAGAAAGAGTACAGTAACTTACCCAAAACCGATTCTGAGATAAGCCCGCCCAAAGTTGCGCTGGATATTTTTGACGACTGTATGAAAGTCTGTGATTTTATAAAACTATTGATTAGTTTATTGCACTTACTGCAGTGTTGATTAATTATATGATTTTCCTAGTAAATAATACAGTATGTTAATTAAAACATGACAACTTACTGTTCTATTTCTTAAGAAATTATAACATGTGAATTAGACATACTGTATTTTATTTACATGCAAAATCACGGGAACACATAATACAGCAACGCTACCTAGAGAGAAACGCTCGTTATTTTTCAGGGATCATTTCTGTATAATTAAGTCGATTTTGCCAAAATCATGATTTACTGTACTCATTCTTAGGACGGCAGTATTTATATATGTACATATTTCTACGTATTAGTATTGTATAGCACCTATATCACAAGTAAATAATTTACTTTGACCAATTCGTGTAATTTATTTTTTTTAAATATATATCTTAAAGATAATAATAATGTATTTTTTTTTTCAGATTATGGTGGCCCTTTTTTGTAGTTCTTTTTTACATTCTCTGCCCCATACCAACTATGATTGCGCGACGTCACATGGATAGTACAGCAGGTAACTCGCCACCTATGGAGACTGCTATATTCATCACTATGGGCATTCTTGTGAGCTCATTCGCGTTACCTATTGTATTGGCCCGAGCTTCAACGGTACGTATATTTTGTTTAAACACTAATGATCACCTTCCGGTTGAAATTCGACCATGGTCTAAAAAAAAATCTTTTAGGTTCACAACAGACTTAAGCAGTAAACAAAATAGTATACATGTTTTAATATTATGTTTATCGTATGCATAGTAGTATGCACTGTTTATTTTTAATTTAATTTGTTTGCATATTATATAAAGATACTAGCGACCTGCTGGCGGTTTCACCCGCATATCTTTGTTCCCGTGAGAATATCGGAAAGGTTTATATACTAAAACCTTCCTCAAGAAACATTCTATCTATTAAAAACCGCATCAAAATCCGTTGCGTAGTTTTAAAGATTTAAGCATACATAGAGACATAGAACATAGGGACAGACAGAGAAAGCGACTTTATTTTATACTATATAATGATTACTTTTCTTCCCTTCTTCTCCATATTAATTTTAACTGTGCCAAATTCATACACTTCATTTCGCGCAATTTTTTGTCTATAGACTATAGGCGATAGTTTCTCTTTCCTTCAGAAGAGTCATCTGTTTATTTGCTATCTGATCTAGTTATAAAAAAAACATACGGCCTTTTTTTCAAGCACTGATGTCAACGAAGATCTGTGCGTGACTGTACCGCTTTAAGGACATTTGAGAATGCGGTATACCGCATCGGTTACGGTAGCCTTCGTTAGTTTCTTATTGTATTTAAGTTTATTTAAGCACATAGGACGAATGGCTGACTAATAAGAATTGATTTAATGGATTTCATTGTTTTTATACAATTATCTATGTAATTAGCTGATGTTTTATTGCTTTTACTTAAACTTCGGTACCTTATTAGGGTAAACGAAGTTCCTTACGGCAGGCTTGGAGGGGATAGGGATTTTGCTGCGCGACCGAACTGAAAAAAATGTGATAGTAAAACCGTAAGAAAAATGCGTGGAATAAAAGCGTTAAATGAGACGTGCGCAGGCGCGACAGTCGCGTACACAAGCGAGTAGTGCCGTTTAGCCGAAGGAAGTTCGTTCCTACCTGGTGTCCCGCGACACCACATAATTTTTTTTATTTTATAATCACATTTTTTATATGCTAATTTTAAAGACATGAAACAAAATTATATAATAGTAGTGTAAATATTTTTAACGATTACCTAGTTATATATTATGTTTATATATGTAGAAAAAAATAATTTGCGTAAAATAACAATATAAAATAATCATTATTATAGTAAATAACACTATTAAAAGTATATAGGTTTTATCAGTTATCACTCTATAAATAATTTTGTTCTATTTTTATGAACTATTTCTATTTTTCTTCTTATTCTAATTTTAACATTGACACCTAAATCTTCAACAACTAAATATGGACCTAAATATATATAGGTTGTGTCTTGTCATTTACTGTATTTCTTATCACTAAACGATCTCCCTGATTATAATATACGGGATTAATACATTGTTCGTAGTTAATTTTCCTTAACAACTTACTTTGATATAAATATTGTCTAGCATCTCTCTGACTAATTTGTAATCTACACTTTAGTTCAGATGGATAGCTATCGTAATTATACAATGGTTCGACAACATTACTCAAATTACTTGGTAAATTGCAGACTTTACCAAAGACTCTCGTGTCGTTGTAATCTCCATAGGTTGTTTCGTCTTTAAAGAGTATTTTTGTGTTTGACATTTTTTACATTTGGACACAAAGTCTTCGATGTCATTATACAAAGAAGGCCAAAAAAATAAATTTCTTAATATTATTAGCCATTCGCTTAATACACGCGTGGCCACTTGTAGGTAATAAGTAATAGTCATTTAGGATGACACGTCTGTCATCTCTGTCGTTTACTCTTTGTACGCCCTAACTATATGCAAACGCGGCAGCGTCGCTGGTCCGGACCAATAATTACTCTTAGTGCATCTTAATACTTTTGTGAGCTCACTTATTAAATAATTATATTTATTATTTTTTTACGATGCACGTTTCTTTTATGTCAAAATTTTTACAGAGTAAACCTAAATCTCTCACTAACACGTCTCGCGCAGGTAATGATCGAGAATAAAGGCTACAGTATATAATACAATCAGAAGGGACGTACACGAAATAATTATCGTAATAAAAAATAAGATTTTTCTTCCGTAACATGGATATTTATTTATTATTTGTACTAAATAATTCGACCAAGTTTTTCGGTTTTTTATGTACCTCTACAACCGACGGGTGATCAGTCCTCAAGTTATTAGCTGTATTATCCACCGAAATTCCTGACGAATTATTATGTACTTGTTGTTTTTTTTCTGCGCTCTTGTCAATTAATTCATAATATTTTTACTGAGACTACTCAGCTCATTTGACGTAATAGCTATTCGAGACAACGCGTCGGCTGCGGAATTAAACTGTCCTCTTATATACTCTAAGGTATAATTATATTCCTCTAGGCATAAACGAAATTTTAGAAGTCTACTAGAAGGATCGCGCATGCTAAATAATATATAAATGTATTATAATAATATACAAGCGGTGATCGGTCTGAATTTTAAAATTTCCTGTCAAAAAGATACGGACGAAAATATTTGACACCCCACACAATAGCTAGCAGTTCTTTATCTATCGTAGGATAATTAATTTCGGACTGGTTTAAACTTCGACTCGCATAGGCAACATAGGACGACCGTCTCCGTTGCATAAAATCGCAGCGATGCATTTATTTGATGCATCCGTCTAAAGGACAAATTCATTATTAGGGGAAAAGTCTGTATATTGCAATACGGGCGGACTCGCTAATGATTGTTTTAAAATGTGAAATGCATTTTCGCATTCGTTTGACCATTCGAAAATAATATTTTTTCCCAATAGGTTATATAAAGGAGAAGCAATTTCAGCAAATCTATCGATAAATTTTCGGTTCTAACCAGCAAATGCAACAAATCTCTTTATTGTTTTTGGGGATGGGATATTGTAGCAATACTTTAATTTTATCTGGGTCTGCAAATACACCCTTTTTCGAGACAATGTGTCCTAAATATATAATTTCCTTTTGAAAACTTTACACTTAATCGGGCTTAGCCTGTGGTTAACTTTTCTTAATCTATTAAAAATATCTAATAAATTTTGATTATGCTGAGCTAAATTTCGACCAAAACAAATAAGATCATCTTAGTACACTAAACACTGCTCATAATTGAGGCCTGACATGGCAATGGTCATCATTCTTAAAAAAGAATTTGGGCTAGTTTTAAGTTAGATTAAACTGTATTCAAAATTTTTATTGACACCTTACCATCGCATGGTTGTACCAATATACTTGCTAAGAACAGAACTTAACAAAGTTCCTGCGTTTTTATTAAAAAGTCGTGTTTTATATTAGTTTTCACATAAAAAATCGATTCACACCTAGCTGGAATATATAAGTATGAATAATTTTCCGCTTTACCAGATTCCGACGATTCAAATTGCAAACGTATATTACAACCGTCTTTATTAAATAAATGCACTGTATTTATCTCATAATCTAACTTAGCGTCAAAAGTTTTTAACAAATCATGCCCTAAAATTCCATCAGTTTCACATAGCAACGAATCAAAAACATAAAATTTGTGACTAAATATCTTATATAAACAAAACCTTTAGATATCAACTTTCCACCTATCCCATTTACTGTCAGCTTCACTATATGTATCGGAATGTGTAAACATTTAATCTGATCGTAACAGATCGCTACTATTGATGTGCCAGAATCGATTAGCCAACTGTGTTTTTGTTTGCCAATCCATAGATGGATCTTGTTTATACTGTTTAGAGAACAGATATACTCACTATTATTCATCACGAAAAACTTATCATTGCCTGGGTGGTCTTCAATTTTTTCTTGCCTATCTAACATATTTACCTGTTTATTCCGCAACCGGTTTCCCCGGAAATATTGACGATCTGACCTATCTCTGAAGGACAATCTACTTGTCGTCTTTGCATAGGCACTTCTGCTCCGATGAATGTGACCACCGTGTTCATACTTTTGTTCACTAGGAACGTGTTTCTGAGTCGACGAAAGAGGATTAGTTGGTCTGCGCAACATGCTGTTAGACTTACCTCCTGGACGTCGCCTAGGACCACCTCGCTGGTAGTACATCACGCTAGACTGTGCTGATGTTGACGGTAGTCCAGCTAACTCCTCGGCTTTCGCAGCTTGGATGGCGTTCTTAAGCGAACTATAATTTCGTGCTGCTATGATGGTTCCTAACCTGTTATCTGTGAGCCCATCACAAAATCTTTTAATCGCTAATTTTTCGTTTAATGGAAATAAAATCTCTGCCTGAGATATTGTTAAATCGAGTGCGCATCCGAAATTTTCTATTGTTTTTCTATTTTGACAACATTTAATTAATTGAGAATGAAGGGATATAAACGATTTTTTTATATTAAATGTTCGCGCATATTATCCTGAATAAGATTTTCAACTGAAGTATAGGATACAGACATATGCAATTTGGGGGCTCGGATAAGCGAGATTTTTTAAAACAAAACGAATTAAAAGATTTTGGCTCGCACTTTCAAGTAAACTCGAATACATCTCGATACCATACGATAAATTGGCAGTAAGGAAACTGCCGTTTCAAATTTTTCCATTTCTGACGAAATTTTTCCCGAGATGTCTTCAAGCTTAGTTACAACGGTATTAGGTGAAAATGGTTGAGTTTCGGGCTCAGTACATAGTTGAATAATATTGTTGTATAATTTCCTAGTCATGAGTATATTCTGTACAAAAAATTATATCCTCAGAAGATAAACTACCTTTGTTAATTAGTGTAAAAGTGTGTTTTTCTTCTAAATAAAAATAATTGATAAAATACTGTAGGAACGTTTTTATGTTATAGTTTTTTTATACTTACAAATTTTTCTAACCCATTTTCTATCTTACGTATGTATGTTTTTCAATTCTCAATTAATATAAACATAACTAAATATGTATTAATAGCAAATACAGTTATAACACAAAGGCATCATATATAAGGGAGGCAGGATCATACTATAACAATAGGTGTAATGATAGGTACCTAGTACGTATTAATAGTATCGATCGCGGACTTTTGTAATACACTTGCACTACACTTCACATCGCTACACTATACTTTAGTGACGAAGGGGGTCATCAGCATGACCTGGAGCCCTTTTTTGATGACGTCCCTGGAGCTGGAACGACCGTCGGAAGGCTACTCTCTCGATCCCATTCTCATCATCTCCTTCTGACATCCTCGGTAAACGTAGATAATGCCAACTAGGAGTGCTAGGGTAGCACCACGTCGATGAATATTGTGAATTTAGCATTATGCTCATTATGCTCATATTATATATATATATATATATATATATATATATATATATATATATATATATATATATATATATATATATATATATATATATATATATATATATATATATATATATATATATATATATATATATATATATATATATATATATAATATATATATAATATAATATAATATGCGATATGTAATATTGATACCATAAGTATTTCCCATTTTCCTTTTCTTGTTTGATAAATGTTATTCCGAATTTTTAAGATAACTGCTTTTGTTAGTTTTGAAAGTTTTTAACACAACCACGACGTTACATTTTTAGCGAGATTTTTTTTCTACATTTTAAAGTCTTAATAGGTAGGTTGCAGGTATCGATCACTAGCTTCGCGCGACGTTAACTCGACACTCGCGGCCCATACAAGGCAGGGTCGCCATGTAGGGTTGTAGCTGGGAGTGAAATGAATACAACCGGTGATGCGAATATACTACTGGTGTATTGGGCAAACTATCCAATATATAGGCTTAACCTACGATGACTATACATCCATTACAGTCACGGAAAATGAATCTTTCTTTCAGATAAGATGGAGATTTCAGATCATAGAGAGTGGAGTATAGCTGTGAGAGAATATGAGTATTCCGACGAAGATGAATAGGCAACCACTTGAACTTGGCACGAAATTCGGAAACGTGGTCTTATTTGCGCAGACCAAATATGAACCTTATACAAAGATTTTGAAGTCGCTCAAGTTTATTGATCTGGTCTAAGGAGAGAATTACATAACTAGCGTCAGCATAATCTAAAATAGAAAGTAGTAAGGAATCTGCCAGCAAAATTTTGGTAGGAATGGGAAGCAAATACCTAAGACGTTTTAATGAACTCCAGGCACAGAAAACTTTTTTACTAAGCTCCTGGATCTGCTTAGTCCACGATAAAGTATTATCAATGTAAATGCCAAGATTTTTGACAAAAAACCCTACCTACTTGTTTGCTATCCTATGATATAAAAAAAGAAAATGTTCCATAAGAATATATTTGCAACTATTCAGAAATTATTTAATGATCAGAAATAAAGTAGTTTTGGCAATCTATTAACTTTTTCCAGGCGCAGATTTAAGGGGGAGAATGGGTGCTTTTGGCCCATCCCCCCACCCCGCTTAATCTTCCAATTCAAAATTGTTTTTTTTTACTACCGATAGGGAAGCGCTTGACCACGATCTCGCCTGATGGTAAGCTGAGATGCGGCCTAAAATGGAACGCGCTTCCCTAATAGAATTGGAAGAATAAGCGGTTAAAAAGTCAAAGATTGTCTTCCCTGAACCAAAACCGCGCCTGTTTTTCACAGAACTCAACCAGTTACTAAATATTTATCTTTATTTTCAGATTTTGTGGGGTGCCTGTTATCTAACACTAGCCGGTAACGTTGTTGTTTATCTCACCATATACGGTTTCTTCACCATCTTTGATATGGAAGACTCTGATTATGCGATGTGGTGAGAGATCTAATGTGTGCAAGTGACGATCACGGGACAGATTTTTGTATAAGATATGATGTGTTTTGTCTATCCATTATTATTTAAGTCTGAATCTGAGGTAATGATTTATGATACTGATATTAGGTTTAGATCTATTTATGAATATATATTAAGACTTGTACAAACATTGAGAGGTGTTGCATCCAATTTGGCAAATGAAAATTCAAGTTAAAAAATGGAGATGAAAGTAATTTTTAACTTTCCGATTATTCCCGCTAAAAATACTAAACATGATAAGTTTCACGCAGAAAATGTCGCTGAATCGTTTTCTCGTCAATGAAACACATCAACACTTGCTTTAGCATTACACAACATAAAATTAATGTATTATTTCCTTTGCAACTAAAAATTTATCGGGTTTTGTATACTGAATTCTACATCATTACTCGCACCTTGCATGCTTATGTCAAAAAGTAAAATCCTGGATAAATAATCTAAAAAATATATTTATTTTGTAATATTTCGAAATCACATATATTCTAAAATATATGATACTTAACTTTATTTAAAGATAGAATAATATTCGTGAGTGGATGCTTGTGAAAATAAAATTTTGCTTACAGTTAGCTACAATCCTAATAAAATTATCTATCTAAATAAATTGATATGGTGTTTAATCGGTTGTCTCTGAATATTTCTGTTTGTTTTTATCATATGATAGCAAACTAACAGATGGCTCTTGTGATGTAAAGAGAAACCATCGCCTATAGACACCAAAGATGTTAATGACATGTTGCTATATGTGTGGCGGAATGGCAATGTCACACGAATAGGTAAGGCGGTGGTACCAAATACCCGGGCGAAACCTAGTAGAAACTCTGTAAAAAATTTAACTGTATAAAGCCTTGAATCAGTACAATATTAAAGTTTGATCAACAGAATGTAAACAAAGTTACGTTTTTACAACTTGTTCACATAATTAAATCTAATTAATTGTGGCTTCAAACTTTTGCTTTTAAGATACTTTTGAATTCTTTTAAAATTGATGGAAATATAATTTTGTAGCTACCTTCATCGTCAAATTATCTTACAATAACTTTTTACTTTTGGTATTGATTATTTTTGGCTATTTTTAGGCGAACTGGTGGAGTTTGTAGGGCTTCCTTTTGTTTTAGGCTTATAACTTTTGTAATAAAAACATAAAAGTACATAAGCCACTACATAGTATGCTTTAAAATTGTTCCATGAATTTTAAAGCATATTTTTAATAAAGACCGTTTTATGTAATTGTATTACTAAAAGCGACCACTGTTTGTAAAAAAAATATATAAACTTACAGTATATAATTTATTTTATAATTCTAAAATTTAGTATTGACCTATGAACTTAGATTTCAATGTATCTTTTGTCTAAAAAATATGAGTAAATGAGGGCGCCACTTTCAGGGCGTTACTTTAAGGTAGTATGTAATATGTCTCTATGTCTGTACATGTCTATTTGATGTAACAATTAAATATGTTGTTTTTTAATGGCTGATCAACTTTTAACTACTCATTTGAAAGAAAATGAAGAATTTTACAGCTAAAATATAGTCGTTATAAACTCTTATTACCCAATTTGGTACTTTATTTGATTGTTAATAAGGAATATGAGCATATTTTTTTAAAAGTGTTAAATTGTGAAAAGTGTTTTAAGAGCATAACTTATCTAGTTTCATATAGAGCTATTGTTTAATAACATATGATTAGCTTTTGCTTATTAACTTGAAAGTATAATTTTTTTGCATAACCAAACCAACAAACCAGATCACATATTAACATTTTATGAAGATTTTTATTGTAAAGCAATAAAGTTATGTAATAACATGGCCAAAAAGAAGCTTGATGTTGCGTGCCTTGGTAAAAGGCTTAAAAATATTGGAGTCTCAATTTACTGTTTCACAGTTAGCCTATATTTATGTTTATTAAAGTTTCCTTAAACAAAATTAATTATTTGCAGTTAATATTATCCATGTAGATTTATTTTATTATTCTGTTAGCTAGCAATATATTGATTTTTTTACCTTTTCTTGTAAGATGCCATATTAAAATTAGTGCATATTTGGTTATGTAAAATATTGGCTTGCACCTTCATTTAATTTCGGTAAATGTTGTAGTTGACTGTTTGATAATGCAAAGTAATCCGTTGTATTTTAATTATGCAATAATTTAAATAAACGAAAAATACTGGTAAAATGTGTCGTGACTCGTGGTATTGGCCCTGTGTTATATTTTTACAGTCAGATGGTATATTTTTTTAAACATTTTTCGTCTTAACACTTAAACAAAATTGTTTACCACTGAAAAAAGTTGTTCAGACTTTTTAAAAGATGAATACTTATTTATTTAAATACAATTTTTTTTTTTTTAAAGATGAATACTTATTGTTTATTTAAATACAATAATTATTTATTTAAAAATCAGTGGTCAAAGTGAAGTTTTGTTGTATAATTTACAGTTTGATCTGTATAAAAAATTCAGAATGGGCTATTTTTTTTTTCTTAAATGTGTTTTATATTCAATTTTTGTTTTGTTAAACATGTTTGTTATGCGATTGTAACATAAAGTTAACGAGAATGCTTGTTAAATACTGTGCTTAACTTAATATTTTTGTTAAAACACAAATATAGTTATGTAGTAGCTCTTTGTTTCTTTTGTATGTATATTATATGATTATAAATGTCTTGTTATATATGATAAGAATACGAACGAAAAAAACAGTATTTAGCTAGTGTTACGTGGTTTTTAAGTATATGTCAGTAATCATGCATACCTCAAATAACAAAATCAAACATTCTTGCAAGTAAAGCACGTTACGCTGGCTTAATTGAATATTACTAAATAAATGACGGATTTTCGGAATTTTGACGGACGTAAAAATGGTTGTTTTATATTTTTAAAGTAGTTGGGTCTCCAAAATTCAGGACACATGTACAGATTTGCATGGACTAATACAACATAGCACAATATAGCAACATTATCTATACATATCGCCGTGGTCTAGTGGTCCGGTGTCGGAGTTGACCACATGAGGTCCAGGATTCGATTCCTGGGTCGGGCAATTCAAAAATGGGTTTTTTCAGTTTTCTGATGAAAACAACGTTGCCCGTGATTGGAAAGTTATCTATATAAATAAAATCGCGCTGCTTTGTAAAACGCATCACCTGAGAATAGTAAAACCAATTTGCTTTTTTTTGTTTAAAATATTCATTAAAAGATTCATCGAAAAAATCGGTAATGTTGCCCAAATGGCAAATTGCGAAAAAACAACCGAAGTACATCGTCACCACCAAATTCATTAAAATTTTTGACGCACAAGACAGTGTTTGTTGAGTGAGCTAGTTTCTAAATTCTATCCGATTATTTTCTCACAAACAAGAAATATTTATTTCAGACTAGCTGACCCGGCAAACGTTGTTCTGCCAGCTTTGTGTCTACTTTCCCGTTTTTTTTTCTACATTTTTTCTCCTTTTATACCTAATATATATATAAATCAATTGTTGTTCGTTAGTCTCACTAAAAGTCGAGAACGGCTGGCTCGATTTGGCTAATTTTGTTTTTAAATATTATATATATATTGTTATATATATATATATATATATATATATATATATATATATATATATATATATATATATATATATATATATATATATATATATATATATATATATATATATACAATATACAATATATATATATATATATATATATATATATATATATATATATATATATATATATATATATATATATATATATATAAATATATAAATATATATATATATATATATATATACAAAATATATATATATATATATATATTGGTTAAAACTTCTTAGGAACACTTTGTATCGATCTTTAAAAAAAATTTGGGGTTTCCTACATACCAATCTAAAATATCTATAGACACGGTATTGGCCGAGAAACGTGTAGCCGCGCATAGGATTTAATGTAATCTAGAGCAAATATCTAACGTTTGTAGATGTATAGTCGTGGAAAAATAAAAACATGCCACGATGTACCATTTTATCGTGCCGAATATGAAGCCATGGTTCAAAAAACACCCCTGAATTATTTCATCGGTAAGTTAAACTGTATTTCTGGGTGTAAATGCAAGCTATATTTACTGACAACTTAAGAAATTGTCTTAAGAGGCGTATCAAATTTAATTCATGGACTTTACTGTGATTTCTTTTCATTTTTCAAATGCATAAGTTAAATTCACGTGCATTTACGTTTTCTGTTTTCAAAGTGACAAAACGATTACCGAAGGGGTACCTATTTATTAAATGCATATTATGCAATATAATGCGTATTATTTAACAGTGATGACTAAACGTGACACAATGACACTACCTGATAGACAATTCATGTCAAGTCAACTATCCAATAATCTCATGAGACTGAATCGAAAAGCCTTTTACCCTTAGTACACGCAAACACAAAGAAATGCTATGACATTGAAAAACATGCATAAGCTTCATTTGCTGTAGGGATTTGTGTGACACCCACAACAATTGTAACTTAGGCATTTTGATATTTATGAAATCTTTACAAAGATATAATTTTAATTGAATTTTTTACAAAATATCTAAGTTGAAAATCTAGGAAAATGTTCAATTTAAATAAAATTGCTCCCGTCATAAAAGAAAATACTTGTCTGTGGTGGTATGCCAAGTCTATAAGAATAAATTATTTTCAGTTACCTAGTCCAGTTTAATTTTTTCCATACCGATTATACATACACTTTTATACACAGAAAAAAATTGTTAATGTATATCTGCAATAAATCATGACGCAACTTGACGCTGTTTATATTGTTTCTATGATTACATTCCTGCAATGTATAATGTAAATATAGTGTTAGAAGATCAGGTCACAATAAATTTATTATTCCCTGCTACTACTTGTTTGTTTCTATATATATTAGATTAAAATAATTACCTTAGACAATAGTACTATTCAGATAAGTTTAAATGGTGTATGTGTGTGTATGTATGCGTGTGTTCGTGTGTGTTTGTATGACGAAATAGAATTTGCAATGATTCGTCGAATAACCGATGACAAGGTGAATGAACAAACTTCTGTGACGTAGGTATATTTTACCATTTTACCTACCTTGTACAAAGTTTACCGACAGGCACAAACATTGGACGACAGTAGAAATAGGCAAGACAATTGGTACCGATTTGAGAGAGTAGTTAGAATTAGTATGAACACAATATAATCACAAAACACCCTGACACTGGCGACGTCAAAATAAAATTCGGAAAAGTCATGGAGGTACAAGAATGAAGGAATCATGTTCAATTGTTATATCGAAGAACTTATATTCCGATGCTGGAGGTTTTCGTGAACTCTATTATTCAGTTGTCACGATGGTTGGTATTTTCAGTTCTTGCTTGCTCCCTTACGAGCTGCCAAGCCATTTCAACCAACTTCGTAATCAATTGATGGATTTACAGAAAGTAGGAGCTAGTTAATAGCTAAATATAGAAAAATGGGGTTTCCCCGAGATTCATCTACAAACGAAGGGCAACAACTAAAGTACTTATGGATACTATCTAATCACGTTGATTTGTTTAATTACAAAATGCGTTCTGTTTAACTCATAAAAGAAAGTACTCTTCTTCATATTACCAGCCTGGCGGAGCTAGATGCTGTCTGCAGTCCTTCAAGTGCCAATTTAGAGGAGGTTGCGAATGCTGTGACACCTTCAGTACCAGAATTGAAAAGAACAAGAAATGTTCCGGTACCAAAACAAACCAAAAAAGTAACCAAAAAATAATCAATTAGGTAGTTTCTTACATCTTGTAGTTTTTTTATTTTTTTATTTTTATTTTTATTAAGCTATTGATGGGGCAATGGTACTTCATACTGTTCCTTGTATTATGTGCAATTTGCCTTCATATAATTGGATACATAACATTATGTAAAATTCTCTAATTTCAATACTAATATTTATATTTATTGTCCATCCTTATTACAATTTAGTTTTAGTTTAGTAGGTTAACAGAAATGTTGCTTTAATTTTCCACATACAAAGGCTTTTATGTACTACTGTCTGCCCTTATACAATCGTTCATCGTTTCTTGTTTTCGTCAATAGGTGTAACACATTAAGTTTTCAATTTTATATTTTACAAGTCGACGGTATCTTTTGAATTTATTATTTTTGTAGGTAGTGTCCATAGTTTATTTAAAATTGTCTAGAATATTCGTTTGACTAAATAATAGTAGTAATAATTTAATTCAACCAACATTTTTGTCTTGTTTGGACAATTGACTTATATCAAGTGTCAGTACACTACTGTCAATTGCGTCAATTGTCAAAGTTGATGGCATATGTTCCGTTCAGAAATCCGTAAGCTGGCGGGTGCAAGTATTTATGTTGTATAATTTATAGGTAATTAGGTATAGAGTTTTTATTTAGTTTAGTTTTTGATTTTTTATATATAGTTTAAGTTTACAGTGCATAATTTATAGTTTTTCATTACATTTACGTGGTAATGAGTCAGTGTGATATTAATGATAGTGATAGTTTCTTTTCTTTATGTTCGCTTAGTGATATAGATAGTGACAGTAGTGTTTATAGCACAGCTTCTTCCACTTTTAATGAAAATATTTCGGCTTTATTACTTAACTCCTCTAAGCACTTCAATGTAGTGCATATTAACGCGCAAAGTATTCCGGCACATTATCCTGACATGCTAGCGTCTTTTGAGTGTGACAAGATCCATGCCATCCTCGTCTCAGAAACATGGCTTAAGCCGTGCCTTCCTTCTACTAGTTACTCTCTTCCAGGCTTCAACCTCATTAGAAATGATCGCATTGGAAGGGTTGGCGGTGGAGTTGCTATTTATTTACGCTCTGGCATTCAATTTTCCATTGTCAGCTCCTCACCACAACCTCCACCTACTGATGCTGCTGAACACTTAATGGTTGAGGTTGTGATATCGCACACCAAATTGCTGTTGGGGGTGTTCTATAGTCCTTCTTTATTAGTGAACTATTTTAATTCTTTCGAAGACTTACTCTCTACGACCCTTCCATCATACAATCATATTATATTTATGGGAGATTTTAATACCTGTCTCCTAAAGAGGGATGGCAGAGCCCAGAAACTTAAATCCATTGTAGAAGGGCATAATTTACATTTGATGCCTCTCAACGCAACCCACTTTGCACCTAATTGCGTACCATCTCTTCTAGATCTCATTATTGTATCTTCACCGGATCTGGTCGGCAACTATGGTCAATGTGGATCTACTCCTTTTTTTCACCATGATTTAATTTTCCTGTCTGCCAAAATTCGGTCATTTAAATTAAAGCCGCAAGTTGTTTTTCGCCGCAATTTTGGTGGGATGAATATAGAATCTTTGCGTGATGATGCTAGTAATATTGATTGGTCTCGTGTAGCTACTGAACTTTCAGTGGATGCCAAAGTCGATCGCTTTAATGAGTTGCTTATTAAGCTTTATGATACACATGCTCCCATTAGACCTGTAAAACTCAAACATCTACCTGCTCCCTGGCTCACAGACGAAATACGGAGTATGATAAACAAAAAGCATCAATTATTAGCGAAATACAAAAAGAATAAAACGTCGGAGTCCCATGAAAAATATGTAAAAATCAGAAATCGTTGCAATACGTTATGCAGAGATGCTCAACGACGATATATTCATAAGTCCGTCGAGAACGGTGATGCCACTAAAGTCTGGAAATTTTTAAAATCTTTAGGAGTGGGAAAGATAGTTTCTGGTAACTTTAGCTCAAATTTAAATGTGGATAACTTAAATCAATATTTTTCAAAACCTTCCGTTGACTTTAGTATTAATGCAAAATTGCAAACTTTGCAACATCTTGCTTCCCTTCCCATACCCGACTACACTCCTTTCACATTTAGTGAGTTTACTGAAGCTGACGTTACAAAAAACATTCTGTCTATATCATCGAACGCCGTCGGTTGTGATGAGATTGGACGCAATATGATCATTCCCATACTGGATATTGTTTCTCCTATCCTCACACATATTTTCAACCAGTCCATCGCAACGAGAGTGTTTCCTAAAATCTGGAAAGATGCTAAAATTGTTCCTTTACCTAAAAAGACGACTCCTATTGCTCTATCGGACTATCGTCCTATTTCAATTTTACCTTTCCTATCCAAAGTGTTAGAACGCTTAGTCAAACAACAGCTCTCCTACTTCTTAAGTGCTAACAACATTTTAAATGATTTCCAATCTGGTTTTCGTGCTGGTCATAGCACCACAACAGCCTTAATAGAGATCACGGACGATGTTCGTTTTGGTATGGACAGTAAAAAACTAACGGTATTGACAATGCTGGACTTTAGCAATGCTTTTAATACTGTAGATCATGACGTGCTGTTGGGTCTCCTGAAGTCTATTAATATATCACCAATCGCTTTGGACTGGCTTAGTAGTTACCTTCGGGGGCGTCGACAGTACGTTCAAACAGCAGCGTTTGCGTCGGCTTGGTCAGATTTATTGATTGGTGTACCGCAAGGTGGTGTTTTGTCACCACTTTTGTTTGCCATTTTTATTAATTTTATAACTGTCATACTGTCCACTTCGTACCATCTTTATGCTGATGATTTACAAATCTATTCACAAGCCACGCTATCTGAACTGCCAAATGCGATCCATTTAATAAATAATAACCTAGCCAATATTGACGTATGGTGCAAATCATTTGGCCTCAAACTGAATCCAATTAAAACTCAGGCTATTATAATTGGCAGCCCGGGGCTAGTAAAGAAAATTGACTGGAATAATTTACCAGCAGTTAAACTTAGTGGTGTCACTATTCCTTATAGTGATTATGTTAAAAATCTGGGTGTTTATATAGATAATACTCTTTCTTGGACCAAGCAGATTCAAGAGATTAGTAAAAAAATTTTTTGTAGTTGGAGTTCTCTAAAGCGTCTCAGGTATTTCCTTCCGATTCCTACCAAGATTATGCTGGCTGATTCGTTACTTCTGTCTATTTTAGATTACGCGGACGCTAGTTTTGTAAATCTCTCCTTAGAACAGATTAATAAACTTGAGCGACTCCAAAATCTATGTATACGATTCATATTTGGTCTGCGCAAATATGATCACATTTCCGAATTTCGCATCATGCTCAAATGGTTACCAATTCATCTTCGTCGGAATACACATATTCTCTCGCAGCTTTACTGCATTCTTTATGATCCAAATTCTCCTGTATATTTGAAGGAAAGATTCACTTTCCGTATCAATCAAGACAAATATCTGAGATCGGCTAACAATCGTTCTCTTTTAATGCCAATTCAAAATACTAATTATTACAGCCGTTCATTCACTTCTCAAGCTGTGACACTCTGGAATTCTCTTCCTGAGGATATTAGGAAAGCGCCGAGTCTAAACATTTTCAAGAATATGATTAAACGTCACTTTCTATACACCTAATTGTAATTTATCCATTTTATGTAATGTAAGTAGTTTACGTATTACCAGTAATCTGTCTGCTTATTTTTATTTTTTTGTTATTTTATATTATTGGAATGTTGTCTTTATTTCTTTTAGAAGCAAAAACTATAAATGTACTCGTGGTTAGCACCACTTTTAGAATTTATTATTATCCTATCCTTAAGGTTGTCTGGAAGAGATCGCTTTTTTAGTGATAAGACCGCCTTTGTGTATCTAATATATGTAGAAATAGTCATGTGTGTTGTATATTTTGTCATTTACTTTTGGTGCACAATAAAGAGTTATTGTATTGTATTGTATTGTATTGTAATACCGTACCATAGAGGTGTTACATGTTTGCTGGCAGCTTTGTCCGCTTTTAAACGTAGAATGTTGTTTAGTTTTTTTCTATATTTCAAATTTGTATAAGAGAGAATTAATTAGTCTTATTTTTCGCTGGGCTAAGACGGACGCCCAAATAAATGGAAGTCTAGAAAATATCTGTTATTATTTTAATATAATAGTAAGAAGTTGTAAATCTCGCGTACCTCTCAGTACATAATTAATTGAGTAAGAATCGCAGCAAGCGAAGTACAAAGTCCCCTAGAGCTCGAGGTTCTCCACAAGTGGTGGAGCCGCCGTCGAAGAGTTCTACAGTATCATCACACCCGGTTCCCTTGCGACGTAGGCAGAATAAACCGAACGTCTGTAGACTTTCCAGTGCACAGCGATTCACCGGTTTGTCGGTTGGCGAGATAAGTGGTGATCCTCATTGCCGCATTTACCGAGATGTTAACGTTTATCGACTATTTCTAGAGATAACCAGGACTAACAGCTTTATGTGCTCATCCGAGGCACGGGAGTAGGATTACACCACTCCGCCAGACTCCGAGCTGCTACTGAGATTTTAAGATTTTTGAGGAAAACTCGAAAATACTTGAATAACACTTTTGCCCGACCCGGGGATGGAACCCGGGACCTAATGATCTGAACCGAATAGGCCGCTAGACCACGACGGAGTCATTCATTGAGACAGTCATTAAAAACAATCTCGACTCGGCTAGCTATCCCTGAAAATTCGCAGTTCAGGTATTTTAAACTTAAAGCAATCAAAAATATTACAAATGCATATATACTTGAAGAGTTCAAGTCTTTAAGAGTCTAAAATTTGTTGAAAATGACACTATTTCAATTTTTGAAAAACTTACTTTTGATGATTGGTTGAGCAACGAACGCAGTTTTTTAAGCTTTAAAAATATTGTCTTGGGTTCAAAATCGATTGGTCTGAAAACCACGAAGTGATAGGTAACGAAAATATTTTTTTGTCAACAACACTCACAGAGATCAACCGAGTAGGGAGAGATTAAAAATCTGAAGTGTCTTATATAACCTAATTTTTGACTTGGGTTGATTTTGATGGTCAAACGACATTCGAAACAGTCCTAAAATATTGTAGAAATTATAATCGATTGATTGGAAATATATGTGAACAAAATTAAGAAGAACTTTATGTGCCTAAGGTATCTACCATATTTGTTGTAATAAATTATTATGATTATCTGAAGTTATTTCGAAAAAAATTAACTTCCCGCTACGAATATTAAGGAATTGTTTTATAAGATAGCAAACAAGCAGATAAGTCTCCTGATGGAAAAGAGTCGACCACCGGCTACAGACACCAAAGATAATAATGATGCGTTGCTATCTTGTGGCGAGGTCTAATGCCACGTGCATAAGTTTACCGGCTACCTTACCCTCAAATCCGGGACACGACAGTGACAAGCACTGAAGCTATTGCGGCGAATGGGAAGGCGTTAGTGTTAGTACCAACCCGGTCGAGACAATGCAAAACTCTACTACCAAGTAGCTACGATGGTAGTGACTTGTATAACCAATCGGCCGCCTTTTACGACCTGCCTGGCAGAACGGCAGTTGGCCTATTCTTCAAAGAAACCCGGGATCAACACGGGGAATAAAGTTGCTGATTTTGTTCCGATTTTAGAAAATTGATTTTTTACCAGATCTCCACGTTTTGAGGTCCTAGGAACCTTTTCCGGTTATTTTCATGATGTCTGTAAGACTGTATGTATATAATGTGCGTATGCGCGTGAGTATTGTGTGTAAGTAAGTATATATAAACATCTCATAACTTTTGAACGGCTTGATCGATCGAACCGTGGTTGATGGACTTGATGGCATGGATTGATGGTTGCCAGAATATACCTACGGTTTTCAAAAGTAAATATCTATGCTGCCATTTCAAAAAACCAGATGTTTTGAAACTCAGGGCTGTCCAAGCCAGATACCATCCTGGGCTAAATGAATTACCTAAGAGACTAGGGGGCCGCAAAGGCAACTCACTTTTCAAATAGCAAAACACACAAATACAAATACAGTTAAGGAAAATTATTAAATAAAACATAATACTGTAAAAGGCGAGTTTATCTTAAAGTGAGATTTCTTACATATTACGCACACGAAGAATACAGTAAATTGTTACGTATGTTGAGGTGGATTATAAACACTTTGCCGTGCGTGCCGGGCTGCTCTGTTTTAATTGATATAGATTATGCTTACAAATTATACGCATTTGAGCCTAAAATATCTCAATTTAGCGTGAAGATTTAAGGATGGTCTGAAGGGTCAACCGTTTTACAATTTTTAATGCTGCTTTTGATGCAGTTTCGGAAAACGGCCGAGCTAAAGAGCTGATTAGATTTTGAAATTAGTGGGTGTGTTAGTCTGAAAGTTATTTAAAAAAACATTGTTTTGGATTATTCAATTGAAACGCGGTTGATTGTACTCGATTTGGTTCTATCATTTTTACTTCTTGAGTATTTGGACTGATACAGTCTAGTAGATTTTGACAGATTTAAAAAAAACTCAAGAAAAGTAGTCAAAATAATGTTTTTTTCGAAAATCCGTGAGAAAATCTAATCAACTCTTTTCTTTGAAAAACTGCATAGAGAAATTGACTAAAAAATTCCGAATGACGTAAATCGGAAGATGAACAACATCGGTTAATTTGTTCGGAACATTTAAGTTGACGAAATGTTTCGAAAAAAAGATTTTTTGACATTTTCAAACAATCGATTTTGTAAGTATATGTGTAGGTATATGTTTATAAAAATGTGAAAAAATAGTTCTAAAGAAATAACATTAAATATTTATGATGCATTAATAATTCATTTCATATACATACCATGATTTAATAAATGTAAAACAAAAATGTAGGTAATATTTGAACGCTCTTTGAACGTAATAAAAATAAGTACCAAGGAAGTTATATTCTACCCGGAATGTTCACACGCGCTTCAAAATCGTTCCGAAGAGTACCACGATATGGGTGGAGTGTGTCTCTTTCTACTAAATAAAGCGCCAATCGCCATATATAAGTGCGGCCATGCGTAGTTTGCAAATTACTACTAATTATACTAATTTGAGAAACAGTTTTTGCATTGCATAAGTAATCTATATTATCTATATTAATATTATAAATCCGAAAGTTTGAATGTTTGGATGGATGTTTGTTACTCAATCACGCAAAAACTACTGAACGGATTTAAATGAAATTTGGCACATAGGTAGATAATGACCTGGAATAGCACATAGGCTTGTTTTTATCCCGGAAAAGTTAGGGAATCCCGTGGGATTCGCCAAAAACTCTTATAATGCAGCGGGCTGCACGCTGCAGCTAGTTACGTAATAATTAAAATAAGCACATTTTAGAACTCACTGTGTTAATTACAATACATTTTATACTACTGTATTTATGGACGTGTATGAATAAAAGGGATTTAACGATTACCGAATAGGTATATAAAAATCTACCATCAGATAATTTTATTTACACTGGCAATTGCAAGAAAGGGACAACTTCCACTCTTGTTGTTGTCTTGCTCAGAACGTTTTTCCCCTCTGTTAAGTAAGAAACAAATGTCAACTTTATTAGAAACGAAATAAAGTACATTTTCATTTTTCAAATATTGCTTCGTAGTAATTCCAGTTAGCGTATATAAGTTTCTTGATTAGTACAAATAAGAGTCTGTATTTTAAAAAGAGAATTTGACAGTTCTAACTTCACAATTACATTCTGGCCACCATTGACGTGTATAATATTACCACTGGACTTGCTGCTGTCAAAGAATTTTTGTGCCTATTCAAATATCGCCATTTTGGCGCTGTAGACCGATGCGTGCGTCCATGGAACTAAAATTAGTGATTCCCGCATGTCGATATATTCGATAAGTTTATCGATCGTTTAATATTTACGGCTAGGTACCCACCTAGCCACATATATATATATATATATATATATATATATATATATATATATATATATATATATATATATATATATATATATATATATATATATATATATATATATATAGCCACCCACCTAGCCACATATATATATATATATATATATATATATATATATATATATATATATATATATATATATATATATATATATATATATATATATATATATATATATATATACAATTGTAGGAAAGTCAAAACTGTACATTGAATATTTTTTTTAAAAGAATACTTGGGGCGTGATCTACAATACACAAGTCTGTATGTATGTCGGGGGTAACCACAAAAAGTACTGCATTTTTATTTCAAATTTTGCATGAACATTACTTACAGGTCGGGTCAACATATAGGCTACATATTATCACGCTATCACCCACGGGGGAGGAGCTATACGGAATAAACGAAGTCCGTGCGGACGATGTCACCGGCAACAGCTAGTACTAAATAAAAAGGAATAATAATAAATAGTGATTCATACATGAAGATTTCCCCGTATTGGTCGGGACTCCATTGAAGAATAGACCTACTGCCGTTCTGCCAGGCAGGTCGTAAAAAGTGACCAGTTGGCTATTATATGTCACTACCATCGTTACTACTACGTGATAGAGTTCCGCAACGTTTCACTTTAAGTATTTGGTAATATCGCCTTACCTAGTCCTACCGCGATAACGTCGATTCCGTCATTATTGTGTTCAAGTTTGAAGGATAAGTACAAATAGCAACGTGCCATTAACATATTTTTTGTCTATAGGTTATGGTTTCTCTATCAGGTGAGACATATGCTTGTTTGCTTATGATATATGTTAAAGAAAAATTGTTTAAATATATTCTAGTAATTCTTAAAGTAGTGAAAATTGTGCAGGAAAGGGTCACTAGTAATATTATAACACCAATATTTGTTTGTCTTTCCTTCAAGCAATATCGGTTAAACAGATTTAGATGAAATTTGGCATTGAGATAAACTATATTAAGTAAATTGTAAAAATAATAAAAACACCGAATATTTTATACATTTAATTTTATAATGTATAATTTCTTCGAGGATTTGATTGTGATAGTATACCAAATGTCCAACAAATGACTCGTTTATCTTATTCTTCTTAGACAATCTTAGCCTAAGGTTGACCGGAGGTTGCATTAGTTAGTCTTATTTTTTTGTATTGTACTACGATAGCAAAAATACTCCTTTCATGTTTCTTTAAAAAATTAAGTTGTTTACAAATTCCTGTTTAATAAAAATAATACAGACAAACCCAAATTTTTGTCATGTTAAGAAATGCCGTATACTTTCACCAGTTACAGAAAGGGAAATTGTTTTTGTTGCTGCGATTATTCTTATATCTGTACGTCTTATCATAATTTGTTTATCAAAATATCGAAATGACTTTTAAAAGTTTCAATCATGATAGTTTCGATTGCAATATTTGATAAAACATTAACTATCAAAAATATTGAGAACCAGGAGAATCTGTTTTTTTGAAGTCCAATTAACAGCTGTCATTGTTGTAGTCATTCATTTTTTCTGTTAAATCGACTGGAAATCTGCAAAAATAAAATGTAATTAAAATTATAGTTTGCTACATAAACAATACTTTTCCTATAAGTGAGGCATATTTAATTAAAATTCAAAAGAAATAAGGCGACTATAAAGTGACTTAAATACGCAACTATGAAAACGAAGACTGAGTTTGAATACTAAAGTTGAATATCGATATTGAAATTATCGATATGACCTGTTGATATCACTAGTTAATTCTAAGCAAAACCAAATCAAATAAATATTATTAATTCTGCCGAAAATCAATATATCTGTTGTTAATACAATATTTTATTTAGAGTTTCTGGTAACAATTATATACTTTAAATACCATGTTACTCAATTTTGGATTAAAAACAGTGACTACATGCACGTACCTGTGAAACGAAGTTTTACACTCCTTAGGTAGGAAAGTTTGCAATATACGTATTTCTTTATCTCTCAAAACTTCATAGCACGCCAAATATAAACTTAGAAATGCACTAAAACATTAACAAATTAATTAAAATGCGTAACTGCTTCATAATATTTAGACTACCATGGCAACCATATACAGCATACGTCAAAATTAGTTCTCGAGATCCTCATGTGTAGCGTTTCAAAATGACATAAAAAATTAGCTGTCATTTGTATGGGATAACCTCAGATAAAGAATACCCTAGATATATTACATTTAAGTTGAATAAGTAATCTATCTTCTTCTCGTTTACGTTCAATGACAACATCTGATGTGATAAAAAGAGATAGCAAGAGCACAAATGCACGTCCTCAAATGCTGTGCGCCAACAGTCACGATACGCCATTTTGACTGTTACTCTGCTGGTTAACAGATTTTTCTTGCAATTTACTTCGAAATATTAGCATAAAGTAAATAATATTGTGATTAGTGTATGGTTTTCATTTAAATATAAACAATAGTGTTTACCGTGCCCGAGTGCTCTAACAGAGTGGGTGTTATGAAAGAAAATAATGCAAAAGTGTCATTTCATCGGTAAGTCAATACAAACTGTTCTATATGTTACAAACCAGTTTAAGCAGCAAATGTTATTGATAATAGTTTGCCATCCACAAATAGAAAGACACAATGCTCATTTAATATGTGTTAGTTTCAGATTTATTATTAAAAAACACGAAAACAAAAAATCATTTGTTGTTTTGACATTTTATGTACTGTCGTAGGGATGACTTTTAGATTTGTTCTATCGATAAAATAATAATAATATAATATACAGATTGCTGAGCAAATAGTATAGCTATATTATTTTTTGAGTAGTTAGATTACAGAAAATCATTCTGATTTCGCTAATTTTCTAATAAATGACCATTCCGTACCTTACCACTACCACTAGGTACCCATCGTAATTTCATATTTTTTTTCACTAGTATTTTATTTCAATAATTAATTATTACAGAATTTAGACACTCCGAAAGAAGGATTTTGCGAAGATATGAACTATTCCTGAATTTTAAATGCATTCTCAGTGAACTTTTTTTAAATAACTTTTAGATTTGTTATGTTAAGTCTTTAATTAACTTAAATGCTTACAGGTTTCCCCATCGATATCAAAATAAGAAATGTGTGGTTAAAAAAATTTGAGAAAAGGTGATAATTGGAGGCCTAAACAGTATATAAGAATATATTCTGTACGCTTTGCAGAATCTTGTTTTCGTGAAGGATATGAACAAAGAATATTACATTCTCATGCAATGCCAACAATATTTCCAAAACAGCCGGCATCTTGCCAACCAGTAAGTGTGTTAAAATAATATTCTAACATTTTTAAATATTCCCATTTAGCTAAATTGTTTGAGGAATCATGCATGGGTATTGTGTTTTTGACCATAATAAATGTCTCCAAATAGCTATTTCTTCTTTTTTGCTAAAAAAATATGGGTAAAGAACGTTTTCCCTTGCAATTTTGATGACTATATGTATTTAAGTATTAGCATACAACAAAATGCAGCTGCGTGCGAGTGTTACTATGGTCTTACTATGGTGTTACTATGGTCTATTGATTTGGTACGACGTGTAAAGAAAATCGCGTCGACAAACTTAGATTTTTCTTTGTTAATTTTTCTTAACATTTTATTTTTATTTTTAGCTATACGGTACTTTGCCGAAAATGAGTCGCAAATCTCTAACAGAAAATAACGATCTGGCCATTAAGAATATGGATGCTAAGTTTATTTATTCCGAATTTAAAAACCATATTTGAAGTGGATGAGCATGAATGTGCAATATTATATGAACATACTTACGAATGAAAGCCCCTGGTTTCGAAAAATGTCACCATTAAATACGTGAGAAATTCCAATGATTTGTTTGACATATTAAACTCCAGAAATTTAGGTGCAAGTGGACATAAAAATCCGTTATGTGAAAATAATATAAACGAGCAAAATTAGAAGAAATCAATGATTACATCAATAGTTTAAAAATAAATGGTCTATTGTAAATTACAGAAGAATTACAGGTTTTTTGGGTTTCATATATAATGTATAAATACCGTATTATTCATATATGACATATAGATATTCTCAATACATACCTCTATTTTTTTGCCCACATATAAACTGTCTCAGGGCCACATCGATAAATTTTTGGGCTATCAGATCTTTAGGTGGTTTTAACAACGACCCTTCTGCAAAAGCTTGATGACAGCTTATAAAAAAAAGTTTAATGCAGGCAGAAATCAAGATCAGCCTAAAAGGTAACTGCCTCCCACTTGATAATATTCGTATATTACGTTAATACAAGCAGTAAATGAAAACACTCAAAAAGTTAAAATGGTAGATGATGAGCTGAAATATTACTGTGAAAAAAAAGATCATGACTATATTCCCGATCCTAACTTACTGACTGAGTACAGTGAAAATGTGATTACGTATATAGCTAAATTTATTGTAAGGAGAATCAAGAAAGTCATATTATGCGAACACTGCTCAAAAGCTCTTACTAACGACACAGCCAACATTTTTTGATGAAAGTTAAAGATAGAGGTGGCTTCATCAAACTTGCAAGTGACGTTGTATACATTTGTAAACATACTGAAAAGGTATTCCGTCATTATCTACGATCTGTGGGAGTGAGTCGAGTGGTGAAATCTTATCAAGTGCAGAACATAACAATGGCTGTGTTTGAAATATGCGCCAGATCAGAAGTTTTCTCTCAGCTGATAAGTCATTCTTATGACAATTGTGCATTTAATAATCATTTACATTTGATGATCAAAGATATTTTATTTATTATTATTATTTACTTCTATTTAAAAATTCGTATTCATCATGAATGTAAAAAAACTTCTGCACCGGACGAAGACATTATAAGAAATTATTATAATAAACTTGTGTGTTCTCTTTAAGGGTCAATAAAATAATGACTAAATTATAAGATAATCATGGTTGTTTTTATTAAGTTATACGATTTGTGCGAATTAACATGACATCTGGCTCGTGACATTTTGAAAAATACAGCGTGCAAAGGGGTTTATTTTCAATGTGTAATGTACAAATATACGTACAAGAGTAACAGAGACGCTTTTGCTACTGCGCGGGGAGAGTATCGAGTACCAAGCCAGGTGCATATATATATATATATATATATATATATATATATATATATATATATATATATATATATATATATATATATATATATATATATATATATATATATGATATATCATAACAAGCAGATGGGTCTCCTGATGGAAAGAGTCAACCATCGCTTATAGCCAAGAATAATTTTAATGGTGCTTCGCTTTCTTGTGGTGAGGTCTAATGCCACATGCATAAGTTTACTAGCTACCTTACCCTCTAAACAAGCACTGCCGATATTGTGGCAGGAATAATTAAGGCGGTGGTACCAGACCTAGGCGATACAATGCAGAACTCTTCCACCTTGTATGATTTATAAAACATCTATTCACCGAGAGTTCTTTTGAGGTCAGATTTCAAGAAAATATGCCTTTCTTCACGTTCATAACTCTGCATATGGTCTAAGAACTGTTACAAGAAAATATATACCCTCATCCATTATTTATTTATGATAAAAATTAAGCTTTGACAAGAGAAGTTAGTTTCTTTCATCTAAGGAAATAAGGGATAGATGGTGTACACATTGACACATCACAAACAGGTTGCCTAGCTAAAATGCGTGTCGAAACTATTAAAAAATCAAATTTATTTAATCTACATCTTTCATTGGTTATTTATAAAAGTCAGCCACGTCTCGTACATGTTCACGTAAAACACATCCAAAAAGTTTCTTACTCAGGGTCTAGACGGATCAACTCCGTGGATAGATGTGTTCATCAAAAAACTTCAAATTTTATAAAGAAAGCTGTAAATGCACCTTTAAAAAACGTTTCCTACGCCTTAAAAATACGTATGCTTTGGACACTTCACTCCGTCTACAGCAGTTAGTTTCATATCGTAGTTTATTCTATGTCAGTACTATTCTGAAGCTTTATTTTCAAATTTCAGTATACAGGCACTTACGTGAGTGTGGAGACGTGAGTGGCAAAAAGCTGTGGAACTTTACCACTTAGTAGTCACGTCTTCAAGTAGGTACTCTACCGGTACTCTAACAAGAGTTGCAAGACATTTAAAAAGAGTCCGACTTTTACACCATTAATTAGTAACATTTTAAATTAAAATTAATATTCTAAAATTCTTACTTGTTTTTTAGTTCCATATTTTGTAGGATCATAAAAAATATTTTTTCTGTATACATAATATTTTTTGCATTTATTTAACATAAACACAAGTGGCGTTACAAGACAAACTATGAAAAACTTCAAATTAAGACTGTCAAAGCACATAAAAATAACTTATACCTATAAAGAAACTCTTGCCATTAATATTATTATGGAATTACTGTATTTATTTTATTTGTAAATAAAATAGAGTTATTTTCAGTGTTTATTCCGACACGACGACGCAGGCACCAACATAATTACTTTTTATATCTATTAAAGTCGATAAAAATGCACATCACTACGGAGGGATTTATATGTGTATAGAATTATATAGTTAAAGTGGCGACATTCATGTGTTTTTGACCCACTAGAGACACTATATCTATCTTTTTCAAGCACAAGACCTTTTGCTACTATAAAAAGAGACGGGACGTTTTGATGAGTTTTGCTTAATTGTGATCCATCTAGGTATTCTTTATCTGAGGGGATAACTGTCCAGTGGTAATATTATACACGTCATTGCTGACCACAGAATATACTCCAGATTCTGACAACGACGTTTGACAATTGACATTATCTGCGGAATGTCGATTGTGGCTGTCGGCTGACATATTTGATATTAGTCATGTTTTCCTTGATTTTGTGATTATAAAAAAACTTCTGTGATTTCGAATTTTGACCCACCCTTTAATCTAACTCAAAAAATATATCAACTCAAGAGTCTTGTGTATTACTTTACATTTAAATAAAAAAATGGGCGACCATTTGCCAGCTTGTGTTATCGATGTGGGAACAGGGTACACGAAATTGGGGTTTGCCGGTAATAAAGAGCCCCAATTTATCATTCCATCAGCTATTGCGATAAAAGAGACAGCTAAAGTGGGTGATCAAAGTACACGGCGTATGACTAAAGCAGTGGAAGACTTGGATTTCTTCATTGGTGATGAAGCGTTTGAAGCGACGGGGTATTCAGTTAAATATCCCGTCCGTCATGGATTGGTTGAAGATTGGGACTTAATGGAGAGGTACATTGAACAGTGTATTTTTAAATATTTACGTGCTGAGCCTGAAGATCACCACTTCTTAATAACTGAACCACCATTAAATACACCTGAGAATCGGGAGTATTTAGCTGAAATAATGTTTGAGTCATTCAACGTACCTGGATTGTACATTGCTGTCCAGGCAGTACTCGCTTTAGCTGCCTCATGGAAATCTCGTACATCAGCAGGGCGTACTTTCACTGGTGTTGTTGTAGACAGTGGTGATGGTGTCACCCATATTGTACCAGTTGCTGAAGGTTATGTTATTGGATCTTGTATTAAACATATCCCCATTGCTGGAAGAAACATTACTTCTTTCATTCAATCTCTTCTGCGTGAACGTGAAGCTGGAATTCCACCAGAGCAGAGCTTGGAAACAGCCAAAGCTATCAAAGAAAGGTATAGTTATATCTGTCCAGATATTGCAAAAGAATTTGCAAAATATGATACAGATCCAGGTAAATGGATGAAACAATATACTGGAATTAATGCTATTACAAAAAATCCATTTACAGTAGATGTCGGTTATGAGAGATTTTTAGGGCCGGAAATATTCTTCCATCCTGAGTTCTCTAATGCTGACTTTACCGTGCCTTTGAACGAGATGGTGGATGACGTTATTCAAAGTTGTCCGATAGATGTAAGACGGGGTTTATACGGGAATATTGTATTATCTGGTGGTTCTACTATGTTCAGAGACTTTGGGCGACGCTTACAAAGGGATATTAAAAGAACTGTAGATGCAAGACTACAGCTATCTACTAAGTTGTCAGAAGGTAGAATTACACCCAAGCCTATAGATGTGCAAGTTATATCCCATAACATGCAAAGATATGCTGTATGGTTTGGAGGAAGCATGCTTGGTTCTACACCTGAATTTTATCAAGTTTGTCATAGTAAGCATGCTTATATGGAGTATGGGCCGAGTATTTGCAGACACAACCCTGTGTTTGGTACTATGACATAATTGCATAGTTATATGTTTTACACTTAATTATCATTGTTGATGCTGCTCTATAATTGTAAAGTGGATGTTAAGTTTACTATCAGAAGGCTCTCTTCTATTAGTATTATATTTTACTAGCTGTGTCCGCACGGACTTCGTTTACTCCGCACTGCTCCTCCCCGTAGGTGATAGCGTGATAATATGTAGCCTATATGTTGACCAGACCTGTTAGTAATATTCATGCAAAATTTTAAGTAAATCCATCCAGTACTTTTTGAGTTTACCCCAGACATACATACAGACAAACAGACAAAAATTCTAAAAACTATATTTTTGGTTTCGATATCGAATGTAGATCACGCCCCAAGTATTCTTTTAAAAAAATATTCAATGTACAGTTTTGACTTCCTACGATTTTATTATATGTATTGATTAAGCAAGTACTTATATTCAATTGTAACTATTATTTAATTATAATAGAAAATCGGTAAACATAATAATAATAAAAAAACAGGTGCTTATTTATTTCTATTCAGCTATTATATGTGAAGTAAGACTGGTCATACTTGTTGTAAATAATCTAATGATTTCTAACTAATTCAAAGACTCCCAGAGTTGGTTGGGGCTCCCCCATCTTTGTCGGGCCCCCCCTGTGTTGGTACAGGCTCCTTCGAAGAATAGGCCAACTGCTGTTCACCAGCCAGGTCATAAAAGGTGACCGATTAGCAATGCGAGTCACTACCATCGTGGCTACTAGGTGTTAAAGCTTTGCATTGTATTGCCCGGGTCTGGTACACTGTCTTACCTATTCTTGCTGCAATAGCGTTAGTACTTGTTATTGTTGTGTTCAAGTTTGGAGGGTAAGATAGCTGGTAAACTTATGCATGTGGCATTAGACCTGCCACAAGATAGAAATGCACCATTAACATTTTTGGTATCTATAGGTAAGGCGAGGCTTTCTATCAGGAGACCCATCTGCTTGTTTGATATATTATGATATAAAAAAGTAAAAACCTTCAAGCATCATTTTTTGTGTACATAAAATGGAAAAGAACCTTATAGATGAAAGCCCTTAATTAAAAATATTTTACATTAATTGTTTATAGTTCCAAATTAATTCTGACAAGACAGAATTTAATTATCATTGTCACATTTATAACAGAAAGAAATTGTTTATTCAATGATTAAATGCAATATTTTGTACACACAATCTTTTCTATTATTATGTAAGGTTTATTGATTCCAATTAACAGATATTTGCTTTGGTTTGTTTAAACTTTCTCATATTTAAAAGCTGGAATTACTATAACGGTCACTATGGACTGTTGTGGTGCCAGTTAATAGAATATTATAAGTATTCTCAACCTATACTCTTCTTATTCCTTATATTTGAAACTATGGAATTAGAAAGAAAGTCATTTCAATTAATAAACAGTGATTATGTATTCTTATCAGTGTGCATTACTAATTTTTATTTTGTGAAACACTTATATCCTTATAATAGAGTCAAAATACAGGGAAAACATAAATTCAACAATAAGGTCATAAGAATATGTTATGTAAAATTAGTAATATTACATTGTTAAGGTTATTAGTAATGTTTTTATTTAGAAATAGCCTTATTTTTTATAAGGTCTTTCTTTTTTAGGTTTATACTCTAAACAACAAAAATTTTGGAGCTTACACAAATCTTAATACTTTAAAGTATAATCCTATTATATTTGATGTCGACATAAGTAATGTCATAAACGTACATGATTCCACTTGTTTTTAACACATTTTAGGAAATTATTACTCATTTTTTTGTAATTTGCATTATGTAATGAAACCACACAATATAGATTGGTAGATTTGTTTGTTTCTAATACCTTTGAGAAACATCATTTTGTATGACATTGCAGTTTCAATGATAGGATTGATGTAGTCACAGGACTTTCACTTCTTATACATTTCATGCTAGTGTGGTTCTTTCCTTGCTCTGATTTTGGCAAAATTGCATGTAAAGATACGAGGGAGCTACTATAATTAAAAAGTTTATTTGTAGTAGGGGAGCCCAAGATGCTAAATGGGTAATTACTTGAGAGTTGTAGGGACCTATTGGATTTTGTAGATTAAATTAGAAGAAAAATAAAAGGTTATATGGTGTCTTTCATTTTAATGGTGGAGAAAAAATCGATAAAAAACAATGTGACATGGAAACACTAAATCGTGTCAGGTTAAGGTATTGCGGGTTAATTGCCACCTAAAATTTAGAAAATCTGACGATACAAGTGTAGCATAAGGGAGCTGGAGAATCACAAAAGTTGCAAAGAAAATGTTGTTTTGACATTCTCGAGCGCATCTGGATTTTCTTTTATTATATAGGAAATGATGTAAGAATAACGAAAAAAAAGTCTGACAATTTCCAGAAGCCGAAGTTATTGGAATTTTGTTTTTTCTACCATAATAGCTCGACTATATAAAGGGCTTATATTTGGTGGAGAACCTCAACAGTATGCGAGGCAACCTCCCTATGTTAATCTGACGCACTTGAGTAAATCCAAAAATCTCTTGGGCTCCCCTACTATTATAATAAGCATGTTAAGTACTTTCTGTAGATATGCTATCATTTTGTCTACCATTTTTAGAGCAGTCATCAAATTTGATGAAAGTTGTATATATAAGATTATTATATTACATCAAGCATGAAATTACTAGGTTTAATTGACATTAAACATGTTTATTTCAATGTATTATAGAAAATAATAAAGTATTGCTCAGGCATATTTTAAATGTTCTTTTATACTTAATGAAAACGATTATTTTGCTGGATCAAAAACATAAGCATTTACTGTCTTACATTCCAGCTTTTTACCAAATATAGATTTTTGAAAATAAATTTATTTAAACTATGACGGAATTTTTATTTTTATTCAATTGATTTTTAAAACCAAGCGAATCTGCCTTACTGTATGTTACTGGTTTTCGTCGAATTCGCTCTGGTCTACATTACCCATCGCAGAGCTTCAGTAATTGATTGCAAATGAAAGGCATTTGCAGTCAGCCTTGATATTTCTAAGGCATTCGACAGGCTTTGGCATAGGCTGCTTTTATCGAAACTGCTATCTTACGGTTTTCCTTTGAATCTGCAAACGTGGATCGCCAGTTTTTTGAAAGACCATAGCATCAAAGTTGTTTATGGCGTATTTTATTTTTATATTATAAGATGGCAAGCAAGCAAACGGCTATCCTGATGGAAAGAGAGACCATACACCGGTTCGCTTATAGACCTGTGGTGTATGGTGTGTTGCTGTCGGTGTGGCGGGATGGCAATATCACATGCATACGTCTATCGGCTACTTTACCCAGAGAACGAAAATGACGCTATTGCGGCAAGAATAAGTAAGGCGGTGGTACCAAATACCCGGGTAAGTCGCATGGCGATGCGAGATGGTAGAGACACCTATAGCCCGGGTATCGGCCGTGGTCCACCTGCTTTGTACACCTGGGTGGACCACGGCTACGTTTTATTGCCCGTGGTCCACCTACATCCACCTGAGTCGACCACGGACGCTCACTTATGACACAGATGTAGCACAGATGCTACTTGTAATTGGATGTCCAAGACACAGACTAATATGCTATAGTAAAAGATGTGAAAAATACTAGGTTTTATCTTTAATAGAAATTGACGACATATTAACAATGGACTACTTGATAGAAAGCAGTAACTACTATCCATGGGCACCAGCAACAAAAGGAGCTACTAGCTGAAAAACCTTCTCTTAAAAATATTCATGTCAAAGCTTTTGGAAACGCCGTGTGACGTAGACTGTCCTAGTGTTTCACTGTTCGGCTCAAAAATGTGCGTGAAAAGCGAATAGAGGTAGATGATCAAGCTTTATGGTGGTGTGGATTAAATCTTTCATTACCAAAATATCCAAAAAGCTGGTGATTCAGTTATAAAGCTTTACAGGTAATCCGTATGATGTTAATTTGCACAGAAGTGTCTTGTATCAGACCCCGATTGAAGGCTTTAGCAATATCCAGATTCAATGCCAACGCATCCTCCTTTCTCTCAATTGCTTCATCACAGCGATGGGCAAGATACACTAGTAGATCACCAGCGGAGCGGCGGCGACGGAAATCTATTATTTGCCGTTAATAAGCTGTCGATCTGCCAGGTAATTAAGGAGGAATGTGCTCAATTAGTTTTGAGAGCAAATAGGTAATTGCGAAAGGCCTGTAGCTAGCCGGATAGATCTGTCGTGTTTCTTGGATGTACCAAGGTAATTAAGGAGCTTTCTATTAAAAATGTACTCCATCACTTTCAAGAGCAAAGAAAGTAAAAGCAAAAGCTCTGTAATTAGATTTGTCGCCTTACTTGGGGATCGGTTTTACCAAGGCAGTCTTCCAGGTATTTGGGACCATATTATGGATGTACGACTTCCGAATTACGCACGTTAAAATTGGTGTGAGCTTGGGAGCATACTTCCTTAGTACAATCGGCCCACTCACACAAAAATGTGCATTGTATGTCTATTATTATATACAATCATATTCCTGATAGTCTTAAATCGTTGCCTATAAATAAATTTCGCAAAAAGTTGTTTGATTTGCTGTTAGATAAAACTTATTATGATATTAAAGAATTTTTAGCCGATAAAATTAAATGTTAATGGATAGAAATATAACTTTGTTGAATTGTCCTTAAAAAATTTCAATGTAGTAAAAATTTTGTAAATGGTGAACATTATGTAAATTATAAAAAAAAAAATTACTCAAAATATGAAATTTGTAATTATAAAAATAACTTTGTAATATGGAATCATCCTTGTATATTTATAACAAGAACATAAAATAGAGAAAAAAAGACCAGCCCGCTGAGTTTCTTCCGCCGGATCTTCTCAGTGTGTGGCCGCGTTTCGATCCGGTAGTAATTCTGAAAAATCGATACAATTTATAGTTTTAAATGTAATATTATATAATGATATTTTTTTAAATATTTGCACACCATATATTGGTAGAATATGTCGGTAACTTAATTATTTTTAACAACTTGTAACACCCATATTCTTGCAAATAAATATTTTCTTTCTTTCTTTCTTTCACCTTATTGATGTTGAGGAAAAACGATGCCCGCCTAACATCCTTCTGTGTAAAGCTAAGTTCCAATATAAAATATCTACAACGAGATATTTGGCGGCGGGCTTTCCCCCATTATCATTAGTAGAGTTGCGTGCGGAGTTGCTAATAACTCAGTCCTCTCTTTGGCGCAATATGCGAGGAATCCGCCAGGTTTGCGCATAGCATGGTATCTTTAGCAAGCGACTAAAACGCACGACTCCCAGATAGAAGAAGTTTTAGTTGCTCCCCAATTCCAACAATGTAATTTGATTTTGTCCTGGCTGTTTGATGCTTAAAAGACCTGGAGGCGAAATTTAGACGTTTCTTTAAGTCCGCGACTTCAGGGCCAGAGGAAGCTTGAGCAGCGGTTCATACTCAGTACGCGGCTTGTTTTGCATTTTTGGCTTCGCGGCTAGAGCGATCAAACTATGAACTTTGTCAGTCACGAACAGGTACAACGGAGCAAGGAGTGAAACATGCAATGCACGCTCCGCCACGTTGACTACAAACTCAGCATTAATATTTAAGCAGCTGGGTGAAAAACAGACTTATTACCAGGAGCAGTATGTATAAAAATTAGGGATGGGCCGAAATTCGTTTCACATTCGGTTTAACCGAATTTCGGCAGCTTGAACCGAACTTCGGCATTCGGCCGAAATTCGGTTTAAATGCCGAATGTTCGGCACTAGAAACTTGCACTATTTTGACTGAAATCTACACTAATGTTGTAAAGAGGAAAGATTTGTATTTCTATATTTTTATATCTTGTATCAACTAAACTCCAAAAACTACCGGACCGATTCGAAAAAATCTCTCACCATTAGAAAGATATTAAATCATCCCCGAGTAACATAGGCTATATTATACTTACCAAAATAATCTGTAAATTGCTTGACCCTGCAGGCCATCCCTGAAACATCCCGCTAAATAAAACAACATAAAAACAAAAATAAAAAACCTCAGCATAGATTTTTGAGTTCGAAGAGATTACAAAGCATGTAAAACGGTTGACCCGGCATCGGCAAGTCATCACTGAAACTTCTCGCTAAATCTTTGTCTATTTCTACGCATATCACATTTTTTACAGAGTTGAAAAATCTTTAATTTGTTACAAATGTTCGTTACTATATAAAAGTCGTTGTAAATGACAGTAATTTTAAAATTTTTTAAACGCTATACATTTTGAAAATGATGATTGATTTTGGTTTTTCGGATAGCATTCGACACAATTTTTGACCTCTAAAATGTTTTCTAAACGTACGTAACGTAATCTACAGGCTGAAAAATGTCGAAGCAATATCAATTTTTGATGCAATTTACTTATTTGATGCAGTTTTAAAAAGAGAAAAGCTGATTAGATTTTTAAGTCAGTCGGTATATAAGCCAAAGAGTTATTTTAATAATTATTAGGTTTTCTGTAAACAACAAAATATTAATATTTAAAAAGTTGTAACTTTTGGAAACTTGATTCGATTTTAATTCTTGAAACTATATTTCACGTAGTTGTTTTAAGTACCACAATATTGTAGAAGGTCAAACAAGTTTTGGTCAAAAATCTCGAATTTATATAAATAAAACATTCTTTTTTCAAAATTTTTCGTCAACGATAACTCTGAACGGGTAAACCGATTTTGATACAATTTACGATATTTGACACAGATTTTTAGAGTGAAAAGCTGATTAGATTTTTAAATCAATCGGTGTATTATCCGGAAAGTTATTTTAAAAATTCTGTGAAATTTTTTGTAAACAACAAATATTAATATTAAAATAGTTGGAACTTTTGAAAACTTGGTTCGATTTCGTTTTTTGAAACTAAATTTGACACAGTCTTATAAGCACTAAAATATTGTGGAAGGTAAAAAAATTCTAGTTAAGAAATTACCAAGATATGTCAAAAAACACTTCTAAAATTTTTCGTTAACGATAACTCTTGAACGGAAAATTAAAAATTTTTGATGCAATAATGCATTGAACGCAGTTTTTGTAGGAATAGAGCTGATTAGATTTTATAGCTAATCTATACATTTATGTACTTAGACTGTACAAAATTATTTATGTATGTATGTTATTTATGTACAAAGTTATGAGATGTTTACATATACACATATACATACAGACATGCTGACCTCATTGTGAAAATAGTCGGAAAAGATTTCTAGGATCTCAAAACGTGGACATCTGGTGAAAACTCGATTTTCATAAATCGGGGCAAAAAGAGTTCCTTATCTACATACGTAAAGGGAAGTTAAAAATAAAGATCCGTGCCTAAATTGGAACAATGTAACTCAAATGTATCAAATTTATGCCGTTACGTCATTAATTCACGTGCGTTGCGAAAACTATTAACAATATCCTATATATCCATACTAAAATTATAAATGGGAAAGTGTGTCTGTTTGTTTGTCCGTTTTTCACGGCAAAACAGAGCGACGAATTGATGTGATTTTTTTAAGTGGAGATAGTTCAGAAGGAATGGAGAGTGACATAGGCAACTTTTTGTCTCTTACTTTACGCGAGCGAAGCCGTGGACAATAGCTAGTATAAAATAATCTAAATTTTAAGTAAATTCGTGTCGTGTGTCGCTTTCAAGAAAGCGCCTACTAAACCGAAGTTCGGCCGAAATTCGGCCGAATTTTTTATTTTCACCGAATGTTCGGCCGAAGTTCGAATTCGGTTCAAACCACATTCGGCCCATCGCTAATAAAAATACATTACCCTTCCGCTGGGGTAACGTACACTCACAATCGGCTGTCTTCTAATGCCATACCAAGGAAGTTACATTCTACCCGGAATGCTTACACGCGCTTCAAAATCGTTCCGAAGAGTACCACGACATGAGTGGAGTGTGCCTCTTTCTACTAAATAAAGCGCCAATCGCCATATATAAGTGTGGCCATGCGTAGTTTGCAAATTACTACTAAGTAATTCTACTAATTTGAGAAACAGTTTTTGCATTGCATAAGTAATTACGTAATAATTAAAATAAGCACATTTTAGAACTCACTATGTTAATTACAATACATTTTATGCTAATGTATTTATCGACGTGTATGAATAAAAGGGATTTAACGATTACCGAATATATAAAAATCTACCATCAGCAGTTTTATTTTAACACTGGCAATTGTAAGAAAGGGACAACATCCACTCAAGTCGTTGTCTTGCTCAGAACGTTTTCCCCCTCTGTTAAGTAAGAAACAAATGTCAACTTTATGAGTAATGAAATAAAGTACATTTTTATTTTTCAAATATTGTTTCGTAACAATTCCAGTTATCATAATATATAAGTTCCTTGTGCCATACTTTTTGTTTTCCTGATGGTTGCTAAATATTTTTTTAAAAGTTTTTTAATAAAGTTATTTTTTAAATTGAATCTAAATATTGCATTCCTTAGGTGAACCACGGGCAATAGCGTTTCTAATAATCTTATTACATATTGCCGAGGTGGACTACAGGCAAAGAAAAATTGCTCTTGATCCACCGGAGTGGACAAAGTAGGTGGACCACGACCGATACTCGCTATAGTCAACGGTCACTTTTTGCGACCTATCTGGCAGAACGGCAGTTGGGTTATTTTTCAAAGGAGCCCAAACCAACACAGGGGAGCATTCGGCGGAAACAATTAATACTGGTGTCTCACAAGGCTCTGTGCCATCACCTATTTTGCACATCAATGAAATGATGCAAAATAACAGCATTCATTGTTAAGGATATAGATGACAGTAGGTACAAGATATACTATATACACGGGCCGTGCGAATTTTTCTTAGGCACAGGTAAATGAGAGTCGGAATAGCCGCTCACACCACCAGCCATTCTCGTATTTTTTTCTAAAAACACACGGACGCGCACGCGTTTCGAGTCCGTTCCCGTGGACCGTGGTCACAAAAATGGTTTATGAGTTGTTTGCAGTGAATCCGATACTGTAAAGCGTATATTTTTTTAAGAGGTCTTGAGCACTGCAATACACTGGTGTTAGAAATGTTTAATTTAAATGGCTTAAGCTACAAAATAATTCAGGTGTAACACGACACTTTGAGAAAAATATGACTACTTTATTTATTTATTTATTTATTTATTTAACACTTTATTGTACACAAAAACAGTTACAGTAAACATTAAAATTAAATATTAAGACAAAAGGTGAGCTTATCTCATATTGAGATTTCTTCCAGCTAACCCGTATGAAGAAAACAATAAATAAACACAGACATTGTGCACAACATAAACAAAAAATGTGGCCTTAAAGCTATTGACAAAAAGAAATATAAAGTAAAGAGAAAAGAGATAAAACACTTACATATTAAAAAACTATAAAAAAAATAACACACAAACAACTAAAATTAATATATTAACTTATTTTACTTTTGCGTCAGATAATAATTATTTAATCGTGTCTTAAAGATTGATAACGATTCACTGGAACGAATGTTAAATGGAAGTGAATTCCACAGCCTAACTGCATGTACAGAAAAGGAATCAGAAAAAAAATTAGATTTGAAGGAAGGGAAACGCAAGAGGGAACTGACATTAGCGCGACAATCACTACTCGGGGCATGAAGAAAATGAAAACGCTGACGAAGATAAATTGGGGACCTAGGGTTATGAAGAATGTTATAAAGCAAAGAAAGAATATGAGTATTCCTGCGAAGACGTATTGGTAGCCACTTAAGTTGAGTACGAAATTCTGAAATATGATCATATTTACGAAGGCCAAAAATGTAACGGATGCACAAATTTTGCATCCTCTCAAGTTTGTCCACTAAACCTTCAGTGGCATCAAGAAAACAAGAGTCTGCGTAGTCAATTATTGGGAGAATCAGTGTTTGCATTAACGTGATTTTTGTTTTCAGCGGTAACAATTGTTGCAATGGTTTCAAAGAATGGAAAGAAGAGTAACTTTTTTGCAAATATTGTTGATGTGAGCCTCCCATGTCCAATCTTTAGAAAAAGTAACCCCTAAATTTTTAACAGTAGAAGAAAAGGGAATGAGAATGCCATTATAAATTATCGGTGGAACATCAACATTATTTAACAATTTGTGCATATATCTACTACCAAAAATAATCGCTTGAGATTTAGAGGGGTTAACTAAAAGACCGTTTGAAGTCGCCCAAGCATGAATCGCATCCAAATCTCGATTGATGCCACTGACCGCATCTTTTATATCCATGATACCAGCTTGACAATATAGCTGCAGATCGTCTGCATATAAATGAAATTTACTTTTTATAATGGTAGAGATGGCGTCAATAGAACTTGTAAAAAGTAAAGGGGATAAGACTCCACCTTGAGGGACGCCTGCAATGAGTTGGAGTGAATCAGAAAATATGTCGTTAAAACGAACACACTGTGATCGTCCTCGAAGGTATGAATCAAACCAGGCAACAGCACAAGAAGAAAGATTACGGGATCGAAGAACTTCTAGCAGTATATCAAAATCTACTGAGTTAAAGGCACTACTAAAATCAAGAAGCACAGCAACAGTAAGTTTTTTATCATCAATAGCAGCACGAATATCTTCAGATACGTTAATTAGAGCTGTAACTGTACTATGCCCCTTCCGAAACCCTGATTGGAAAGGATTCAACAAGTTATTAGCTACATAGTAATCCGTCAATTGAGTGTGCACAATATGTTCTAACACTTTAGAGAGAAACGGGAGAATAGATATAGGACGATAGCAAGATGGAGAAGAGGGATTCGGTACTTTTGAGAGAGGGATAACATGAGCGGTTTTCCAAGCAGAAGGAAAGGTACTACTAGACAAGGATAAATTGAAAATAGATGTTAATATTGGAATTATCATAGGGGAAGATAGCGAAATCATTTTGGAGGATAAAAAGTCACTACCTACAGCAGTGGATGAAATTGAGCGAACATGCCTTATAACTTCTTCGTCTGTAACAAGTTGGAAATTGAACTGCGGAAAAGGTTTTAATGGAATAGATGATAAGTAATTTAAGGTATTGGATTTGGAATTGGAAACCAGTTGGGCAACCAGTTGGGCAACCAGTTGGGCAACCAGTTGGGCAACCAGATGGGCAACCTGTTGGACAACCAGTTGGGCAACCAGTTGGACAACCAGTTGGACAACCAGTTGGACAACCAGTTGGACAACCAGTTGGGAAACCAGTTGGGCAACCAGTTGAGCAACCAGTTGAGCAATCAGGTGAACGATCAGTTGTGCAACCAGTTGGGCAACCAGTCGGTCAACCAGTTTGTCAACTAGTCGGTCAACCAGTTTGACAACCAGTTGGGCAACCAGTTGGGCAACCAGTTGGGCAACCAGTTGGGCAACCAGTTGGACAACCAGTAGGGCAACCAGTTGGGCAACCAGTTGGGCAACCTGTTGGACAACCAGTAGGGCAACCAGTTGGACAACCAGTTGGGCAACCAGTTGGACAACCAGTTGGGCAACCAGTTGGACAACCAGTTGGGCAACCAGTTGGGCAACCAGTTGGGCAACCAGTTAAGCAACCAGTTGGGTAACCAGTTCGGCAACCAGTCGGTCAACCAGTTTGTCAACCAGTTGGGCAACCAATTGGGCAACTAATTGGGCAACTAGTTGGGCAACCAGTTGGGCAACCACTTGGACAACCAGTTGGGCAATCAGTTGGGCTACCAGTTGGACAACCAGTTGAACAACCAGTTGGGCAACCAGTTGGGCAACCAGTTGGGCAACCAGTTGAGCAACCAGTTAGGCAACCAGTTGGTCAACCAGTTTATCAACTAGTCGGTCAACCAGTTGGACAACCAGTTGGGCAACCAGTAGGGTAACCAGTTGGGTAACCAGTTCGGCAACCAGTAGGGTAACCAGTTCGGCAACCAGTTGGGCAACCAGTCGGTCAACCAGTTTGTCAACCAGTTGAGCAACCAGTTGGACAACCAGTTGGGCGACCAGTTGGGCAACCAGTTGGGCAATCAGTTGAGCAACCAGTGGGGCTACCAGTTGGGCAACCAGATGGGCAACCAGTTGGGCAACCAGTTAGGCAACCAGCTGGGCAACCAGTTGGGCAACCAGTTGGGCAACCAGTTGGGCAACCAGTTGGGCAACCAGTTGGGCAACCAGTTGGGCAACCAGTTGGGCAACCAGTTGGGCAACCAGTTGGGCAATCAGTGGAGCAACCAGTTGGGCAACCTTAGATTATTAGATTAACATTAGAAATAATTTTGATTTAGAGTATTTGTACAAATAGAACACTCGATGGGTATTTATCGTTTAGCTTAGGAGCTCCATGACCACCTTCTAGATCCATTATCAAACCCTGCTAGTCTTATAACAAAGGCAAACTATATCAGTACAAGCTCAGGTGGCTACATTCCAGTTTCCCCATCACATCCTAGACAACATCCAGCAGCTAAGTGTTTGCCAAAGTAAGATGTTCTGTAGACTAAGTTTCAATAAACTTTTTTCGTTTCACGCTTCAGAATTCTTAAATAATCCTTCCCTATCTATAAGTATATCTAAACGTTTTTGATCCCATAAGTAAAACAAAACAAGAATGCATGGGGCGACGTGTAGGGAGACGAGTACCTACTAAGTATTGACGGCGATATAACTACAAGTTAACTGTTATACCTATGCAGGGTGTTCCACAAAGAAGACTAATTAGTCTGCTCTCAGTGCAGACGTGCGGCTTATATGACGGGAACAGAAAAGGCGATTTCTAACTACCCGAGTCAATTCAATGCCCCTTTAAATCTGAGGCAAACGCGACACGTCCTCATGAAATAACTGACAAAGACTTTTCACCTGCTGTGTAGTTTTATTTGGTCGGATTTTTCTTTAAATTGAGGTGAATGTGAGGATCAATTGCTTTTATGTAATAAGTACCTGTGCTTACCATACGAATGGGAAAATAAATTGCTCTAATTTTTCACTAGTTTCTTTGCTCGCGTAATCTCGCATTTTGGTACCTTGGAAGTTCATAAAACTTTTCTTCTATTATAACACGCAGACTTAAAATGTCGATGTCCTTTAAGATTCGTGTGCCTAATAAATTTTAGTTTTAAGACGTTATTTGATTTTTCGCATCATTTCTCTTAATAGAAAGAGATAAAAGATATACATTGCTTATAGACACCAAAGTTGTTAATGGTGCGTTGCTAATTGGTAATTGCATCTCGAGATTCTTCGTGTATAACTTTTTCCTAACCTACCCTTCCTGCAGTTACTACCCTAAACTTCTCATAATATCATCTAATATTTCCGACCTACTTAATCATTACTACCCTTCCTACCCTACACTCTTTAACGTTCCCTTCCTACCCTACCTTATCTATACTACTCATGCCTTATCCTTCCACTATTAATCTTCCCACCCTACTCATCCTACCCTATGCTGACTGCTACGCTTCCTCCCATTATTTTTTTCTTTTAACGAAAGCAAAATTTTCATATTGATAATAGGTAGAGTGTAGTGGCGGATTTTACATACATTTGCCGCCATAGGCTATTCATATTTTGTCCTATATAAGTACTTCCACTATTCGATATCCTAATGATTTTGATTATAAAATACTTGTACTGGTTTCACTACATATATATTTTTCCAAATTATTTTAGTTTTATAATTAAAATCCTCGTGATCTAGGGGTAGCCTAATTGGCTCAGACCAAGAGGCCCAGGTTCAATCCTTGGGTCGGGCAAAAGTGTTATTGAGGTTTTTTTTTGGTTTTCTCGAAAATCTTATCTTCAAAAGAAGGTAGCAGCTCGGAGTTTGGCGGAGTGGTGTATTACCACTCCCGTGCCTCGGATGAGCACTTTAAACTGTCGGTCCCGGTTATCGTTAGAAATAGTCGATAATCGTTAACATGTCATTAAATGCGGCGATAAGGATCACCACTTATCTTGCCAACCGACAAACCGGTGAATCATGGTGAACTGGAAAGTCTATAGACGTTCGGTTTACTCTGCTTACCCCGGAAGGGAATCGGGCGTGATGATACTTTATAATTAAAATCAAAATGCAGTTTTACCAAGCGCTGACGATTAAGAGTACCTACAGAATATATTTGGTACCTAATTATAATTTTTATCTATCTTTAGTTATTACCTAATTACAATCTTTTAGGTATAAAATTGTAAGTTTACGATTTGTACACTATCGCTTTATTGCACCACCTATTTTCTGTATCAAAGTGAATACCTAAATACGATTATATTAACAAGACAGGGTAAAAATGACCAGGCACACATAGCGTCACTCATTTCTGCACTGCACGTAAACATGATATCTTTCTTTAGTTTCGATAGGGAATCGCTTGACCACGATGATGACCTGATGGTAAGCTAAGATGCGGCCTAAAATGGAACGCGCTTCCCTAGAAGGTACCTGTTGATTATTTTCTTGAAGATCTCCAGGTTGTACTCGTCGGATAACACAGACTCAGGCATATTCCAGTCCCTGCGGTTCGGATCAAAAATATCGAGTCGATTCGCTTTGTCCGGGTACGTGGAACGTCTACCATATAGCGATGCCTAGTATCTGTGTGCCTCGACGATCGATAGAAAAAGGTGGATGGCGAAATTAAGTCGTGCAATTCTGCAGCGTACTCTCCAAAGCATATCCGATAAAAGACCGATAGACTAGCCACGTAGTTGTTGATTCGGGCTCCTTTGAAGAATGCTAGTAAACGTTCTGTCAGACAGGTCGTAAATTTGTTCTAAGGCGGTACGAAGTTAGCTGGTTTAGCTAGTTAAATAATAATTTTTAGTTTAGACTGTTCTTATATTGATATTTTATTAAATACGGAAAAATTAAAAACTACATTTCAATATTTATTTTATATTTAGAACAAACATTAAAATGTATTTTTAAGTTTATATCATCCATACTAACCATACTAATATTATAAATGCGAAAGTAACTCTGTCTGTCGGTCTGTCTGTCTGTCTCTTCTTTACGCCTAAACCACTGAACAAATTTGAATGAAATTTGATATATAGATAGTTTGAAATCGGAGAATGGACATACGATAGTTTTTATCCCGGAAATCCCACAGGAATAGGAACTATGCGGGAATGTATTTTGAATTTTTTCCACGTAGATGAATTCGCGGGCTTACTAGTATTCTATACTTTGAAAATGTTGTTTGTAAAAAATAAAAACACATAGAAAAACGTAAATGCCAAAATTCAAAGATGAAATTATTAAGTTACTACTATCTGAACCGCGCAGCTTCGCCCGCGAGTAGATTAACATGTCGTCGATACAGTTTTTCATACAAATTTCATCCCCTATTCCAGCACCTTAGGGGTTGAATTTTGAAAAAAAAATATGCCTATGTTTGACCCCGTATCGTCTACTAATTCCTTGCCATGAAAACCGGTCCAACGGTATAGCCTAGGGTGAAAGTGTGGTGAGCTGGGTGAACTACTGTGTCGCTGGGGTCACCTTTAATTTTTCAGATAATTGGTCCCATTCTTAACATTATCGTTTGTTTCAATTGCGTCACAGTAGGTAGTTACATATACAATTTCGCGTGAATTTTGCAAATTAAATACCTTATTTTGCAAAATTCACGCGAATTAAATACCTTAATTCTTTGAACGTAAATTTTTGCATTCCGTATAGAATACCTACTAATTTCCTATTTCAGCTTAGATTGTCTATGCATTAAAATTTATTTTTCTATTCCTCGGAAACAGTAGCTTTTGTAGTAGGATGCAAGCTGCTTTATATTATTTTCTTGACAACGTATATAAAAATTTTATAATAATCTACGTAGTTAAACCATTGTAGTATTTAAAATAAACTTATTTTGGGATATGTAATAAGTAATTAAGATTTAGTTAACACTAAATTATATATCTATCATCATTAAGATTTTGTTATAACTAAATAACAAATTGTAACAACACATAAAGTTATACACTTACCTACTTTTGTTAATAAAATAAAAATTAATTCATTTGTTTTAAACAAGAAATATAACTTGTATAGTCTTTCTTACCCGACTGTGTGATTTAGTCTGCAAGGCTGTCTAAACTAACCACACTACATTTTTTAACATGGCAGGCACACAATTTTACTTGGAAACTCCGAGAAGATAGAAAAGTAAATAAAACACTCTGGAATCTGTTTACCAAGCAAAGTTCAGGCCGCGGCCGTGGAAATAAAGTAGCGAGCTGTAGCCAAATAGAAAAAAGCGCTTGCTTTTCAAACGTTATAAAGTAACATAGTATCGAAAAAAAATATTACTAGATTATAAAGGAACAAGATAATAAAATTTTCTTAAGTTTCCAAGACTAACGGATAACGCTAGCAAAGGCTAAGGGTGTCTACCTACTCTTATCGAGACTACTAGGTAGTAAAGTTAAGCAGTGTTTCGTCTGGCTCTACTGCTTGATCTTTTTTGCTGCAATAGCGTCTGTGCTAGCTACGGGCGTTTTCAAGTTAAGAGACTCAAGTAGCCGGTAGACTTATGCGATATGCATGTGTTCTAACTTGTTCAAGGACACCTGTCTCACAAATAGCAACGTAAGTATCATTAACCTATTAGGAGTGTAGGTAGAAATTGGAGATCCCCAAGTCGTAACGATATAGTGGTCTCTGTTAATCAAGAGAGCCATCTACTGCTTGTTTGCTCTTTTTTGCTATATAAAATAATACACTGAAGACTTTGTCGCTTTTGCTTCAAAAAAATTATTTGGAATCATCACCGGAGATGTTAATGTTGCATAATATCCGTTTGGCAAGGATGTGACGCCACATTTATAAGTTTGTCAGCTACCGTACGCTTCAAACAGAAACAAGACAGTGATAGGCACTGACCCTAGTGCGACACCCAAACTACCACCTACTAAAAATTCATGTGTCATATTTAGTACCTATCTATTGGCAACTATGTTATACACTCTCTAGATGGCAAGGAGCGCTAAATGCTAAATGTAAGAAATATTTTCAAGCGAAAATAAAAATGTTAGTGTTTTTAAGTAGCGCAAGTTATCTACATTACTGTGGCATTGGCGCGTGATTGGAGTAGGCATCACGGCAGACGTCTGTGTATATTTGCGTTTTTGTAGCAAAGAAAAAGTTTTGTGATTTGGAAACTTGACGGAATAGTTCTGAAAGATACTCTCAAATCAATTAAGGCTAAGGTTTGTGTTATATAATCATCAAACTAGCGATCCGTTAATTTTTTATTATACTGTAAATGACAAAAACCCTATCCGACCCGGAAGGGCCGTACCTAAAGGTCGGTCGATGATATTAATAAAAAAATAAACTCTAAATAAACTATGTTTATAAAAAATATGTCATGGTTTTTTAAAATGCTCATATTTATCTTTCAATTTCCCTAAAATTTACCAAATAATTTAAAGAGGAGAACATCACACTAGGTGACGTCTTTGAATCACCCACATTATTCAGACGACATGAGTCACATTTTTTAAGACGCTTTTTTAACACGATTTTATAACATACTAACGTACGACTGAAGGTCGTATGTTAGTATGTTATAAAAGTATGCTATTACCTAACGGTAGTATCAATAGTAGTATGATAGTACCTAACGGAAACTTAGAACATGCTTTTGACGTACTTTAAAATGTCCAATTAATTTGAATTTTTGTGTACCTACTATTAATAACCGATGACAATGCAATAATATGAAAAAATCCTCGCGATATCTTAACTAGGACCTTCAGAATTAGCGATTGTTTGTATTTGGGCTCTTGCTGCCTTCTTCGAATGAAATAGACGGGTTTCAGGTTACTTCTCCGAAATTTTCATTTTATATGACGTCGGTAACTTATTTTAGGAAGGCAGTAGGAGCCCGAATTATTTATTATGAAAATTAAATAAATAAAATAGTTTAAAAGACGCTTTTATAAAAAATCGAACTAAAAAATAAGTAATAGTTTAAAAACTAAATAAACACGCTTTTATAAAATCCAAACTAAAAAATAAAAAATCAATTAAACTTAACAATAGTGTAAATAATATAAAAAATGCATTGTATTGTAAAAATAGCGTGAGGTGCTTTTAAAGTTATCTATTGACACAATGCACCCCACACTTTTTTTATAATGCAAACAATACATTTTTATATTATTTACACTATTCTTAATTTAAATATATATTTAGTTTTGCTCGTATAAAAGCGTGTTTATTTAGTTTCTTTAAACCATAGATATATTATATACTCAAAGCTTTAAACTATATTTATTGTTGCCATAGATATTTATATGCAAAAAAAAACTATTATTATTTTAGATTAATTATTTTAATCGGAAAAATTGATCAATCAATGTCTACAAAATAATTACACATGAATTTTTATAACATAAGATACCAAACAAGCAGGTGGCTCAACTGATGGAAAGAGCAACCATCTCCTATAGACACCAAAGATGTTAATGGTGCATGGCTATCCGTGTGGCTGGGGTTGGAATGCTACATGCATTATTTTTCCGCTAACTTACGCTCCAATCTTGAACCCGGCAATGGCAAGTACTGACGCTATCACGGCAGAAATAGGTAAGGTGGAAATATTAGATCGGGGCGAGACCTTGCGGGTCTCTACCTCATAATAGTCACGATGGTAAAGACAAATTTAGCCTCGCCTTTTACAAACTGCCTGACAAAATAATACCTTTTGTCGATCGGGCTGGGTTTTTGTTCCTTAAAATAACTTATTACATTTATCAAATCTGAGATTACTTTTTACACGAACTGTGATAAAATCTTGATTACTAAAAGGTATGTAATGTCGTGCTCAATTAGTGCCTCTCGCGTACGATTTAATCTAGCTGCCATTGGATACTGTATGAATAGGCCTTCCGGGCGGGTTCCTTAGCTAATTGCAGAGTGCGCTATTGTTTACACCGTGCCCTTTGCACTGGGGATATTACTCCCTAAGCTGCGTAATTTCTAGTCTGAAATATGTAGTATGAAGTATGGATATGTTAATACTTTCATATGTTCACTTTTAACGTTTATATACGCGGATTTAAAATAAAAATAGTTTCATTCTCAATATCTGTCAAAGTCCTATAGCCTGTAGGTAATTATTGACAACCCAATGTATTCCTACAGGTACCTGCAGGTAATCACTGGATAATAGATTAATAATATTTGATTTTTGGTATCAAATATATCTGTCAACATTCTGAGGCGCAGGGAAAAGGAACACGGTGTTCCGATTGTTTAATACATGGAACAGAAAACAAGCGGAATTGGCAAGTACAAACATTTGTATCAGGACCGCGATTGCCATACTCACAGATAAAATAAGCATTATTGCATATAAACTACTAACTCAAACATTGTTTCATTGGTCGTTTTCATTTTAAACAACAATAATCCGAAACACACAAACAGAACATTTAAAAATATACCAAACTGCGTTACAATAAATTTTATTTTGCTACAAAAAAGAGTATTTACGTCTTTTTGTAGTCTATTGAAAATGGACTCATCTATTTGTACAATAGTGAAACTATAATCTTAATAGTTTCGCTTTTCTACAATAGATGGCAGTATTGATTTTTCCGTAGTTTTCAGTTGGTCATATTTGAGTAGAGAACTTTCTAGAACGATATACGTAATGACTGTCATTACGTATATCTTTCTAGAAAAATTAGGTCAACCTAAAATGAACTTTATATGTAAGGTGTACGGCTGATTTTAGCTTGACTTTCTATTATATCATTAGAGATTATATTAAATCAGGAATTTTATCACTATACACTACACATATACACTAGGCCACTTTGTATGCACTTTTGTGGTATCTGTTACTGAAAAATTATCGCACTTCGAGGTTTGAGCTTTGACGTGGTATTTTTTAATTCATGTCTAGATATGTTATCTACTATTAAAGTACCATTATAAACATTAAGAAAAAAATAAAAAATACATGTATTAGAATTTTATTACTACTAACGCCATCTATTATGAAATTAACGAGTTAAAACGCTAACGAGTTAAAATGTTACTTTGGCGTGGTAGATTTAATTCATTTTCATTCACTCCATTTTAATACAATATTAATCTATTAATACACTTGTACTTTTTAACTTCCTACTACGTATGTGGATAAGGAAGTTACTGATTTTGCTCCGATTTTTAAAAATCGAATTTTCACTAGATGTCCGCGTTTTGAGGTCCTAGGAACCTTTTTCGACTTTTTTCGCGATGACGTCAGTGTGTCTGTATGAATGTGTGTGTGTGTGTTCGTGTGTGTGTATGTATGTCTGTATGTAAACATCTCATAACTTTTGAACGGCTGGACCGATCGAAATGCGGTTGATGGCATTCGATTGGATTCCACTCAACTTAGACTTCCTGAAAATTTGAACCAATTGGGCCTAAGAGATTTTGATAAAATTTTGAAAAAACCCAAAAAGAAAGTTTGGTGAAACAGATTTTTTTTAATATAGCTTCTAGATTAATGTACTGATTGAGTACAAAGACTAATCAGCTATATTCTCAAAAAAAATTAAGTTTAATGCATAAATTGCATCAAATCGGTTTATCTGTATGAAAGTAATCGTTGACGAAAATTTTGAAAAAAATCTTTTTTTCGACATAACTTCGAAATATTTCAACCAATCATTTTTTATTATTCTACAATATTTTAGTACTAAAAAAATAACATCGAATGCCGTTTTAAAAATTAAAATCGAGTCTTATTTTCAAAAGTTACAGCTTTTCAAACATTAAAATTATGTTGTGTTTAGCAAACTTACTTAATGTTTTTAAAATTACTTTAAGGCTAATGTACCGATTGACCTCAAAATCTTATCAGTTTTTCTCCTTTAAACACTGCGTCAAGTACCGTTACCTGGATAAAAATCAGTCACTTTATTTGGTATCTATCAATGACGAAAATTTTTGAAAAAATGTTTTTTGAAATTGCTTCGAAATTTTTGAACCTACCGATTATTTTGCTAAAGCAATAGTTAAATTGAGTTGAATGCCATTTGAAATTTGATCAATTTGATCAACGTTTCCAAAATATACAGTTTTTCAAAAATCAATGTACTGACATTTTTATCAAAATAAACTGCATATATGATTGTTTCGTTGGTTCATTCGTGTTTTCTTGCTATTTTTTGTGACTTAGTAATTGAGATATTTCAATTTTACTTAGAACTGAAAAAAAATCTATGCTTATAGTTTTTACTCTTTTGAGTTTAAAATACCTTAATTTAGCGGGAAGTTTCAGGGATGGCATGCAAGGTCAACCGATTACAGTTTTTGACAATATGATTATTGTGAAACAGTACAAGTGTATTAATTGATTAATATTGTATTGAGAATAATTTTCTATCTTAGCCCGAGTGTAAAAAGCTACAAAAAGGTATGGTCCTGACCGTATCCCCGAAGAGGTAGGCAGAGGTACAACGTGTGCATCCGCGATTAGCCGGAAATACGTCTTAGTCCCACAACGTGATAGGTGACCAGCTTATCACCAACCGGACATTTTTCCAATCCCGGGCATCGTTGTTTTTATTAGAAAATTGAAAAAAAAAAACACATTTTTGATTTGTCTGACTCGGGAATCGAACCCCGAGGGTTTCCCTGAGAGAAAAATTCGAAAAATTTATTCGCTGAGTTTCTACCGCAAATTCTTCGTGCCTGCGGTAAGTCCAATATTAATCCTAAAAATTTTGAATGTTAATTAAATTAAAAAAAAATATTTCGAAAATCTATCTTATCATAGCAAAATTTTAAAGAATTTTTCTTGTAAGTTCTAAAAAAAATTGTCTTAGAAACATGTTTTTTTATTTTGGTTTTATTTTCCTGCGCCTTCTAGATCAAAGCCTGACGACGCCTTTGATGGGAATATAATGTTTGGGTAAAAATACGCTGGCTTTTTTTAGGTTAGATAATTATAAATGAAGTCCATACATTAAAAGATGTAATTCTCATAAAAAATACTTTCTTAGCAATATTACTAGGTAGTATAACTTTGCGAGCCCTTATAAAGCTCTGCTTTTTGCTAGTTAAAATAAAATGAAAATTGTACTTTCGGATGATATGAAATATCTCCATTTTTAATCATCTGTATTCTACTATCATTTCTGCATTCAAGGATGGCACAATACGGCATAATTCAGTGTATAATAGATTTTCGCACGACGACTATCTCCTAAAGATATGGTAAGTATCACTAAGGCAATTTAGAGTAACAGCGCATAATAGTGATACACGCGGCACGCCCACTCTTCACTTTCGCTTGTTTTTTTTGTTTCATGGTTTAATAGGATTTTGTCGCACGTACATGGGGCACACTAAAAGTTTTGCACTTCTAGGTAATTGGAACTATTTGAATTTCAAATGTTATATTTTTAAAACGTTGAAACCTTAGTAATAAAAAAACAATTGGCGGGAAATGATTTGTCAATTATTTTTTTATCACACATCAAATTTCTACGTACGCAACGAAAATGGAATTAAGTCGAAAACATTTTAGAGCGATGATTTTTTATGATTTTAAAAGTTCTTTTTCTCCGCAAGACTGTGCCGCTCGTCTTCAAAATGCTTTTGGGAGAGAAGCACCTTGTTTGAGCACCGTGAGGCGATGGTTTGCTGAATTTGAGAGAGGTCGAGTTTCTTTACATGACGAATTTCGTGAAGGGCAGCCTTCAACTGCCGTCAACGAAAATAATTTGGCTACTGTTAAGCGGTTAATTGAAGAAAACCCCCCTGATTATCTATGAGACAATTCGAGGACTATTCAGAAAATTTTACACGAAGAATTGAAAGTTTGGAAACTTTGTTGTCGTTGGATCCCTCATGAACTGACAGCGGAGCAGAAGCGGGCTCGCGTGGAATGGTGCTCACAGATGCTACTGAAGTACGACCACGGATATTCTAATGCTGGTTATGACATTGTCACAGTAGACGAAACGTGGATTTATTGTTTTGAATCTGAAAAAAAAACAGCAATTTTGTGAATGAGTGTTTGAAAATAAGAACAGGCCAACAAAAGTGAGACAGGCGAGAAACGTTGGTAAAAAAATAATCGCGTTTTTTTTCTCAGCTACGGGTCCCATCTGTACAATTCCACTTGAAGATCAAAAGAGTATTAATGCCGAGTAGTGCTCTATCATTTGTTTACCCAGGGTGTTAGAAAAAGTTCGCGAAAGACGACCCAAAAGCAACATTCTCCTACTCCATGATAACGCTTCTTTACACACAGCCAACAAAACAAAGTCATTTTTAGCTTACGAAAAAGTACATCTCGTCATCATCTTGCACATAGCCCCGACCTAGCACCCTGTGATTTCTGTATTTTCCCCAAAATCAAAGATTTGATGAGAGGTTTTACTTTTACCAACTCCGAAGAGGCAGTGATAGCGTTTAATCAGCACGTAAAAAACATGCCTTCAGATCTGTGGTCCTCCTGTTTTAAAAAATGGTTCGATCGCATGAAAAAATGTTTAAAATGTAAAGGAGATTATTTTGAAAAGCAATAAACATAACATGTTGGTTATAACATGTTGTTTTTTTAAGTTACGCAAAATTTATAGTATGACCTACGTATTTATAACTCATTGGATAAGTGGGTACTAATTCTTGCGTTTAGGTTGGGATTACTTATAAGATCTATTAGTCCGATGTGTTGACGGAACAATTGGTGTGTTATTAGGTCTCCAAAAAACATCCTAGTGGTAAGTCAGCTTAACTCAGATCATGAATTTCTTTATATACTTCCATACCAACACACTACAATTTCTGTTAGCCCTGTGAGAATGCATCTAGCGTGAAGTCCGCTTTTTGTACATTTTACATAAGTGAACAATAAAGTTTAAATAAATAAAAGTATAGTCTTAGCTCGCCTTTTACGCAATGTCTGGCAGTAAGGCATTTAATGTATTCTCCATTAAGGGCCTGGATCAAGGCGAGTCATTCATTAAATTATTTCTTTTCAGAAATATATTTGAAACTGAAGCCTCGACCGACCTGCAGCGATGCGGTTGGCTATTTTAGTAACGACCAAAATATCCTTTAAAATCAATACCAGTGCAACCATGTTGTATATGCTGGCTGTATATATCAGATCGTTACATTACCTACTTCACTCCATGGGCGTAGCTAAAGCTTTGTTATGACTTGGGGTACTGAACATCCTAATGGTGGATTAAATAATTTCATTTAATTTTATCTATCAGTATAAACACGGATATCACATGTTTGATACGAATTTCTATAATTCTGCGCACACATATTTTTCGATAAGGGGGGTTTCGGATCTCCTAACAGCCCCCTTAAATACGCCCATGCCTCACTAATTTCTAATAAAAGTATAGGTATATTATGTTATACTAGTTATACTAGAGCACTTAGAGGTCCTTCATAAATTACTTACTTGAGGGGATTTTGGCGTTTTTAGCTCGTATTCGACCCCTACCTCCTTCGTAAGATGAATCCTTAGACTTGGCCATTTTAACTGTAGGTCTATACTATAGGTAATACAGGACTATATATAATTTGATTTATTCTATTGCTCTATAGGGTTTTTCTAAAAAAAGAGTAAAATTTAAAGAAATACACAAAAAAAGTAATGTGTTATGTGCATTGTGCAACATCCGCGCAAAATAAACGGCTGGTTCGAAACTTCCGCGGTCCCGCAAGCCGGTGTAACGTAAGTTTTACATTGCGTGCCGTTAAAATAAGAAAAAAATATAAAACGCAAATTTTGCATTTCCCACAAAAAAAAAGGAATTGCCATCGTGACTATAACACAAACATGGCGTGTTTTTTAAATTTTTCGGTACACTGTCCCTTACAATACACTCATTATATTTAGAGTCTGATAAATAGAACTGCTGCCATTTTATTTTTGTATAAGCCATTTTTTTGTTGTGATTTGACAATAAGACTCACATGACGAGATATGATTCAGAGATTCTCTCAGTAAGTACATTCGGTCTATTGTCATGGGCGTAGACAGCGCAGGAGCTTTTCATAAAATTACAGCGTATCAATATGAAATCAAACATGCCTTTCAATTTACATCAGCTTTTGGCACTATTGTGCATTTTCAAATTTTTTCAAATTTTTTAGGTACTCGGGCTAGCTCAGACCGTTAATATTTTGCTCCAAATTGGAAATTCACGCTTGAATAAAAGTAATCGAATGACGTAACTCCGATGTAGTGCTTTAACCTTCCATACAAATAGTTAATTCTACGACCAGAAATAATAATACCTAATATCACAGATTCGGTTTGAATGCAGTGCAGTCGTTGCTCTAAATGCTCTAAAGTCGATGTAAAACCGAACAGATTTTTCTCAAACGCTGCAATTACCTAGCGGCAAGAAATATTATAAAACGCTCATAATATTTATTACCATTATTGCAGCTTTTTAAAACAATTACTTTTTGTAGAAAAGTTACAGAGCTAAATTAGATTATAGAAAAGTATGCGCCGATTTGCTATTTTGTAAGATTACATCACAAATTGATGAAATTGCTTAAAAATAAAATAAATAAATATTCACATTTTAATTATAACATTGACTAATCTAACCGCAAAGTAAGCAAATTATTTGCTTGTGTTATGGGTGTTAGTCAATGATACTAATACACAGAAATACATATATAAATACTGGAATAGATTTAATAAACACCCAAACCCAGAAATACAAACATTTATGTATGTTCATCACACAAATGCTTGTCCCCGTCGGGGATCGAACTCGAGCCCCGTCGAATGCGTAGTCAGGGTCACTAACCACTCGACCAACGGGGCGGTCAAAATTGTAATCGGAAATAATAATAATTTACGAATCGTCCAATACATAAATAAAATCATATTAGGTTTTTTTTAATTATAAGAATTATATAAATATTTATATACTGTAAATTAAAAAAAATAAAATAAAAAAATATCGCTTGTGTTATGGGTGTTAGTCAGCAATACTTTATGCTACAGAAATGCATTCATGCTTATCACACAAATGCATGTCTCTGTCGGGAATCAAACCTGAGCTTCATCGATTGTGTTGTTAGGCTGGTCAAACTCGACAAACGGGGTGAGTAAATTAAAAATATACATTAGTTTTTCGTCATATCACCTTCCTGCTTCATATTATCCTTCGCAGATCGATTTTAGCAGAATCACAATGACTATAATATAACAGAATGAAACAATTTTGATTATTTTCACATCCATTGTCACTAAAATCGGTTCATCCATCTAGGAATTATAATACCGTGGACAAAAGCAGGACTACCCAGATACACAGGTTAAATCATAACACTCCACATTTTGCGTCGGGGCTAAAAATACAATGGATTGAAAATCAAATTTCATTTTTCCTTATACTCCGTACAAGTACTTCGTCTTTCATTGGCAGACTGCCTTAAATGAAATAGAGGGTTAAGCGCCAGCTTTGATAATTTAATACTGAGCTAGGTCATAAATCTCATGATTTGATATAGGTATAATTCAATATGTTTCAACTACAATACTGCAGCTTAAGTATAGGCAATATAGGACTATTGGGCCCCCACCATAACGGGACCGCCACCACACCACAAAAAAATTAAATCGATAAAGGTTCAGTAGAAACAAAAAAAAAACTGGGTTTTATTACAAATAGACGAAAGAATTATTTTTTTCTTGGAGTGGGAAAAGCTGTGTAAGTAGTTAGTGCAATGCCTATAGGCCGCGCCGCCCGCCTAAATCTAGCACTGCAATGCTGTTTTCTTCTACATTAAATACTACGGTACTAGGCTATAAAAGAAAGAAGAATCTCCATGTTGGTCTAGGCTCCTTTGAAAAATGAAGCAATTGTCGTTCTGCTAGGTAGGTCGTAAAAAGCGACTTTGGTGTCTATAGGCGATGGTTTCTACTTCAATCGTGAAAGCCATCTACCTGTTTGCTATTTAAACCATTAACAATTACCAAATGATATAAAAAAGTACCTATGTAAGGATAAAATAAGATAAATTTGCAAAAGCGGAATACACATCAAATCACAGAAGAATAATAATTCCGTATGTCAAATACGTTACATTATGTCATAGGTATACATTATTTTCATCCGTATTCCGTATGTCATATACATTATTTTCATTTTGGTTTTTTCATACAAAATGCATTAGGTAAAGCAATTAAATGAAATCCTTGTTGATGTTGGTCTCCTTAAAATTATACCATCTGCCATTCTGTCAGACATTTTGTAAACAGAAAGCGATTAGCAATACATGTCACTACTACTATACACTATAAACTTATGCATGTGGCATTGCTTTCTTGCCACACGGATAGCAACGCATCAATAACAAATTTTGTGTCTATAGGCAAGTGTTAGCTATCTTTTTCAATCAGGAGAGTCATTTACTTTTTGATATAGGTACTATGATATAAAATGAACAATAAAATATGTCTTTAGATCTGAAAGTTAAAGTTACCTAATACAGAAAATCTCTACTGACAACTAGCTCCGCCGAATGTCTGTGGAAATAACGCCTTGACAATCGCCAGACACCGAGATGTTAGGGTGGAATCTCAAGTCTGCGGATAAGTAATCGTCTAAAAGTAAATGATGTCAATTTAATGACATCGCAAAAGGCAAAGATTGGGCGTGACGGAGAGCTATATAGTAATTTATCATCATTAGTCTAAAGCAACATGTATGTTTTTCAAACATTTTCCTTATTCACTTCGTTTATTTCAGTATTATTGCGTTTAGCTTGAATATATTTTGCGAGATTTATTTTATAGAAAAGAGATTGATCAATCTCGATCGTAATATTTTATCTTTTTTGTTGTATTTTTTTCGTTCGTTTTCAAGCGAGTAAGTAGCGTTTGTATCTCTGGGTTTGGGTTTTATAATAAATACGTATCAGTATTATTAGTATTAGTAGTTATTAGTACTAGCGATCGCCTGTGGCCGAAATTCGACCATAGACTAATTAACAATAAAACCTCTTTTAAGTTTGACCACCGACTTTAGCTCGGAAGAAAATGTTATAGTATACATGTGTATATGTTATCGTGTACGTCACATGAATGTAGTGTGTATAATATTTATTTTTAGTAATTTAATATATTTTTAATGACTTATTTAAAAATATTATTTTGCTGCAGTCCTCCGCAATATAAACTATAACTGTGCCAAATTTATTACACCACCGTTCGCACCATTGTCTTAAAAAGGGGTCCAAACTTTTTCCTTCACGTATTAATGTATAGATTTATATGCATTAGTATCGACTAACACCGATATACCAAGCAAAACTCAATTCATGTAGCTTGTTTGGACAAAAAGAAACGTAAAATTGGGATTACTTTTTAGATTTAAATATAAGCCAATCGGTTTTCAGTTTTATTATTATTAGTCAGCGGATGAAGAACAGATACGACCGAAACGCCAATCATCGTGGTTTTCAGGAAGGATCTCTTGTTTGGTTACATAATCCGGTTCGACGAAAAGGAAAATCACCTAAGCTACAGCGACGTTGGGATGGGCCATACAAAGTAATTACACGGATCAATGACGTAACCTTCCGAGTGCAGAAGCAGCCACGAGGGACCATGAAGATTGTTCATGTTGATCGATTAGCCGTCTATAATGGAAGTAATGATGTTCGGAACAAACATAACTAAGAGGGGGTAGGTTAGGAATAATCTAGAAACGTGAAGATTTGGAACGCTGGAGGGATCTAGAAATACAAGAAAGAGATAGCTACTCCTATTAATAAACAAATAATTGGCCGGTATCGGAATAGCTATAACATAATGAACTTTGTGGTTTATGGCATAAGGTTGAAAGTAGCGTGTACTTGGATTTAGAGTCAACTTGTTTATCATAAGTTCATTACAATAATTGTCTACTATTTACAAGATGATCGCAGAACATTCGCGATTGTTTTTAAACTTTACCCTGAGTATAAATAGAGACGTGGTGACAAATACAGGGCAGTTTTTATCAAGCGATCGAAAGCGATACTTGAAGCGACCCGTGCGAAGCGAGAAGTGTTTTATTGTGTAGTCGGTGTTAGTACAGTGTTGTGTTGTGTTGTTGTGTATTTGTATTGTAAATACACGGATTTAATATAAGTGGTATTTTTCTTACAATTACGAACCCGAAGTACGTAACAATATATATTGAATAAACACCCAAACCCAGAAATAAAAACATTTATACTCACCACACAAATGTTTATCATTTTTGCGAATTGAACTGAAGCCCCATCGATTGCGTGGTCAAAGTAATTAACCACTCAACCAACGGGTCGGCTTTATTTTATTAATTAGTAAACAGGCCGAATTAATAAATAGGCCTTTTTAGCCTCAGTAGTCTGCTTCGAGAGATTCGAAACCTGGGTCGCGTAAATCTTTTAAAGAAGTTTTGAATGAAATGAATTGAAATGAATGATCTCTGCCAGACAACCTTTAGGTAGAGGAGATCTTATAATTAGTATATTTTAGGTAGTGGTGCCTTTAAATTAAGTGACATAATTTCCAAATATTATCTATATAATATATATGTAAATAAATAAATAATAAAAATACATAGGACGATGGAGGAAGTTTTTTAGTTTTTTTGGAAAAGATAATTTTCCCGAGCTTGGATAACCACATTTCCACATATTCTTATTTCTTCCAAAGAATATCGTCGGTTATTTGAGAATCCATTCCACCTTTATCTACGAACGAACGGGATACATTCTTGTAAGTAAATTGTCATTTATTTTAATTATTACTTTGAAAGGAAGTGCCTGAAAAGGAATTTAAAGTTAACTCGGTCATACTGCAGTGAGAAAACGAAAATTGTGAGTCATTTTAAAGTTAGGACGTCTGAGCCACATCTGTTCAAGCTAGTTGCAGGTCTTCTAACAAGTTTATCTGTGAGATGTCTAGTTTATATTACTTCGACTTCTATATCTGTTATATCATACACTTGTATTGGATTTTCCCTAGTGGAAATGATATAGCATATTCTGTTATAGATATTTACACTTGTACGTTTTATGATTGAGACACTGCACGTAATATTTGTTACCACTTCGTGATTTTTTAATAATATACATATCTCTTATGAACCTTAGTTATAAATAGGGATTTCTCATAATGCGTGCTCATTCACACGGGGTATTGAGGCGTTTCGGCCCGCACGTGTTTCGGGGCGCGGACCGAAGCGCCTAAGCGTATTTTATTCATTGGGATATTCGGCCCACATAGTAATAGTGGGTTTTTCAAAAATAATTCGTTGGCGATTTTTTCAGTTATATTATTAAGTAGGTACAGTTGCATTCCAAAGTTTTGATCTCTTAAATATTACTTATAAAATAAATATGTTTTTAATAAGTATAAAACTAGTACAAAGATAGTTTATATATAGACTATAGAAATTATGTAATAAACTATCTACTAGTTCCACGTATAAGTCTGGGCTTCTTTGAAAAATAGACCAACTGCCGTTCTGCCAGACGACCGATTGGCTTTACATGTCACTACCATTGTGACTACTGATTTCAAAATGGGCCCAGATCAACACGGGGTGTATAAATAAACAAAATTTACGTTCGTACACTGTCCATACTATTATTATAAATGTAAAGGTATGTTTGACTGTCCGTATGTCTGTCTGTCTGTCGGTTTCGCTTTCACGGCTAAACCACTGAATCGATTTTGTTGAATTTTAGCATGAAGATAGTTTAAGACCCTGGATCAAACACAGGCTACTTCTTTTTCCAAAAGGGGATGAAAACTTCGGATTGCTTACTTCGGGGTTAAATCATTTTCAAACGTGTAACTATAGACGATGACTTTCTTTACTTTTAAGTAATAATTACTAAGTGCTAACTATTAATTACTAAAATGTTTTTTGTTTATGACTCACATTTTAAGGATCCCGTATGATGGGCTCAGCGTATCATTGCATCATTCTATTCTAGTCTGACCACGCTGCGCGATTTGTAAACGCGTTAAAACCCTTTGACCACCGACCACACAGCCTATAGACGGCTAATGTTTGATATTCCGTATTGAATGCATTCTGGCAATTAGCTGAGGTAAGACGAAGCGGGGTTGCAACGCCGTAATTGGCTAACTCAAGGCCACAGTGAAAGATAGTAATGTACAGAGCATCTGATTGGTCCACACTGATTACCCAATCACTACTCATTGGCGCGTGGACATTTACATCGGAACTATAAGTCAGATGTGTTGACACAAGTCATTCGCCTATTATTAGGTGTCTATGGGCTGTGTGGTCGGTGCCTTTGACGTACCGACAACCACGCGATAATGTATACGTAGTCCGGATGTTTGCGATGATAGCCGATAATAGCCGGTTACATCTGCATTTATCGTGTCTTTGCATAAAGCTTTGTGACGATAGCCGCAGGTGCGGCCGAGCCATAAAGAATAGACCATCTGCTATTCTGCCAGTAAAAGTCGTAAAAGGTGATTGGCCAAATTTTTCACTATCATCTAATTGAATAGGCCAACTGCCGTCCTGCCTGGCCGGCTGTAAAACCGATCGATTGGCTATACTTGTCACTCCCATCTAGACTACTAGGTGGTAGAGTTCTATAACGGCTCACCCGGGTCTGGTACCATCGCTTTACTTATTCTTGCAGCAATAACGTCGGTGCTTGTTACTATCGTGTTCCGGTTTGAAGGATAAAATAGCCGGTAATCTTAATACCAACCCGATAGTAGCGCACTATTACCATCTTTAGTGTCTACAGGTGATGGTTTTTTTCAACAACAGGAGAGTCATCTGCTTGTTTGTTGTCTTATGATATAAAAAAATAATAAAGTCATACAAAAGTTTTAATAATTTCGTCCCCATGTATTATGGTGCGAAATAATGTAATTAATTTCGCACCACAATAATGTTGCTATGAACCCATACATATTGAGTCTTGTACGCAATATAATGTAAAGGTCACTGGTGTAGTCGTTACACGTTACACGCGTACTTTCATTACAATCCATCACGCTGGGCCCATGTCAGAAGCGATTAGTTTAACAAATTGCACGAATATTGTATTGTATTACGGGATAGACATGAAGCTTTTCTTCTGACATGTTTAGACACTTTGAGGAAATAATATTCTGTGTGGCATTTCCTAAACCATAGTTTATATTGTATTGTAACATTATTTTACGTCGTTTGTTGTTCTATTGTATGGATAATTTTGATGTAGCTTAGTAAATAAACGGCTGGTTTTCACGATGATAAGACGCTGGAAACATAAATTCCAAAGATGATATTGTAATTGTTTTTTATATAAGATAACAAACAAGCAGATGACTCTACTGATGGAAAGAGACAACATTGCTATCCGTGTGATAGGGATGCATTTCCAAATGCATAAGCTTATCGGCTACCTTACCCTCCAAGCCGGAACATAACAATAAGCACCGACGATATTGAGGCAGAAGTAAGTAAGACGGTATTACCTAAACCCGAGCGAGAAGTTTCAGAACTCTACCATCTAGAATCTAGATAGTTATTATTATATGTTGTAAAACTTACATTTTGCAAAATGCCTAGCTAAAAATTTATCTATTCCTCGCAAAGAGCTCGGATCGAGACAGGAATAGGATAAGGACATAGGAAAAGGAATAAAAAAGATGTATCTCCACGTATCAGAAAGAGTATTCTCCGTTGGTTTTGGATAGATCTTTCTAAATATATCATAGGTTAACAAACAAGCAGATATGACTCTTCCCATAGAAAGTGATAACAATCACCCATAGATAAAAAATAATTATGCATTTCTAACTGTGGTGAAATGATAATGCCATCAATGCATAAGTTTATTGGTGATTTTAACCAAACCGGAATACACAATGACAACCGTTGACGCTCTTTTTGCAGGAATGGTTAAGGCGGTGATATCAAGCACGGGTGAGGCCTCCAGGAATTCTATCACGATGGTAGAGACACGTTTGGGCAATCGCTCATACTTTACAATTCAAAGGGTGAAATTTGTTTCAGATAAGGCTGTTTTATGAGACCACGGCGATGCCACCAAAAAAAAGTCGCCGGTTAAATAAATGGATAAAACTCATCGGTGGTCCGAATAAAAAATGACCCCAGCGGTACAGTTATCCACCCGCATTATCACCCTCATTAGGAGCAGCACCGGTTTCTCCTCAAGATACTTCATTTTCAAAGTGAAACGTGCATTGAGTGCATAAATTGTGTGCTTTTGTGCTTACTGCCGACAAGGTTGAAAGTTTAATGGATGTGGTGTGATAATTGTGCCGCTGGGGTCTTCTTTTTTGTCCGGATCATCGGTAAGTTTTATTCATTTATTAAACCAGCGTGTTTCTTTCTGGTGGTATCGTGGAGGTCACATAAAACATCCTTTACGATTGCTTGTCTGTCCAAGGGTGGTGTCAATAGTCTCCGAAACACGATGGTTTCGGAGGCTCTTAACACCACCCTCGGACAAAACCAATTCCATCATGATACGTCCGTTCTGGTCTCTTCGGATACTGCTTCTGTGCCTCGGAAAATTAATAAAGGTGTTTCCCTATTATTATTATATGTGATGTTTGTTGCCAAATGCGACGAAAAGTATTGGTACCAATTTATTTCATCTGAAAAATTGGTGAATCGAATTGAACCTGAGCTTATATCATTCGGTTCACTCTACTTACCTGGCACGAGCAATGGCGTGATGATAATTCTATTATCTTGTCTCCGTTGAAACTTCGAAGTTCATCTCATTAGTGATTGTTAGCGTAATGTTGTTCAGATAACATTCAACTGTTAGATCATCAATCATACTGTCTTCTGTGTCAGATTCGAATTGAGCCTACGAGGTAGGAATTATAAAGTTCGCAGTCTCCAAACTTATTACTTTTAACTTTAATGAGGACGGAATTGAAATGGAGTTTTTACATTTGCAATTCTAATGTTCCTAGAATTTCTTTTTTATTTTATATTAGCTGTTGCCCGCGACTTCGTCCGCGCGGACTTCGTTTACTCCGCACAGCTCCTCCCCCGTATGTGATAGCGTGATAATATGTACCCTATATGTTGACCCGACGTATTAGTAATATTCATGCTAAATTTAAAGTAAATCCATACAATACTTTTTGAATTTACCCCGGACATACATACAGTCAAACAGACAAACAGACAAAAATTCTAGAAACTATATTTTTGGCTTCGATATCGATTGAAGATCACGTCTCAAGTATTCTTTAAAAAAATATTCAATGTACAGTTTAGATTTCCTACGCTTTTATTATATGTATAGATTACACGGTGGCCAACTTTAACGCATATTCACGGATAAATGAAAAAATATACAAGTATAATTAATTATTATTACCAACAGAAAATACCCGCAGGTTTTGATTCTTTTGTAAAATCACAACATATGTGACGTATAGGTCACATCTTTGATTGCGTTGACTTACATTGCCACCAACTTCTCTGTTCTGTAAACGGTGTCGCTATTGATGCGTTAAGAGTTGCTGTTTTAGGAAAGACTGTCAGGGAAAGACACTTCGCTAGATAACCACTGTAGTTCCGATTTTGTCTGGTGAACAGATAAGTTGGTGTCACTACATACGTTTGAACTTTAGGATCCCGAAGTAAATTAGGAACCCTTATAGTTTCGCTATGTCCATCCGTCCGTGCGTCCGGACGATAGCTCAGAGATCCTTATTGCTAGAAAGCTGTAATTTATTACAAATATACAAATTAGTCACTTCAACAAAGTGGTAACATAAAATCTTAAAAAATATATTTTTTCAGCATAGCTCCCGTATGGGAGCTACACTTTACATGTAGATGTTTTTTTTTTTTATATCATAAGATAGCAAACAAGCAGATGGGTCTCCTGATGGAGTCAACCATCGCCTATAGACACCAAAGATGTTAATGGTGCGTTGCTATCTTGTGGCGAGGTCTAATGCCACATGCATAAGTTTACCGGCTACCTTACCCTCCAAACCGGAACACGACAGCGACAAGCACTGACGCTATTGCGGCAGGAATAGGTAAGGCGGTGGTACCAGACCCGGGCGAGACAATGCAGAACTCTACCACCTAGTAGCCACGATGGTAGTGACTCGATAGCCAATCGGTCGCCTTTTACGACCTGCCTGGCAGAACGGCAGTTGGCCTATTCTACAATGGAGACCGGGACCAACACGGCGAAAAGTAAAGTGTAAAGTGGCGATGCTAATTTTTTTCTCACGTACCCCATTGTGTGGGGTATCATGGGTTAGGTTTTAAAAAAAATATTGTAGGTTTTTGAAAATAAGTTTTTGATTAAGGGACATTTTTGTAAAATATAAAGTTTTTAAATGCTAATTTTTGTTAGAGTCAAGTGTCCCCAAATGTACTTAGAGAAGTTTTTATAGGTGGTGAAGCTATGGTGCGGATATATATTTGTCGTTGACGTTTAATAGCTTAAATGTTCAGAGTGTGAAACTATAAAAGTCCTCTTCTTAGTCTGTATTATTGTAGAATAAATAAATAAATAAATAAAATAAAATAAATTTTATTTGAAACGGTACAATTAACGATAAAACGTAGTACGATAGCAACCGCTATAGTCATACCGACTGTGTCGCAGTTACTAACGCCCACCTCTAGGACATATATTGTGATGGGCAACATCGGAACCCTACAATGCGCGTGGCCCGACACGCACTTAACCATTGTATTTACTCTTTGATTTAATACCTCTATGCGTTTCTAAGAAAAAGATTTAAGACAGACGGACATTTTTCTTTTACGGTACGGAACTCTATAAACACATTCTTGCAAACTAGTCAAAAGGGTGTCAGTTTAATTATAATGCACAAAGCCATAACTCATTTCACCAAGACGCTTGCCAGCGTGAATGAATGTCGAGTAAAATTTCAAACACGTTAATATCTGAGTAAGAAGGCCTTTGGTCGAATACATTTGCGTGATGAGAATATGTGAAGACGTATACAGTGCGTCCGGGCTTGTAATATCTTTAATGTAGGTAAATATACACTGACATTTATTTATTAATTGGTTTATAAACAGTACAATAGGCGAGCTTATTTCCAATAAAAAAGATTTCTTCTAGCTGACCCTAAGAAGTAAAAACAGAAAAATCCAAACATTAAAATAGTGTACAATAATCATGAAACTATATATAAGTATTAAGTACTAGTTGAACCGGCAAAAGTTGTTTTGCCATACAAATTATTTAGTCGGGTATTTGTGAGGGGTGGGGGTGGGGGGAGGGAGGTTAAATGACCAATCAGTAGATATCTACAAAATTTCATTGAAATCGGTTCCATAGTTTCGGAGTCCATCGCGGACAAACAACGTGACGCGTAATATATTTATATATTTATTCATTTATTTATTCATTTATTCGTACATTGCTTATTTATTTATTTATTTTATTTGTTTAAAGCATATACAAGCATAAATATATTATGAAGGTGCTACAAAAACTCGCTTGAATTTTTCTGAGCACCAACGAGTCTTAATGTACAGTTTACAATAATCTTTACACAACAAACGTATAATATGTAGGTAGAGTGCTATATTGTCTCGCCCGGGTCTGGTACCACTGCCTTACCTATTCCTGCCGAAATAGCGTCAATGTTTGTCACTGTCGTGTTCCGGTTTAGAGGCTAAGGTAGTCGGTAGACCTATCCGTGTGTAGGGTAAGGTAGCCGGTAAACTTATGAATGTGGCATTAGACCTCGCCACAAGAAAGCAACGCACCATTAACACCTTTGGTATCTATAGGCGATGGTTGACTCCATTAGGAGACCCATCTGCTTGTTTGCAATCTTATGATATATATAAAAAAAGTAAATTGTTGCTTACTACAGGCTTAATTTTATAAATTATTATCGTGAATAAAGTTTTTCATAATAATTAAAAATATTTTCATAATAATACTATTATGAGAGTTTAATTAATTTTATAAATTATTATCGTGAATAAAGTTTTTCATAATAATTAAAAATATTTTCATAATAATACTATTATGAGAGTTTAAGTAAGCATAAGAGATTGATTAGACTCGCAACCCACCCTGATAGAATATTTACGTCAGAAAATCATTTTAAATTGACGTGGTTTCGCCTTTGATTCTGGGGGGCTACTGAAATTTTTGATGGACGTTTTTTAAAATTCGTTTTGACATTTTACCGATTAAATTCTTCATATAAATTTGTATGGAAGATGGAGGATAAAAATATTATGCATCTTTGTATTAAAATTACTTTTTTATAAGGTCGTTTAATAAAAAGCTAAGACGGTGAAAGTGTAATATAGTTCTTTATTAAAAAATAATTCTAACAATTTTTAAAATTGTTGGCCAAGAAATACTTTAATTTTTGCAAACGGAAAAGGTCGATTTTTAGATTTTGGGTGAAGTTTACGATTTTTTTTCTACAAAACTAAGAAATATTTTGGAAATATCTCTCGGTGAAACTGTTAACAGTTTCATAAAGATTATCACCAAATTTTTCTAGAAAGCAATTCCGTATATTCATTAAGGAATCAATATTTGAAAACCGCAACACTCATTTTAGCAGTTTTTAGGGAATGGGGCCTTAACAAAACATGATTTTATGATTTATGATCTGTACACCTGCAAGTGATAATATACTAACTTATTTAAGAAATAATGTTTCTACTGACTAAAAATAATATGTTCTGTACAGCGTGTAAACAACCTAAAATCTAAATTGTTAATGTTAATATTTATTTGTAGTTTACAATGTTCCGCCATTTCTCAATAGCATGCAAGACGGTTTTTAGTTAGATATAACTATAATAATTTCTACTTTACAGCAAATAACCTTTGAGAAAAAAACTTAACACTAATTTTAATTGATTAATATAACAAATTATTACTAATAAGTACCATTAACAAATAATTACTATTATTATTATTCTCTAAAATTTATTTATATATTTCATAGTCATTTATTTTTAACAAATAGTATTATACATAAATTATTAAATTATTATGATAAACATCACATCACACATTGCATAGCTTAAAAAAAATATATATCTCTCTCTTTAATATTGTATTAAAATTAATGTTTGAAACAAATTATTTATTACACGTACATTTTATACGTTGGTCGATTAGCTGGCAGAGGCAATTCGTAAAAGGAAAATGATTCGTTGAGTCTAGGTAGTTGAGCTCTGTAACGTCTAGCCCGGGTTTGATACTACCATCTTGCCTATGCTCAATGCTGCCACAATAGTGTCTGTAATTGTCACTGTCATGTTCTGGTGTGGAGGGTTAGGTAGCCAATAAACTTATGCTTGTGGCATTAGACTTCGCCACAAGATAGCATGGGCGAGGTATTTCGACGCGCGTCAATTCTATAGAAAATGGGTGGCGCGGTATGTTCTGAAACCGCTGGGAAACGTGATAATTTTCGGATAAATAAATATAGGACATCAGCTGAAAACTAAAATTTAGTACATTATTTTTTGTATTTACAACTAAATATCACCATATAAAAATCATGTGGAAGATTAGAAATGTTATTAACAAATTATTTGTTTGAGAGATTTTTTTAGCGTGTTTTCGGAATTTTATATGGTCGAGTAAAGTACATTCTATCATGTAATGAGTTAGCACATTCTTCACATAATGTCTTTAGGTATATCGTGTGATTTTTGTAAAATTGTTATATAAAACGTGATTAAACAAACCAATTTTTTCCCGTTTGTCGCGATGCCTTGTCTTCATCAGGAGACCCATGTGCTTGTTTGCTATTTTATGATTAAAAAAAACTTATGTATTTGGCATTATATTCCGGTCACACGGATAGTAATTCGCCATCAAGTTTGGAGTCTATATGTGACAGTTTTCTGTTTCCATCAGGGGAGTCCTCTGATTGTTTGATATTCGATAATATAAAACAAAAACCAGCTAAGTGTTCCGTACTATCATATATAAAAAACGGCAAAAATCACATTTATTGTGTGGAAACCCATTTAAATATTTATTTTATTATTATCATTATTATTTACTTTTTAAGTGAATATATATCTAAATATTCTGTCTATGTTTCAAGCGTCTACCAGTTATCGTTAATAAGATCGAGAAAAAAGTTGCAAAAATCATGTTTGGTGTATGGGAGCCCCACTTAAATATTTGTTTTATTGTGTTTTTACTATTAGCAGCAACAGAGAGACATCATCTGCTAAAATTTCAACCATCTTACTATTACACTTCATGAGACAGACGGGCAGTCAGACAGAGAGACGGACGGAAAGAAAACGAAGACTTAGTAGTACGGAATCCTAAAAATGGTTGTCTCTTTTTACCACAAAAACTATGTGATTGTTTGGTATAACAAAAAAATTACGAAAATATCAGTGATAAGATAAACACTTGAATATCTATAACTGAATCTAACTGGTTAAAAAGTACATACTAATATAAATTGTTTTGTAAGCTTCAATTGTTTCAGCCAGGCTGCACCAGTGTTATTTGTTGTTTCGGTTTAGAAGTGGGTTTGTCTGAATAGCGCAAGTTCTGTAAAATTTACAAGTTCACTTGTCTCGGTAAGAATTACACAGCGTGTTCCAGCTTACTAGCAATATAGAATGAAATATATTCAACAATGTTTAACTACTAACAATTTTTAGGGTACCGTACCTGGAAAGGAAAAAACGGAACACTTATGGGATCATTTTGTTGTCCGCCTATCGCCCACCAGCCACTTATCCAATCCCGGGCAACGTTGTTTTTTCAGAAAACTGAAAAAAACGGATTGTGTGGTTTTATGAAACCACTGTAAAAGTGAAACTTTTTTTCACATTATAGATATTTGCGCGTCTTTCACTTTATCCCTACTACGCGGCCGACCGTCACGCGACATGCGACACACAGACCAAAAAATTTGAGACGATGTAATAAAAGTTTCACTTTAAAAAACATATTTTTGAATTGCCCGGCTTGGCAATCGAACCCGGGACCTCATGTAGTTACTCTTGTACTACTCCACTACCGAAACGTTAGACCACAGAGGCGGAGACTACGACCATATAGTATTCATCTCTTCCTCTTATAAATTTACCAGTATAAAATTTCGCACATCTACCACATATATGTTCACATTTAATTATTTTAAATGTCAATAAAAAGCATTAATAGTTGATTTAATGTCGTTAGACTTAATACCTACATGAAGTAACTAAACTAGTAATTACTAATTATATAATTGAGAAATAAAATTTAATGAACCGAATAAAAATCCGTAGTACAATACCACAACGGCCCTACTTTTGAGTTCGAGTCGCGGAACAAAACCCCGACCACCCTCTCACCTGGGACAGAACAATGAACCTCCCTTCCGATAGGGGGAATCTTAGACTATAGGCTACTATAGTGCGCACGCATTATTCACGGCTTCCTTGTTCGAGCCTAAGAATTTGTCTTGCAGTCCCAGCAAGATACAATTTGACCCCGTGTTTTGTTAGACACAATTTGGCCCCAGACCAACACGGAGGCAAATTGTATCTTACAGTGGCCTTTGAAGAAAAGACCATCGGGCAGTTTGTTCAAACGATTGGTCATATGTGTCACTTATATCGTGATCGCTAAGTTGTAGAGTTCCGTAACGTTTCGCCCAGGTATATGGTACTGTAACGACCTCAGTCATCACGGGGATCTTCTCTGCTTGGCTTGATATTGGTAAGAGGTACCGCTGCTCGGGTCTACTTTCTTGCTTTCCGATTTATAATTAATAATAAATACTTCAATTTTAGTTAAACTTCGATTTATTGGGCGATTCGTCAGAGCCCGCTTACTACTCACAATTACATATATAAAAATTTACAAAAAATCTAAAACATTTTACTGTTCTACGGTTCGACTCTATTTAAAAACTGATAAACTGCCAGCATCGTTTTAATACCATAAATGTATAACAGTACCACCACCTTACTTATTCCTGCCGCAATAACATAAATACTTGTCATCGTCAATTTCCTGTTCGGAGGGTAGGTATGGTAACAGGTAGATTAAGATAGCAACGCACCATTAACGTCTTTGGGGGTTTTTTTTCGTCAAGAGAGCAAGCAACAAGCAACAAGTTGTTTGCTGTATAGTTATAGAAATCAGTAATCAGAAGTACTTTATTTAATGAAACTTTTTGCAAGTAATTTTGACGCGTCAATATTTTTTTAAACTACTACCGCATCGGAAACGCCGCCACACACTGAGAAGATCCGGCGAAAGAAACTAAGTGGGCTTGCCTTTTTTCATGTATAATTTTTTTTAAAGTAAGATGTTACATTATGTTTAATTTGTAAGTGTGTAACTGTAAAAATAGTAATAAAGATTGCCCATACGAGGAGCAGTTAATTCTATGCTTTCTTGTTATCTAGGTATTCAAATATTTTATTATAATCTTTTTACATAGCTTTTTTAACACATTTTTTGAATTTGCTAACATGTAAATCTCTAATGGCATCAGGTAGCTTATTGTAGAAGCGTATAATTTTGCCCCATAAAAGAGTCGTTTATTCTGTGGAGACGAGATACATGCACAGCAAGCTTGTTTTTATTCTTTTTTTATATTATGAGATAGCAAACAAACAGATGGATCCAAAGGTGTTAATAGTGCGTTACTATCTTGTGACGAGGTCTAAAGCCACATATGCATAAGTTTACCGGCTAACTTACTAACTGAAGCACTGACGCTATTGCGGCAGGAATAGGTAAGGCGGTGGTCCCAGACCTGGGCGAGACAATGCAGAACTCTACCACCTAGTAGCCACGATGGTAGTTCAGACGGAGAAAACTTGTTATTTTGCAAATTTTCGCCAACTTTTAAGTGCACGTTTGCGATGTCACTGAAAAGGAAAACATATAAAAGCGGTGTAAGAAATGGAACAAACTTACCGTAGATCTAACAAATAATGAAGACCCCAACGGCACAAATATCTACCCTCGTCCACCATACTTTATACCACGACAGCACCAAACACAAAAGTACACAATTTACGCACTCAACGCACGTTTCACTTCGCAATCGAAAGATTTTCAGGAGACACGAGCACTAGTGTGGTGGACGAGGGTGGATAACTATACCGCTGAGGTTTTCATTATTTTTTAGACCTGCGGTAAGTTTGTTCCATTTCTTACACCGCTTTTATATGTTTTCCTTTTCAGTGACATCGCAAAAGTACATTTGAAATTTCGCGGAAATTTGCAAAATAACTAGTTTTCTTCGTCTGAACAATGGATTTCCGCAAAGTAACCCCTGAATCTATAAAATATCTTAAAATGATGGCAGTGACTGCTGGCCTTAAGGGTCATCACAGCTTCACCGGTCGCGGAGGAGAGCAGAGTGCTCGTCGTGATTTGCGATAAAAGGGCTAGTGGCATCGTTTTATCCGTCGGGTGAACCTTGCCCTTGGGCTTGGTTTGCCGATGGCCGAAACAGGGGTCTTCGTCGCCGCCAGCGGGGACCGTGTCGCGTATAAACTGTCTCATTATTTTCACTGCGAGTGGTGCTGATCTTAGCCTACAAGCCAACTTCTCAATATATAATAAGTTTTTTATCTACAGATTTAAATACTAAACTAATTACTAATTTAAAAAATCTGTAAGTCGGTTGACCTTGCAAGTTCCTTCCCTTCAATAACTTCGACAGCTTATATTTTTATAAATATATGCTGTCGAAGTTAAAGAGGAAAACAAAACCTGAGCATATATTTTTGAGCTCGAAGAGCTAAACACTAGTTTGTAAAAATAATAGTATTTTATTTTTCGAAAATATGTATATTTTCAAAATGATCGATTTTGATCTTTCGAGTGGCATTCAATGAAATTTTTGAGCTCTCAATTTTTTCACTCGCTACAAAGTCGACAGGTTAAAAATTGCAAAAATTTTCGCCATTGATAAATCTTGAACGAATCAGCTGATTTCAATCCGATTTAAAGTATTTGATGCAATTTTATAAGTAGAAAAGCTGGCCAAATTTTTAAATAAATCGGTGCATTAGCTTGACTGTTATTTAAAAAATACAAAGAAAGTTTGCTGTTAACAGCATAATTTTAACAAAAGCTGTAACTTTTGAAAATTTGAACCAATTTTCATTTTTGTAACGGCATTTGACGTAGTTCTAAAAGTAGTTAAAATATATTGTAGAAGACTAAAAAACGATTTATTGAAAACTTTCGAAGTCATGTCGAAAAAACAATTTTTCAAAATTTTTCATCAATTGGACATAATTGTTTTTAAAAAATAGAGCTGATTAGATGTTGTGCTCAGTTGGTACTATAATCTGCGGGTTATTTAAAAATCTTTAGTCGCGCCAATTTTTTTTTGAGGTTTTTTCAAAATTTTTCAAAATCTCCTTGACCGAATTACGAGTAATTAAGATTTTCATTATGCATTTTGTATTCAATTTTTTTTTATGTTATAAAATAGCAAACGCGCAGATGGGTCTCCTGATGGAAAGAGTCAACCATCGCCTATACACACCAAAGATGTTAATGATGCGTCTAATGCCACATGCATAAGTTTACCGGCTACCTTACCCTCCAAACCGGAACACGACAGCGACAAGCGCTGACGCTATTGCGGCAGGAATAGGTAAGGCGGTGGTACCAGACCCGGGCGAGACAATGCAGAACTCTACCACCTAGTAGCCACGATGGTAGTGACTCGATAGCCAATCGGTCGCCTTTTACGACCTGCCTGGCAGAACGGCAGTTGGCCTATTCTACAAAGGAGGCCGGGACCAACACGGCGAATGGTACATTGATTTGAAAGTTATCATAAAAAGCATTGTTTTCTGAACAAAAATAAGTTTTTCAAAATTTCTCAAAATCTCCGGGGCTAAATCGGTTCAGATTTTCAAGAAGTCTAAATTTACGAAACTCAATCGAACGCTCTCAACCATGTTTCGATCGGTCAAGCCGTTCATATATATATATATATATATATATATATATATATATATATATATATATATATATATATATATATATATACGTAAATACGTAATACTCAAAACGTAGAGGTCTGGTGAAAACTTGATTCTCGGAAATTGGGACAAAATCAGTAGCTTCCTTATCTACATACGTAGCGAAAAGTTAAATATGATTGTTAGTGTTATTTAAATATCGTTTTCACTAATAAAATATCTAATTTAAATAATATTTAATTAATAATTATTGGTTAAAATACCGATTTAGCAAAAGCCGCCACTTCCCGTTTTGCAACTCTATAATACGAGATACTTGGTCAGATCACAACACCGATTAATACGGGATTTCTCCGGTGAGACTTTCTTACTCGGATGTGCATGCTCTTTGGTAATCTATACGCAGACCTTGTATTATTTCCTAGCGTCGCATCGCGGTAGTTGTGAATTTTCAGACTTCTGAAATTTCATAAAAACAAGCAAATAACTCTCCTAATGGAGCGTAACGACCGTCGACTATAGACATCAAAGATGTTAATGGTACGTTGTTATCCACGTGGTGGGTGGGCAATAGGTACTATATGCATACGCTTACAGGTTACAAACCAGAACAGACAACAAGAGCTTCTCGACAAAGCGTTTGTGGTTTTCACTTTTTACCTCACAGTTTTCATACTTCGCATTATCCACAGCCCACATGAAAACTAATAGATACGCCATTGGGAAGGAAACGTGCGCATATGAGTAAATGCTCCAATTGCTGTCAGTTGTCAAAAATGTCATACATTTGCAGATTACGTTGTGGAAAAATAGAAATAAACCATGTTGTACTACTGGTTTATCGTACCAAATGAGGTGACAAGGTTTAAAAATTTATCCTTGAAATTATTTTATTTCATTGGTAAGTAGGATAACTCTATATTTCTGTCTAACACGAACAATAGTATATGTTAATTTAGTTTCATAGTTTATAATATTGTTATTTTTGTACACTAGGTATACACATTTCTTTATTTTCATTATTTTATTCTCCTTTAACGGGTTGGTTGGAAAAAATCTCTTTAAGTAGAGATAACCTCTCCCATTGTGCTTATGTTACGTTAATATTGTCTTTTTTGTATTCTTTTCTGTGTAGAATAAAGTATTAAAAAATAAATAAATAAATACGCATGTGGGTTCTATGAATAATTCTTAACCCTTTACTCCTTTGTAAAATCCGAACGAATCTACGTACGATAGCTAGTAGACTATAATTATAAAAAAAACCGATCCTTTCACGAATTGATTCGTCCTAATTGGCACTTACCCTATTTAAAGAGCAAACTAGGGGTTGAACTTCTGCCAAGTATCTAAGGTCGTTGGGGAAAGTTATTTATTTTATATTAAGATACTTTTCTTTGTGGCTCCAAGTCTGTTGTGGAAGTTAGCCTATTGATGGAAACTTTTCAGTTTTATATCTTCTAAAGAAGGCTCTAGAGCTAGAACCTATTTAAAATTTATCTTATTTTATGAAAATAATTTATATGTTTTTGTAAAAACGTTCTTAATTCGGCTATATTTTTTATGTTTGTTACCTCAGATATTGGTCATTTATGAACCGGTTTTAAATTTTTTTGGACCAAAGTTCCTTCTTATGTTCTGCCACGAGTTTCTTGCACGAGTTTTTTTGCTCCCGTCGACTCGCCGTCCGTCCGTCCGTCGTCGAGTCGAGATCTTGAATGGCGAATATTTGAGAAAACTTGTTAAAATTTGAAGAAAAATTAAAAAGTCGTTAAAAAAGGTCCATCTGTTTGAGAGAGGAGGGGTTGAGAAAGGGAATATGTTGGAAGGGGGCCAAGTCCCCTTCCGACATATTCCCTTGGATGACAGGAGATGAGTAGAGGAAGAAGGAAAATTGATATAGGAGAAGAGAAGGGTAGAAGGAAGGAAGAGAGAGAATAAGAGGGGACGGGTAGAGTGGTAGACGAAGAGAGAGGAGAATGTTGAGAATCAGTCGGATGAGGGGGAAGAGGGGAAGAGGGGAGAAAGAAGGGAGAAAGGGGGAAGAAGGGGAAAAGAAAAAAGAGAAGAGGATGGATGAGGGGTAATAAAAGAGGAGAAAAGAAGAGAAATGAGGGGGAAAGAGAAGGGAAGAGAGCGAAAGAGAGGGAAGTGGAGGGAAGAGGTAAAAAAGTGGAAAGAGACCAAAACAGGTGAAAGAAACGGAAAGAGGCAGTAAAAGGCAAAAAAAGGCGGAAACAGTCAAGTCGAAGATCTGAATCTCAGATCGAAGAGGCAGGGCTTCGAAGATATGGGAACTCGAATCGGATCGCACTTTATTGCGTTTAAATTATATATCTATAAAAGAGAGCTCTAGAAAACTAGAAAATCTTAAAAAAATCTTTAATGTTAATAATATAAAATCTCTCATAATCTCGCTCTGTCTGTATTGTGGTCAAGTGGCTTGCCTATTCGTCTCAGATCATGAGACCCTGGGTTCGACTCCCGAGTTGGACAAAAGTGTTTAGAGGTTTTCCTAGAATTTACGATTTACTGAAGTAAATCGAAGTTTCAGTTAAAGGCTGAAGTCTGGAGGTGGTGTGTTAACACTATTTCTAGTAACAATTACCTAGCTGAAACCTTATCGAATTTCATTTGCGAAACGATGCGTGGGCCTTATGGCTGCAAAAAAACAGAGTTGAAGTAATTTATTGTATGTGAATTTTGTAATGGTGAAATATTCAAGAATGCCTCTGAAGCTATCATCGGGACTGTCGGCTCAAATAACTCAAATGAAAATGGTGAGTTAGATTTACTGAGGTCTGCACTGCGATAAAAAAAGCGTTTATTTACTCTATTTTATGGTGGTGAGGTGGTGTTGTAGTTAAGTAAGGAACAGCTAGGAATACAAAAAAAATCAAGGAAATATTGAACGTTTTAGCGCCTTTCATTCAAGATGGCAGTCTGAGCGGCAGCATAGTATTTCAAAATTTTTGCTAGACCACCTTTTGTAAAAGCAAATATTTTTTTTTATTCCTTCTAATCGGTTTATTTCAGTAAATGCGTGTTACGTGTATTAATAGACAATATTTACAACGGACGACTAATGTATAATTCTGATTACACTACGTTTGAACATTAGAATATATTAAAGGCCTTTAATTATAAGTAATAAGGGACCAAAATCTATATTATTTTCTTTATTAATTCACAAAATGAACCAAATCGGCATCGACAGTCCCTTGGAGACTTTTCTTGTTAGTTATCTGAGGAAGCCGGCACATTTAACAAAGTGATCTGCTTATTCAATTTCTAAAAATATGCTAGTTACATATTTAACAACAACTTACAAACTTTTCTTATTATCTCGGCAATGTAGAAATTTTAAGTTTGTATTATTTATACAAACTTAAAATTACTATTTTAAGTTTGTATAAATAATTACAACAAACTTAAAAAATACACTATTTGTGTAGATATATAAATTTGGCAAACACTTCCCAGATATCCGAAATGAAATAATATAGATAGAGAAAATGAATGGACAAGTGTTACTGGGTTGTCGAATAGCCTCCTAGAAAAAGAAAAATACCCCAAAAGCCGGCCATCTGTGAATTTGGCTCCCTTTTTGGTTGCCTTTTATGAATCTCCATCTCATCCCTCCACGAGTAGCGTAACATATCATCTTAAAATAAAATCTTCATTATCTACTTCAACCTTTTAAAATCTTTTTGAAATAAAAGTATGCTTGATTCCAGGTCTATCTATCTAACATTAGTGTCATTGACTAATATTCATATCACAAGAAAATTATACCTTGGCGTGAGATTAATTCGTTTAATGTAATTTGTCCAGCGGTGTTTCACAATTGTCTAATTGCTTTTAATTATAAATTTTAGTTTATCAACTACAGAATCATTGGTGCTACAAAAGCTACAGTTACATAAACTTATTTCCGAACTTTAAAATACAATTATGTCATGTGTGATATACAAGTCAATTATGAAAGTTCACTTAATAAAAATATGAACGTTTAAACTAACGCGTCCTACTATCATTTTACAAATAAGTTCTATATATGTACGCTTTTTTGACCTTTTATATATTTAAAAAAAATAATAAAAATGTTGAAACACTTTCCTGTCAAGTAGTATTTAAAGTCAAGATAAGTTATTTAAGTCAGTTTCGAACAATTCATTAGAAAAAAATTGTTATATACATTAAATTACAAACTTCTCTTTTAATATATTGTTTTAAGTAAATGTAAGTTTTAGACTTAAAATTTAAAACTTTACTTTAAATAGGTGTTTCAAGTCAACATAAGTTATTTAAGTTCCAAAGAATTCATAAGACAAAAATTGTTTAAGACATTAGCATTTAAAACATAATATTTTTCTATTAATTTTATTAATTCCAAGTATATAATTCTGGACCACGCGACAAGTTAGTTCAAATTAAGTGTTCAGATTGTAGAGTCCCGGTGGTCGTTGCATTTTAAAAGATGGGTGAGCTAAGATCGGCACTTGACGTGCCAGTAGTGCGCATGTGCCTTATTCAGGGTCGTGAGTTTATGAAATATTAAATCTCTAATTCTCTACCACGTCAAAGTTACTATTAAGAAAGGTTGTTACAGACTTGACTTGTTTCCTAACTTTGTAATGTCATTTCTGATAATTTTAATTATAGTTACGTTCCTTCTTAATATCGATATATATCAATTAGGAATTAAAAAAATGGGGTTGACAATTTTATTAACCGCTCCATGGCTTGATTAGCTTTAACACCAGACAACGCTATTCCTGTCTGTCGTGACCCCATCACCAAAATATCCAATAATTATTTTACATTTTAAGTTAATAGAGGTTTCGTAATATATTTTATCCTCTTTATCATTTTAATCCGTCTTACGTTCTAATTCAATTTCTTACTTCATCTCTTTATTCTTCAAAGTCTTCAGTGCATTACATGTAATTCATGGATAGTGAAAATGTATCATTGACACTGATATCACAAACAAATAATTTGCTTAGTTTGAGGTTAGATAATTCGTGTAATTTCCTATCGATTTCCCACTAAGGAGAAGGTTTGGCTGTATTTTTAATATTTACAATCTCAAGTCTCTATCATTTATTACAAGTTTAGAAAAAAAACCCCATTTGTGTGGAGTGGAACACTAAGATATGATACAGATCAGATTCAGATTTTCAGAGATACAGGAGATTGGGGAAATGTAATGGTTATTGCAGTTTACTGCGTTTAAATATTTTTTTGATATTAATTTATCAAGATAGAGACGATATGAAATTTAAAAGTGAATGTTTTAAGAAACTTCATTTTAATTTGCTTAAAACGGTCAAGTCAACATTTTTTTTTAGAAAAAGTATATTAAGTTATATGTTTACAAACGTTACGTTTTACATATTAGTAGTTTCCTCTGTGTAGGTCTGAGCTCCCTTAAACAATAGAACAACTGCCATTCTGCCAGACAGCTCGTAAAAGGCGACTGATTGGCTATACATGTTACTACTATCGCAAATACAGGTAGTAGGTTTTCGCAACGTCTCGCCCGGGTACCGTCTATCTTATTCCTACCGCAATAGCGTCAATACTAGACATTGTCCTATTTCGGTTTGGAGGCTAATGTAGCCGAAAAACTTATACATGAGGCATTACCATTCCGCCACACAGTCACAAACGGATAGTAAAGTAGCATTAACATTTTTGATTTCAACATTATTAACATTCTCTTTCCGTCACGAAAGCCACCTTCTTGTTATTGTTATTCTATGATATAGAAAAATGGCCCTTTTGATAACCCACAAAAAAGAGACAACTGTCGCATAAAGATACCAAAGATGTTAATTGTGCGTTGCCATATATGTAAGGACACGTGCTTGACAGTTTATTGATTAATCTATATTAATGTTATAAACGTGAAAGTCTATCTGTTACATTTTCACTGAATATTTATATTATAGAACTAGCTGCCGCGTGCAGCCCGCTGCATTATAGGTTTTTTGCGAATCCCGCGGGATTACCTATTTTTTCCGGGATAAAAAGTAGCCTATGTGCTATTCCAGATCATCATCTACCTGTGTGCCTAATTTCATTCAAATCCCTTCAGTAGTTTTTACGTGATTGAGTAACAAACATCCACCCATCCATCTATCAATCCAAACATCCAAACTTTCGCATTTATAATAATAATATAGATAAGTAGAGCGGTGGTACCAGACCCGCAGGTGTATCACCTAACATTTGCCATCCACCAGCGAACAGAGATGACTCTTAAACGAAACGAAAAAATCACAAGATGCACTTTTTGTAACGTCACAGCACCAAAATCATGGATTAAATGGTTACGCCTTTCAAGATAATTTCTTTATTTGTCATGTAGATTGCAATTACACACAAAAATACAGAGTTATTTACCGATTAAATATATACTTACTTATACTTCAATGGTAATTTTTAAGCCTTGTTATCTCATTCGGTACGATAAAAGAGTACAACATGGTTTATTTCTTTCTTTTCGCGATTTAATATATCTACAAATGTATGACATATTTTTGACAGGGATGGGAGCGTTTGCTCATATGCGCGACAACGTCTGTGACCAAAACTAATCAAGCGGTAATGACTATCACTAATATACAAGGCTGTTGTGTGTCTTGCAATAACTAAACAATTACGATAATTTCGCATTGTGAGTTACGTGATAACCTCGCCGGGCGAGGAGTTGCAGAAATCTACCACCTAGTAGTCACGATGGTAATAATACGTTTAGTCAATCGTTCAGGCAGTTCGTAAAAGACTAACGATTGGCTATACGTGTCACTACCATCGTGACTACTAGGTGTTTGGAGCAAGCGCCTTACCTATTTCTGTCTCAATTGCTTCATCTGCTTGTCAATGTCGTTTTCCCGTGTGGAGGGTAAGGTAGCCAGTAAACTTATCCAAGTGGTAATGTAGCTGATAAAGTTGTGCATGTAGCACTATCATCTTGCCATACGGATAGCAACGGATATAGACGATGGTTGTCTTTTTCCATCAGAAGAGCCACCGGCTTTTTTTCTATATTACGAGTATAACACAAAAAATTAAAAAAAAAAACATCTGTTTTTAATACAAATCTTTGTTCATGTCGGAAATCGACATTTAATTCTTCGGATTTAGTTTAAGCCTTGTCCTTTAGACCTTAGACCTGGTCAAATTAAAATAATTCAAAAACAACATTTGCTTTATATCTGGTAGGTATTTAGTTTTGCTCAAAGTTCAAAATCTTGCTAACGTTATTAAGGCCAGGTATTTCGACGCGCGTCAATTCTACAGGAAATGGGTGGTGCGGTATGTTCTGAAACCGCTGAGAAACGTGTTAATTTTTGGATAAATAAATATAGGATATAACCTGAAACTAACTAAAAATAAATATCACCATATAAAAATCATGTGGAAGATTAGAAATATGATTAATAAATTATTTGTTTTAGAGATTTTTTAGCCTGTTTTAGGAATTTTATATGATCGAGTAAAGTACATTCTATCATGTAACAAGTTAACAAATTCCTTAGATAATATTTTCAGGTATAATGTGTAATTTTTGTAATATTGTTATTTAATTATTTTATATTATTTAATAATTATTATATTATTTAATATTTATTTAATAATATAAAAGAAACGTGATTAAACAAACCAGTTTTTTCCCGTTTGTCGCGATACCTCGCCTTAATATAAAGATACTGGAAATTGACCTTCGAAATATTACACATCAAATAAAGCCAAACAATCTTTTTATAATATAGCATGACGTATCATGCAATTATTGTTTAGTTAAAATATAAGATAGGAATCAAGTTCATGGTTATCTTGATGGAAACAGTTTACCATCGTCTATATATGCTTTAGATGTTAATAGAGCGTTGCTACTCGTTTGCAGAAATATATCGCTCATATCTAAGTTCACCGACCAAGATATCGTTCATCTGTATTCCGGGATCAGATAAATATGATGTAGATGGATATATAGGCGGCTACGTCGGAAATTCGGGAGGACATGCAGGCAAAAACTGAATCTGTTTCTTCTCGGATGAAGGGATGAGTTTCACAGTTTTGTGTCTTTTACCAAGAATAGGAAACTTAGGTCAGAATCAAGTGGAAGAATAGGAGAGAAGCTTTACTCACCAGTGACAGAAAAGGAATAAAAATTATATAGAAAAGGATATAAAGTAATTTAGCTTTCATGTACAACATGGAGAAGAAAATAATATTAGATAGAGAGAATTTGACAAACAATAGAAATGAAAACATTTCTTATTAGATCAATTTGTGTAAACAGTCTATAACATTTACATATCCAATTTCATCGTGATCTTATAAGGGCGTGCCATATTAATGTTCCACACAATTACATCTTATCAGCTATTCGACTCCTAATATCTGGTATTCACTAATTTACAACCGAAGAATGAATATTTAAGCGCTGCGTGTCACCCCTAAAGTTCGACTGTTCGTACTACGCTTATAGGGTATGCGAATGTTAAATTTTCAGACATGACAAATGGTTCATATGTATCATAAGTTAGTGTCTATTCAATGAATCAATTGCAAAATCTGTATACTGCAGGATGTTAACGATTAGTAAATTTTATTCTAGGTAGATATTTTCTGGATAAGATAGATAAGTAAGTCTTGGAGAAGTTTTACCAAGCACCGAAAAAAAAGTGTAAAAATTATATAACAAATGAAATTTTCGAAACCAGTTATTGCTTTTACCTGCAACTATAATTATAAATATTTTAAGTATTTTAAACTAAATATTTTAAGTATTAAATAAATAATAAAAAATAAGCAACATAAAACATACTATTTACTAATAAAAACTTATCTATCAATTGTTTACTGCTGCCGCAATAGCGCCTATGTATGTCACTAGCGTACTCCAGTTATAGATATCCGAAAAATCATTCTAACTATAGTATAGAAATGCGTTTTAACTAACGGAAATGTTGATTGTATTGATCTGTTTATCCATACTAATATTATAAATGTACACAACCAAACATGCACAGAGATGCAATTAATGCTATATAGCAGTCTCTACCAATCAACTTTAATTGAATGAGAACAATATTTAGAGAGGTGTGCACAAAAAACTTATATCAGTCGTTTTCTATCAACGTAATTTCATAATTAATATTTGAATTAAACATAACCTTAGCATAATGTGATATTACAACATATAAATTAGACGCGAATACAAGTATGTAACGTATATACGTATAATTATATAAATATTATATACGTCTAATTTTATCTTTATTTATAACATTATGCAATCTTATCTCAAAAGTCTTGTTATAAAAGGTTAAATTAGGAATATAAATTAGGAGTTGACTCTGTTATCGGCTGAAGTTATTATCCTACAGCTGAAATTATATTCACTAAATCACAAGCTTAATAATAACTCGGTTCAATTAAAATATGTTAATTTTGTTTGTTAAATTCTACAATATATTTACGAGTACTAATCTATTTATAGGTATTGCTATTGATAAGTAGCTCGTTATATTATTAAGCGAGCGTTATATCTACATATTTGATCATTGTTATAACTTGCAATGTTATAACTTGCAATGTTATAACTTGTTGTAACTGTTTAAATTATTCCATTTATTTTTATTAAGTTCATATTCCATTATTTAAATATTAATCTAATATTTTACTTGTAGACCGCTTTGTAATTTTTATTCTACCATTCAATCGTTTTAACGTGATTGAGTAACAATCATTCAAAAGTCGAAAAATCTCTCATCTACATCATACAACTAATTCACGTCTTATTATAAGACGTACAAGAAGCAATTTGTTAATGTTTCAATATTAGATATTATTTCACAGGAGAGAAGGAATTGTAAAACACAACGAAAGCTTAATGCCTACGTTCGCGTCTACAGAGCTGAGTATAGGCTACGCGAGGCGGGCGGGGCAGGCGGGGATGAAAAGCGACGCAGCCTCCCTGCCCGGCAACGATTACTGATTAGTGAGGCGGCGTGAGCGGCAGGGCCCGCGTGGAGCTCGATATGCCGCCGCCGACCACCGACGTCTCATCTCCTAATCTACACAAGACTTCTAGACATTGAACGATTCCCCGTACCAATAACCCGCGATCTTATACCGCGATAAAGAACAGCTGATCACGTGAACCGGTTACATGTGCTTACTATTACTACGTAGTGCAACATGAATGTATTTGGTGATGGATTCTAGTGTGCGTTACGTGGCCGCGTGGTAAAAGGTGAGTGACACGGGCGTTCTGTCCTACTATTTTGTATATACCTAAATACAAGGCTTTTTCAAGACTTAAGCGTTACTCAGCCTAGATTTTTATTTAATTATGGTTATGTTTTCTGTAATGTAGAGTTTGTATAGGTACAAAATTAACGTTGCTGTTTCTAGCAATGAAACCGCTTAAATAAAGCTATTTTTAAGAATGTAAGACATTTAAATATCTTATCTGAAATTTAAACCTTAATAAATTTGAATTAATTATAATATAATGCATCGTTTTCGTAAATATTTATGATTATTATGGCCATAATAGTCGTTTCATAATTTATTTTTATAAAATAATTGGGTATTTATACGATTCTTTGAAAAAATAAAGCCATATAATAGAGTTTTATTCATACTTACATAAACCGGACGAATTATTAAATAAATATTATTGTTTCTTCGACAGCACTTTTGATAAATAAGTGCCATCAATTGTAAAAATGATTCAAATGTGTATTAATAAAATAAATGTGTATTAATAAAATATTTTATTTTATTAATATAATAAAATAAAATATATGCAACAAATTTGTTATTCACGTCGATCTCTTTCGCTGCTTTCATTTATTTAACCGTGAACGAACTTTGATTTGATACGATATTAACTATTATTTAGATCTATTTTCCGAATACAATGTATCCCATACATCATTTTTTTATATAAATTGCCAAAATTCAATTATTTGTAACCTTGACGCCAAAATGTCGATTTTCATGTATTACGTTGCTAAAACTTTTAGTTAATTGACTGTTGTTACGAGTACTTATGTCTAAGTAAATACGTGTTTTTAAAAAACTGTCCTTAATACATATTAAGCACACTTCTCATTGTTCTAATTTGTAATTTGGACCTATTTATAGGCAGAATTGTCTCTCTTATTAGAATACTAAGCAGAATTAGTTGTGATATAAGTACAATTCATTTTTCCTATTTCGAATCACAAAAGATATTTCACTGCATACTAGTGATAAACTTTGGTAAATTTATATATTTATTATTTATATAATTTACATGATAGCCTACATTTTATTTGATGAATGATCAATTTTTAAAAACTTTATGAACTATAGCTATAGTAATTAATGTACTAAAGAGTAAATTTAGTCCATGTTAATTAACACGGAATAAACTTAATTTTAAATAATAGTAATAATAATAAAATAAAGAAATATCTTACACCGCGGGTACATAAAACCACGGGTATTACTTACTAGATAAAATAGATGTGTAAGTGTAATTAGTTATTTTAGTTTTATCAAATTTAAACGTAAAATGTAAGTTCATAATTTTGCATAAAATTTATAATGAAATAAATAAAAATGATAAAATAAACAAAAGTTATAAAATAAATACAAAAAATAAGTAAAAAATAATATTTACCGTCACGCCCATATTCTTAGAAAAGTAGGCAGAGGAGTAACGAGTGCGCCCATGATAAGCCAACGATATTAATCTCATATTATGTCGGATGGCCAATTTATAGTCATTTAAAGCGTTATCTAGTCTCTCAGTTTTCTGATATACTTAAAATTTATCATTAACAGAAAAACTGAAAAACTTATTCACAATAAATTGCCTAACAAGAGATTTAAACTCTGGACTTCATGGGTCTCTCTATACCGAGACTAATACAGCCAGCCCCATGTCAGAGCTTATATTATAAATAAAATGTTATATTAAACTTTATTCATAATATAAATTCTTTTATCATCAAGAGCAACTAAAACATGCGTGTTAGCTTTTTAACTCTCAATCTCAAATAAATGTGACCACTATGAGTCTGTGGCACCGGAGCTCCTAATTAGGTGACAATTTGATTGACTTGGATGCGGTCAATTTTATTTAAAAGTTGGTTTTCTAGCAGTATTTTTTAGATATTATGTTTTTAGATATGTTGTTTTTAAGCCGTTTCAAGGTCATTAGATTTTCTTCTGGTAAATGGGAATAATTTAGCAACTGGTACAAGCCTGATCGATACAGAATTTGGTGGCAAATGGTAAGTATGACTTGAGGCTGCAAGATTTTTATTTAAAGATCACCAGCTCCTTTCATGTTCTACTCTGCTAGTGATAAACACGAGGCAGAAAAAGTTAGTTTTGTGATAAGTGTATTATATATTTGTTTAATTTAGAGTTATCTCTGCTACGTATTGAAAAATAAATTTTGAACAAACGATTTCTAAGGAGTGACTTAAATTATTATGTCTTAAATCTCTTCCGCCTCTGTTCTTGGTGCTTCCTATTTTAACCGATAACAATCTGGAATCCGTAGTAATGGTTAATATTTATTTCTTTAACAAACTTTGCATCATAACATTTTTTCTTAATAATCTTTATTTATTGCACTTACGCTATAAAATTCATCTGTTAAAAGGCGTTATTCACCAGTTAACTTTTAGGCTCAAAGGTAATAGATGTCTTTGACAGATGTAGAGATATGGACTAAATCACCTATGAAATAACATGATACTTACACAATATGCATGTGTGCAATTATTATTTAAAATACATAAGTACTAACAATCAAAACGGGTCAAAACGCGTACATATGTAGCACTTACTTGTAAAGCTCGACTTTTCCGCCAACTTATATTGACCGTGGTCACGAGCGGATTGGACTAAGGCAGGGCATTAAGCGCTATGTTAGAAAGGTCTATGGTATGGTAAAAAGGCAGCCGGCATTCATGACATATATTAAAGGGATTATCGATAAGATTGGAACTGAAAAAATATTCTTTACCTACCATTTATACGCCAAGCTTGAAGGTAGCCGGACATTTGGGCACGGCTAAGGATGTAATACCCTATCAGACGCCAAGGGTATATAAAGTGGACTATAGCTGTGGCAGTGCTTATATAGGCAAAACTAAACGTACTTCGCAGACAGACTCAAAGAGCATAATATCACAGCTGCAAAAAATACGCAGGTTAATAAGTTGGCTATAGCTGATCGGCATAGCTGAACATATTTTTGGATACCAGCACTGATCACTGGATTGGATTCCACCGACCTCAGGTTCTTTATACTAAGCGAATCTTTGTTCCCCGTATGGTGCAGGAAGTTTTGATATTAGAAAATATAAAAATTTCAATAGGGAAAATGGATTTAAATTATCTCCTGCTTGGAATCCAGTGGTTGCACCTGCACCTGCAAAAGAATAATAATCAATATGAGGTTAGGGTTATATGTAAGTTAAATTCAAAAAAACAAGACCAGAAGGGGGTAGATGAAAATCGTTCCCGACGTGACCGACGGAGGAAACTCGCTGCTCCAGTCCGCTCATGACCACGGTCAATGTAATGACTGAAACGTCGAGTAAGTTCTATATATGTACGCGTTTTTGACTCGTTTATATTTTTGTTTAAAATATATCTGTACCTACCCATTTTTTACTACAATTACGTGAACAGTTTGAGTATGAAAATTGGCACAGTTAAAGCTTACATGATGGAGGGATGCGAAAACCTAATGTTTATATATATGCTATGAAGTGAAGTGCTTGCCCACGATCTCGTCTAATGGTAAGCGAAGATTCAAGAGAAGAGTGAAGAGGTGATGATTGTACCCGTTTTGTATTCGTGTCTTTACGTAAATGCATTGGAAATACACAGATTCCCAGATTGTATTCGTGTTTTTACGTAAATGCATTGGAAATACACATTACAAAATAAACATTACACACTGACACTTTATATATATATCTGCATTTACCGGCTTCTTCAACTAACCACTTCAAAAACTAGCATTCCTGCTAACAAATCTATTTATTTGCGTATTTTCATAAAGTTACATCGTTCATCTGGCAAATAGCCTAGTTTCGGGTTAATAAAAAAGTCATCCCTATGGAATACTATGTAAAAGTTCGATCTCTGTGGTAAAGATATGTTGTATTGAAATACATGATGTGTACAGAAAATTCTAAGCGTTGTCGCTTGAATGGAATTTTTCTGTGTTTGACAGGTGTCTGTTCGCAAAAATTGGTTACCGAAATGTCAAGTTCTCTAGCTAAGAATTTTAAACAAATCCAGCGCCCCTATTTTGCTTTCATATATCTAGATAAATACTTAAATTGCATCATATTATATCTGAAGGAATACTAAAATTGTATAATAATGTTTAAATTTTTTGTTTAGAACATAGACATGTAAACGGGTATGTGGTAGAGTTCTGCAGCCCCCAATCCGGGTTTATTACCATACCATACGTATGACTTATGCGCGCTTCAAAAGTGAGAAAAAACAGGCTGATTGGCTTATTTGTAGGCATGGATTATTTAACAGGCAGTTAACATATTAAATTTCGTACTACATTTTTTTAGCAATTGACAACTGTTATTTATATTAACAAATACTGTTAAAATGTTATGTATCCTAAAATTACCAATAGCTTCATATAGGATAATAATAGTATTAAAAATATTTGAGCTATCTTGATTTTATGATAATAATAACTGTTAAAAATTATAAAACTACTCCAGAGGACCTTTTTTTGGTTGTTAACTCGACGGCTCTGCGTTTTTGTTATTAAAAATATTGGTAATAACTGATAAAAATATTATAAAACTACAAGAGAGCATCTTTTTGTTTGGTTGCTACCTCGACGGCTCTGCGTTTTTGTTATTAAAAATATTGATAATAACCGTTAAAAATATTATAAAACTACACGAGAGCACCATTTTTTTGGTTGTTAACTCGACGGCTCTGCGTTTTTGTTATTTAACTGATAAAAATTATAAAACTACACGAGAGCAGCTTTTTTTTGGTTGTTTACTGCGTTATTGCATTTTTGTTATTAAAAATATTTGTGCTACTTTGATTTATGATAATAATAACTATTAAAAATTATAAAACTACTCCAGAGGACCCTTTTTTTGGGTCGCTAACTCAGGCTACTACTGATATAATATAACATAAATAAATAACTGTTAAATATTAATTAATTTTAACAACATACCAGTTAACCTAATTTAACCATTGATATAAAAAACCCAAGATACACAATCAGTGTGTCAAAAACGTCCTCCAAAAATGAGTGCACAATTTTAGATTGTGCACTCATTTCAAATAGAATCGCGTCGGCCGCGTCACTGTCAATTTTATTTATTTTCGTACATTGCTTTGTAAAAACAACTATAAGTCTTGCACTTAAGGTTGGATATGCAAAGACATATGTTTTTGCCATATCTATAACTACTTAAAAGAAATTAGGGACACTTTTGAGTGTCAGTTTTGTTCGGGACTGTGCATCTAGGGTTTTTTATATCAATGAATTTACAATAACATAACATAACAATAATTACCATGCTTACTTATTTGATATCACGCACTCGCTGCAAGTGCTCGCTTCTTCGCTTGTAAATGTTTGAAAATGTCGTCGGGTATAATGAGATTTTGCTCAAACTATAGCTTACATAGTAACTATTTAATAATCTGTGCTATACCACAAAACGGTTGACGTGACTTCACACTAAACAAAATTGCGTGAATTGTAAGCAAATTATTTGCTCGCAATATGGGTGTAAGGCAAAAATACTAATGAACAGCAACAAATATATAAAAAGTATCTTCACGCCCGTATCCCCGAAAAGGTAGGCAGAGGTAGGTAGGAACAAATGCACCCAAGATTAGCCGAAGATACGTAGTCCCATAATGTGATAGGTGGCAAGCCTTTCGCCGTTCGCCAACCGGACACTTATTCTATCCCAGGCAACGTTTAATAACGTTATCAGAAAACTGAAAATACACGTTTTTCATTGCCCGACCCGGGAACCGAAATCGGCACCTCAAGAGGTCAATACCAACACTAGGCCACTAGACCGTAGAGGCGATCAAAAATATATAAGATACTGAAAATATCACTTATCACAAACGCCTGTTGGGAATTGATACTATGCCTCGCATTGATCAGAGTCCTAAAGGTGCTCCCACACTGCTGTTAGAAAATGTTTACCAACATTTTGTAACACTAAAACAATTACTAACAAATGTTACAAATTGTTAAATTTTGTTAGAAAATATTAGATGTTTTAAGTGCTCCTATACTAGCGGAAAATGTTTACTAACATTTTATAATATTTTTGGCTCGCAATTTGGTTTTGTGTTCTAAGGCGTCTACACGAAAATGGAAGAAGATTTGCTCATTGGAATAGCTTTTATTTTTTGTTTAAAAAAAATAAAAAGCGCTCTTATTGGACGCGCCAAACGCTAAAAGCTAGAGAAAAATATAGTGCCATGAACTATCTCAAAGATTTAGGCATTGATGGTTGCTTAAAAGATTTTATAAAAATGAACAATTCTGAATATAAAATGTTTACAAACAAAAGACAACAAATGTTTTATTTTGTTATTAAATGTTAGCTACAATTTTGTTCAAAAATGTTTTCTAACATTGTCTAACATGAAAACATATTTTTAACATTTATGATCAAATGTTTATAAACAAATGTTTACTAACGTTAGTAAACATTTTTTAACAGCAGTGTGAGAGCACCATACATACTAACGAAACGAGTTTTAAGGTTTGTGTGATGTTTCTGGTTTGGGTGTATTGAATATAATTCAGTATTTATGTATGATTTCAATAGGAATTAGGAGGTAAGTTCTTCAATGTCCCGCACGTGATTGGTACCACTTACATATTATATATTGCTGCTGTAATATTGTTAGTGCTTGATACTAGCATGTGTAGAAAGTAAGGTAGCCTACAAACTTATTGCATTATATCTGTAACATTGTTGGTAACTCACTATTAATATTTTGTTATTTCAGGCGATGGTCGTCTTTTATCATCAGGGCGCTCCTCTAATGATAATGATGATGATAAGATCAGTTTTTGCTTTCCTATTATATAAAAAAAAGTAATATTACGATTAATTAAAAAAACAATAAAAAATCGCTAATTAAAATAAGGTCAGTTCCGGTAATATATTTATGTATGTATTTATCTAAATATATATAAATTATGTGTCACGTTGTCTGTCCGCTATAGTTCTTAAACTACTGAATCGACTTCAAAGAAATTTTTTAGATATCTACTGTTTGGCCCAACTTAAAAGATAGGAACTATCCTTCTACTATTTTGTATCTCAATTAACTCTCCCTCCCTCAAATTCCCCACCAAAATATGCAATACAAGTAATTTGTATGGCAAAACAACGTTTGGCGGGTCAGATCGTACGTGATATTTATTTATTTATTTACAAGTTACATTACACTTATAAAAACTTTTAAGCTTTCAAAAACTTCCCAAAACTAAATTCAAAGTTACGCCTCAAGCTAAGAGCCACGATAAAACCGAAAAAGTATACATGCATAAAAATATAAGAGATATTGAAACGAAGATTGTGAAATATTGAAGATAAACATGCGCACTGCCGGCTGTTACCTGAAAAAATACGGGCCCGTAAAATCAGAGCTAGGATTTTGTAGGCTTCCATATGATTTTGTTGGTCCGTCTTACAGCAAGCCTTCAGTTAAAAGAAAAATCTACGGTAATTGTTTATTTAAGTTAAAACATAACTCATTCATTTGTCACTTGTGATGTTGGCATATTATTTTTACTCTATTTGGCTAAAATCTTGAAGTTCATAAGAGCAAAACTAGTTTTTTACAGGGAAAAATCTCAATAGTGCCTCGTAGTCTAGTGGAGGGCTTTAAATAATATCTTCGGATGAGCATATAAGCCTGCCTATTCAAAGTAGTCAGAGATTGTTTTCACCTATAGATAAAAAAGCAGATATAGGCATCACCACCCATCTAAGAAACTAAGTGATTAGTAATCGACGCGACGGAATTAGCGCATATATACCAAGCATTTTCAAATAGGTTTTTAATCTTTGAGTATAATCTATGTTTTTAATAGCTCCATAATTCTATGCATTTTGCATTCTAGCATAATATCAATACTCTAATTTTTATGGATGGCTATTAAGATAAAAAAATAGCCTTTGTATTATGTATAGGTATCGAATTCATGTATAGGTATCACATTTTATACAAAATCGGCCAGCCGTTTTATGATAAAGAAATAAACATACACAAACTTTCGCATTAGTAACATTAGTAATCCATACTAATATTATAAATGCGAAAGTAACTCTGTCTGTCTGTCTGTCTGTCTGTCTGTCTGTCTGTCTGTCTGTTACGCTTTCACGGCCAAACCACTGAACCGATTTGGATAAAATTTGGTACAAATATAGTTTGAGACCCAAGAAAGGACATAGGATAGTTCTTATCCCGGAAATCCCACGGGAACGGGAACTATGCGGGTTTTTATTTTAGAATTTTTTCCACGCGAACGAAGTCGCGGGCACAGCTAGTAGTTCCATAGTTCTTTGCATTTTGCATTCTAGCATATGAATTTACAGCAAAGACCTCGTATAATAATTATATATAATCACTATGTTTACAGTGCAACGACGATTACAAGATATTTTTAATCTCTCATTTTTTCTATTGGTTTTAAGCTAAAACTAGCTTGTTTATTAAATATAGGCGTAGGTCAAGGCTTTTTAACCGGTTAAACTTCAAACCAAAATTAGCGCAAGTACATATGGAGTGTTTTGTAAAGGTTTGACTCTATCTTCACCTCAAAAATACCGGTTTCTTTACGGAGCAAAAGGTTTTATAAGAGTTTTGAATCAATAAACCTGTTTATAGCTGTTTTTTAGAAATATTTATTTGATGTTCGCTGCTTCTAGTTTTTGTCTGCATTTTGCGTGTCGTACAATTCTACGGTTTGGGCTTAAACCGGTTTATATAGGTTTATGAAGCGCTTTCGTCTCAAATATGCTCCGGGCGAAACCTTTTATAAAAATCCCTAAATACCTCTATTAACCGGTATTTTTAAACCGGTTTCAAGCCCTAACGTAGACTTCATATACAGGGTTACTTTTAAACGTCCGGCCAAATTTTAAAGTTAGGAATTAAATATTGAATTGAAAGTGAGTTTTAATTCAATATTGTAAAATCATTACAAGATAATATAAAATATTCGTTTTAAAAATATTCAACTAAATTCATAAATTTTATGCACGGAATCTTGTGAATGAATACTGTAATGCTGACAGTGTGTCATTTACATTTACATATAATTAATTACTATTATGTAAGTTGTTACTATTATGTAATCTGTCGCTCTAAGTAAATTTTTCCAGATCACTTTTAATTTGGTTGGTCACTTTCAAAATTTGAACTAAAATAAAATATTTTTAGTTGGAATTTTGTGTGATTGACATTATTATCCATGCGTTTTGTTTTTAGTGTTGGATAAAAATAAACGTTTGAATTTTTTAAATATTTTTTGTACCTTGTAATGTTTCACAATTCACAGACTATTTTATTATATTTGTTATCAAATAAATAGCAAGTTTCACATATTTCTTCGTTATCAGGACAAATTGAATATATATATATATATATATATATATATATATATATATATATATATATATATATATATATATATATATATATATATATATATATATTATCGATAGGGAAGCATAGTTAAGCTGCCCGTATTGCTTTTGCTCTGATATTACGGAGACTAACCACTTCCAAAAATATATCGTCTCGAATACGTAGGTAGGTATCATAAGTCACTTTCTGCCAACAAGGTTGCGGCCACATATTTAATTCAAAGTTTTACACAGCTCAGTGAATAAGTCGGTTAAATCGCATTTACTGTGTGAAGCATGTTCATAACTTTACGGAAATAAATCAAATTTCATGGGTTGCGGGACTTGGGTTTCAGGTAATACGAAAACTAAACTCTTGAGATATATAAATCTATCACGTTATATTCTAAAAATGAATAATACATATTATTTATATTTCTATCTTATCTTATTTTATGTTTTACTAGCTGTTGCCAGCGACTTCGTCCGCGCGGAGTACGTTTACTTCGCCTCCCCTCCCCTCCCCCCCCTCCCCATGCTATCACCTCCCCCGTAGGTGATAGCATGATAATATGTAGCCTATTAGTAATATTCATACAAAATTTGAAGTAAATCTATGCAGTACTTTTTGAGTTTACCCCGGACATAGATACAAATACCCCGGACATAAATACAAACAGACGAAAATTCTAAAAACTATATTTTTGGCTTCGACATAGATTGCAGATCACGCCCCAAGTATTCTTTTAAAAAAATATTCAATGTACAGTTTTGACTTTCCTACGATTTTATTATATGTATAGATAATTTCTATTAGAGTTAAAAAAATTTGCAAGTGGCATTACTTCTCCGCCATATCAATGCACCATTTACGTCTTTAGTATATATAGGCGATACTTATTTCTCGTCAAGTGGGTCACCTACTTGCTTGGTATCCTATAATATGAAGCTACAAGTTTTTTCCCGGTGTTCGTTCGGGCTCCTTTAAAGAATATACCGTCTGCCGTTCTACCAGACAGTTCATAAGCGGCGAACGATTGGCTATGCAAGTAACTACCATCGTGACTACTAGGTTGTCAGAAGTATGAGTAGTTCTTAAGACTATATAGTGTGTATTGACCGTCATGTTTATGGGTACTAGTGATCACGGGTTAAATAGATATGCCTTTCAAGACATTTTTTTTTAGTTTGTTAGTGTAGCTTGCAATTACATACAGAAATACAGAGTTATACTGCTTATCGATGGTATAAAAAAACGTCGAGGGTAATTTTATTTATTTATTTATTAACAAGGGTAATTTTTAAACCTTGTAATCTCATTCGGTATGATAAAACAGTACAACATTGTTTATTTCTATTTTTTCGCGATATAATATATCTACAAATGTACGACATTTTTGACAATAATAGGAGCGTTTGCTCATAATAGGCGGTGACTCGTTTCCTTCCCAATGGCGTGTCTATTAGTATTTATGTGGTCTGTGATAGTGATTATATACTCTCTGGTACTGTGTAGCGTGGCTTAGAAATATAACATGGTTGATTAAAAGTGCGTCATTTTATTTAATATAAATATGAAAAGTCTATGAAGATCTTGAGTACTAAATATCACATAGGTAGAGTTCTGCATTGTCTCGCTCGAGTCTGGTACCTGGTACTGCCTTACCTTCACCTGCCGCCACAGCGTTTGTGCTTATCACACTCGCGTTCCGGTTTGGAGGTCAAGGTAGCCGGTAACAGCAAGTTTTTTTTTATATCATAAGATAGCAAACAAGCAGATGGATCTCCTGATAGAAACCATCGCCTATAGACACCAAAGATGTTAATGGTGCGTTGCTATCTCGTAACGAGGTCTAATGCCACATGCATACGTTTACCGGCTACCTTACCCTCCAAACCGGAACACGACAGCAACAAGCACTGACGCTATTGCGGCAGGAATAGGTAAGGCGGTGGTACCAGACCCGGGCAAGACAATGCAGAACTCTACCACCTAGTAGCCACGATGATAGTGACTCGATAGCCAATCGGTCGCTTTTTACGACCTGCCTGGCAGAACGGAAGTTGGCCTATTCTTCAAAGGAGGCTGGGACCAACACGGCGAAAAAAGTGCCATTAACACCTCGCCACATGGATAACACCAGACCACTAACATTGTTGGAGTCTATAGACTTCAAAGCGTTGGATGTCTCTTACAATTAGGTGACCCATTTGGTTGTTTGCTTTCTTATGCTATAAAAAAGTTTTCTGCCTACCAAAAAGGTACCCAACAGAGATAAATGTTTACGTCACACATGTATACCACATATTTTCTACAGGAGCTGCATCATCGAATCGGACGGCGTGTTGCCTAGCAAGTAGACAAATAATCTAACCTTCATTAATGGTGTGACTGATATATTAGTATTCGCTAAGATATTAGTAATATTGAAAGGATTCGTGGATTAGTAATCTGGCGAACTGTAGTATGCCAATATTTCATATTCGCCTAATATCTGTAACGGCTATCCAAAATGAATTGGATAATATCATTCGGTCTTCGGAATAGTTCGGATTGACTAGATTGGCACCCGTCGGATTCGTGAAAATATTAAAATACTAGCTGTGCCCGTAACTTCGTTCGCGTGGAAAAAATTCTAAAATAAAAACCCGCATAGTTCCCGTTCTCTTGGAATTTCCGGGATAATAACTATCCTATGTCCTTTCTTGGGTCTCAAACTATATTTGTACCAAATTGTTTCCAAATCGGTTCAGTAGTTTGGCCGTGAAAGCGTAACAGACAGACAGACAGACAGACAGACAGAGAGACAGACAGACAGACAGAGTTACTTTCGCATTTATAATATTAGTATGGATAGTATGGATTAGGTAAAGTACGACTGAGACAGACATATTTCCTGCAGTATCAGTATCAGATCTTATTACTTTTATTTTAAGGTCCAAATTACAGTGAAATATTAGTTAGTACTGATATATTAGTTAAGATATTATAATATTTCAATGTGAATATATTAGTATCACCTAATCTTGAGAAATATCGGTATTAACCCATACAATACAACACCGTACCGTAGAATAGAACATAGAACCGTAACGACGACCACCGAAAACTATTTCAGAAATTAAATACATACACAACTTCACGTATTACATATTCCGGGATAATAACTATCCTATGTCCTTTCTTGGGTCTCAAACTATATATGTACCAAATTTTATCCAAATCGGTTCAGTAGTTTGGCCGTGAAAGCGTAACAGACAGACAGACAGACAGAGTTACTTTCGCATTTATAATATTAGTATGGATAGTATTGATTAGGTAAAGTACGAATGAGACAGACATATTTCCTGCAGTATCAGTATCAGATCTTATTACTTTTATTTTAAGGTCCAAATTACAGTGAAATATTAGTTAATACTGATATATTAGTTAAGATATTATAATATTTCAATGTGAATATATTAGTATCACCTAATCTTGAGAAATATCGGTATTAACCCATACAATACAAAACCGTACCGTAGAATAGAACATAGAACCGTAACGACGACCACCGAAAACTATTTCAGAAATTAAATACATACATAACTTCACGTATTTAGTAAACATGGGAAATATTATCGTGACTTTTTATTTTTTGTTCATGAAAGCTCTACATAGCTACCTACCTTTTATTATTATATTTTAAAACATGCTTTGTTTATTAATATTGCATAATTATCAGACCGCACATAATTGTCATATATTTATATTAATATTATAAATTATAAACTAGCTGCGCTCGCGACTTCGTCCGCGTGGAAAAATTCCGAAAAAAAGTAGCCTAGGTTACTCCCTGTCACATCAGCTATCTGCCAGTGAAAATCCCGTCAAAATTGGTCTAGCCGTTCCAGAGATTAGCCGGAACAAACAGACAGATAGACAGACAGACAAAAATTGTAAAAAATATTATTTTGGTATAGGTACCGTGTATACATCCATATACATTTAGGTTTTTTTTTTAATAAAATTTTTTAGTAAAAAGCGGTTATTTTTGTTTGTAAAAATAATTTTGTAAATTTTTTTTTAATGTTATTTATTTATGTTATTTTTACAAACAGACACTTCAATTTTATTTAATTGTATAGATGCGACAGTTTGGATGTTTGGATGGATGTTTGTTACTCAATCAAGCAAAAACTACTAAACGGATTTGAATGAAATTTGGCACACAGGTAGATGTTGACCCCAGAATAGCATATAAGCTACTTTTTATCCCGGAATAATGAGGTAGTCCCGCAGGATTCGCCAAAAACTTTTATAATGCAGCGGTCTGCACGTTGCAGCTAGTCTATATTTATATTATAAATGCGAAAGTTTGGATGTTTGGATGGATGGATGGATAGATGGATGTTTGTTACTCAATCACGCAAAAACTACTAAACGGATTTGAATGAAATTTGGCACACAGGTAGATGATGACCTGGAATAGCATATAGGCTTTTATCCCGGAAAAATTAAGCGATCCCGCGGGATTCACCAAAAACTTTTATAATGCAGCGGTCTGCACGCTGCAGCTAGTATTATTATAAATGCGAAAGTTTGGATGTTTGGATGGATGTTTATTACTCAATCAAGCAAAAACAACTAAACGGATTTAAGGCGAGGCATCGCGACAAACGGGAAAAAACTGGTTTGTTTAATCACATTTTTTTGTATTGATTGTTAAATAACAATTTTACAAAAATTACACGATATACCTGAAGATATTATCTAAAGAATGTGCTAACTCATCATATGATGGAATGTACTTTACTTGATCATATAAAATTCCGAAAACAGGCCAAAAAAATCTCTAAAACAAATAATTTGTTAATAATATTTCTAATCTTCCACATGATTTTTATATGGTGATATTTAGTTGTAAATACAAAAAAGAAAGTACTAAATTTTAGTTTTCCGCTGATGTTCTATATTTATTTATTCGAAAATTAACACGTTTCCCAACGGTTTCAGAACATACCGCGCCACCCATTTTCTATAGAATTGATGCGCGTCGAAATACCTTGCCTTAAATGAAATTTGGCTTGCCTTAAATGACACAAGTAGGCTATAACCTGGAATAGCACATAGGCTCCTTTTTATCCCGAAAAATCCAGGTGGTCCCGCAGGATTTGCTAAAAACTTTTATAATGCAGCGGTCTGCATGCTGCAGCTAGTAAATTATATAAATGAATAATGCGTATTTAAAAAGGATGAACGGGCAGGGGGAGATTGTTGTTACTGCATTTTTGATTCGACTCTCATGTTTATTTATGCTTATGAAAACTAATTTGAATATAAAATTAAAGTTAACCAAGAAACTAATACATTAAATTACGTATTATGATTAAATTTAGATAATAATAATAATAAAAAATAATTTTATTTTGGATATTCCAATCCATATAATGTTACTATTATTTCCTAATAACTATGTTAGTATGTTACATAATTTACACAAAAAATATTTTCATTTCATATCACATATTTTAATTTCTCATTGCGACATGCAAGTGTGTCCTATGTTTAATAAAGGGATTTTCCCATTTATCAGATAGTATCTTTAGAATACTGTTGGAGCTCCGACGCATTCTAGTCATTACAGATGCAGTTAAGTTAGTTAGATGAAGATAATAAATTACTATGCTGCTTAACTGATTTTGGTTCTAACAGGTGTTAATAAAATAATTAGGTTAGTTTCATTTAACATAATGCCTCAAAGTGAAAAATAGTAAGGGATAGTATGCCCAGATCAAATTTCGAAGGTCTTTCCGATTAATTCGAACTAACTAATAACACAGACATTGGACTTGAGCTAAATCTATAATTAGTTGTTCGGTCGGATTGCCGTCTGCTATCGACATTGACTTACGACACTATACTGACTAAGCTGTTCTATATGAAAAAAGATTTATCTGCAGCAATGTAGAATGTAGGATTTATATTTCGAAAGGGCTTGACCCATTTGAAATAGGTGTAGATTTTAAAATTCTTAGAAAATAAGGTATACATCAGCTATCTCTATTTCGAGGCCCCCGCGAATATTCCGGTAATAGAAAAATAAAAATTGTTCAGGAAAAATAAAATAAGTAATATTTTTTTAACATTTACTTTTCGAATAGTTTTGTATCTCAAAAAAAAAGCTATTTTTATAAGCTGTCTTCATATGGAGACAAAATACACTTGCTTACAAAAGTTTGATATATTTTTTGTCGATGGAGAGTATACATTAGATGAAAACCGTATTATTCGTTTGCATAAAGTTAAATAGTATTTTTGTATTTTTGTAAATATCAATAGATAAATTGTGGAAAAAATTCACAAGGTGTATTATGACCCCTAAATGCTGAAAAACACAACACGAAAAACTCAATAAAAGCTTATTACCGAAATATTCACGGGAGCGTCGAATTATTTTATTTTGCTCATGAATATGTGATATTTAATTGAATTTGAAAAATTAAAATGACTCCAAATATCGGACAACTATACCCATAAACGGTTTAAGTAGTTTCGACAAAACTTAAACTGTTCCCTAGGTTGGAATATACCTGATTTAATACAAAAATTACAAAAAATACACTTACAAAATTTAGTCTATATGCTGGGACGCCAAATTAGATCATCATATATACATATTATAAAATCGTAGGAAATTTAAAACTGTACATTGAATATTTTTTTAAAAGAATACTTGGGGCGTGATCTACAATCGATATCGAAGTCAAAAATATAGTTTTTAGAATTTTTGTCTGTTTGTCTGTATGTATGTCCGGGGTAAAATCAACAAGTACTGCATGGATTTACTTCAAATTTTGCATGAATATTACTAACAGGTCAGATCAACATATAGGCTACATATTATCACGCTATCACCCACGGGGGAGGAGCTGTGCGGAGTAAATGAAGTCCGCGCGGACGAAGGCGCAGGCAACAGCTACTTAAATATTTTCCAATCCCAACAATATTACATACACACATTATCATACATGTCAAACTGATAAACTTTGCGGTTAAAAAAGGCCCGGACAAACACGGAAAAGTGATTATTATTGCGGTGCTGGTTCATTAGGGCAGATCAGTGCAGTGCATCATCAGTGCAAATCTCTACCGCATCCGATGCTAGTGATAAGTTTTGGTCAGTCGATTGCCTTCCCATCCATCCATCAAAATTTCTTTCCATTGCCTTCCATCAAAATTTTCCCCGTGTTGGTCCCGGGTTCCTTTTAAGAATAGGCCAATTGCTGTTCTACCAGGCAGGTCGTAAAAGGCGACCGATTGGCTATACGAATCACTAACATCGTGGCTACTATGTGATGGAGTTCTGCATCGTCTCGCCCGGTTCTGGTACCACCGCCTTACCTATTCCTGCCGCAATAGCATCAGTGCTTTTCACTGTCGTGTTCCGGTTTAGAGCTTGATACTCTACATGCGGGCGAAGCTGCGCGGGCCTGCTAGTTAAGAAATACGTTTGAATTATTCTTTGAAATAACATTAAGAAATATATTTGAAATACAATCCTCCTAACGACCTAAAACAACGCGACAGGGTCATGCGGCGTATTGGCTTCCGTCTTAACGGCTTATCATTCTTGTTGAACAGTGAACTAGGCTATGTGGCCAGAGGTAAAATATTTACAACGGGTTACGGTGAAACGCAATCCTAACGTTGAAGAGCTATTGTTTACATTTTCCAATATGTTTCCTAATATTATTAGTTTTTATACTTTTTTGTACATGTCGTAATAGGTGTTTGTAAATTTGCATATTGTTTTTATCAATGTCATTTTAAGTTTTTTTTATTTGTTTTTTTTTTGTAATTTATTGTATTCGTTGTTTTTTGTTTTGTTTGTATGTTTGTTCTTGTTGTTATTTACTGTATATGTGTAGCATTGTGTGGTAAATAAAATATTACTTATTTTTGAATATAAATACTAGTAATCACCTAATGATCGAATCTGTAGGTACTAATGTATAAATCTGTGAGTCAATATATCCATACATTAATTTTGTTTGCCAACTTTGGTGATAAATATATTTATTTTATGACTTACCTACATTTTATCATTTTCAAAATATTTCGATCAAGAATGACTTAACCGATCTTAATGAAAATTGTTATATATATATATATATATATATATATATATATATATATATATATATTGGTATATAATTAGAACACGTGATTGCGTAAACAAAAAACCATATTATTTTTATCAACAATGACTTTACTCCCAGTAAAGCGGAAGAGAATTCGCTAGCTAGAGTCCCATAGTCTACAAGAGACCCTTATTTATTTTCTATGTCCATTTGCCCGTTTGTGTGCAGCCCAGTTTTTTTAAGTACTAGAAAATTGTAATTGAAAAGAAATATACATATTAGTCACGCAAACAAAATATTAGGGGATAATTTTTAAGGGACTTTATTTTAAATTATATAAATTAATAAAGCAAACACGCAGATGGCTCTCCTCAGGAAAAGAGACGACCATCGTCTGGTGTCTTAACACCAAAGTTGTTAATGGTGCATTGCTATCCTTGTGACGGTGCCTTAACGCAACATACATAAGTTTACTGGCTACCTTACCCTCCAAACTGGAACACGACAGTGACAAGCACTGACGCTATTGCTGCAGGAACTGATAGGGCAGTGGTACAAGACCCGGGCGAGACAATGCAGAACTCTTTCACCTAGTAGCCACAATAGCATTGACTCGCAGAGCTAATCTTTCGCCTCCTACGAACTCCCACTCTAAAGGTTAAGTTGGAACTCTTTTTTTCTCGCGTTCCCCACGATGGGAGATGTCGTTAGATGAGTCATTATAGTGTTTCAGGTTTGTAAATAGTTATAAGATTAAGGCATCCATTTATGAGAAATTAAGCTTTAAAATGGTAATCATTGTTAGAGTTACGCAGGGGGACGCTTAAGTGAAGCGTCCTTCTCTGCCAGGTAATTGGTAATTGGTCGTTTCTGGATGTGTGAAAAAATGTGGGTAGTAGGTTATACCTATAACGAAATAAAAAGAAAATTATCACAGCTGATTAGGGCTTAAATTTATAAGTAATAGTCGATCAACTTATAAAATAAATTAGGGAAAGTATGACATAATGGAAAGATACAACCAACGCCTATAGACACCAAAAATGTAATTGGTTGCAATCTGTATACATAACTGTATATCCATAGTAAAACCGTTTTCATATGTGATTCAGTGAAAGCTTGATTCAGCTGAGGGTAGACTTTACCAAGGTAATCATCAAATTTTTCATGCTTGACAGATCGAGGCTTGGGCCTCCTAACTGCTGCTGGCATCTACGTCTACGTGAGTCACTGCTATCTAGATAACTAGATAGTTTTGCAACGTCTCATTCAAGTTAACTGCCTTACCTTTTTCTGTTGTAATACCATCGGTTCTTATAGCTGTTGAACACAGATTAATTCTTTGTTAAGAATTATAATTAAAACCGGAACTTGATATTGGAAAATATATATGTATGTAAAATCAAATAAAAAACTTAACATACCTATCAGTTAATTTCATTACTTCATCAAATTTGTTACTGGTTAGTACAAATTTACCAAAGCATTTGTTTTTATAGCCCAAAACTTTTAATCGATTCTAGAAGTTTCTGAGTGCAAGAGCTTAGGACCAGTTTTGTTAGTGAGTGTTCAACGTAATATACTACAAACTAAAACTTTGGCATTGTCTATGAAGGATTCGACGAATATTGGAGAATCTACTTGAACCGATGTTTGCCACCACAGTAAATTAAAATGTATGATTTGCTGGTAGTATTAAAAACAATGCATTTTATATCAGCTTTAAATAAAGTGATTTTTAAAACTGGTATAGATTTTAAAATGGATGTCAAAAATTATATTAAATATTTTTAGACATGTCTAAACTTAGAGAAATATATATTATTGTGTATGTTTGTATTAAAAAGGTTGTATTCCATATCAACTGAAAATGAAGTGATTTTTAAACTTGTGTGTCATAGACCACATGAATACTAATTGTGTATAGATTTCGAAATTGATGTTGATAATTGAATCTTAAATATTTTTATAGATGACTTAAAATAGCGGAATACGTGTACTTTCAACCGAATTGCCTAAGAGGAAAAATTTTCGATTTCGGTCGTATTTTAATATGTGTTTTGCGTGAGATCTCGTAACAAAGATAATAAATACAGTTAAATTATTTTGTCTGGAAGGTTATTCCAGTATATATATAGTCTTCACATTAGTCCCATTAAAAAATGGAAAACGATCTAGTCCAAGCTTCCAGAGATATGAGAGATTGGAATTATGTTTAGTTAATAAAAGTTCTTTTCTTTATTTAATATTCAATTTTTTATCATTAGGTCCCAGATAATGCAGACATATGTGAATAATGAATGTGCAACGAGGCAAGCAAAGTAAATCGATTACCATACCATTTGACCGCCCCGTTCGTCGAGTGGTTAGTGACCCTGACTACGCAATCGAGGGGGCTCAGGTTCGATCCCCGACGGGGGCAAGCATTTGTGTGATGAGCATAAATATTTGTATTTCCGGGTTTGGCTGTTGATTAAATCTATTCCAGTATTTATATATGCATTTCTATGTATTAGTATCGTTGATTAACACCCATAACACAAGCAAAATAATTTGCTTACTTTAGGGTTAGATCAGTCAGTGTAGGTTTATTTATCATTTCAGATCGTGGTCAAGCGCTTCCCTATCGACAGTAAAAAAATATATTTCCTGTGAATATTTATTTATTTATTTATTTACCATAGGGTTTTGATAAACTCGTACTTGTATTGTTTTCCCTACATTCATATATCTCTTGATACTCAGAAAATTAATTTCATACTAAAATAGTTTAATATTTAACAAAAACAGTATCCACACCTGTTATTTTTTTAACTTTCCGCTATGTATGTAGATAGGGAAATTACTGTTTTTGCCCCGATTTTTGAAAATCGAGTTTTTACCAGAATTCCACGTTTAGAGGCCCTAGGAACCTTGAAAAATTTTCAACCAATCTTTTTTTTTGGTATTCTACGCTATTTTAGTACTAAAAAACTACGTCGAATACAGTTTCGAAAATTAAAATCGAATGTAATTTTCGAAAGTTACAGCTTTTCAAATATTAAAATTACCTTGTTTTTAGCAAACTTACATAATATTTTTGGAAAAACTTTCAGGCTAATACAGCGACGGACCTGAAATCTTATCAGCTTTTTTCCTTTAAAAGCTGCATTAAATACCGTTAATTGGATCAAAATCGGTCAATTGGATTTATCAATAAAGAAATTTTTGGAACGTTCGTTGACATTGCTTCGAAAGTTTTCAACCTATCGATTATTTAGCTAAAGAAATATTTTAGATCTCAAAAATGGAGTTGAATGCTGTTCGAAAGATCAAAATCGATCATCGTTTTCAAAATATACAGCTTTTCAAAAATCAACATACTGCCATTTTTAACAAAATAGATGTTTGATCTGAAAAAATCTATGCTTATAGTTTTTACATTTTTAGCTCAAAATAATTTAATTTAGCAGGAAGTTTCAGGGATGGCCTGTAGGGTCAACCGTGTACATGTTTTTTTAAGTGAAACTTCTTTAGAATCATTGTGATTTGAAACGATGAAGCTGGCGAGAGAATGAGATAGAATATATTACATAATATTTTATATTCAAAATATTGTTGTGAATAATCTGAAACGTGAAAAGTTGAAGCGCTGGAGAGATATAGAAATAAAAGGAAGAGATAAGCTACTTCTATAAACAACAGCCGTCGACACCCAAACAGCTGTGCCATAATGGGTCTTCTGTTGTGTGGCATAAGAGTGAAAATAGCGAGTACTAGGACTTGTTTACATTAAAATAACTTGTTACAATTAGCCTTGTTTAGGCGTAGATGATTCGGGAATAATGTCAAACTTTATCCTGGGTATAAATAGGGATGTGTTGACAAATAGAGAGCAGTTTTATACAGCGATCTGAAATACGAGCAACCAGTCTGAGTGAATAAGAGAAGTGTTTTCGTTCAGCGTAGTTACGTTTAGTGTTAGTACAGTGAGTGTGACTAGTGTGTATACTGTATGTACGTGTTGCACTGTGGTATTTTGCATATTTGTGTTGTGAATATATAGTTTTAATATAAGTGGCGTTTTATTGCACAATTACGAACTGCAAGCATGTAACAATATCATCAATTTTATGGTTCCAAAACCAGCCAGGTAGAAACAGTACAACCAAAAAGATTTTATGCAAACTTTTTACTTCAGTAAAATCTTACTTTTCCCGTTCTTTCCCGTCCCGCATTAGTCTTTTTTATAGTGTATTCCTCTCATTCTCTTACAAATTAACCAATATACAAAGTCTTACTTCTACCGCATGTTAGCTCACACTCGATTTTTATAAAAAGGATTTAAAACTAGATATTTAATAAACTAATTAATGTTTATTTAATATCGTAAGATAACAAACGAGTAGATGGCTCTTCTGACGGAAAGAGACAACCACCGCGTATAAAAACCAAATATATAAATCAAAATTTAATAAAGTAATGCGTTGCTATCCTCATGGCAGGATTTTACCGGCATAAGTTTACCGGTTACATTACCCTGCAAACCGAAACATGACATCGACAAAAACTGACGTTAGTGCGGCAGGAGTATATAGGATGGTAGTACCATATCTGAGCGAGACAATGCGGATCCTTGCCACCTAGCAGTTCCGATGGCACTGACTGGCATGGTCAATCGTTTGCCTCTTACGACCTGTCTTGCAGAACGACAGACAGTCTTTTCTTGAAAGGGATTCCAGACTAACTCGAGGAAATTTCATTCAGATTTTTAATAATTAATTATTTTTATTAAAAAGCGACTAAAACGTGATAGTGCGCGGTAAGATAATTCGTTTTTGATTTGATCGAATGATAAAATTTAATCTATTGAATTGACTTTACATATCCAACAATAAATCGAGTTTTATCGCAAAAAGAACCGAGAATTAGTGGTTTAATATTGTCGTAGGTGTCACAAACATTTCCAATATCTGTAGCAGGAGACCGGGTTGTGGTTTTCGCCCACAGAATCCAGATAGTTTGTTTTAAAGTTGCAACGTGAAGTGTATTAAGGTAGTGGTTTAGAAATAAAGTTCTGACATAAAATAAATTTGTAACATATCTTTACAACAGATCTCTTATAGTGTAGGCAGATAACACAATTCGTTTTGAATATTGCATAAAGTCAGTTGAAGTTTCTTACAAAACCAAAAGTATTCGAATTCGAATTTCTATTTCTTATGGAATTCATCTCTAGGGAAATTCTGCTTATACAAATACAATTTTGGTATTACAAAAGAGTTCTATAATGGCAACTTACAATTTTGGCCCTAGGGTTTCCCTGAGATAAAAATTCAAAGTACCTAATCAATATTCTTACTGCAATCCCAGTAAGTATATATTTGAAAATGTCATGAACGTTCGTAAAAATATTTGATCATTAACAAAAATGCTGATGTTCACCCGCGAAATATAGGGAACAAAAACACTTTAGTGGTGTATGCATCTCATCTCCACAGAACTTAGTAACTCATTTATGGGGCAGTGTATACGCTTTAACAAAATTCCCGAAGGTACAGATAACTATCGCCAACAAGGATGTTATTGGTGATTTGTCATCCATGTGACGAAGATATTATGCTGCATTCATAAGTTTACCTAAACCTCTAAGCCTTAATAAAAAAGTGGCAAGTACTGATGCTGTTGTCTAGAGAGCCGCGGCAGATTACGTCGCGGACGCGGTCACCAATGACAAACTTAGAAGGCCACGTCACGTCTTATCTGATCCCGATGATCCCATCACAACCTACACTTCGCAATTCACACGCATACGCAAACGCCAAAGTCGCTGCCGATGGCGACTCGGCCTACTATGTCGGCCCGTCAACACTCGAGACTCCGGTCAAGAGCCATTAACGAGTCGAAATCCTGATGCCACTTACTCTCCCACTTATCGTCAAGATACTGCCCTAAGCCGAGGTTCGATCTCAGTGGAGATACCCTTAGGGCGGGCTCTTAGCCCACTTAACTTAACTTCTGACTGAGCACTCTGCTCGCCCAAAACGCCCGGTTTTGCAGAATCGGTCATTTGGACCAATTGCTTAAGTTCATTTCGAAAAAAAAGACAAAAGGTGACAATAGTGGCGACTCTGTTTTTAACTCTGCCTAGCTGCAATGGCCAGACAAAATTGCACAAATTTATTATTTATATTGATTATTTAAAATTAAAAAATATAGAATTTTAAAATGATCGTATTTTCCCTTCAATTTTCCTAAAATTTAGAGAATATTTTAAATTGAGGACATTACGTCGAGTCAACGGCCACGTGTAGACAACGGTCCTTTAATGTGGTTAAGGGACCACTCTTAGACGTCGGAGCGGAGCGTCGTCTTCCAACGTTTTGTTCAACATTTTGTGATGGCATAGGAATATTCGGAATATGATTTAAGATTAATTATTTTTAATCGGGCAAAATGTATTTGTCTACATCCTAACATATATTTGATCGTATTATGCTACCAAACAATACCTTTAACAATAGGACAGCTTTTTTACACGCTATGGAATGCCTGAAAATCTAGAATATGAGTTTTCGTGGTATTAAAAATCTTTATATTCACGTTTAAAAAATCTTATACAGAAAAGTTGCGGACGAAGTGGTTACCACAGCTAGTTTTATGTTACTTGGGATTTTCGCAAAGTAATGCTCAATTCCATAAATTAAACCCAACTACACGGAGTGCCAGTTTAAAACTTACTTTCATTTCGTGTAGTAAAAAAGTTTGACATGTTTGGACATTTAATGAACGTAGAGCTTACAGCAAAGGAAAAGTTTTTAGGCCGGAAAAGAATTTTTAAAATGGCTCCTAAAAGAAAATTTAACTTAACCAACGTGGGAAACTTTTATTTCATTATAATTGCATTTGAACAGTTACGGTTCGTTGGCTGCCATTTAAAAATTCTACGATTTGAAGTTGTTTTTGGTCATTTACATAATTACTGTTACCTAGTTTTCTTTGACCGCCATTTAGATCACCCTATTGGTCGAGTAGTTAGCCATATTGAACCTATAATTAATGGAGCTCGCGTTCAATTCCTGACAGGGACTAGTATTTGTGTGATGAACACAAATGATTTTATTTCTGGGTTTGGCTGTTTGTGAAATATTTTTCAGTACTTATTTATGCATTTCTTTGTATTAATACCTTTGACTAACACTCGTTTCACGATCAAGTAATTTTCTTAGAGATTAAAGCCGTGTGTATAATTAAATTGATAAAGCTAACTCTTTTTATATAAATATAATAGCTTTCATACTTGCTATTTTTATAAAAGTATTAGTGTTAAAAGCGTGAACCTTAGAAATGCTTTACCGAAAGCGAAATGCTTGCAATTCTCACGCTCTTCGTTAAAGCCATGTCACTTCATCGCAGTTCATTTAGGATGTAAGCTGCCATTCATTACCGCGTAGTGACAATGGATCCTCAACTAAATAAGATTCAGATTAAAATAAAATAGTCGGGGCACAAAAGACTTAATTTAAAAAAGAACACGTCACGCGAGCTTATAGTGCGTTACGTTGTAAGATGATTTTTAAAGCGTATTTTGGTGTAGAATTCTATAAATTTTTTTAGAAAATTTGTAGAACTAGCCATTTTAATTATTTTTTTTAAATAATTTTACCATTTTAAAATTTTTGAAGGAACAGGTGATAGAACAAGTGACACACACACATATATATATGTATATATGTATATATATATATATATATATATATATATATATATATATATATATATATATATATATATATATATATATATACCGTGGCAAAGCCCGACCTGATTCGAAACAAAAGTCGTGCTGTGTGTATGGTGGGATTGGAAAGGAATCGTCCACTATTAGCTTTTGCCACCGGGTAAAACTATCGATTCTGATCACTACTGTCAGCAACTTATGAGGTTAAAAAATGCTATTGAGAAAAACCGGCCGGAGCTGGTGAATAGGAAGGGCGGTGTTCCACCATGACAACGCCAGACCGCACTCATCTCTAGCCACGCAGCAAAAATTGAGAGAGCTTGGCTGGGATGATTTTCACCTGTTTCAGTCATTGCAGAACTCTTTAGGAAGCATAAAGCTAATCTCAAAAGAACACTGTGAACACTACCTGTCAGATATTTTTAAATCAAAAATCTCAAAATTTCTACAGAAATGGGATCATGGCACTACCCACAAGATGGCAACAAATCATCGAGCAAAACGGTACATACATATTTTTTTTTATCATAAGATAGCAAACAAGCAGATGGATCTCCTGATGGAAAGAGTCAAACATCGCCTATAGACACCAAAGGTGTTAATGGTGCGTTGCTATCTTATAGCGAGGTCTAATGCCACATGCATATCTACATCTATACATATAATAAAATCGTAGGAAAGTCAAAACTGTACATTGAATATTTTTTTAAAAGAATACTTTAGGCGTGATCTACAATCGATATCGTAGCCAAAAATATAGTTTTTAGAATTTTTGTCTGTTTGTCTGTATATATGTCCGGGGTAAAATCAACAAGTACTGCATTTTAGGGGGCTGAATCATCTTCGTCCGTGGGAGAACACCCGGAATTCTGTATCCCTACACGTGGCCCCTGGGTGGTGCTAAACAGGTGATATGGTGGGAGACATATGTCGCGGCTATAAGGACCACCCATCAGCTGAAGTCGTGGCGCCAAGCGTCCGTTTTTCGTCACGTTAACGCTGATGGAGCTTTAGTGAAGACGGGTCGAATCAGTTGCGCCTATACAATCTAGACGATCTGATACACACTGACGTTGATGCATCTGGAGACTAGTCATGGAGGGTAGCGGGATCCGAGGCACGGTGCACCGCTGGCCGACCGCTAGTCAGTAGGGGGCCCAAGTAACGTGCTAGCCACATGCGAAAGGCTGCCCCGCCAACTAGCGAAAAATCCCAAAATGCGCCAAAGTGCCGGTTGGCGACCGGATGAGAGGGCCCTCTGGACATTCTTGGGAGGGCTCGGGCGTCCCCGCAGTCTCCAGACTAGTCCCCAATAGTGTAACTTCGAGGTGTGTGTCTCAGGTCCGGAAGTATAGCGCCTCGATTCACTGCCGTCTTCACACCTACTTCACTCACTCTATTAAATGAAAAGGACAAGGTACAGGAATAACGTTGTACAGCGGCAGCACTCCCTCTCGATGAAAGTAGACCTCACCAACATCAGAGGTTTACATTCTAATCTCGCTGCAGTCCATTTCCACTTGGAGACTTATAAACCATGTATCTTGTTCCTCACGGAGACGCAGATAAAGTGCCCGTCTGATTTGGCGTACTTAACCTATCCCAGCTACACCCTGGAGCATAATTTTAAAGCTCGGTCAGGTGTGTGCGCGTACGTCCGTGACGACATCTGCTTTCGGCGTCTCCGGTATCTAGAAGACCCCCGCTACTCCGTACTATCGACACTGGTGGACACAGGCCTAGAGAAGCTTCTCTATGCCTGTGTCTACCGAGCGCACAGCGGAGACCAGGAGACGATCGGTCTTACAGAGTACCTAAGTGAGGCGGCGGATGCTGCTCAACACAAATACTCTTCCGCTCAGCTAATGCTTCTGGGGGATTTCAATGCCCACCATCAGGAGTGGCTATACCCATACCATACCCTACCTCGCTGGGAGAGAGATGCGTAAACTCGCTGTAGCATTAAATCTCACCCAGCTGGTTCAAGGAGCGACGCGTGTTCCTGACGTTGAGAGCCATACAGCCAATTGCTTGGATCTTCTGCTGACTACGGATCCAGACCGTTACTCGGTGGCGATTTCCTCGCCCCTTGGCAGCTCCGATCACTGTCTGGTGAAATCTGTATCCGTCTACTCGCCGCCCGATCCCAGTCCCAGGGACTCTCGGCGCGTGTGGCGATACAAGTCGGCAGACTGGGACGAGATGCGTTCCTTCTTTGCGTCTTATCCCTGGCGGCCTGTCTGCTTTTCTTCTGAAGACTCCTCGGCCTGCGCGGATGCTGTGACAGATGTGCTGCGGCAAGGAATGGAGTATTTTATTCCTTTCTCCGACGTAGCCATGTCCAGTAAAGCTCATCCCTGGTTCAGAGCCAATTGTAGACGCGCTGAGGCGCTAAAGCAAGAGGCATATCTGGCTTGGGTAGATGCTTGACACCGCAAGACCAAAGACGTGTCGGAGAAGAAGAAAGCCTTCAAACGGGGCGCCAAGTCCTGCAAAAAGGCTGTACTGAAAGCTCGATTTGACCACGTCAGCCGTATTGGGAACAAACTGGCTTCATATCCCTCAGGTAGTAAAGCCTTTTGGTCCCTGGCAAAGTCGGTTGAATCGAATTTCTGCCGCCCCTCACTCCTTCCACTGCTGAAACCGGATGGGTACGCTGGCTCACACCGCCGTAGAGAAAGCGAACCTGTTCGCTACTCTATTCGCGGAAAACTCACGTCTGGATCCCGCCAACGCGAAACCACCCAGTCTACCTGGATGCGAGGTGAACATGCCGGAAATTCGCATCCGTCAGACTGAGGTTCTTAAAACGCTGCGGAATCTGGACGTGAACAAAGCCAGTAGCCCTGATGGCATTCCAGTCATAGTACTGAAAACCTGTGCGCCTGAACTCGATCCTGTTTTGACACGCCTCTTTCGCCTTTCGATGGCTACTGGAAAAGTGCCTAAATCATGGAAGCTTGCCAACGTGCAGCCTGTGCCCAAAAAAGGCAGTCGTGCCGACCCCTCCAACTATAGGCCAATTTCAGTCACGTCCATACTCTGCAAGACTATGGAGCGTGTACTGAACAGCAGGCTAATGGCACACCTAGAAGCGAACGAACTACTGAGTGACCGCCAATACGGGTTTCGCCAAAATCGGTCTACTGGGGATCTTCTAGCGTATGCCACTTACATTTTGAGCTCGGCCATCGAGAAGCATGGTAAGGCACTAGCTGTCTCCCTTGATATCTCGAAGGCCTTTGACAGGGTCTGGCATGATAGTCTTATTGGTAAGCTTCCATCGTATGGTCTGCCTACTGGACTCTGCGCCTGGATCCCAGATTTTCTGAGTGGCCGGTCGATCAGAGTAGTCGTCGACGGCTGCTCATCCGACCAAATGGCTATAAATGCCGGAGTCCCTCAGGGATCAGTTCTCTACGTAACTCTATTCCTGCTACACATTAACAATCTGCTGAAGCCCGGTATCTATGGGTACGCAGATGATAGTACTGTTGTGGAGAGTTACGTATCCAATGCGTGGGCCAGTACGGCACAGATCCGGTCTCTCAGAGAGGCAATGGTCGATCGTATGAACCTGTCCTTACAGGCAGTCTCCGATTGGGGCGATGCTAATCTGGTCAGGTTTAATGCAACTAAGACCCAGGCGTGTCTATTCTCCGCTAAACGAAGTCCGCTCCATCTGTCTCCGTCTTTCCAGTGTGTGTCCGTGCCAATAAATGACCACCTCGAGATCCTTGGTATCACGTTAACGCCTACTCTCAACTTTGGTTCGTACATCGAATCTAAAGCCCAAGTTGCCTCAAAAAAGCTTGGTATTCTGGCGAAGGTGAGACAGTATTTCAGTCCGGGACAGTTGCTCAACCTTTATAAAGCACAAGTCCGTTCGTGCATGGAATACTGCTCTCACCTCTGGGATGGATCCGCTAAATACCAGCTGGAGACACTTGAGGCCATCGAGAGGCGTGCCAAGAGGCTCATAAACGACGATGATCTGGTAGGCAAAAAACTCCAGAGCCTCGCTCATCGCCGCAGATTGGCTAGTTTATCGGTTTTTTATCGAATACACTTTGGAGAGTGCGCTGCGGAATTGCACGACTTAATTCCGCCATCCCCGTTTTTCTATCGTGCACTATCGTGCACATCTATTCGAGGTGCACAGAATCTAGGCATCGTTATATGGTGGACGTTCCACGTACCCAGACAAAGCGGTTCGACTCAACATTCTTCATTCGAACCGCAAAGGACTGGAACATGCTTCCTGAGTCTGTGTTCCCGGACGAATACAATCTGGAGATCTTCAAGAGAAGAGTGAACAAGCACCTTCTAGGGAAGCGCGTTCCATCTTAGGCTCATCTTAGCTTACCATCAGGCGAGATCGAGGTCAAGCGCTTACCTATCGATAATAAAAAAAAAAGGATTTACTTCAAATTTTGCATGAATATTACTAACAGGTCGGATCAACATATAGGCTACATATTCTACATATTATCACGCTATCACCTACGGGGGAGGAGCTGTGCGTAGTAAACGTAGTCCGCTGTAGTAAGTCGCTGGCAACAGCTAGTTACAAATAAATAAAAAATTATACCTAAAAAATATTTTCCTTTGTATGAACAATACGAAAATACTTTTGCCCCGACCTTATATATTAAAAATATAATATAAAATAATTAATTATTAAAAATAGTAACAATGTTACTATCGATGTTTTTTAGTTTATTTTATACCGTATTTTAATAAAGTATAATGTACCTACAACGTGCACCCTGGTACATCAAAAAGTTTTTGGTGAATCCCGCGGGTTCACCTTTTTCCGGGATAAAAAGTATCCTTTGTGCTACTGCAGGTCATCATCTACCTGTGTGCCAAATTTCATTCAAATCCAGTTTTTTTATTCAATCCACCTGTTCCAGAGATTATCCGGTACAAATAGACAGACAGACAGACAGACAAAAATCGTAAAAAGTGTTATTTTGGTATATGTACCGTGTATACATCCAAATGCATTTAGTTAAAACCGGTTATTTTAATATTACTAACAGACACTTCAATTTTATTTATTTGTATAGATTTAGTCTGCCTTATCGACTAAATATTTAACAAAGAGCGAACCATCGTCTCTTAAAGCGCGTAATAATAGGTACTCAAATAAATTAGATTCAGAATAAATTAGTTGGAGTATAAAAGACGTAATTTAAATAGGAAGGCTTCAAACAAGTAGTTCACGTTAAAAGATGGCGCTCTTTGTTGTCGACTTATTCGTCATTTAGAACTGCATCCAGAAATTTCCCGATATCTAGGGATTAGTTAGTCACTACGGAATCAGTTATTGCATAAGGCTTGTTCTTATGCCACTTAGATCCCCCGTGTTGGTCCGGGCTCCTTTGAAGTATTCTTCATTTAGGCCTACTGCCGTTCTGCCGGGCAGGTCGTAAAAGGCAACCGATTGGCTATGCGGGCCACTACCATCGTGGCTACTAGGTGGTAGATTTCTGCATTGTCTCGCCCGGGTCTGGTACAACCGCTTTATCTATTCCTCCCTCAATAGCGTCAGTACTTGTCACTGTCGTGTTCCGTGTTTGGAAGGCAAGGCAGCCGGTAAACTTATGCATACGGTATTAGACCTCGCCACAAGGTAGCAACGCACCATTAACACCTTTGGTGTTTATAGGCGATGGTTGACGATTTCCATCAGGAGACCCATTTGCTTGTTTGCTATCTTATGGTATAAAAAAAATATATATATTTTGTTTGAGTGTACTGTATGAACTTGAATAATAGATTATTTTATTAGATAATTTATGCGTGGTCCGAGTCGCTGGAAGAAAAATATTAAAATTAAATCAATCCGACGACTGGGACCGCATTAACTGGAACCGCGGTCCCAGTTGCAAAAATACAAGTCATAACATAGGTACTTACATAAATGTTCGCAGCTTTTCACAATTTATATGGTACAATACAATTTAAATGGAATCACATTCACTTTATATATTCCATACTATTATCACAATATACCTAGTATCGTCAATTAGCTATATGTTGAGCTAATAGTTTTTTTTAACACCTTTGGTGTTTATAGGCGATGGTTGACGATTTCCATCAGGAGACCCATCTGCTTGTTTGCTATCTTATGATATAAAAAAAAAACACAAGCAAGTGATTTCCTTAATTTGGGGTAAATCGATTCCTGTACTTTTCCAGGGACATTTATTGAGTAAATAATAAATATCCAGGGCCAAATTACACAAATTGATTTAACTCCCATCTGCTTGTTAACTATCTTGTGATATAAAAAAGGAAATTTGTCGGGACTATAATATTCAACACTTAAAAATCTTTTTAACTTTACTGATTTTGCCCCGATTTTTGAATATCGGATTTTTACCAGATTTTCACGTTTTGAGGTCCTAGGAACCTTTTTCGACTATTTTCACGATGACGTTTGTATGTCTGTATGTATGCTTGTATGTATGTGTGTGTATGTGTGTATGTAAACATCTCATAACTTTTAAAAGGCTGTACCGAACGAAACGCCGTTGATGGCATTCGATTGGATTCCACTTCACTTAGACTTCCTGTTAATTTTAACCAAGTCGGCCTGGGAGATTTTGAAAAATTTTGAAAAATCTCAAAAAAAAATTCGGCGAAACAGTATTTTTTCAACATAACTTCCAGATTAATGCACCAATTGAGTACAAAAACTAATCAGCTCTATAACCCTCAGAAACTACGTCTAATGCATAAATTGAATCACAACCAGTTTATCAGTTTGAGAGAATTCTTTGACGAAAGATTTTGAAAAAAGTGTTTTTTCGACATAGCTTCGAAATTTTTCAACCAATAATTTTTTGATATTCTACTATTTTTAGTACTAAAAATTACGTCGAATGCCGTCTCAAAAATCGAAATTAAAACTCATTTTCAAAAGTTTCAGCTTTTCGAATACTATAATTACGTCGTTTTTAGCAAAGTTACTTAATATTTTTAAAATTACTTTTAGGATACTACGTCGATTGACTTAAAAATATTTTGCTCTTTTGAGCTTAAAATACCTTAATTTAGCGGAAAGTTTTTAGGGATGGCCAGTAGGTTCAATCATTTACAGATTATTTTTGCTAGCTTGTTGAAAAATTGAATCCGTTAACGCCCAAAATTCATTTGCTTACGAATCTTACAAATGCACCTAAACACCCATACAAGTCTATAATAGTTTTTCATACAAGGTTGGTTTCATCACCTATTTCAACCACTTAGGAGGTGATTTTTGAAAACAAATAGCTTATAAAAGCTTATGATTGACCCCCACTCTTTAACTTTGTAAGTACTAAATTTTATCCAAATTTGTTTAGCGGCTTAGCCGTGAGGGCATAATAGACATATTATATTTAATATAAATAATATGTTATAACTTTAGCTTTATTAAAAATAATAACGTTAAAAATAAAATATACTTCGTATAAAAAACGTGATTATGCTGTATTTATCTTAAGGTTACGGGTTTAAATTTCGAGTTAAGCCAAAAACAAATTTTTGCCAATATCAAAAAAATGTAAAATTATATTTAATTTATCAAATTCGTAAAGAAAACTGCTTCAACGATGGTATGTTATTATCATTGGGCTTCAAGATATAATATAATTTACAAAAATCATAAAGCGTTGGATGGTACTTTACAGTGCGTCACGTTCAAAGATGATGCCCATGTGACGCGTAGCTATGATGAGAGACGTGACAAAGTGAATGTGCCATCCAGTTCGAATATCTAAGAAATAAGGGTGAAACCACAGGTGTAACCGACTGTAGGCTTTAGATTAGACTTTTTCAAGTAGGTGAGTATAGACAGTTACATAAATCTAAAGATGATTTTCTCGATATTACTTCTCGCTTCTCTTGGTATTTTTTTTTTATAGAAGAGGGGGCAAAAGAGCAAGAGGTGCACCTGATGGTAAGTGATCACCGCCGCCCATGGACATCTGCAATACCAGAGGTCTTGCAGTTGCGTTGCCGGCCTTTTAAGAATGAGTAAGCTCTTTTCTTGAAGGTCCCTATGTTGTATCCATTCGGAAATACCCCTGCCGGTAATTGGTTCCACAACAGAGTAGTGCGAGGTAAAAAGTGTCGGGAGAAACGCACGGTTGTGGATTTCCAGACATCGAGATGGTGAGGATGGAACTTCAAGTTTTGACGCGATGTTCGATGGTGGAATTCGGCGGCAGGAATTAATCCAAACAACTCGTCGGAACACTCTCCATGATATATACGATAAAAGACACAGAGAGAACCTACATCTCTGCGCAATGCCAAAGAGTCAAGCTGTTTCGAAATGTCCTGGTCGTCAACGATTCGAACCGCTCTACGCTGAATGCGATCAAGAGGAAGAAGCTGGTACTGAGGAGCTCCGGCCCAGAGATGCAAACAGTACTCTATGTGAGGCCGAACCTTAAAAATTGAACTTGAATCGTGTATTTCGGGTATTGGAATAAATTAATTAAGCGATAACGAGTCTGTAGGTCCAAAATATCGCTATATCAAAAATATACACATCATAAGCTTTTGTATATTTTAACTGACATTTTTATTATTTTTATTCTTATGGATATATGGATAATAAACAAACATTAGTTTTTCTAAGGGTAAAAGATAACAATTTTCACTAATAATAAAGTTTTTATCATCCGAATGTCGATACATGTGATGGCACACTGAAGCCAAAGCATACTTAGGATTACAACCAAAATTAAAGCTACTGTTTTCATTTTTTTTCTGTAACTTTGTTCCCCCATATTGTATATAGGTACATCAAAGATTTTAACTTCACTAATATTATTATCATTAAAAAATAAATAGGTAATTTAAGTGTGTCTGTGTTTTTCCCGAGTCTGTGTTCCCCGCGACGAGTACAATCTTGAGTACATTGATATTTCAAGAGAAGAGTGAACAGGTACCTCCTAGGGAAGCGCGTTCCATCTTAGGCCTCATCTTAGCTTACCATCAGGCGAGATCGAGGTCAAGCGCTTACCTATCGATAGTAAAAAAAAAGATAAAACATGGCATAGGAACTACAAAAATATTTCAGAAAAAGTTGGATGAAAAGTTTAGATTTTCAATTTGAGTTTGTTTCAATTTGTATTCAATTCTAAAAATTTAATCGATTTAGGTTATCAAAACTTGTTACAGTTAGATTATTAAATGAATCAAGGCTATAGACAAATTGAAACCAGGACTGGATCTAAATCAAGAAGGTAAAAAAAAATTTAAGCATTTACCTGTCCTGACCATTGAATCCGAATCATTGTAGCGACACTGTTACTACCTGTACCAGGAGGTTATGTTTTTGAGCTTATGTATGTATTCGCCTACTTCTTTGATATTACCAAATTTCCAAACGACTTGACGGATTCCAACATAAGAAGTGCTATTGGATTCGTGTCAATTGTAGGAGCGATTATAATTTCAACCAACTGCAGAAAATGCAATTTTTCATAATCGGAATAGAGATTTTTATTTGGTTTATTACTTATAAAGAACACTATAAAAAATTAATATTATCACATAGGTTCTTTGAAACATACGCAGAGTTAACTAATTATTAATTAACGTTATAGTTTACCAGTTTAAAGATGATGGCGCATAAGTGCTTTTTGAAACAGTGCAAGTGCATTTTAATATAGTAAGAGAAGTACATATTACGTTCTTTTTAAAGTTGAGAAATTAGTGTTTCTTATTTTACAGACACTTTTGACAAATCAACAATTTTATAGCTACGAGTACTATCGAATAAAAAATGTGGTCACGTACTATGAATCTTCTCAGTCGGCTTTTTAACACTTTAGTTTTTTGAATAAAATATTATTATTTTACATTTATTGTAAAATCCTACTGCCTACGACAAATATTGGTATCAGGATTTTTCTCGTGTTGGTCCGGGCCCGCTTTAAAGAATAGACCATCTGTTGTTTTTCCAGGCAGTTCGTACAAGGCGAACGATTGGCTATACGAATCACTATCATCGTGGCTACAAGATGGTAGAATTCTCTGTTGTTTCGCCTGGTTCTGGTACCATAGCCTTATCTATATCGTCATAGCAATATCGTCGGTGCTTGTCACTGTGGTGTATTCAGTTGAAGAGAAAGGTAGCCAGTAAATTTTTACATGTTGCCTTAGACCAATAAATATAAATAATTTTTTGTTGGTCTAAGCATGTTACATTAAGACTGCACTGCAAGGATAGCAACACATTTAACATCTCTTGTGTATATGTGTATATAGTCAGTCGATGGTTGTCTCTTTCTGTTAGGAGAGCAATGTACTTGTTTGCTATGTTGTGGTATAAAAAAATGAGAATTATTTTCAACTTTTAATCCTTTACGTATTTAAAATGTTATAATCTTTTTTACCAGAGTTTTCAATACATATTTCAAAATTTGTTTAGATACCGATAAATCTTAAATAGCACCGGGAATTTTAAAAAACGAATACTTTGCCCATAAAATAACTATTTCACTATTTTATATATATATATATATATATATGTATATATATATATATATATATATATATATATATATATATGTATATATATAAATGTAAAATAGCAAAATAATTATTTTATGGGCAGAGTATTCGTTTTTAAAATTATAAAATTCCCGGTGCTATTTAAGATTTATCGGTATCTAAACAAATTTTGAAATATATATATATATATATATATATATATATATAATGTAAAATAGTATATAATTAGTGAATTGTGGAACAGTACAAGTGCAAAATTTAAAACAATAATTACATAACAAAACAACCTAACAGACGCTTTTATTCCAGCTTCAGTGAACTTTATATTTTCGTGCAGACTGGAAGTGACGTTAGGTGATAAATCGTCTTAAACCTCGCCTCCGTCACAGTCAATGAAAAGTGTAGAACTAAAAAGTTTTTTTTTTGTAAAAGCAGCTGATAAATGAATCAGTGATACCGACCAGTTGGTCAAGTATTTAGTGATCTTAATATTATTTAATTGCTAGGATTCGAATCCGGAAGGGTCAAAAGCGTGATGGAGAATTTAATTTGTACTTCTGGTTCTGGGTGTTTACAATATACAGTTCTGTACGTGTATTTTATATGTTCAGTCACAGATAGTAAATAACTTATGCTTATTTATTTATTTATAATAATAACACTGTACAAACAATACAAATCGACCTTTTTTTATATCATAAGATAGCAAACAAACAGATGGGTCTCCTGATGGAAAGAGTCAACCATCGCCTATAGACACCAAAAATGTTAATGGTGCGTTGCTATCTTGTGGCGAGGTCTAATGCTACATGCATAAGTTTACCGGCTACCTTATCCTCCAAACCGGAACACGACAGCGACAAGCACTGACGCTATTGCGGCAGGAATAGGTAAGGCGGTGGTACCAGACCCGGGCGAGACAAAGCAGAACTCTACCGCCTAGTAGCCACGATGGTAGTGACTCGACAGCCAATCGCCTTTTACGACCTGCCTGGCAGAACGGCAGTTAGCCTATTCTTCAAAGGAGGCGGGGACCAACTCGACGAAACCTAACCCCAAGTAGATAAGCAAATTATATACTTGTGTTATGGGTGTCAGTCAACGATACTAATACATAGAAATACATATGGTTAAATACGTAATAAACACTCAAACCCAGAAATCTATGCACATCACACAAATGTTTGTCTCTGTCGGGAATCGAACCTGAGCCCCACTGATTCGTAGTGAGGTTCCGTAACAATTCGACTAAAGGTGCGGTCCTTGCTTGTGTAGAACTAATAATAAAAGTAATTGGAAAAATTAAACCGACTTTAAATATCTCAACTATACCAATATCCCCTTATCTGTCAACTATATCACTTTTCCCCCGTGTTGGTCCGGTCTCCATTGAAGAATAGACTAACTGCCGTTCTACCAGGCAGGTCGTAAAAGCTATGCGTTGGCTATGCGTGCCACTACCACCGTAACTTCTAGGTGGTAGAGGTATGCAACGTCTTGCCCGCATTGTCGTGTTCCGGTTTGGAGGGTAAGGTAGCCGGTAAACTTATGCATGTGGCATTGCCATACCGCCACATGGGTAGCAACGCGGCACTAACATCTTTGGTGACTATAGGCGATGGTTTCCATTTTCATCAGGAGAGTCATCTGCTTGTTTGCTATCTTATGATATTAAAAAGGGAAGTCCGAATCAACACGAGGGACAAAACATACTCAAATATTATCCAATTCCAACAATATAACAAACATACATGTCAAACTGATAATCTTCGTTTTTTCATCGATTAAAAAGTGTTTTTTATTATTAAAGCAGTAAAATAAGAGTCAGTGTTACCACTTAGCACCCAGTCGGTAAAGTGGATAGTGATATTAATTATGCAATTGTTGAGATTCGGGTTCAGTTTTCGAAACGGTCAAGGGTGATGAGCATAAATGTTTATATTTCTCATTCTGAGAGTTTACGAAATATATTTCTGTATTTATATATATATTGTGAATTTTGTATGTTAATATACATCGTTCGCATCGCTGTCATATTAACATACTCGTCTTGTTCGCTAACAAAAGTAATAAATATAAATCATCTACTTTATGAATTGCTCAATTCATGTTATTTATTGACGATTATGTTTATATTAAAAGAGGAACTCGTATCACATATAATAGAATATGATCGTATACTAATTGCCTAATTTAGTGCTAGCTCAATTCAGCTTTTATAGATGGAAGATTGTTAATATTAAAGAGGTACTCGTATCACATATAATAGAATATGATCTTATACTAATTGCCTAATTTAGTGCTAGCTCAATTCAGTTTTTATAGATGGAAGATTATGTTTATATTAAAGAGGTACTCGTATCACATATAATAGAATATGATCGTATACTAATTGCCTAATTTAGTGCTAGCTCAATTCAGCTTTTATAGATGGAAAATTACGTTTATACTAAAAGAGGTACTCGTATCAAATATAATAGAATATGATCGTATACTAATTGCCTAATTTAGTGCTAGCTCAATTCAGCTTTTATAGATGGAAGATTATGTTTATATTAAAGAGGTACTCGTATCACATATAATAGAATAGTATCATATACTAATTGCCTAATTTATTGCTAGCTCAATTCATGTTATTTATAGATGGATGATTACGTTTATATTAAAAGAGGTAGGTACTCATATCATATATAATAGAGTAGTTTCCTATACTAATTGCTTAATTTAGTGCTAGCTCAATTCATGTTATTTATAGATGGGCGTATATATTTATATTAAAAGAGATACTCGTATCACATACAATGGAATAGTATCACATACTAATTGCCTAATTTACGGCTAGCTTAATTCGCGTTATTTATAAATGGATGATTGTGTTTGTATTAAAAGAGGTACCTACTCGTATCATATATAATAGAATAGTATCACATACTAATTACCTAATTTAAGGTTTAGATCAATTCATGTCATTTATAGATGGATGATAATGTTTATATGAGAATAGGTACTCGTATCACATAAAATAGAATGGAATAAAATCATATACTAATTTCCTAATTTAAGGATAGGTTAATTTATGTTATTTATAGATACACTAGCTGTTGCCAGCGACTTCGTCCGCGCGGACTTCTTTTAAGCCGCACAGCACCTCCCCCGTAGGTGATAGCGTGATAATATGTAGCCTATATGTTGACCCGACCTGTTAGTAATATTCATGCAAAATTTGAAGTAAATCCATGCCGTACTTTTTGAGTTCACCCCGGACACACATACAGACAAACAGACAAACAGATAAACAGATAAACAGGTAAACAGATAAACAGATAAACAGATAAACAGATAAACAGATAAACAGATAAACAGATAAACAGATAAACAGATAAACAGATAAACAGATAAACAGATAAACAGATAAACAGATAAACAGATAAACAGATAAACAGATAAACAGATAAACAGATAAACAGATAAACAGATAAACAGATAAACAGATAAACAGATAAACAGATAAACAGATAAACAGATAAACAGATAAACAGATAAACAGATAAACAGATAAACAGATAAACAGATAAACAGATAAACAGATAAACAGATAAACAGATAAACAGATAAACAGATAAACAGATAAACAGATAAACAGATAAACAGATAAACAGATAAACAGATAAACAGATAAACAGATAAACAGATAAACAGATAAACAGATAAACAGATAAACAGATAAACAGATAAACAGATAAACAGATAAACAGATAAACAGATAAACAGATAAACAGATAAACAGATAAACAGATAAACAGATAAACAGATAAACAGATAAACAGATAAACAGATAAACAGATAAACAGATAAACAGATAAACAGATAAACAGATAAACAGATAAACAGATAAACAGATAAACAGATAAACAGATAAACAGATAAACAGATAAACAGATAAACAGATAAACAGATAAACAGATAAACAGATAAACAGATAAACAGATAAACAGATAAACAGATAAACAGATAAACAGATAAACAGATAAACAGATAAACAGATAAACAGATAAACAGATAAACAGATAAACAGATAAACAGATAAACAGATAAACAGATAAACAGATAAACAGATAAACAGATAAACAGATAAACAGATAAACAGATAAACAGATAAACAGATAAACAGATAAACAGATAAACAGATAAACAGATAAACAGATAAACAGATAAACAGATAAACAGATAAACAGATAAACAGATAAACAGATAAACAGATAAACAGATAAACAGATAAACAGATAAACAGATAAACAGATAAACAGATAAACAGATAAACAGATAAACAGATAAACAGATAAACAGATAAACAGATAAACAGATAAACAGATAAACAGATAAACAGATAAACAGATAAACAGATAAACAGATAAACAGATAAACAGATAAACAGATAAACAGATAAACAGATAAACAGATAAACAGATAAACAGATAAACAGATAAACAGATAAACAGATAAACAGATAAACAGATAAACAGATAAACAGATAAACAGATAAACAGATAAACAGATAAACAGATAAACAGATAAACAGATAAACAGATAAACAGATAAACAGATAAACAGATAAACAGATAAACAGATAAACAGATAAACAGATAAACAGATAAACAGATAAACAGATAAACAGATAAACAGATAAACAGGTAAACAGGTAAACAGGTAAACAGATAAACAGATAAACAGATAAACAGATAAACAGATAAACAGATAAACAGATAAACAGATAAACAGATAAACAGATAAACAGATAAACAGATAAACAGATAAACAGATAAACAGATAAACAGATAAACAGATAAACAGATAAACAGATAAACAGATAAACAGATAAACAGATAAACAGAGAAACAGATAAACAGATAAACAGATAAACAGATAAACAGATAAACAGATAAACAGACAAACAGACAAACAGACAAAAATTCAAAAAACTATATTTTTGGCTTCGATATCGATTGTAGATCACGCCCCAAGTATTCTTTAAAAAAAATATTCAATGTACAGTTTTGACTTTCCCACGATTTGATTATATGTATAGATGATTATATTAAAAGAGGTAACTACTTACTTGTATCACGAATTGCAATAGAATAGAATACAACAGTTATATTCTATGCTATTGTATACATACTAATTTATTTGCCTAATTTAGGACTAGCTCCTTTAGTGTTATTTATAGATGAAAGATTGTATTTATATTAAAAGAGGTACTTGTATCACATATAATAGAATAAGATATAACAGTATCACATACTAATTGTCTAATTTAGGGCTAGCTCAATTCATGGTATTTGATATGTTTATATTATAAGATATATTCGTATCACATATATCTACATACATATCTTCACGCCAGATCCCTTACGGGGTAGGCAGAGAGAACCGAGTGCCATACATCACGATCCTTGCAGGCTTGTCTCGCTTTCTCCACATTCATCACACTCTTCATACACACACGCCGGTTGCGAAGACTCTTGACACCACCTTCGGATAGTACTCGATCAATCTGATCGTGGTATGTCAGTCTTAGTCTTCCCCGGTACCTACATCCTTCCACATTCGCATTGTATATCTGTTTTGTTAACCTTTCATCTACCATTCTTTCTACATGTCCGAACCAACAGAGCATGCCCTTTCTCATCTTTACACCGACACTTTCTTTCAAACCTAACCTCTCTCTCACTTCGACATTACGAACCCGGTCCGCGAGTGTCATATATGTAATAGAATAGAATGCAACAAAATCACATACTAATTGCCTAATTTAGGGCTAGATAAACTTATTTCATTTACAGATCGATGAATATTTTTATATTAAGAGTTACTTGTGCTGATTGTTAATAGTATCACATATAAATCACCTATTTGGAGTTAGCTCTTCATTTGCGTGATTCAAAATAAATACTTCCTTTTGGTCCGCCGGGTAAATCAATCAATTAATCAATCAATCGCTATCTTTATTTGCTAACATGGGGTTACATAGATTTTAGGCATAGATATATTTATATACTCAAAGATTTTAGGTAAGATCACATGTTGCTTGACTTACGTTCTAATTTAGTTCTGCCTATTTTGTCTTACGAATGACATGCAAATGTTAAATTTAAATTAATTTTATAAAAATATTAATTTTTTAAAAGCAGCCTATCCTGGATAGTGTAGATTTATAATCGCATATTATTTGTTACAAACATAAAAAAATAAATGTTTTCTCTTTATAATATAAATATAGATATAGGTATGTAGACTACCTACTGTTCTCAAAAGCCCGCTGCCTTATAAAAGGGTACGGTAATTGCCACGGGAACGACATATGTTTCTGGGATAAAAAGTACCTTATGGCATATTTCAGTTCATCTACCTATGTGCCAAATTTCATCAAAGTCGATTCAGCCGTTTTTGCGTCATTGAGTAAGAAACATACAAACTTGCATTTATAATAATATGCATTGTACAATCCGATGGTATCATAAATATCTTACGAAAATGACATGTCTGTTCGATTAGAATTTTAATCGAACGTAAATCGCGCTTAATGAGAGTAATGATTTGAACGTTTGGTAATTTCCTGTTTATTGTACCTATTTCTTGCTTTATTACATTTACCGGGATGCTATATTTGTGGTTCACCAACCTTTTGGTTCACCGTCTCTTAGTTAATGGAACATTTGGTAGCAAAATTATGTTGATGATAAAGTATTAAAAATGATATTGAAGCAGTACTTTAGTTAATTTTGGTTGGATGATGTTTTATCTAGCAATGTTTGACAAACAGGATCCCTATTCACATTTTCTTAAAAAATTGAAGTGCATAGCAAGTTTCCACACTTGATATCAACAGCATTTAATAAAAGTCGTCAAAAGTATACACTTTTGGCAATGGTGACATTGGAGTTTTGGCTATTGTTGAAATCCCGTTACTGTTAGATAAATAAGTTAAAATAGTTTTGGAACCATAAGTTTTGGAACAAAGTTCCTTATTTCGTACTTGATGGATACATGCTTAGTTTTAATGTATATAAGAAATAATTTAAGAAGTATCATCATGCCCCTTGCTCGTTTGATCTGCTTTACCCACTCCGGTAGGGTAAATCATACGATCGAAAAATAACAATTTTTATTATTGCTATATATATATATATATATATATATATATATATATATATATATATATATATATATATATATATATATATATATATATATATAGCTCCAAGAAAGGGAAAAATCATAGATTTATTAGATAGCGATTATCACACTTCCAATTTTCATCTTCTCGCTGGAAAAGTTTGTTAACTAATGCATAATTATTTAATTGAAATATCATAATAAAACTTTATTGTTCATTCATCTATCCAGTAGGTGCCTGAATTCTTTCAATTCTGTGTTGTATTTAATAACTTAAGTTTATTAGTATTTATTCATTAAAGGTCCAAAGTCGGTGTGGCTTGTGCAAGCTACATGTAGAGTTATACCTTTTAGGGCGTATTTTCAACCCTTTGGGAAAATTATAAATATTGTTCTTACATTTCTGAAGGCAGATTTTTTCGGGATATTTCCGCTACAAAAAAGTCAAATAGTTTTTGAGATATTTGCGAAAAACCAACCGATTCTTTTTATCAGTTTATTAGTTGAATCAAAAAAGCACTTGATAACTAGGCTAATAAACAAATAGGTTAATAATATATTATTTGTGTAGAACTAATAATAAACGTAATTTAAAAAAAATTAAATTGATTTCAAATATTTTTCAACTATACCCATATCCCTTCTTCTGTCAACTATATCCATTTTAAACCGTGTTGGTCGAGGTCCAGGTAGGTCGTAAAATGCCACTAATTGTCTATACGTGTTACTACTATCGTGGCTACTAAGGTGGTAGAGTTCCCCAACTTCTCGCCCTGGTATTTGGTATCACCGCTTTACCTAATTCTACCGCAAAAGCGTCAATCCTGGTTATTATCGTGTTCTGGTTTGGAGGGTAAAGTAGCCGGTAGACTTATGCATATGGTATTGCTATCCCACCACTTGGATAGCATCGCACCATTAACATCCTTGGTAAACACCATAAAGACACCAGAAAACAAAATACCCGATTTAAACCCTCGCCTATAGATATAGTCGATGGAGTAGAGCCATCTGCTTGTTTGCATAAAAAATGTATGTATTATGTTTATTTTTATAATTTTAATGTATTTTCATGCATATTGTATAAAAGTATTAGCTTTTTGCACTTCTTCTTCATATACCTAAACTTTAACTATGCCAAATTCCATATCTCAAGTCGGGAGCCATGGGCGTACCCAGGTTCTGGGCCAGGGGGGGACAACCGTAACATTTTAAGACTATATTTTTATCTACAACAGTAAGGAGGTAAACAAATTCCGGGGGGGGGGGGGGGGGCAGCTGCCCCTTCCTGGCCCCCCCTCGGTATGCCCATGTCGGGAGCTTTTCGTAAGAAGGGGTTCAAACTTTTCACCTAACGTATTACTTAAAATCACCCCCAAGATTTCTGTTTTGCGACCGACTGTACATTAATTATACGACTAATTGATGCTAGCTCACGTACTGCAGTCTGAAGAGCTCTGTACATCGCTCGTTCCGAGTAATTTCCTCAATAAAATTTCATATCAGTTCAAATACACAGTTTATAATAATTTTAGATTAAATTGCACGTACATGGCAATATTTGTAGTGTTTTCCGATAATGGAACAACGTCGACTTTAAGCGTTATAAAAAACGAAATAAAAATCATATTTTTTACCGTGTTGGTCCGGGCTCCTTTGAAGAATAGGCCAACTGCCGTTCTACCAGGCAGGTCGTAAAAGACGACCGATTGGTTATGCTAGTTACTAGCATCGTGGCTATTGCAGGAGGTGCACCTGATGGTAAGTGATCACCACCGCCCATAGACATCCGCAATACCAGAGGTTATGCAGTTGCGTTGCCGGCCTTTTAAGAATGAGTAAGCTCAAGCCCCCAAGTCGTATCCGCTTGAAAACACTCCTGCCGGTAACTGATTCCACAAAAGAGTAGTGCGAGGCAAAAAGTGCCAAGAGAAATGCACAGTTGTAGATTTCCAGACATTGAGATGGTGAGGATGGAATTTCAAATTTTGACGCGATGTTCGATGATGGAATTTGGCGGCAGGAATTAATGTGAACAACTCGTCGGAACACTTCCCATGAAAAATACGATAGAAGACACACAGAGTCTTCTATCGTATTTTTCATATCGCGATCTCTGCGCAACGCCAAAGAGTCAAACCGTTTCGAAATAACCTGGTCGTCAACGATTCGAACCGCTCTACGCTGAATGCGATCAAGAGGAAGAAGCTGGTACTAAGGAGTTCCGGCCCAGAGGTGAGAACAGTACTCCATGTGGGGCCGAATTTGAGCCTTATAAAGTTGAAGGCGATGGGCCGGCAAGAAGTACTGTGTCGCTCTGCTGAGCACACCGAGCTTTTTGGAGCACCATGTGGTTGTTTGCTATCTTATGTTAGAAAAAAAAAACACACGTCCGTGCACGCACACAAATGTAAACATACACATTCACACGTAAATAAAAATTAAACGCAATTTCATGCTCCGTTCTCTTGCGGGGTTGGCAGAGTAAGCCGGATGTCTATAGACTTTCCAGTTCACTATGATTCACCGGTTTGTCAGTTGGCGAGAACGATTCTCGACTATTTCTTGCGATAACCGCGACCGACTGCATTACGTGCTCATCCGAGGCACAGGGGAGGTAACACACCAACCAGACTCCAAGCTGCTACTGAGATTATGTTTTTCTTATCTTTTTCTATAGATTAAATACGTATACTTGATAAACAGTAGTATATTCTTCTAGCGCAGTCGGATATAAAAAAAATGTACAAAACTGGGTCTATATATATATATATATATATATATATATATATGGCAAACAAAATGTTGTTTCAGTATCAATATCTGGTGTTAACGATCAACGAACACGCATTATGATACGAATGATGATAACATTATTGTAAAATCGAGTTTACGTAAATATTACTTGGCATACGTTTATATTTGATTAAATGATATTACTTACTGAATGTTTTAGTAACTGGATTTATCTATTGTAATATACAGAGAAAAGATTTGATTTTTGTTTATTTTTTGTTACAATTTAACTCAAAAACTAGCCGACTGATTTTAAAAATTCTTTCACCTTTAGAGAGCTACATAATCCAGAACCCGAACAAGCAAAGGGAAGTAATGAGTATTGGTTACGCGGACGAAGTGGCGTGTAACTGCTAGTCCGGTGATAAAGCTTCAATGAGTTGTTAATATAAAATTTCACGGTAGGTACTTATTAGTTCAGTTAGTGCAAATTTTCGCTACAAAGAAGATAAAAACAAATTAAACACCCAAACTGAAGGCGAGGCCGAGAAGATTTCCTCCTTGGGTGCGTAATTTTGATCCTGCTTTCAGTATCACATTGTCTCCTTTCTAAATTGATTAGTGTGCATGATTTAAATTTCTTGTACATTCGTAAATATATGATTTTGTATCGAAACATCAAAAGGTCTTTTAAATGTTTAATGTCAATAGTTTTAAAATGTCTCTTAGTTCAATATTTTTAAATTATATATAGAACTGCGTAATATGAACTTTCAATCTAGCGGTGATAAAAAATAGTATACGCACCACGGGAGGAAAGTATAAAATTGCAACACGCGTTGTTATCAGCTTCGCCTTTGACTCGGGTATCACGTATCACGCTGGTTGTAATGTCTCACTTTCCTCCCTAATTAATATTATCTACTGATTATTTGTTGTATTTATACGTGGCAAAAAACTTTCATTGCCTCATCAATTAAACTTTGAAATATTCATAAATAAAAAACTTTTTTATCTGTAGGGAAATATATTAAAAGAGTATCAAAGAATATTCACATACCTAATTAACTAAAATTTATCATCATCCAATCTGTATTATATAAATAACATGAAATACAGACTATGTAACCTTGACAAAATGGGTGTGAATACCAAATATTTTATCGTAGTATCTCAAAGCGTTTAATATCAAGAGCCGCTTTCACAATACATTCACGAATATCTTGACTCTTAATCTATTATATTAGACGTTAATTGCCAAGTAACTTCTAAGATAATAACAAATATTGGTTAGTTGCCGAGTTGTTACGAAGAGCTCCATTATTTAGCATGTTATTGTTCTACTCCATGAAAGGAATACGTTACACAATACATAATCAAAGAGCTTTGAAGTCATGTGGTAGTTTCAAGCCTAATATTTTGATTATTAAACGTAGATTAAAATAAAATCTGTCTATCCAAAATATCTGTCAAATAAAATCAACATCTAAGGGTAATAAAAAGCTGAACGTATTAAACGATTTTCAGTATTATCATATTTTTTTTGTATTTACAGGGCAATAACTCTGATGAATCGTATATATGCAGAAGTATTTAAAACATGAAAAAAATACCTATAATATGTTTTTAGCTGTTACAAGTGACTTCTTTCGCATGATCTTAAAACATCACCACTCAAAAACAATTACTTAAATTGCTTAGATAATTGTTTAAAAAGTGATCTATAACTTTCCTTATGAATGCGGCTATTATTGCACAAAAAATAAATTTGACTGGTCCATCCAGAGATTAATGCGTTCAGAAAAAAAATATGCTTTTCAGTTTTATAACATTAAGTATATTATATTGATAAAAATAAACTATATGTCTTATTCATAAGTATTTTGTAAAAGATGAACGAACCAACATGTCATTGCCATCCTGACTACTTGTCAGGTCAGGTCTTTAGAATTATCTAAGATTTCACCGCGTTTCCGATCCGGTAGTAGTTTTTAAAAAAATATGTTGACGTGAAATAACTTGTAAGAAGTTTTATTGAATAAAGTATTTCTGATTTCTGATTTCAACCGGATTTGGTACCCCCGCCTTAGATTTTGCTACTGTAATAGAGCTGGTACTTCCAGCCTACTTGTAACTCTCGTGTTCATTGTTGCACTCGCTGCTACACGGATAGTTAAGCATCATAAATAGCTTTGGTGTTTATAGGCAATGGTTATCTCTTTCCATCAGGTGAGTCATCTCTAGCCCAATAGATTTTTATGGCTTGTCGCTAATATTATTTATACAGGTCGGTGTATATCTTGTACCAAAGAACCACTGGTCATTAGACAAGCCACGTAGTTACAGTAGGTTAACTACCCAGTCATGTTGCTTTCGGTGGACAAATATAACACAACAGCTACGAGCAGTAACGCTATTGCAATAAGCAAAAGTAAAGAGAAACAAACAAAGGCGAGACGCAGGACTCTGCAATCGAATAGTTATGTTTTTATGTTCAGTTGTATATTTAGGACTAGACATGGAACTTTTCATAAATAGCGTTCGAAATATCACATGATATGCATTATCATAAATGGCATATGCTACATCTTAGCATTTGGTTTATGAAATATCACAGTCAATGAAATTCTAACAAAGTATCTTCACACCCATATCCCCGAAGGGGTAGGCAGAGGTACAACAAGTGCACCCACGATTAGCCGAAGGAATTATTAACGATTAGCCAAATGTGATAGGTGGCAAGCTTATCGCCAACCGGACACTTTCCAATCCCAGGCAACTTTGTGTTTCTCAGAAAACTGAAAAAACACTTTTTTTTTAATGTGCCCGACCCGGGAACGTCGACGTGGACAGCGAGCGAGTAGCGACGAATCGTGCTTGTGTATCTATAGTATGTAGTATTAAAAATTACGAAGAGCGTAGCGCCACACATGCTCCCAGCTACATTTTAAAACTTAAAATTGGGTAGTATTGGGTGGTAGTAATATCATGGAGAGTATTTTAAAAATAGACTTTAAACTGAGTGCGTTAAAGTATTTATTTCCTTGAAATTATTTATCACAGATCTAATAATCACGTGTACCTACTTTTTTTTAATAGCATACGGAACATAAGACGCTGGGGTAATTTTACGACTGAAGATGAAAAATCATTGCCAGTGATACTTCGCATGTGAAATCATTACGATTTTTCTAAATTTCCTCCAATGAAAATTATTTAAAAGTAACAATCATTTTAATGCCTATATAGAACTGATAAAATTCCAAGTAGTATAGAAATTTTGATGTTAGTATTTTTCTTGGCAATTTTAATCGAATAATTAAACCAGTTTTTTTTCTACATTCCTGCTCCATAAATGTATTATCACGACGACTGACTCGCTTCGCCCTTTTTAATGACGTTACCTGGTTCGAACTCGTGATTTAATAATTTACGCCGAGGTATTTCGAAACTTTGACACTAAATTCCCTGTATCCGGGAAAATGGGTGAGCAAATATAATCTGTGATGCGATAATACACTGTCACTTTTTGATATATTATAGTGAGTTTAAGCGCTTTGTACATTACTAGTGATGTTTGTTAGTTCAGTTTCTTTCACGTCAAATAAATTGGGTAAAATAAATAAGTCGCCTCTATAGTCTAGTAGTCCGGTGTCAGTTTTAACCACATGAAGACCTGGGTTTGATTCCTTGCAAAAGATTCCGGGTAAATCAGAAAAGTGTTTTTTCAGTTTTCTGATAAAAACAACGTTGCCCTGAATCGGATAAGTGTCCGGTTGGCGATAGGCTAGATAAACCTACCACATCGTGGGACTTCTTCGGCTAATCATGGGTGCACTGGTTGTACCTCTGCCTAAACTCTTCGGGGATATGGCGTGAATATACTTTTTTTTACTTTTATTTATTTTAAATAAGATAATTTTGGGATAGTATAACCGTCTACTTTATTATATAATAAAGTAGACGAATTAAAATCGAGTATATATTATGTTCTAGCTGTAGCGAGCAGCCCGTTGCATTATAAAAGTTATTGGCGAACTCCGCGGGATTAGCTAATTTTTCCGGGATAAAAATTAGCCTATGTGGTATTCCAGGTCATTATCTACCTGCTTAATAAATTTCATTCAAATCCGTTTGGTAGTTTTTGCCTGATTGAGTAACAAACATCCATCCATCAAAACGTCCAAACTTTTGCATTTATAATATAAGATTACATATGTATATCAGCACGTTGCTTATTTGTGTCACGAATTATAAGTATATGTCTAAAAAAGCTTTGTTTAGATATACCCCGGTTATAGTCGTGGTTTGTATGCTGTTTCGTCCCTATTTGTAGAATTATTTCATAATGGTGCGTTGCTATCCTTCTGAAGTTGTAATGTTACGTGGCGCATAAGATTGCTGGCTTACTTACCCTCTAGACCGAAACACAACAGTGAAAAGCACAGACGCTATTGTGACAAGAATAAATAAAGTAGTGGTATCAGTCGAGACGTTGCAGAACTCTGCCATTTAGTACTTGTAAGTAATCATAAATCATTATTATGTTTTTGCACCAAGGTTTGCGCTTTGCGATCAATCATTAATTATTATACGACTAATTGATGCTAGCACACGTACTGCAGCCTGTAGAGCGCTGGACATCGCTTGTTTTGTGTAATTTCCTCAATAACATTTCATATGAGACCAAATATAGTGTTATATTATAAGAGAGCAAAAAAAACATATGATGAAACCATCGCTTATAGACACCAAATAATAGACACCAAATATGTCAATGGTGCGTTTGTGCGTGCGTGGCGGGATTGCAATGCCACATGAAGCCTGCCGGATTCCTTACCCAGTGGTGGATTGCCCGTGAGGCCGGGGCCTTAAGCGGCATAGTTGTAGGGGCGGCAAAATTTTCGAGATGACAAAATTTGAAATTCGAAAGTCAATGGAAATACGAATTTAACTATCATGTATAAAAATTGTTAGAATAAACTTTGATTTTAAAAATCCCTTCACCTAATGATAACTACATTATTACAGAGTAACATAGTCTATTTATACCGAATTAAAAGAAAATAAGTAATATTTTTTGGTCACGCGAACGAAGTCGCGGGTAATAGCTAGTATTAATGGCATAAAGTTGGTTGTATTTAATATTTATATCTACGCAGCTATACCCATGCATTTGCTGCTCCAGTCGCAGTACTTATAAATGCAACTCCGTGCAGTTTATTATTACTATGCCTCGGTCGGACCTTGGGTACGGCCTCGGACTTGAAAAGGGTTAAATAATCGGTTTAAAAAATACCGGTTAGTGGAGGTTTTTAGCGGTGCTAATAAAAGGTTATGCTCGGAGCGTATCTGGAAGAGAGCACTTCATAAACCTATAATAACCAATTTAAGCCAAAATCGCGGAATGGTTTGTCACGCACAGTGCATACACAGATTGAGGGAAACAAACATCAAAGAAATATTTAAAAAACATCCTCTATAAACCGATATATTGAACCAAAATCCTTATAATTTTGCTTCATAAAGAAACCGGTTTCTTGAGGTTAAGGTAGAGCCAAACCGCAACAAAACTTTGCAGCAGTTTTGCATTTGCAATCGTATTGCAGTGCAGACGACGATGATAAAATTTACAAATCACCTTCGGTAATACGAGCTTTGTATAAATCATTTTCCTCCACACGATTATTTTCGTCTTCTGATGATCGGTCATCTTCCCAATATACGAGTGACGCTAAATCAAGGTCGTCCATTTGCAACCATTGCCACGTATAGCACACGGCTTTGTGGTCTGTTCACCGTGAAAAGACGGCTATCGAAGTTTCTAAAATTCCACGTGCCTACGATCGTCTTTTTACGGCCATCATATTACGTTCATTTAATGACGCCACCGTTTTTGGAGGAAACCAGAGCTTTACATTATATTGTAATTACGGAATTAATTATTTATTCTATGCTTTTAATAAATTTACAATCGAATTTCGATTAAGTATTATAAATATACTAGTTGACACGGCAAACGTTGTTCTGCCTTTTTAATTACTCTTATTTTTCTCTCTCTGTGGTCTAGCGGTCCAGCGTTGGCGTTGACCACATGAGGTACTGGGTTTGATTCTCGGGTCGGGCACAAAAAAAGTGTTTTTCCAGTTTTCTGAGAAACACAAATTGCCTGGGATTGGAAAGTGCCCGGTTGGCGATAGGCTTGCTACCTATCACATTTGTGGGACCAAGTATCTTCGGCTAATCGTGCGTGCACTTGTTGTACCTCTGCCTACCCCTTCGGGGATATGAGCGTGAAGATATATATATATATATATATATATATATATATATATATATATATATATATATATATATATATATATATGAGGAAGTATGAGAGTATTTGCAACCTAAGGCAGCGTAGCGCTATCTAGAGTGGAATAAAGTGTAGTTGACTTGTACGTTGCGTACGTCACTTATTCATTTATATCTTAATAGTAATCCATCGGCCAGCATCTATCAACTATCGCCTGTCGTAACGAAATCCGAGTCAGTAGATCGGTTTATAAGAGGACTCACAGCTAGAGAACCGACCGTGCCTAACGTGCGCACTGATTCAGTGATAAGACGACTATATGGTGGTATATATATATAGTATATAGAGCTGAAATACAGTTTTAATTCGGAGTACGATTTCAGAGCAAATCTTCACAGAGATATCTGACAAAACAAATATGAACATTATAAAGCGCAGTCTGCATTCGACGATAACCGTGACTGTCCGTTTATCTTTATTGAAATAATCTCCGTGCAGAATACCGCTTTTGCAAATGGAAGATACATGCCCTCATCATTCGCATGGCTTAGTAACGTATTCACTTTACAATAAATGCAGTGGGCTGCATAATTCGTGAAGTGTATTTTATTTTAGTTACTACTAATTTTTATTACTTACTTAAATGTAAGTTAGCTTAGTCTAATAGGCTCTAGGATTGATTCCCGAGTCGAATGAACCCTTACTGGGATTTTTCGACTTAAAAATTCTTAGTAGTTTGCCGTATATGAGAAAAGCCAGATGGAGGTCAAGGGATTCAAAGCTCATAGATAAGGTCGATAAAATTTATCTTGGTTAAAGTAAGTATAAACAATAATACAGACATGATGGCTGTCGATCAATCTGATCTTGGTTAAAGTAGTTATTAACAATAATACAGACATGATAGCTGTTCGCTACGATACTAAAACATAGAAATACAGATATAAGAACTGAAATAGGTTTAATAAACATTTATGCCCAGAAATACTAACAATCCTATATCGCCCTTTTCCGATCAAGGAATATATTCGAGAAGGAGATAAATTTTAAGAGTATTATTTGAATATATAATATGCAGGCTGTTTCTTATCAGTTTGAAGCATTGGCGTTGCCTTGAAATATTGAATTTCTCAACAAATTTTATCCATGGGGAGTACTTATACTGGAAAGCATAAAATTTTTTGCTGCTTGCCGCTGAATATCACCATTGAATATCGATTTAAGATTCTACGGTTCATCCTTACCGTCCCATTGTTTGGAGTATCATCATATATCATATCGTGATCGTAAAATTCTTGAAAAAGGAAACATAAGACTATAGTATGACCGCCCCGGTGGTCGAGTGGTTAGCGACCCTGACTACGCAATCAATGGAGTCCGGGTTTGAATCCCGGCAGGGACAGGCATTTGTGTGATAAGCACAGATGTTTGTATTTCTGGGTTTGGGTGTTTATTAAATATATTCTAGTATTTATATATGTATCTCTATGTATTAGTATAGATTGACACCCATAACACAAGCATATAATTTGCTTACTTTGAGGTCAGATCAATTCGTGTAATTTGTCCAGTGATATTTATTTATTTATTTATATAGTATCATTGAAATAAATTCTTGATAGGTGTTTTTGGCAGAGATACAATTTACGAATTTTCCAGAAAAGAGATTACTTAGTTTTAAAAGATCAACCAGTACAGTTTTTATCATCACAACATTGCAAATAAATAGACGACACTCCAAATTGAAAGAGAGAAACATCGCACACAGACATTAAAGATGTTAATTATGCGGTGCTATTCATGTTGGCGGCGTGTGCCTTCAAACTCGAATACGACAGGTACAGGAATAAGTGACAAGAATAGATGTTATTGCAACAGGAATATGTAAGATGATAGTGCAAAACCTAGGCGAGACATTGTAGAACTCTATTAGCTAGTAGTCATGATGGTAGCGACACGTATACCTAATCTAAATAATTTAAAAATAAAGATGAAGTTACGGTGATATGGGTTTGCATTTTAATATATTTATTTAATAATTTTATTTTACAATTTATCAATTTAATAACAAATTGTAGGTGTCTTATATCTATAACGTAGGGAACGTGGGAGAGTGTGGGCGTTCTTCATCTCTCAGCTCTTCATCCATCGTATTTTCAGAAAATAAGACTCGGTATATACTCAGGAGGTTTTAATCCAATGAATTAATTCACTTCACAATCACAATATACACCCAGGACTCGGATGAGAATGGTTTACTTTTGGAACGCGGCGAAGTCGGACGTAATTCGGCTACACTTGTGTTCACCGTGGTGTCCGTCACAATAATAATAATCGTTTAACGGCCACACGGCTGCTTATATTTGCATCAATTGACATTTACATCTGACAGCTGTCAAAGTGTTGCCCACTAACGTATCCGAATACGCCCATATCGATTAGCAATAATCGATTTGACGTTCCGTTTTCCAATCTCCGACACGGCCATCTTGACACGTCACACGTCCCCGTGTGATGTTCCTGCAATAGAAACAACTTTCTGCAATATCGTCTTAGCTCGGCCCATCCTGATATTTGTCTAGTTCATGAATTAGCTTTGTTACGAAATAAACCACATCATTTTAAGTCAACAACAAGTTTATTTCAACTACATCTCAAAGCAACTCGCTCATTAGTGAACAGCATCAGCAGTAAATAATATCACAAATTTTTGTCAAAGAAAAGGGTCGTTGCTATCACCTATATCGAGCGATAACAACTCATGCCACCTCCATCGAGTGACGATAATCATGCCACCTCCATCGAGTGACGATAACCATGCCACCTCCATCGAGTGACGATAACCTCGCCACCTCCATTGAATGGCAATAACCATGCCACCTCTATCGAGTGACGATAACCAAGTCACCTCCATCGAGTGACTTTTAGATTACTTATTGCCTACATTGAACAATAAAACAAGCACATCACCTAAATCGAGCGATGTGTTCCATTTTACCAGCCCAGTTATGACACCAATTACTGTTCACTAATCAGAAAGAATGCACCACTAAAATTAACTTGTCATTCAGTTAGGCTGAGATCATTGGATTCTATATCTTCTACATCACTAAAATCAGGAATATTATCATTGCTAGGCATCTTTTTTAAGCGATCGTGGGCGTACTTATAGGTACGCTTGAAATCTAGGGCCTTTAAAATGTACCTATCGTTATTCAACACTTCAATAACTTTAAACGGTCCTTTAAATTTAGGATCGAGCTTCGTTTGATTTCGCTCTTCATTCTTTAATAGGACATAATCACCCAAAGAAAAAGGAACAATTCTAGCCTTCGATCTGTCGAATCGAGTTTTGTCATAGTCTGAATTGTTGTCGATGTTAATTACTGCGTTTGATCTCAACTCGTCCAATTCAAGGTCTTGTTCTACTTCCTCAGCTAATATAACCTCAAGAGGTCTGCTTACCTTTCCTATCAGTAACTCTAATGGACTTGCTTTAGTTACGCGATTCATTGAGCAATTTAGAGCTAATTGCGCATTAGCAAGAGCATCCTGCCAAGAGCCCTGAGATGTTTCGACCGCAGTGAGCATATTTTTAAGAGTCGACATGACTCGCTCAACTTGACTGTTGGCTCGCGAACTACCAGTTGCGATCAAATGCAACTTTATATTAACCGAATTACAGTAGTCACGAAAGTCCTGACTCGCAAAGCAACGACCCTGATCCGCTATAATTCGTGTTGGAGCACCGAATAAAGCAATACTGTGTTTCACTGCTTCAATGCTGCTGGCAGTATCTATCTTGCGAGTGTGATGTAAAATAACGTACTTTGTAAATGCGTCTATTAAGACAAAGACGTCTTCCTTCACATCACTTGCCCCACTTAACTTGCCAGTAGCATCTATATGCACAGTGTGCCAAGGAATTTACAAGATATAGATTCTCTCATTAACGAACACTCGGCTCCAGAATCGTAAGTAAAATAAAACTGCTCACCAGCATGTCGAAGAATCCCCTCAGGCGTGTTGACGACGCAGATGTTGACTCGCTTGTCTTGCGAAGGCCCGGCGACACTAATGACGTTGTCCTCCTTATTGCCACGTCGTGGACAGTTTTTCGCATAGTAGCCCGTGTCTCTGCAGCTGAAGCAGGTAACAGAAGCAGCAGAAAAAGTCTTCCTAGGCATGACGTCAGCTACTGATGTTTTTGGTTTCACATCTAGATTCTTCGATCCAATTTTTAAACGACATTGTATTGCTTTGTGACCCATTTTGCCACAAGTGTAGCACTTCACAGAAGAGATTTCAGGATCAAAACGAGGTCTTTTCGGGCCATGACTAAGGTCATGCGAATAGGATGGTTTCCGTTTCAAAAATGAGGTAGCTTTGAGTTCTTGTTGCAAACGGCTTCTTGTAGTAATATTCTCCGTGAAGGAGATTCGCTGCACCCGAGGCTCAAATTGAGAAATATGCGCTAGGAGAGTGGATACTGCAATTTGTTCGACTGAGAGATTCTTCCACTTGGACATAATAGAAGACATCAATGTGGCTGCTTAAGAGGCTAGGCATTCGTTCTCTTTTGGTCTGCCATTATTTAAATTAATCAAAAATGCAGCAGTAGTTTCGGCATTATCATACCTGGCAGTAAACAAATCCTTGAAGTTGCTCCAGGTCATTCCATGAAATGACACCTGTGACAGCCAGGCCGAAGCTTGTCCTTTAAGCGCACGACTCAAAGCCATCATTAGCGAAGCTCCTTGCAACTCTGGATCCGTGATGCACATGTCGGCGGTCGTAATCCATGCGCGAGCATCCACGTTGCAACTGTCTGGATTAAACTCAGGTAGCTGGATGTCCTTGTTAGTAGACGGCGCTTTTATTGACTCGATTAATGCCATAAAGTTGCGATTTTACTGCTCCATAAGTAAGCGCCATTTCGTATCTTCAGTGCAACGTGATTCACGTCGATTTTCTTCTCGGTTGCATCCTACTTCTGATAACGTAGGGAACGTAGGAGAGTGTGGGCGTTCTTCGTCTCTCAGCTCTTCATCCATCGTATTTTCAGAAAATAAGACTCGGTATATACTCAGGAGGTTTTAATCCAATGAATTAATTCACTTCACAATCACAATATACACCCAGGACTCAGATGAGAATGGATTACTTTTGGAACGCGGCGAAGTCGGACGTAATTCGGCTACACTTGTGTTCACCGTGGTGTCCGTCACAATTATAATCGTTTAACGGCCACACGGCTGCTTATATTTGCATCAATTGACATTTACATCTGACAGCTGTCAAAGTGTTGCCCACTAACGTATCCGAATACGCCCAAATCGATTAGCAATAATCGATTTGACGTTCCGTTTTCCAATCTCCGACATCTATATACTAGTATTAATGAATATTTTATTGTAATGATTTCAGTTATGTTATCTAATTGAACAATCTATTTTATTATTTCAAATAGTCTTTTATTATAATACTAGCTGTTGCCCATGACTTCGCCCGCGCGGACTACGTTTACTCCGCACAGCTCCTCCCCTGTAGGTGATAGCGTGATAATATGTAGTCTATATGTTGACCCGACCTATTAGTAATATTCATGCAAAATTTGAAGTAAATCCATGCAATACTTTTTGAGTTTACCCCGGACATACATACAGACAAACAGATAAATAGACAAACAGACAAAAATTCTAAAAATTACATTTTTGGCTTCGATATCGATTGTAGATCACGCCTCAAGTATTCTTTTAAAAAAATATTCAATGTACAGTTTTGACTTTCCTACGATTTTATTATATGTAATAGCTGTTGCCCACGACTTCGTCCGCGCGGACTACGTTTACTCCGCACAGCTCCTCCCCCGTAGGTGATAGCGTGATAATATGTAGCCTATATGTTGACCCGACTTATTAGTAATATTCATGCAAAATTTGAAGTAAATCCATGCAGTACTTTTTGAGTTTACCCTGGACATACATACAGACAAACAGACAAACAGATAAACAAACAAACAGACAAAAATTCTAAAAATTACATTTTTGGCTTCGATATCAATTGTAGATCACGCCCCAAGTATTCTTTTAAAAAAAATCAATGTACAGTTTTGACTTTCCTACGATTTTTTTATATGTATAGATGGTTAAAACTTAATTATTGAACAAAAATTCAAGAAATTTACGTTATAACATTATACAATTCCTACATATCCTTCCTACATATTCCTGCATATCGCCAAAATTTTATTTTGGGGTTTTTTCAAAATTTCTCATACTTCCTGGGCTGCCTTAGTTCAAATTTTCAGAAAACAATTCGAGGGGAATCCATCAACCGCGTTTCGATCGGTCCAGCCATTCATAAGTTATGAGATGTTTACATACACACATACACACACACCCTCACGCACATACATACATACAGACATGCTGACGTCATCGCGAAAATAGTAAAAAAAAAGGTTCCTAGGACCTAAAAATGTGGAGATCTGGTGAAAACTCGATTTCTGAAAATCGGGGCAAAATCTTCCTTGACTACAAAAAAAAACATTCTTATTTACATACGTAGCGGGAAGTTAAAAATGTTTAGTTTCAATACCAGCAGTTAAAACATTATAAATGTAATATAAAATTGTACCTAATGAATTTTCATGCCAATGTGTAGCAGAATAGGCAGGTAACTAAATTAGGCATAAGAACTTTGTAACCCTATTTCTTGCAAATAAATAAATATTATTAGTAAATTTTATTATTTCACTCTTACGAACTGATTGACAGACAGGTATTATTCTATTCACTTAACGGGTTCCGGGTCAATACGGGTTAAATTCTGTCGTTGTAAACCTAAGCGGCTGCTGACGTTTGTTTCACTCTGACGAGTAATCTTTTTTGGCCTTCGTTGGCTGGAAATATATCTGGAAACATGGACATGATTGACACACATGGCGGTTACAATAGGTACAGGCCAAGGATCTGTTTTAGGGTCTTCGCATTTTCTATCTTATGTAAACGATATGAGCCATTGCTTTAATTATAACACTTTTTACCAGTTTGCTGACGACATTTGCCTTTTGTCTGCCGATAAAGATCAAAATATAGCCAGGGATAATTTACAATCTGATATTAATTCGCTAGTACAATGGTGCCATGACGCCATATCATTACACGCTACGCTGACGCCACGCTGGTACAGTCATATTGAATATGCATGTAAAAAATTAAGACAATTTTTGGCCAATATCACTATTTTAAAAGACCGTATACCATATTTTTTTTGTTGGACCTATGAGCTTTTGTTGAACCTGGAACCTTGAACCCCTAATTTGTGACTTTCATGAAAATCGTTGGAGCCGATTCCGAGATTCCAATTATATATATATATATATATATATATATATATATATATATATATATATATATATATATATACAAGAATTGTTCGTTTAAAGGTATTAGATAATGAAACTATGCGTATTTTTAAACATTGTAATATATTACCAGTTCACTCTAAATTCAAATATAATTTAATCAAAGAGTATAATTGTGATGAATCTATTAAGGAATTAACAAAGTATTCTGTATACACTCGGGCAGTAGCTCAAAACCGATTACATATACCGCGCGTTAATAATGTTTACGGTGAGAGGACGGCTAGGTACTTGGTAACTACACTGATAAATAAACTGCCTAAAGATCTAGTGAAATGTATTACACAAAAAAATATTAAAACCAAGTTAAAGCCGCACTTGCTATCTAACTATGAGTTTCTGTAGTACAACTGATTTTACAATATATGTAATGAGTACGTTATATGTGTGCATATGTGTGTATATATATATATATATATATATATATATATATATATATATATATATATATATATATATATATATATATATATATATGCGTATGTTATATATTTATTATCCTAACATAACGCCTTGTTGCAAAGGAGATGTTAAAGCACAAGCGGATTATTTTATTTTGTTTTTTTTTTATTTTGTATCTATCGTTACTGATTACGCAAACTTACCCAGCACTAACTTGTTTAACCTGCGTGGTTTTTTAGTGCTAATTTATTGAACTTGTATAAATATATTTTAACCAATAAATAAATAAAAAAAAAACATCATAAGATTAAGTAATATAAAAATTGAATAAAACATATTATATACTTGAATGTGGATAAATGTTGTTGTTGTTGTTGTTTCTTGACAAGCTTATGTATAAATTTGGACAGAAATTTCTATTTAAACAGCAATTTAATTATTTTATGCATATTTTATTTCCTGGCAGGGGGGTGCAAGCGTACCCCCTTGCACCCTGCTGCCAGCTTCCATGTCTGGAAATATCCATCACCGCATTAACCAGATTTAACGATTATTACTTGTTGCTATAAATGCCACTAGCTTTATTATTACGCTTTTGTTCGTATAGCAGTCAAGCCATTTATAACGTTATGCTATATATAATTCAAGTAAATCGTAAGACGCGCTATCATAATTATTTTTCTTGTAACGCTATGTACAAGTTTCAACGTTTCACAGAGGAACTATGGTCCTTGTGTAAAAATTCTGGTCTTAGGCCTTGTCAAGATCTTTCCTTTTCCATCTTTGTGGGATATAATCAAACTTCGATAACTACGTCATCTCTATGATGACATCATTTCTGTAACCATCACCCTTTACAGACTGATGTCTTACGTTTGTTAACACATCAGCGCTTTATTCTTAACAGCCCCCCTATTCACGTAATAAAACGTCAATTCAGTCGAAGAGTTTAGGATTCTCACACACATAAACACGATACAACGTCGCGTGGTGCTATCAATTGGCATAATATATAAAAAAATGTAAAAGCCCTTCACGCTTCGACTCAATTGTCATTTTGTTACGTGAAACGGGCCCATGTTAACAATATTTTCTGTGACTCGGGGATCAAAGTCTAGATTTCATAAGCAGAACAGGATAATTACTACACCAATGAAGTTTCCGTTAGTTCAGAAAAAAGTTTTTGTCAAAAACAATCGCAACCAGATAAATCATAGGTGTAGCATCTACGTGTTAAATCTGAGGTAAAACGCGAAGCTCTAACTCTATTACCTAGTAAATCATTAATCATGCTGTAGCAATAATTTATCTTGTAATGCGTTAAATATTATAAAATCATCAAAGTTCCTCAGACAGACTTCAGTCCCTAGACAGTACACATTGCCTGACTGAAAGGATGATCTTTTTGCTGCCCTTGTTTGATATCATCGTCCTCCACGCAATGATGTTACCTCGATCATCATCACCCTTAGCAATCCAAGGTTCAAAATCATACTAGCACTAAACTCCGCATTGCTACCAAGACTTTCTAGAAGAAAGTGCATTTTGTTCAAGCCAGAGATCGAATTCTAGAACTCATAAGTCGAACAGGGTAACTACTGCACCAACGAATAAGTTTTTGTTATTTCAGACAGAATTTTTATCTAAAAACCAATTACGAGTACAAGTAACCGGATAACTATATAGGAGAAGCAATAACATATAAGTGTTACGTCTGAGGTAATATCACATTCAGAAACAAATTAAAAACGCGTTAAAGATATTATTTCTGCAGCTGGCATTTTGCCAGAGCACTTGATCTAAAAATCATACATTCGAAATAGTGAAATTCAGGTCACTCTATATAGCCTAGGGCTTATATGTGTGAGCTAGGCTTATCTTGAAGTTTTGGCCTTTATAACATGAATAGAAGCTCGTATCAAGCATTTTTTAAAGAATTCTATCGTTGGTCTAGTATCTAGTTGCTAACTCGTTCGGTTTTAGTTAATAAGGTACCGATTTTGGTTCCCGGGTCAGAAAAAGTTGTTTTTAGTTTTAAGATAACAAATAAGCAGATGACGCTCCTGATGAAAGAAGTGATTATCGTCTATAGACACCATAGATGTCGATGATGCGTTGTTATATCTGTGATGCAATGGTGATGCCATGTGCACAATGTATGTGCATATTAAATATTTTAAGAATGCTGAAAATCGGCACCCTAGATGATATCTTTGGGTACCATGCTCACAAAGTTCTTAATTTTAGTGTAATTTTTTTCTTTTTATGTAGTCCTAAGTAGATACGCTATTAGTTGCAGTTATAAATCTAATGATTAATATTATGGTCTGTTAATGAGAAAGAAATAAAATTGAATTGAGTTGCAATCAAAAATTTTATGTCAGTGAACTTTATCATCATTAAGAATAATTAATTATCCTACGCTAGGCAAGTTATTATCATAAAGGATCCATTTAACACTTTTATTTCGAAAAAAAGTGATTTTTTATTTGCAAAGGTCCTCATTTAAAAATTACTTTACGTGAATAGTATTCTATGAAAAAATGTCAGGTACACTAGGGATATGAGATAGACAGACATCGTAGAGTGGGAAAGAGAATGACGTTATAAACTATATGTGAATTGAGTGAAACAGATTTTATTATGTATTATTAAACTATATAATAGTAAAATAAAGTAAATTACTGCAGTACTTACATTTATTTTAAAAACTACAGCAAATACTCGAATAACTTGTTTTCGGCACGAATACAGGGTACCATACCCAAATATATCGTCTAGACTGCTTGCTGATTTTGTGTATTTTCAATACTATTTCTATTATTTCTGAACCAAGTGACCTACATTTTTTTCTTATTTTGACCAGAATCGTACCCGTGCAAAGTCGGGACTGGTCGCTAGTAATGGTATAAATGTAAGTTGCACTTGGTTTTTTGTCATTATCCAAATAAAATTAAAATACCGTAAAGCGTATGCATGTTGGTAACGGTAAATTAGCATGACTAGAAAGAAGCGTGGAAAGTCTGTGAACCGTAATATTATGCTCAAATCTCTCTTCCTACATCGTAAGGAATTTGGCGTGAAGGTATGTACTAGTTAGTCGTCTAGTATGACAAGGCAGGACGCATTTGAGTGTTTGTCTTAAGGGAATAACGAACTATTCAAACATAATTACTCGATACCGGTCTGGTCCGTACAGATTAGTAATTAATTTATTTGCATATTTATTGCTTATAGCTTAAATTCGAACAATCCTAAAGTATAAATTATTATTTAAATTTCTTTTTAGAAAACTAACCAAATTACATGACACAATTTAAATAACAACAATAAATATTAATGAACTAGTTAGTTAAACTTCGATTCCCTCTGGTCGAAACTTGACCTAATTCTATTAATGTTAAAGCACAAACATCTATTAGATACCCACTTTATATTTTTTTTATATCATAAGATAGCAAACATGCAGACGGGTCTCCTGATGGAAAGAGGCAACCATCGCCTATTGCAACCAAAGATATTAATGGTGCGTTGCTATCTAGTGGCGGGGTCTAATACCACATGCATAAGTTTGCCGGCTACCTCACCCTACAAACCGGAACACGACAGTGACAAGCACTGACGCTATTGCGGCAGACACAGGTAAGGCGATGGTACCAGACCCGGTCGAGCCAATGCAGAACTCTACCACCTAGTAGACACGATGGTAGTGATGCGCATAGCCAGTCGGTCACATTTTACGACCTGTCTGGTAGAACGGCAGTTGACCTATTCTTCAATGAAGCCCGGGACCAACACGGGGGAAAAATAATGTTCGACATTACCGCCATCGATACCGGAACTTGGTAAAACTCGACGCTAACTTGGATTATCCTCCTTCATGTTTCAAGTTTTATATGAAATCTGATTTCTTTTATTTTGAGTAAAGTAATTATTTCATTACGACAAAGTACTCGTATGTTATATACTCTAAATGAGAAATTTTTGTATATTTGTATGAAATTGGTTTTTTCGAAACGGCTCTAACGATTTTGATGAAATGTTGTATTCAGATAGTTTTGTACTGTTTAAATAAATGTAGTACCAACCGTTTTTAAAAAATATCATTGCAACGATGCTCGGTTGCCCAGCTAGTGGACTATTGAAAGCCGTTAGCATAGATAGCAAACAAGTGGATGGATCTCCGGATGGTACAGACACCAAAAATGTTAATGGTATGTATACGGTAGCTATCCTTGTAGTGGGTTTAAATGCCACATGCGTAGGTTTACCGGCTACATAACCCTCCAAACTGGAACACGACATCGACAAGCACTCACGCGAATACCACAGAATACTGGACACTAACAGAAGTCAATCTACATACAAGTAATATTCGAGCAATGCACACATAGATACCTCACACGGACGAGATATCTTTGAATGGTTCGGGATAGTTTGATTCGAGCCAGTGCGAGATGTCGCGCCCGTGAGAAGTGTCTTTTTTTATAGAAAAAGGGGTAAACGGACAGGAGGTTTATTGATGGTAAGTGATCACCTCTGCCCATGACAACCACACTATTAGAAGATTTGCAGTTGCGTTGACTGTCTTTTAAGAAAGAGCAGGCTGTTTTCTTGGAGGTCCCTAAGTCGTATCCGCTTGGAAAAACCCCTGCCGTTAATTGGTTCCACAGAGGAATAGTGCAGGGAAGAAAGTGCCTCGAGAATCGCACAGTTGTCGATTTCCAGACATCGAGATGGTAAGATGTAATTTTGAATTTGTCGCGATGTCCGATGGTGAAATTTTGCGGCAGGAAATAATCCAAACAGTTCCTCGGAACACTCTCCATGATAGGTCCGAAAGAAGATGCAAAACGAAGCCACATCTCTACGTAATTCTAATCTAAATTCGTGTTTATATATGAGTTGCTCGAATATTACTGGTATGTAAATTGACTTCTGTTAGTGTCCAGTATTCTGTGCTAATACGGCACGAACAGCTAGGGTGGCAGTACTTACTGAGCCTAGATGAAAGGTTGCATAATTTTACCACCGAGTAGTCACGATGTTATTAACACGTTTTGCCAAACATTTGCCTACTACGAACTGCCTTGTAGGAAGGCAAATAGTAAAAGTGGCCCTGACCAACATACGTATTATAATAAAGGGAAATGAAAAGTAAATATTTTTAATCTGATTTCTTATATGGTACGAAAATTGATGCAAAATTCAGTAGACATGCAAATTTATATCATAAGATTGCCAACAAACAGATGGGTCTCCTGTTGGTAAGAGACAACCATCGTATATAGACACCAAAGATGTTAATGGTGCGTTGCTATCTTTTGGCGAGGTCTGATGCCACACGCATAAGTTTACCGGCTACCTTACTCTCCAAACAGCAACACGACACTGACAAGCACTGACGCTATTGCGGCAAGAATGAGTAAGGCGGTGGTACCAGACCCGGGCGAGACAATGCAACTCTATCACCTAGTAGGCATGATGGTACCTAGTGGCTTGCATTACCAATCGGTCGCCTATTACGACCTGCCTAGCAGAACGGCAGTTGGCCTTTTCTTCAAAGGAGCCCGGGACCAACAAGGGGAAAAATTCACTCAAATTCACCATGATGATTCCCCAGTTTGCAAAATGGGTGGTAATTTCTATGATCTCATTAATCAACTTTATAAATTACTTTTTTTATATGCAATAATCAGAATGGACATTATCTATTCTAATTTAATAAAGAGGAAAGATTTCATTTTTTGATTGTTTGTTAGTTACGGTTTAACTCAATCAAATCGTCCGATTTTAAGAATTCTTTCACATTTAGTAAGCTACATTATCAAGGAGTGAGATAGGCTAAGTTCTATCTTACTAAGCAAAAGGAAGTAATGATTTTTCGTCGCAAATGAAGTCACGAGTAACTGCTAGTTCTATATATGGAAAACACCCAATAACATCTTGACCAACCCGAGAATTAAACCCAGGATCTCTTTATTTGAGCTGAACAGCTAAATGCTAGAATAATAAGGCAGATTAATTGTAAATACTTGCAAACTGACAGGTCTCTTCGAGCTAAACAAGAAAAAGTATCGTACGCTTGTAAAATAGGTCGTGTTGTTTTTTTATAAAAACATCAGGAGTTGTCGCTTCCTAACAATGTTGTCCCAGATCTTCAAGTATGTTTCTCTGCTTAAAAATTTACGATACGGTGAAACGGTGAGAATGTACGGCATATACTTTGACGTTTTTTACGAAACTTAATATACTTTCTCACGGTCTCGGAGTTAGCATAACTCTATGCAAATACGCTGGTTATGACGACTCTTGATAGCAGCTTTAGGTAGAGTCCCACTTTTCGACCATTCATATTGTTGTTTATATTTTACAAATATATATATAAAATAAGTTTATTATGCGGCCATCAGTTTTTAAATTGTTGTGTCAAAATAAAGCTGAAGTGTTAATTCTTTTTTTATTATTAAAATAACTCGTATATCTTATGAAATGTTTAGAATTGTTAATTATTTAACATATTTTAAATTGATATTACTTTTGGCCTGAAGTAAAGTCAGCTATTTAATTAAATTAATAATTAAGGCAATAATCGACTAAAATAAAACATTATATTTTTATAATTGGGTATTTGCATGATTTTCCAATTCATTAAATAGTTATGTCTTATTATTTTTAAAATTTTTTTAAAATTTTTGAAAAAAAAAATTTTTATTTTTTATTTATAAACATTTAAACTATTTAACAATAAAAAATTATTAAAATTTTAACGTATAGGTAGCTCCCTCTTGCGTATGTGACGTCATTGTGCATATTCCAACTTGAAATTTTTTCAATAATTTATCATTCGTCGTTTATCATGCATTCAAATGACGCGCCAATAATATGCAAAATGACGTCAGACCAATCAAATCACGTTTCACGTCACGTGATTTTTACATCATATTTGACCACTTTTATTTATTTATTTATTTAAAAATTATTTGTAAAAATTAAATTTTAATCTTACGTAGGTATTTTATGTGTATCAAAGAATTTATTAACTGAACTTTATTTGAAAAATCATTTTCATGCAAATACCCAATTCACCATGATGATTCACCAGCCACCAGCTTGCAAAATGGGTGGCAATTTCTACGATCTCATTAATCAAGTTTATAAATTACTTTTATATACAATAATCGGAACGAACATTATCTATACTAATTTAATAAAGAGAAAAAAATTTCATTTTTTGATTGTATGTTGGTTACGTTTTAAATCAATCAAATCGTCCGATTTTAAAAATTATTTCACATCTGTCAGACCTTTTGGTCTGACAGATATATTTTGGAGGTATTCCAAGGCATTCGTGTTTGCGAAAAGTGAAGTATCGTAATATACAATAAATTGTAATTCGTTTTGTATTTTGTATTTAATATAATTCGATATTCCGTCAGTTATTCCGTAAGATATATAAATAATTGCAAAATACAATTAATAACGCATAGCACAGAATTCTTTGGGAAAAATATGATCAACTACCTCCTTCAATTCGTAACATCGATGAAGTGATAAAGTTTAAGAGACAATTGCACAATATGTTAAAAACAAAGTCATATTATGAACTTAATGATTATTTTAGTGATTCCACATTATTATAGGCATAGGATAGACATAAATTAGATGTATTTTTATTAACATTTTAGACATTGTACACTTTTTGACATATTTGAACATTTTATGCCATTCCAAAATAGGTATATTGACAAAGATATTAAAGAAATCTGCATTTAGTCATTTGCTATTATATTAACTTAATTATTTTCAACACAATTTTAATACATTTAGTATTCAATTTAATGACATAATGAATGAATATTAATTAATTAAAAACATATGTATAATTAATTGTGAAATAAAGCTAAAATTATATAAAACGCCTATAATAATTATAATAAATTGTAATACATAAAATAGTGAAATTATGTTAATATTTAAATAATGTACTCTATATTCTGGAATCTGTACGCCAAAAGGCAGATAGTGGAGATTAATTATATATAAAACCAACTTTGTATTTACCCCTATCACAGAAATAAAATTATTACTATTATTGTTATTATTATTATTATTATTATTATTATTATTATTTACTTTTTCTTTTTCCCATAACTTACTAGCTAAGGTCCCACCCTAATTCCATTAGGGACAAGGAGTCTCAGCATCATCTACAATAAATACGTTATCTCCTAAAACTTTGCATATGATGACTGATGTATGCATAGCTGTCTGTTTCTGCATAGTGGTTATATTTATGCTTGCATCTAACATTTTGCAATACCTTTCCAAACTTTTGGCGACGATTCCTGTTGCGCCTATGATTATTGGTACTATTGTCGTTTTGGTGCTCCATAATCTACTTACTTCTATTTTAAGTGATTGATATTTACTGAGTTTTTCAATTTCTTTTGGTCCAACATTATAGTCCGATGGTATTGATATATCAATTAGGCAAGTATGTTTCTGAACTTTATTTATGTAAATGATGTCCGGTCTATTGTTAGAAATCGTCATATCTGTTTGGATAGGCATTTCCCACATTAACTTGGCTTCATCATTTTCTTTTACTTGAGGATATTCTAATCTATATTTCCACCATGGATCATGTACATCCAAATTATGTTTTTTTGCCAAGGACCAAAATACATATTGCACGATATTATTATGTCGTTTAATATAGTAAGATCTTGCTAGTTTTTCACAACCCGATATGACATGTTGGACAGTTTCATCTTTTACTTTACACAGCCTACATTTACCATCCACAGATTTCTTGAAGATGTCTCTCTCATGTTGTCTTGTAACGATTGCTTGATCTTGAATGGCAAAAATAGTTGCTTCCAACGTAGGGGATATTGGTAGCTTTTTAAGCCACTGAAAAGATGTTAATTTTTCAATATTCTCCCTAAGTAGTACCGAATTATAAAACTGTCCATGTAAAGGTTTGCTTTGCCAACGTTCGATACCAGACTTTATTACTGCTTTTCTGATGCTCTGATCTGAGTAATGTTCTTCTGCGCTTATTTTTAAATCTAACATATACTTTTGTGCATCCTTACTTATCGAATATTTATCTTTTTTGATGTCGTGCTTCCAAACTGCTTTGACTAAATGATCATTATGGTTTTTCAAATATCTGTAGTATTTTATCATTTGAGTTTTGTAGAGTATTTCAATATTGACAAGTCCTCTACCCCCCTCATTAATAGGTAGATAAAGTCTGTCAATATCAGCCTTTTGCAGGTGGACTTTATTTAGTGATAAAAGTTTTCTGGTTTTGACATCCATTTTAAACAAATCTTTTATTTTATAATTTAAAACCCCGAAAGAGTACAACAAGACTGGTACTGCGTATGTGTTTATGGCTTTAAACAAATTTCTTGAGTTAAGATGAGAGTTAGTTAAGCTTTTGACTCTACGAAAGTATTCCCTGCTCATCTGTTGTTTTAATTCGTTGTGGTCAATCATCCCTGATTCATCAATGCCCAAATATTTGTATCGCTTATTTTGTTTTAAATACTTAAATTCTTCCCCGCTTAAAAGTATATGACCTTCTCCAATACAGTCTTTTCTTTTTCCCGATTGAATATTTAATATATTGCACTTATTTAAACCAAAATACATATTTATATCTCTTGTGAAAATTTCTACACTGTCGAGCAAAATTTTTAAATTGTGTTTGTTGTTTGAATACAGTTTTAAATCGTCCATATATACCAAGTGGTTTACCAAAACAAAATCGGAGATAATGAGTCACCCTGAAATATTCCACGTCTTACATTCATATGTTCAGTTGTAACCCTTTGTTTTGTCCCTTGTGCTGTCATGTACACACGCCACTTAGGCATGACTAATTGTAAAAAATGTTTAATGATATTAGGGCATTTATATAAATCAAGAACTTTTAATAGCCATTCGTGTGAAATACTATCAAAAGCCTTACTGTAATCTATCAAGGCTATACTGAGATTTTTTTGGTTAATATGCGCATCTTCTAAAATAGATTTATTTAACATAAGATGGTCTTTACACCCTCTTGATTTTTTCCTGCATCCCCTTTGTTCTGGTTGAATTATTCCATGGCTTTCACAATGTTCATACAATCTATCAGCCAGGATCGAAGTTAAAAGCTTGTACATTGTTGGTAGACAAGCTATTGGACGCCAGTTGCTTGGTTCTGTAGTGTGATTGTTTTTAGGAATCAATATTACCCTCCCAGTTGTGAACCATTCATCCAAGTAAACTTCATTTTTTAAAATTTGATTATATGTATTTGCTAAATAAGTGTGACAGTTAGTTAAATATTTGAGATAAAAATTTTGTACCTTATCTATTCCTGGTGTTTTCCAATTTGCTGCTTTTGTGAGTCCAACTTGGATAGAATCTACATCTATTTCTTTAAAATCCTTAGTCTGAATATTTTTTGTTGTTTTTTCAATGGTTTTTATCCAACTCGCCTCTTTATTGAATTATTATTATTATTATTATTATTATTATTATTATTATTATTATTATTATTATTATTGTTTAAATTAATATATCTTATACTTTTTACCAAGTGGAGCGAACAATATTGTAAGGTAGTATTATTAATTTTCATTCATAGGGCATCGCCTGTTAGTTGATGTTCAGCCAAAGTGTGTATAATCTATAAAATATATTCTAAGATCTATGCATTGATACGTGAAGTAAAAACTTTTACTTCGTTTTAAGACGATTACACAAACGGTGGAGTCTGTAGTTTGGTATAATCAAAGTGTACATTGCTAAGGGCTACAGAAACCTAGTATTTTTTTAATAATTTATTTATTTATTTAACTTTATTGTACACCTTAAAATAATTTGTACAAAAGGCGAATTAATGCCTAGTGGCATTCTCCTCCAGTCGACTTTTAGGCGGCCAACAGAAATTAGGTATGCGGTGCCTCTAAATTGTAGTGACATATTATGTAGCCCTAAGAAAATCTTACAATATACTACACACTATGTAAACTGATATTTAAATTTATAATACATACACATAACGTGTACTTACACAAATCCTATAAATACAAACATAAATACATACAGACTTACAAATACTTAAATAAAATATAAATATTTACTAGATATTAATAATATGTATTAGAAATACATTAATTTAATAAAAATAAACATTAGATGGGCTACATTCATGTGAAATACATGATGATATGCTACACATATACCTACACTATTTTTTGTACGGCTAAAGTTTGGTGTCACACTTAAGAATTTTTTTATTGATTTACTAGCGGCAGCGTGCAGCCCGCTGCATTAGAAAAGTTTTGGTAAATCCCGCGGGAACAACTCGTTTTTACGGAATAAAAAGTAGCTTATATGTTATTCTGGATCACCATCTACCTGTGTGCTAAATTTTATTCAAATTCATTCAGTGGTTTTTGCGTGAATAAGTAACCAACATCCATCTATCCGTCCAAACATCCATTCAAACATCATAACTTTCGCATTTATAATATTAATATAGATAGTTAAATTTTTATAGTCCAATTTCAACTACAAGGCGATCGCTAGTGTTATTTAATATTTCATTTTAACAATAATTACTTTTCTATATTTTAAACTTGAATGAATTCGTAGAACTTTCTGATATTACCTTCAAGCAGTACCGGATAAATTTGAGCATAATATTACTATGTTCTCAATACATCCGTCCATTCTTACTCAATCAATGCTAATTAATATCATGTTCTGGCTTGAAGGTTATGGTAGCTGATAAGCTTATACATGAGGCAATGCAAATGCACCATTAAGATATTTGGTTTCCATAGGTGAAGGTGCTCTTTTTCCGTCAGGAATCTGGGCCATCTGCTTGTTTGTTAACTTACGATATAAAAAATCATGCATTGTATATCGCATTTAATAAAACATAAAATTACTTTTACATTAATATATACTATAGTATATCGAGTTACCGTACAATATTTCGGGACATTTGTCAACATGTCAACTTGAATTCCAGTTGAGAAGGGTCGCCCTAAATGTGTATAGTAAATAACTCTTTCAAATAAATAATTTCCTTTCATTGTTAGAGATAGCTGCAATTAATGAAATTTATACTCTATTATCTGCATTTGGTAAAACTCTATCATAATGGTTATATTAAATTTACGATTGTACTGTTTCACAATTAACAAACTATATATTTGTTTTTTAATTAAATAGGCGGTATCAAATTTTACTGCATCATCAGGGATAAAAACTTAAATTGTCAACAAATATGTTGTTTTCGAAAGCGTTAATAATACATCCGAATTATAACGCCTCGGAAAATTAACGCTTTCGATAACAATATATTTACTTGTGAATTGTGAAACAGTAAAAGTGTTTTTAAAATAATTAATGAAATATATATTATTATTTTTCTATGTCTATATTAATATTATAAATGCGAAAGTTTGTATGTTTGAATGGATATTTGTTACTCAATCACGCCGAAACTACTGAACGTATTCGAATGAAATTCGGCATATGGTAGATACTAGTCTGGAATAGCACATAGCCTACTTTTTATCCTGGATATATGAGCTGTTTCCGCGGGATTCACCAAAAACTTTTTTAATGCAGTGAGCTGCACACTAGGTGCCGCTAGTGTTAAAATAAAGATCTCTGTGGTCTAGTGGTCTGGTGTTGGCGTTGACCACGTGATTCGGGTCGGGTCGGGCAATTAAGAAAATGTGTTTTCAATATTTTGTACAAAATAATGTTGCCTGGGATTGGAAATTGTCCAGTTGGCGATAGGCTTGCCACCTATCTCATTTGTATGACCAAGTGTCTTTCGATAATCGTTGGTGCACTTGTTTACCCCTTCGGGGCTACGGGCGTGAAGGTATTGTTTTTTCCTTTTACTTTTAAAATAAATTGTTATATTTTTACACTTCGTTCGTCATTAAATTGATTAGAACCCTCTTTGAAGAAAAGACCTGCCATTCTCTCAGGCATTTTGTAACAAAGCGAACGAATCGTCAAACCTGTCCCTTCTATCACGACTACTGGTAGAGTTCCGCAATATTTAAGCTAGGTTTGAAACACCGTATATTTATACCTTATCTTTGCCGCAAAAGCATTAAAGCTTGTCGCTGTCGTGTTCCGCTTTAAAGGGTAAGGTAGCCGTAAAACTTGCATCAGTTTACCCTCATTGCATCCGTCACACGAATGGCAACGAACCATTAATATCTTTGGTGTTAATTGCCGATGATTCTCTCTTTTCATCAGGTGACCCATCTGCTAGTTTGCTATCCTTTAGTTTATTTAAAAAATCCTTGAGTTTTAAAATTGGAGTATCAAGGAATATCGGATTAAAATAATAATTTTTAAAATCGTTTTAGAAGTTTTAATAGTTTGTAATAAAAATAAGTTATCCCTGAAAGGCGAGATGACAAAATTTGTAATGACGCTTTCAAAAGCTTTAAAGCAAATTTGTGAAAAGAAGAACAATGGCGTTTCGGATGTGGGACAGGTATAATTAAAATTTATACTTAATATAAATAACAATGTGCAGGAATAAATTTTAACTCAGACGAATATTTATGATGCAGTATTTGAATGCAAATTAAAAGTACGTGTGCATGTGATACATCCCATGCTCTATCCATTCACTTAGTTCGTCCATTTATTTTTATACATTAAATTTTGCAGTATTATTCACATATAAAAATTAAAATAAAACTAGTAAGAATGTAACAATTTAAAATAACGTTAAAAGATATTTTATTGTCCTATTATTCATAGAATGTGTTTTGACCACAGACCACACAAATACTAATAGACACGGTTTTGGGCGCCAAATGCGTAGTCGCTCATATGAACACATGTATATAATTGACGAACGCTATATCTACATATTATATCGTAAAAAATAAAAACATGCTATATTGTGGTATTTAATCGTGTCAGATAAAAAGGTAAGGCTTAAGGAATATCTCTGGAGTCATTTTATTTCATCGGTAAGTATTATAACTCTGTATTTCTGGGTGTAAATGCAAGCGACACTGACAGTCTAAGAAATTGCCTTGAAAGGCGTATCCATTTTAATCCGTGGTTTTGACAGATGTTTAGAATGCAATTTTTTAAATTTTTATATAAGTTATCTCTGAAAGTCTATAGATGTTCGGTTCACTCTGGCTATTCAGCGTGATGATACTATAAGTTTTTTTTTAAATAGACAAAAATATTTTTTAGATACCTAAACCTGTAAATCTTTAAGTAAAAACTTGTGGGCCATAGTAGAGTATGCTAGTATACATCGATAAATATCAAAAATATGTTAGGTTTTTTCGCGAGATATACTCGCGAAAAAACTTGTTAGCAACTACGTCCTATAAATCAGGACACAATAATAACAAGCGCTTGTGTTATAGAAATAGAAAAGATGAGGAGATTCGGGAAATTTACGTAAAATTCTATGGTAGAATTTTATGCAAATTTCCCGAATCTTCTTGTGAAGGGTAAATTGTATTAGTTAAAATAAGTAAATCATAAGCAAATGAAATTATCCAAGCCAAGTCAGGCTGTACCTTGATACTGATATATTTTATTTATATAAACATTTTTGCGTGCATTTTTTTAACTTCTAAGTGTTAAATTATCTGTGGTCTAATGGTCCGGTGTCGGAGTTGACTAGATGAAGTCCCGGATTCGATTCCAGAGTCGGATAATTCAAAATATGTTTTTTCAGTTTTTTGATAAAAAGAACGTTGCCCGGGATTGGATAGGTGCCCAGTAAGTATCTTCAGTTTATCGAACGCACTTGTACCTTTGCCTACTTCTTCGGGGATACGGGCGTGAAGATACTTTTTTTAATTGCACATTGTACGTGTCTTTTTTAATTATTTTTCTTATGACTAATTTATATAAAAACGGATCTATAATTTTTAGTTTTAGTTAATCACTAGCTGACCCGCGCAGCTTCGCCCGCGAGTAGATTAACATGTCGTCAAGATAGCTTTCGATGATACAAATTTCATCCTCTATTTCAACCATTTAAGGTTAGATTTTTGAAAAAAAATTGCCTATGTTTGACCCCGGCTCTTCAGACAGACAGACTTTCACATTTATAATATTAGTATGGATAGTATGGATTATTAATGTTAAAAGAAGAAGCAAATAATCTAGAGTCGGTATCTATTAACACGCAGCATACAACAGTTTCACTACAGTAAGTTCTCAAATTCACTTCACACATAGAACTCCGTCATTTATCTTCTTGAAGAAACTTTTTGTGTAGCGTTTTTTTTTATATCATAAGATAGCAAACAAGCAGATGGGTCTCCTGATGGAAAGAGTCAACCATCGCCTATAGACACCAAAGATGTTAATGGTGCGTTACTATCTTGTGGCGAGGTCTAATGCCACATGCATAAGTTTACCGGCTACCTTACCCTCCAAATCGGAACACGACAGCGACGAGCACTGACGCTATTGCGGCAGGAATAGATAAGGCGGTGGTACCAGACCCGGGCGAGACAATGCAGAACTCTACCACCTAGTAGCCACGATGGTAGTGACTCGATAGCCAATCGGTCGCCTTTTACGACCTGCCTAGCAGAACGGCAGTTGGCCTATTCTTCAAAGGAGGCCGGGACCGGACAACACGGCGTGTTTGTTTACAATTATGTCATCTAGACATGTAAGTTAGGCGCTACTTTACGGAAACACTAGACTTAAAGAAAACATTAGTTAATTTATTTTGTAACTTTCCACGAACTCTTACAATTTACTCTTACAATGCTACTAAAACAAGAATAGTAGAAAAGAAAATCAAATAAACTCAGCAAATTTTTGCAAAAAGTTGCAAAAAAAATTTCTACTTATAAATTCACATGATGTCATTTATCTATAAATATTTATATATTAATATGTAAAGTAAAAATTTTGTAACCCTTTTTACAAAAATCACTCGAACTGATGAGTAAGAAAGTAGGTACAATGGAAGTTTAATACGCAATACTCAATACTCAATAATTTATTGCTTAATATGTTACAATTATATGTTTATATGGAAAGTAGTGCACAAAGCTAATATTTTGATATAATATGCAACATTACACACTACCATGCATTTGACATACATCATAATATTCACACATATTCCATTTTGTTTATAGTAAAAGTCTATTCTCAAACTTCGAAGAGACTTTTATTGTTTAGTCTATGGTAAAATGGATTCATATTATTATCATTTACTAGGTGGTAGAGTTCTGAATTGTATCGCCCGGATCTGGTACCGCCTTACCTATTCTTGCCGCAATAGCGTTTGTCACTGTTGTGTTCCGGTTTGGAGGGTGAGGAGATACCGGTAAACTGAAGCACGTGACACTAGACCTCGCCACATGCTAGCAACGCATCATTAACACCTTTGGTGTCTATAGTCGATGGTTGACTCCATCAGGAGACCCATCTGCTTATATGTTATTTAATGATATAAAAAAATGATCGAATTTCGACCAGAGGACGATCGTTTGCCTATATTAATATGTGAAAAGAACTTTGCACCCTTTTTATGATAAATTACGCGGACAGAGGAGTAAGGAATTCAGCACATTATGTCCATATGGAGCTTTACAGAGTGTTAATATTTTTCTATCATATATATAAGACATAAATTAAATTAAAAAAAATCGTTACACTCCCATGCGTTTTTACTATATAATTTACGTCGTCCACCTGCTATATCATAGGACTTTATATCGTAAAATATTTGCCTGTATTATCGAGGATATGATTATGATGATAATTATTAATTTTATGGCTGTAAAATTGATAACTTTTCATTTAAATAATTTCAGGTAGGGTAATTTTGTTAATTACTATCATTTCCCAATCCCCGTGTTAGTCTGGGCCTCCTTTGGAGAATAGACCATCTGCGATCCTGCCAGGCAGATCGTGAAAGACGATCCACCATCGTGACTACAGGGTGGTATAGTTCAATAACATCTTGCTCGGGTTTGGTGCTACCATATAACTATTCTTTAAAAAAACAATTTTAAAAAAATTGTTCCTGGGACCACGGTCGACCCTATATATTTTCTTACACATTATATTGCGTCGTAGCACTTCATGGCGCTAATGGCGTAATTTCATGGCGCTTACGCGTTTCATTTAACGAGCACTGACGTAGGTGTAGTTCATGGACTGCAACTTAGCGTAAACCAATTAGCGTGGTGCATGCCCTATCTAGTTAACATACTAAACGTACGTAATGTTCATGAAAATCTGATTACAATAGACGGATCAATTATTATAGGAACCTGAAATAAACAAATCAAGGTCAACTTTTGACATTCCGATATAAATACGGCATCCTTATGAAAAAAAGGAATTATGTTTCTATAGAGTTTTTGGATTGGAAAACTTCAGAAGATTTCTTTCCTTTATAAATATTGAAAATGCTCGTAGACAAATTTGGTTGAGTAACTCAGGGATGCCAATTGTGGTATTTTTATTTATTGAAATATATGAAGTCTCCTTTTATATTGGAATCCTGAATCGATATTTATAAGAACATACATGTAACTTACAAGAAATATTTTTTCTCTTTCTTATCCTATTTATTAAGTAGGGGAGCCAAAGAGCGGATTTTGGGACTTATTTGTTGAGGTTTTACGCCAAATGTAAGCTTTATAGTGTCGGGCATGTAAGGTAAAAAAAAAACAAAATTTCAATAACTTCGTCTTGTCGATATTATAACATTATATTTTTTTTCGTTATTATTACATAATTTCCATCAACATAAAAGAAAATTCACATGCAATCGAGAATGTCAAGACAACTTTTCCTTTACAACTTTGTGATCTTCCAAATGTTTTACACTATACTTCAATCGTCAGATTTTTTAAATTTTTGCTCGCCATTAACTCATCAATCTTAATCTTAATCTGACGCGCTTTAGTGTTTCCTTTTTCTCATTTTTTCTTTTTCCTCATTTTTTTATTTGTACTTGGATTTTTTTCCTACCATTAAAATGAAAAAGAAGGTTACATATAAAAAGAAGGTTATATATATATATATATATATATATATATATATATATATATATATATATATATATATATATATATATATATATATATATATATATATATATATATATATATATATATATATATATATATATATATATATATGATACAATTTGAAAGTCAATCTTCAAAAAGAACATGTAATAAAAGTATATATAAAAGTCTAGTTATTTATTATCAGCCGCAGAACAATTTATAAATGCGAAACTGAATTTATTTGTCCTACATTCATGTCTTAACCTCATATCGATCATCATAAAATGATGCATATGTTCAAATTCTATTATTCGGTTTTATACAAATGGCGTCGTTAGATTGCAAATATAATTCGTCAGGGGTGCATAAAAGGACTCATCGCAACCTGGCGAAAAAAATAAATTGTAACGCGAGTGAAATCGCAGGTAAATCTGTAAGGAATGTAAAAGTATAGATGTTTATTAACTAGTAATATTACTAGCAAAAAGCAGAGCTTTGTAAGGGCTCGCAAAGTTATACTACTTAGTAATATTGTTAGAAAAGTATTTTTATGAGAATTAAATATTTTAATTTATGGACTTTATTTATAATTATCTAACCTAAAAACAGCGTATTTTCATCTAAACATTACATTCGCATCAAAGGCCCGCGTCGTCAGGCTTTGGACTAGGAATATTTGGTTTTTGTTTATTGGTATTTTCAAGGAAAAATGGGTATTAAAAATGAAGGGTGATCTTAAAAAAACACATTTTTAATATTTTGCTAAAATAATTTTCTTTTTCTAAAATCAGGAAGTTCCTGGTTATACGAAATCAAAATCAAAAAATGTTTTATTTAAATAAACCTTCAAAATTTTTGGACTTAATATTGGACTTAACGCAGGCACGAAGAATTGACGGTAGACGCTCAGCAAATACATTTTTCGAATTTTTCTCTCAGAGAAACCCTCGGAGTTCGATTCCAGAGTCAGGTAAATGAAAAATGCGTTTTTTCAGTTTTCTGATAAAAACAACTTTGTCCGGGATTGGAAAAGTGCCTTACTGGCGATAGGCTGACCACCTATCACATTGTGAGACTTAAGTATCTTCGGCTAACCATGGATGCACACGTTGTACCTCTGCCTACTTCTTCGGGGATACGGGCGTGAATATACCTTTTTTTAGCTTTTTACCCTCGGGCTAAGATTGGGAATTAATCTCAATACAATATGAATCAATTAATACATCTGTTCTGTTTCTCAATAAGCATATTGTGAAACTCTCTAACGCTCTATTTACTCTGTTCCCCGCAAACATCCCTGCTCTAGACCTAAATTCCCCTTGTGCCTCCCACAACTTTACTTCGAACTTCCCTTGCATTCTTCTTTCATAGATTTTATCATACACCTTCGATGCCAAACTGATCAAACTGATGGCCCTATAGCTATTGCAGTTTATACTTGAACCTCGCCTTTATACGAGGGCACGATGACCGCGCGCCGCCAGTCAAATATGAAGAAACAATTCATGAAGTAGGTAGTCTCTTAATAAGTTCAAAAATTCTAATACAAAACGTATCTTCTATCAATTTAAACTCGTTAATTTAATAAGAGATGGCGTTAGTAGTAATAAGATTCTAATACAAATTGTACCTTCTATTTTTATTTTTATAAAATGGTATTTTATGGTAAATAACAAATGTAGACATGAATATAAACTACCACGTCGAAGCTCAAACCTAAAAAAGGCGATACTTTTTCAATAAAATGTACCACAAAAGTGCATAGATCGTGGCCTAGTGTAGGTCTTTAAGGAATTTATCACGCTTTTACGTCTTAACTAATTAACCGATCATTACGAAATTTTTCATGTTGTCAGGAGTAACAAAAATGACTCATCGTACGTTTTACTTATAAAAAATACCATTTTTCAGGAAGAGTAACGTAACATTTAGACGTATAAAGTATAGATATTTATTAAGTATCCATAAAATGTGTAAGTCTCTCTGTCTGTTACGGTTAACCCGCAGAACGGATAATGATGTAATTTGGCATGAAAATAGTTGAAAATCCGGGATCAGGCATAGGCTAGCTTTAAAAAATCCTTAATGCACTGAAATACGTGATGAAAGTTTGTATGAAAGATATACTAATCTATATTAATATTATATAAATGGGAAAGTTTGAATGTTTGGATAGATGGACGTTTGCTATTCAATCACACAAAAACTACTTACCGGATTGGGATGAAATTTGGCACACAGGTAGATGATAACTTGGAATAGCACATAAACTACTTTTTATCCCGGAAAAGTGAGTTATTTTTGCAGGAATCACCAAAAACATATAATTTAGCGGGCTGCAAGCTGCAGCTGGCATTATAAATGTGACAGTCTGTCCATCTGTTGGTCGCTCTGTCTCTATATCTGTTTATGCTTTTAACCAAAATACCAGTTAAGATTTGAAAATTTGAGAAATTTGGCATGAAGATAGTTAAACAAACATAGGCTAACTTAAAAAAAAAATTTTAAAAATATTATTGAATATATTTTATATATACTTCTTAAATATACTGCAGGAGAGAAAAAAAAACTTTTCCTTATGATTATTATTTTCTTGAAATATTCTTTTTAATGACAATTTTTAATAATATTCCTATAATGTTTATAAATTTTATTTTTTGTTAATAGCTAATTTTAAAATTTTGACGTTATTATATTTATGACGATTTTTATTAAAAAAAAGACATAGGTATGTTTTCTGAAATATTATGAGAACTACGAGTATCTAACCCTACGTGCTCATAGTATGAGAACTACACTATTGCATTAGGGCAAACTGGAATAATAGTTGTAAATGTGAATGAATAAATAAGCAAACTTATAACGCGAGCTTAGTCGCGAGTAAAGCTAGTAATAGTATAATCGTATAAAAGTTTACATTGCGGTGTATTTTGCGAACCTTAAGGTAATAATTTTGCACATATATTCCACTCGATGGAAAACTGCAATATCTATAATATACATTCAAGTATTGGCAGTACAAACATTTTATTTGCAAACGATAACCATTCAACAAAAACTCAGCCGTTCACTTCAGCTCTTTCATTCAAGGATGCAAGCAAGCGTAGTTAGATGTCGTTGGGGAGGTCATGGTATGCTGGTTGGTAGTTCGTAGCCCTCAAATGGGTTAATCGCTCGAAGTCGTTGCCGGCAGCTGCACCTGACGGACTGAATTACGATATTACGGCTGTAATCGGCACGGTATGGATATAAAAAGCAGTCTGTTCAAATTTGCACGTTCAAGTTTAGCTGCCGATATTGTTCAAGGTTCATTTAAGTTGATTGGATTGGCTGATTTCGCAATACATCGTGAATGCTATATTAATTGACCGCCCCGTTGGTCGAGAAGTTAGCGACCACGCAATCGACCGGGCTCGGGTTCGATCCCCGACGGGGACAAGCATTTGTGTGATGAGCATAAATGTTTGTATTTCCGGGTTTGGGTGTTTATTAAATATATTCTAGTATTTTTATATGTATTTCTATGTATTAGTATCGTTGACTACCACCTATAATATAAGCAAATAATTTGCTTACTTTGGGGTTAGATCAGTAAGTGTAATTTGTCCCGTGAGTATTTATTAAATTATTATTTATTAAATACAGCTTTATCAGAGTTATCTAAAGCATGAATTTTTTATATTATTTTTATATTTTATTAGAGTTAGCTAAAGCATGAAGAAGTTAACAGACTAAACAGTATACTAGGCTGTAACTGAGATTATTCTGAATATAAAAAACGCCATTTACACATTTTAACAAACCTCGATTGCGAGTCCGGGAAATCAGAAATCAGAAGTACTTTATTCAATAAACTTTTTACAAGTTATTTTGATGTGTCAACAATTTTCAACTTCCCGCTACGTAGTACGTAATGTACGTAGATAGGAAGTTACTGAATTTGCCCCGATTTTCGAAAATCGAGTTTTCACCGGATCTCCAAGTTTTGAGGTCCTAGGAATCTTTTCCGACTATTTTCGCGGTAACGTCAGTATGTCTGTATGTATGTATGTATGTATGTGTGTGTGTGTATGTGTGTTTATAAACATCTCATAACTTTTGAACGGCTGGACCGATCGAGACGCGGTTGATTGATTTTGAGAAATTTTGAAAAAAACCCTAGAAAAATTTTGGCGAAACAGTATGTTTTAACATAACTTCCAGATTAATGTACCGATTGAGTACAAAAATTAATCAGCTCTATTCCTCAAAAAACTGCATCTAATGTATAAATTGCATCAAAATCGGTTTATCCGCTTGGGAGAAATCGTTGACGAAAAATTTAAAAAAAAGTGTTTTTTAGACATAACTACGAAATTTTTCAACCAATCATTTTTGTTATTCTACAATTTTAGTACTAAAAAATACGTCAGATGGCATTTCAAGAATCAAAATCGAATCTAATTTTTAAAAGTTACATCTTTTCAAATATTAAAATTACGTCATTTTTAGCATATCTCCGTATCAGCTTCTCTCGTTTAAAAACTGCGTCAAATACCGTTAATTGGATCAAAATAAGTTAATCTCTTTAGGATTTATTAGTGGTGGTGGTTATTATTTGAAAAAAATGTTTTTGAATGTCAAAATTGACATTGCTACGAAATTTTTCAACCTATCGATTATTTAGCTAAAGCAATATTTTTGATCTCAAAAATTGAGTTGAATGTCATTCGAAAGATCAAATTCAATCAGCGTTTCCAAAATATACAACTTTCAAAAATCAATATACTGCCATTTTAACAAAATAGATGTTTGAACTGAAAAATCTACACTTATAGTTTTTACTCTTTTGAGCTTAAAATACTTTAATTTAGCGGGAAGTTACAGGGATGGCCTGTAGGATCAACCGCCTACACATTTTTTTAACTACTACCGGATCGGAAACGCGGCCATCATTGTGAATCTCATAATATACAGATATACACATTTAACTCCACAGATCAAACGTTTACCTCCATCATAGCCTTTGACATTGGATATTGTAATAGAATATTTGATTATTATAAAAGTTAATAAAATCTAATGACTTAAATAGGTACTTATATAAATTATTGAAATCAGAATGTTAAGAGAAAGAATCGTAAATGGTATTTTAAGTAAATAAGTATGTAAACAAGGATCAAGTAATTTTTATAAACAATGTAGATATTAATAAAAATTGAATATAATTTGTAAATATTGCATGCCGTTTGGTAGAATGCGTGGTACTTCTTAATTTTAATAACTTCATATTTTTTGCTGTAACCGTATTCTGAGTAATAAATTTTATTTCATTATTTCATTTCCAACGATATTATCAATTTGCGGCGGCTAAGCTCTTGAAAATATGGCTCACCTAATTATATTCTGTGTTGGTCCGGGGACCTTTCGTAGAATTGATTATTATTATTTACCATTCTGTTATGCAGTTCGTAAAAGACGATTGGCATGCACCATTGATATCTATCTTTCTTTGATATCTATTAGCGTGTACGTCTTAGGAAAGCCATCTGCTTCTGTGCCATCTTACAAGGTAAAAAAAAGCTACTGTTGAAGTACAATTTCTTCAAGCGCGATTTAAATGAAGCTTAGATTTATTCTGGAAATAGCACTCGACGAGGTTTCCGTTATTTAAAAATAAAATGTGAGTATATTATAACGTAGTAATTACATATTCTTAGGTATATATTATGATATATACAGTAAATTTTATAACTAGCTTATCTTAACATAAGTTGACCTAATTTTCAACTTTATTTTTAAAATCATACTTAATAATTTTAAAACAAGCCAGATATAAACAGCACAACCAAAGAGGTTACTCATAAAATAATCTTATCTTTTTCTTCGACCTTTGTATATTTACAATTGATAAAATTATTTATAACTAGCGATCGCCTGTGGCAGAAACCCGGCCACAGAATAATTAACCATAAAAACTCTTTCAAGTTTGACAACTGATTTTGCATTAAGACAATAGTTTAATATCCATGCTTTGAGTATTAAACCAACTAGTACTCAAAGTATCCATGTATACACCCATGTATGTCATAGCATGTATGCCATATGAATTTAGTGTGTGTAATATTTATTTTTAGTAATTTAATATATTTTTAATTAATTTTATTTAACAATAATAGGTTCCTGCAGTCTTGTCAGTCCGCAATGTAAACTTTCACTGTGCCAAATTTGTGCTCCATTGTTCGCGCAATTGCCTTAAAAAGGGGTCCAAAGTTTTTCCTTCACGTATTAATATATAGGTTAATAAAATAATGCTCAAAATTTATTGTATTGTAAAAGTGAAAATAGTTTAAAAAAAAATACTTCAATCACGTGTAAAGTTTAAGTGCACACACTTTTTATTACAAAACATATAAAAATTACACCAAAACGTTGATTTTTTTATGGTTCTGCAACATGATGTCCGAGTTATTGTAAACCAGATTGCAGAAATAACACAGTAACAGACCAAAAGATCATCAGATGTCTTCCAAATACATTTGCAAGCGTAAGGGAAAAGCAAACATACAAGCACACACAATTATAACTAATAACAGTATTATTAATATTATGTTATTTATAATCGATTTAATCATAAAAGATATTAATTTATCTTCCTAGTAATATAATTTGGTTTTAAATACGGTTAAATGGTTGGCCGTGAGGACAATGACATGGTTACTGATAGAATTTATTTAAAGTGCTTGTTTGTATATATAAAACTATTTATCGGTTACTTATTAACTAATTTAGAAAAATATTTTTTGTTTTGTATAGGTAGAAGATATGTATAAGTTCTTTTCTTAAAATCCTCAATCGTATCCACTGGGTAAAATCCCTTCGACGATAGGTTCCACGGAGGAATAGTTCGAGGCAAAAAGTGTCTCAAAATTCGCAATTGTGTGTATTTCCGGATGGTCAAATTTTTATTTTTTGAAGCCATGTCCGCTAATGAAATACAGCTGCAGGAATTAATCTCAACAGCTTTTTAGAACAGCCCCCATGATAGATGCAATAGATGTAGAGACGTCCCCCATTTCTAAGCAATACTAATGAATCAATCCAAATAGAAATTCATAGCACCATTTATTATTGCATCGTTGACGAAATAGTGGAAAACAGATGTTTTATTTAATCTTATTTATATTATAAAAGTGAAAGTTTATATAGATACAGCTTGACTAGTAAAAGACTGATGCCGAACATGCAAAAAATTAGAACTTAAATTTTGATCAAATGATACCAAAAATAGAATTTAAATTTTTGCCGAATTATCCAATAAAATGTTAAATATGGACACCCGCGCATAGATATCGAAATTCCTTTGAGTATAGACGTGTAGTATATCTATGCGAAATTCATTGTTTTCAAACAGCAATTTGTCGCCGCGGTACGTCTCAGTTAAACGCCCACCTGTCACCCGCGCGGTGACCATATTATGTTTCGAGTGTTACTATACTATTTTCGTTGAAGTATATTAAGTTAAGCAATATACTCTTTTTATTACATTTTTTGGTTATATGTGACCATTAACTATCGTTTCTTTATCTATATGTAGTTTTTTAACAGACAAAATTTTTGATTATTGCTTATTGTTGAAACGGGATTGGATTCTTTACCCTATTTTGAGGTTTAAAATGCACTTTTTATAAAAAAAATTATATCATAAGGTAGCAAACAAGCAGATGGGTCTCCTGATGGAAAGAGTCAACCATCGCATATAAACACCAAAGGTGTTAATGATGCGTTGCTATCTTGTGACGAGGTCTAATGCCACATGCATAAGTTTACCGGCTACCTTACTCTCCAAACCCGAACGCGACAGTGACAAGCACTGACGCTATTGTGGCAGGAATAGGTAAGGCGGTGGTACCAGACCCAGGCGAGACAATGCAGAACTCTACCACCTAGTAGCCACGATGTTAGTGACTTGCATAGCCAATTGGTCGCCTTTTACGACAGGTCTGGCAGAACGGCATTTGGTCTATTCTTCAAAGGCGCCTGGATCCAACACAGGGGAAAACTATATTAATAATGGAAACATTTTAACCAGAAAATAGTTTCCATGGGATTCACAGAAAATTATGATCTAGTAGCGAGCTACAGGACGCAGCTAGTTAATCGGGAAAGAGTATCTTTAATTAGTATTTACATTTTAACCCAGACTTAACATTTTTTCTCTCTAATGTTTATAGAGTAGCGAAAGGGTTGCCTCTGGTTTATTGCATTAAATATTTAAATCATCTGCTCGTCGTCGCTGACGTTTTTCTGTTGTGTATTGCCATATATAAAAATGAATTTTATATGTAACGCCTGACAGCTGTCCCAATTTCACAAGCGACCGTTTCTTTATATGACAGCCGAATTTCAACATTTAATAAAATCATTTTTAACAAAAATACGTGTGCTATTCTGCTTTCGCTACTACCAATATGAATAAAATTTTTGTATCAATCAGAAATAACGACTTACAGCCCTTTAACAATTAGATTTAACTTTATATTATCTTAGTTCATGACGATTATAGAGTACTTTGTAATATACTTACAATGACAATTTTCAATAGCTTTCCTGCAAAGGAGGTTTTCAAGTGGGCTGTATGTTCCTTTTTTGTTTACCTCAGGACTGGATCATTTATAAACCGATTTGGAACACTCTTCTGCTTCAGAAAACTCTTATACATTACGTTTGGTTTCATATAAATTGGGTAAAGAGTGTTATTGAGGTTTTTTCGAGGTTTTGCTCGAAATCCAAATCTCAGTAGCAGCTCGGAGTCTGGCGCAAGAATTGTAACTACACCCGTGCCTCAGATGAGCATGTAAAGCCGTCGGATCCAGTAATCGCTAGAAATAGTCGATAATCAGGTCGGAAAATGTGGTGATGGGGATCACCACTCATCTCGCTAACCGACAAACCAGTGAATTGTGGTAAACTGGAAGGTCTATAAACGTTAGGTTTACTCTGTCTATCCTGCAAGTAATCGACCGTGATGATATTTTTTACCTTTGTGAGAGAGTCCCAGAGATAAAGACAATAGACTAGATGTATTTTACACTCTTTGTCTTCGTACTTGGTGAAATTCCATTTTCATTGCAATCTATATTAATATAATAAATGCAAAACTTTGGATGGATGGATGTTTGTTTGTTACTCAATCACGCAAAAAATACACAAATTTGGCACACAGGTAGATGATGATCTAGAATAGCACATAGGCTACTTTATATCCCGGAAAAATTAAGTAATCCCGCGGGATTCGCCAACAACTTTTATAATGCAGCAGGTTGCACGCTGCAGCTAGTATTATATATTATATGTAGCTAGTATAATTATATAAAAATATTTGTAAGTTGTAATTGCCCTGATGATGCTTATAAAAGCGAAACCAATTGGATAATATATTAATGAATTGTGAAATAGTACAAGTGTTTTTTATATAAAAATATTGCAATGAATAGGATAGATTACTTAATTTGAAAAACTGTTTCATAAGTTAACTTATTATGTATTTTAACCAAAAAACTATTTGGTTTTGATAAAAAACTTACATTTACATAAAAAAATTCGCGTTTTAAAATCAAAATAAAATTTTTCGCGAAAACGCTTTGGACTATCTACTAATAAAAGCGTACTTACTAATAACATCACGCCGTGTTAATATCTACATTACATTGTCTGTGGTTTTTATGAAAATGACAACGTCAAGCTGACGATATACCACGGTGTGACGTAACTCTGCCAGATTTGCGTTTACTGTCACGTGACTAACGGGCGATTTCCGAAACGCAAATTAATTTTAACAAGCAATTAATCTGTGATTAACATAATTTTTACAAGCAAATGACCTGTTAAACAAGGATTAATTGCTTGTTAAAATTAATTTGCGTTTCGGAAACCGGCCATTAATGTCTATTTTTGCCGAATTAAAATCCCAAAATATTTTAGTTTTTTGATATCTCCGTATCATAATTAATTAATAAAAACCGGCCAAGTGCGAGTCGGACTCGCGCGTACAAAGAGTTCCGAAACATCATAGCAAAAAATACGAAAAAAAAAACACGTTTTTGTATGGAGTCCCTCTCTTAATATTTTTTAAATTTCTAGCATTTGTTATTAAAGCGGCAACGGAAATACATAATTAGTGAAAATTTCAGTTTTCTAGCTATCACGGTTTATGAGAGACAGCCTGGGGACAGACAGACAGCGGAGACTTAGTAATAGGGTTCCGTTTTATCCTTTTAGGTACAGAATCCTAAAAACTACAATAATATATCTGATTCATTCTTAGTAGACACAAGCTAATAAGAAGACAGTTATTACATTTTTACTGCTTTTAAATTATGTAAGTACACCAAATATTTCGATTTTGTTTAATAGATGATTCACCTGAAATTAGTTTTATTTTAATGAAATTGTTGAAATCGGCCAAGAACCTTTTAAGGAATAGATTATATTCTTTCCCTTCAGTCATCATATAAAAACGAGTGAAAAACGTGCCTTTTTCTGCCAGAATAAGGCAAGTAATGGCCACTGACACTGTTGCGGTAAGCAGATACTCATTCCTGTTTGGAGGCTAAAATAATGAGTGAACTTGGATGTCCCTGCTACATGGATAGCAAGCACCATTAAGATCTTTTTCCATACGGACAGCCGTCTGCTTGTTTTCCGTCATATTACAAATAAACGTACGCTTATAATAAGACTAGATCTTGTTGTGTAAAAGTTTGATGAATAAATTTGAAATTATAAGGGTTACCATTCAAACTTATTTGATCAAACTGCTCGCAATGAGCTAAGTGCTCGCAAGCTTGCAGCATAAAATTGCAGTTTTGATTGAGTTTTTGTGCAGTTGAATGTTGATGAGTTGACATCGAAATTGCTCACAGAGAGCGCAGTAAACACTGCGACAGAGTTTCAGCAGTCTTGAATCACGAACAGGAAACGAACGACTTCTCAATTCTTATTCAGTCTATGCTGACGGAAATTGAAGAGTAAGTTTTCACACAAATTTTATATACAACCCTTTCAAGATGAAATTTGAAAAGGATTGTTTATTTCTTTCAAGGTTTTTTTTTTCTTGTTTGATAGCCACATTGATGAAGAAAACGATAAGATATTTTTTATCCGATTGACGGCTACTCACGCCATAACCACTACGGCGTAGGCCATATGGCGTGTGAGGGCCGGTGTACCGAATATTTGAGAAAACATACCATTTTTAGGTACTAATCATAATCGCAATTCTTTTTCTTGTGGAAAATGAAAACTTAACAATTTATGATTGTTCAAATTTTGTACTTTGTTCGGGCTCGTCGCGCTTGTGGTACTCTTGAACCATCCGTTTAAGTTGCGCGGCATACTATATTTGTAGAAAAATACTATAGAATTAACAACCTAAGAAATATTAGACATTATTAGACCACCCCGTTGGTCGAGTGGTTAGCGACGCTGACTACGCAATCAACGGGGCTTGGGTTCGATCCCCGACGGGGACAAGCATTTGTGTGATGAGCATAAATGCTTGTATTTCCGGATTTGGGTGTTTATTAAATATATTCTAGTATTTATATATATATTACTATGTATTAGTGTCGTTGACTAACACCCATAACACAAGCAAATAATTTGCTTACTTTAGGGTTAGATCAGTAAATGTAATTTGTCCCGTGAATATTGATTTATTTATTAAAATTGCACTTATACTTAAATTTCACTTTTAACAATATATTTTTGATATATTACTAAGAAATCAGAAATCAGAAGTTCAATATAACTTTTTACAACATATTTTGACTCGATCATTTTGATTGATGATTTTTTAAAGCATCTTCAGAATGTAATATACTTAAACGAGTAAAGTATGTTACATCCTGAAGATGCTTTAAAAAGTGAAACCAGTCGAGTAATATATTAAAAAAAATATTTTTAAAGTAAAATTTATGTAGAAGTGCAATAGTAATAGAGTCTAATAGCAATGGAATTTCACCAAGTACCGACGACGGAAAGTATAGAATATATACCTAAAAAATATCCTTGAAAAGCGTATCTAGTTTAATCTATAATTCAACCACACTAAGCAAAAGGAAGTAATGTTCTTAGGCCATGTGAATGAAGTGATAAATAAAACCTGGAAACTAATGATTTCAATCATTAATAAAAAATATTTAAATTGCAGAATAATCCGTGTGTGAAAACTAGGAAGATATAGTTTTAAAAATTGGCACATAAAATCAGTCTCCATTGAATATGCTGCAATTTCAACAAAACAAATGTAAGGGTGCAGTCATAAGTGCTATCAGTGGGTAGGCACCCCACTCGCTTGCAAATTGGTATGAACTGAAAAATGTAAGTAATAAAACGAGGTGATGCAGAGACACGTAGCTTGTTAGGTACTGGAACGTGAGCTCGGTGCATCGAAGTACAGTCGGCATGAACATTGGTTAAAACTTATAATATTACCGTACGAAACTATATACACGATAACAACTCTAAAGTATACATAATATCGTCACGACCACACAGGATAAGCAGTGATTAATGAGTGGCATTCATGATGATCTTCTGCAGATTCACCTTGCAGAATAAAATAGCAGTGGCGCATATTGCGCATGCGGTAAGCCATGTTTATTTTAAATCTAGCTGTGCCCGCGACTTCGTCCGCGTGGAAAAATTTCAAAAACAAAAGTAGCATTAGTTCAGTGTTGCCAGTGACAAATAGTAAAATATAAAACGAGAGAGCACAAAAAGTAGCATTTTCACGAGAAAAGTAATATTTCCTTATTTTAAGCGGAAAATTACACTAATATGACACATTAATACACAAAAATTAATTATTATTAGAATTAGTGTCCTGTATAATCTGTGACATTAGCGTTAAACCTCCATAAAACCACCGCCAGTAAAATAGTGTCGCTCCAACTTGAATAATAAATGTCATTATTGCGTCCTGGTAAGTAAGGTAATGTATATTTAAATCGTCATTATATTGAACACCTCATAATCGGAGCATTGCAGGAGTTCTGTACTCTTAATATGTCTAGGTCTAGCATTTTTCTAGACTTACTGTATCCATTATACTCGTGTTTACTAATACAATAATATATGTACATTGTACAGATATACAAAGAATAACCCATATATAAACACATTAAATAAATTAAAAAAGTATTTGTCAAAAACAATATATTTGAAAACACTGATCCAAAAATAAATTTTGTAAATGTCCGGATCTCTGTATGTATCCACTTTTTTATATACTATTAGATAGCAAATAAGCAGATGGCTACCACCACCTAATAGTCGTGACAGTAGTGACAAGTATAGCCAATCGGCCACCTTTTACGATATGTCTGGCAGAACGGTAGGTGGTCTATTCTTCAAAGGCGTCCGGACCAACTCGGGCGACTTTATGTATTATAGAGTTAAGAATTTAAAAACATCAACGCGAGATTACCCGTGAGTAAATGTATTTTATAACCACTCATCCAAAGTACGCCCAGAATGAAACACAATAACCACCACCTATATTATATAAATAGAGATGATGAATAAGTTTAATAAGAGTCGGAGCCGTGGCACGTTCGCCACGTCACCATAATGCATTACCAACTGTTAAAGCCTTGCATTTTCGTCGCAAACGTTCATTTCGCTTCCGGTTATTTGTTCGCAAAAATAATTATCGTGACATATATGAAGCTTTGGTTATTATTTTACAAATATTATCAAAACAGAATTTTACCCTTTTTAACGAAATAAAATAAAACTAATACCTAACAATCGGAAAAAGTAGACATTTAATTTTAGGATAAAATTAGTTTTAATGTATAAAATATTTTTTTTAATCAAGCCTTGTAAATAATACTATTAGTGAGCTCATACCCCCGAAGAAGTAGGTAAAGGCACACCAAGTGCAGCCAAGAGTAGCCGAAGATATTTGGTCCCACAATGTGATAGGTGGCAAGCATATCGCAAACCATCTTGGTCCCGGGCTCCTTTGAAGAATAGGCCATTGTCGTTCTGCCAGGCAGGTCGTAAAAGGCGACCGATTGGCAATACGAGTTACTACCATCGTGGCTACTAGGTGGTAGAGTTCTGCATTGTCTCGCCCGGGTCTGGTACCACCGCCTTACCTATTTCTGCCGCAATAGCATCAGTGTTTGTCATTGTCGTATTCTGGTTTGGAGGGTGAGGTAGCCGGTACACTTACGCATGTGACACTAGACCTCGCCACAAGATAGCAACGCACCATTAACACCTTTGGTGTCTATAGGCGCTGGTTGACTCTTTCCATCAGGAGACCCATTTGCTTGTTTATTATCTTATGACATAAAAAAAGAGAGTACAAATGCATAATTTCAACTAAGAATATATTCCCCTTGTTGGTCCTCGGCTCCTTTACCGTTCTGCAAGACAGGTTGTAAAAGGCGATCGGGTTTGGTACCACCGCCTTACCTATTTCTGCCGCAATAGCGTCAGTGCTTGTTACTAACATGTTCCAGTTTGGAGGATAAGGTAGCTGGTAGACTTATGCATGTGGCATTAGACCTCACCACAAGACAGCAATGCACCATTAACATCTTTGGTGTCTATAGGGATGGTTGACTCTTTCCATCCGGAGACTTTAATTTAATTGCTATTTTATTGCTTTCTTAAAAATATGAAGTGATTCGATATGATAAAAAAAGGGAAGAGTTTTACAAGCTTTGACATTATTGAAAGAATTATAATTTGTTGCGCTTTCTACTATTTGAATATCACTAGTGAAGTTAGTACAGTAAGTACCACCGGTGAATTAATTAAAATAAGTACTACCGGTGAATTAATTAAAGTAAGTACCGTATTTCTTCTTTATCTTAATATACATAGATTACACGTCATACGTTATTTGTCAGCTATGTATTTCTAAACTACTCAACCAATTTCTATGAAATTTTGTAAATATCTACTGCATTGTCTAACTTAAAGGAGAGTTTTAAAAAATATTTAATACAACGTTTTCCAGTTCAGCTAGTATTATTAAAGATTTTATAGATTTCTGCTAAGTGACGCCAGTATTTATAAATATAAACAGTAGCATTTAACAATCTCAATTATCGCAAAATGTTATCAATTTTAATTAAATCTCAGAAGTATTTGTCAATAGCGTTGGAACATGGAGTACGTGCTCATCGGCGGATTTTTATATTTTAAACAACAAAGTTATCAATTCAATAGGTTCGTTCAAGTAAGAATATTTTAATGGTCATATTTTGAATGAATCTGGATTTTTAATTTAACGTGACTATGCGAGGTTTCATGTTTTAGAGCAGTGTTCCCGGTGTTTTGCATTAAGCAATGATGCACGGGATAAAAGAACGAATAAACCGCACAGAAAGTAATTTAATTAGTGTGATATTTATAAGCCTGTTAGTCTGGGACCCTTCCTTAAGAATAGCAATAAGATTTTGTCAGACAGGTCATAAAAGGCGACCTATTGGTTATACGCGTCACTACCATCGTGATTACCAAGTGGTAGAGTTCCGCAACATTTCGTCCGGGCATATGGTACCACCGCCTTACCTATTTCTACTGCAATGGCGTCAGTGCTTGTCATTGTCATATTTCGATTTAGAGTAAAAGGTAGCCGGTAAACTTATGTATGTGACATTAGACCTCGCCACAAGATAGCAACGCACCTACCTATACGATAAACATTTGCATGTAGAATTGCCATCCTGCCACGCGGTTAGCAACGCACTAATAAAATCTTTATTATCAATAGGCAGTGGTTTCTCTTTTCATCAGGAAAATTACGTATAACACAATACTAATACGTAATTTGATGTAGAGTTTATGATAATTTGCCACTCATATTGAAACTTACATGGCTAGTCGTAACATATTTTAGCCCAGTACTAGTTGATAAAATAATGATAAAGATGTTCGATAAACGGGATTTTTTCCATGCTATCAATGCGTTAAGTCTGGATTTTTTTTATATCATTGGGTAGCAAAGAAGTAGATGGCTCTATTGACAAGTAGAGAAACCATCGCCTATAGACACAAAAGATGCCAACGATGCTTTACCATCTGTGTGGCGAGATGCTAATGCCACATGCACAATTCTATCGGCTATTTTACCCTCCAAACCGGAACGCGACAATGACAAACATTGCCAAACCAAGTATCAAATATCCGGGCGAGACGGTCTAGAACTCTATTCAATGATCTATTCAAGTCAATTTTAGTGACACATCCTTACAAAACGGTAGTTGGTATCTTCTTTAAAAGAGCCCGGCCCAACACGAGGGGAATTACTATACATAAATTCCGTCAAATGGAACTACCATTTGACGGAATTTATGTGTAGTAATTCCCCTAAATAAAAAATAAATGGTAACCCTACCCGGGTTATGATAAACCGTATTTGATGAAGCAAATATTCATTTCGGCCATAGTTGGCTCAATAACGTAGAGCTACTTTGCTGGTATGTAATGCTGTTGTGTAGGTCCTTTTAGACAATAGGTTAACTAATTATTTTCTTCCTTTTTTAAAAATACATAAATACAAAATACTTTATTTGTGCTCTCACACAGCAATTACAAAAAACTTAAAGCTGTGTCTACACTAGGTTAACATTATATTTAGTGTTCTTGAGAGACTGGTTTCTATAATAAGAGACCTGTGTTACAGGTTACCAGCCTCTCCCGTTCTAAACCTGTTAGAGCAATACTAAGTTACTTTTCAACTCGCATACCTCATAAGTAAATTGTAGTACGTGCGTGGGAAGCTCGTAAATAAGTATGTGTGTTAGTACGTAAGTGTGTATTTTATATATATGTGTGTGTGTGTATGTGTTGCATGTGTAGGTATTTTATGTGTGAACGTATGTCTATGCATCTGTTTTAACTTGAAGGCAGTTAAGCAAGCTATTTAAAATTACATTTTTTAAAATTTTTATTTAAATGTTACCATTTGTTTTTTTATTTAAGAAATGACAGCAATTTTTCAGTTTCGTCATAGGTAAAAGATTTTAATCAAGTAGTAAGAACTCTTTTACATTTAAATTTTGTAAATGAAAGTATAGAAAACTTCTGATTAATTTTGTTATACATGTATTTACACAAAAAATTAATAATCTTCGAGACGTGGCCAAAGTTAACGTATCTAAATAGTATATTTTATTGATTCAGGCGTCACTTTGCAAAAATCCATTATTAAAAGGTGAAATAAATAAATTTGTTATTATCCGCGAACTGTTCGCGGATAGTAGCAAATTGAATTAATTTCACATTTTTTATTTGAATAGTGACAAACTTTGTGTTTCAGATGCCTATTTTCATTGATTGTCGCGTGAAATTTAAACTGGTAATGTTGTTTTAAGACAGTACTAAGCACAATAAGTTGTCTTACAGTCAATACATTGGACAATGAGTAAAGGTCACTATCATTGAGACTACTGACTAGGTAAAACTGTGCAACATTAACATCTTGCTCAGGTCTGTTACCATTACTTTACCTATTCCAGTCGCGCTCTAGTTTGATGGATAGATAGTTTAAATTCTTTAAAAAAATCAAGAAAAACTTAACAATTAATTACTATCACTATTAATTATTAGTTACCACTAATCTCTAATATTACTTATACTATACAAATTATTATATGTATATATAATAATTTGTACAGTATAAGTCTTAGTAGTATATATCTAATTTACTAAGATCTATGTTATTATATGACGTATGTATATTTTCTGAGGCACCATTTACATACTTTCTGTTTGCCCAAAGGTTGACTGGAGGAGAATGCCAATAGGCATTGTGTCCGCCTTTTGTACAAATTTATTTAAGGTGTACAATAAAGTTAAATAAATAAATAAATAAATCTCTCATTAAATGCTTCTTATTCTTTTCATCAGTTTTGCCACCTCGCCTGTGATAAAACTGTTGCGGTTTGCTAGTTGTAATACATTTTAGCAAAGAAAACGTGCAATAAAAGGTACTATTTTTCAAGTTTTTGGTCCCATTTATAGAGTTTAGCTCCAATGAAGATATATACTAGTAAACGCCATGATATATTGAAGCAAGATTCGTAGATACGGTTCGGTGCAAAAGTGCGGTGGGCGCGGTTTTAGGCACCGGGGCCCGGTACAATGCCATTACATAATTCAACAACAAAATACCCTTACATTTATATTCTAGGCTTTTTTTCTGGTTATACTCGTAATAACTAGAAAAAAAGCTTAGAATATAAATATAAGGGGCAAGCCTTCGACTCTCGCCATGGTTGTCTCGCCCTCTCAGGAAAGACAACCGTCGCGATTATTATCGTTAGTCGCGATAACGCACTGCGTGGATGGAACAAAAGTAGACAAGTGGTCTACGATAACTGCGTCTCTTCCAAAACCTTTCAAGTCTGAATAAAATATAAATAGTGACAAACACTGTCTTTATGGCGGTAGACACAGTTAAGGTGGTAGCACACCCCTAAGTCGTCGCAGAATTTGACCACTTCGAAAACCTGTGTACATTAATACATTTTCAAATAGTTTATCTAAATAAATTGAATGATAAAAAGTCTGCCGTTGCGGATTGATCAAAACTACTGGATAAATTGCGACAATTATTTTTAGCTTTCTAGATACTTGCAGTCTTATTTATAAACGTCTTTATTCGTAAGCACAAGTGAGTTTTCTTATGTCTCGTTCATTGTCACGTATTGCTACGTCATAGCTAATGCGACAAAATGAGTGCTTATTTAATTTACACGCATGTTCAAATGGAACCGTTCGTCTTAATATCTGAAAAAACATATCTCTATTTAATAAAAAAAACAGTAGCAGTCGTGGGACTGCCGATAGAAGTGAAAACGGAACTATTAAGTTGAAAGTAATTAAAACTATATGCAAAACATAGCTATAGATATACTATTATCATTAGCATGTCGGTGACGCGAACCGAGGATTTTACCCTCTACCAAAACGCTTAACGCGCCTAAAGAAGTTTTCACTTCAAAAAGTTGTTAAAATTATAAGAAACTATGATTTTTATAAGCACTACGTATTCAGGGATGCTAGTTAATCTATATATTAATACACGAAGGCAAAACTTTGTACTCCTTTTTAAGACAATTGCGCTAACGTTTGAGTACAAAATTTGGCACAGTTAGAGAAATCTAATGTTTCTAAATAAAAAACACTGAAAGTATATTATTTTAATAAAAATAAACATTACACACACTACTTTTATGTAACATAAAGGATATTATACTCACATTGATACTATTTTCTTTACAGCTAGAGTCAGTTGTCAAACTTTAAAGAGATTTTTTTGTTGTCTATCGGTCACATGCGATCGCTAGTATAATTAATAACGCAAAAGAAGTCACAAATAGTACCTAATTTTAATTTAAATAATAAATAAATAAATATCGCTGGACAAATAATAGGAATTGATCTAACCCCAAACCCCCAACCTTATTTGCATTTGTTGTGGGTGTTAGACAACAATACTAATACATAGAAAAAAATAGTATTTATACTGCAACATACACAAGAGACGCCCAAACCCAGAAATACGGACATCTCTGCTTATCAAACAAATGTTTGTCACTGTCGTGATTCGAACCCGATTCGTAGTTAGGTTTGCTAACCACTTTCAATTTAACTTAATAAATGGGATTAGTACGGGCAGTTAATTTAACTTAATAAATGGTATTAGTACTGGGCGACACCTTTAGAAAATGAAAAATATTTAATATTAAATTCTACTCGTAGCGGTGCGTCGAGTTGGTCTCGTAGCCGTGTGTATAGTCTGGTCAACAAGTGCTTTTTTGGTCAACTTTTTTCAGCAGTCTCCGAAAATTATGATTGAGGTGTCATTCGATTCGGAATGGCATCTAGATAGTTTTCGAAAAACAATGAAGTTCCGCAAATAAAAATTACAAAAGTTATTAACAATTAACTAAAAATAAAAAGGGGGGTTTAGTTTTTTGCAAATATCTCATAAACTAATAAAGATTTTTCAAATTTGAAAAAAGATTCAGAAAGAAGAGGAAATTTCCTAAAAAAAGTTTCGATTCCCGGAATTGTAGGACTAATATTTATAATTTTCCCAGAGGGTTGAAAATACGCCCGAAAACGGGTACTCCGGCTTGCGCAAGCCACGCCTCCTTCGGACCTTTAATGAATAAATATTATTTAAACTTATTAAATATGAAAATTAAAATTTGAAAAAATTCAGGTGCCTACAGGACAGATCAATAAACAATAATCCGTGGTCAAAAAATTTTTATCGCGATTTTTCAATAAGTTATCCATTAATTAATTAACAATTTTTTGTAGCACGAACATTAACATTGCAAGTGCGATAATTGTTAAACTATTAATCTAGGATTTTTTTTCTTTCGTGGAGCTATTTTTCAAAGGTCTTAGAATAGATTCCCGTTGGAAAAATTAAAAAATTGTAAATTTTCATTTTGTAATTAACAGTTTACTAAGGTGAAAAATTATAAAGCTTTATTAAACATTGAAATTTTTTTTTTTTCATAATATTATTATTGATCCGTTTTCTCATGATCAGAAGCTACTTAAAAATGATTTTTTATAATTTTTATCTCCTATTGTTTAAAAAAATGTTATAAACAAATGCGTTGTTTATGAGATAATTTAAAAATTTTTTTCGATAACATAATCTTTGATGATAATTATGATTTTTTTTAAAAAAAACCGTTTCTTAAAAAAATTTTTTTATTGCTGAAAAACGCATTTGTTGATTAACAATTATTTTCTCCCACTTCTAATTAACATTAAGGAACCATTTTTTTTTAAATCATTATTTATTTTTATTTTGATATAAAAAAAAATTATTTAATTTTTCATTGTTTATGTAATAAACAATTTGTTATAAACAAATAAATTTTTACCTTTTATTTTTTTTTCTTATTTTACTTAATGTCACAAAAACTGACATGATTTTTTTTTTAAATTTTTTTTACTATTTTTTTTTAATTTTTAAATATTCGTTGTCTGTAATTTCGTCATTCTTGCCTGGTTTTTCATCCTTAAAATTATTATAATTTATAAACTAATGGAGATATGATGAAAACACCCAAGACTTATTTATTCTTTATCTAGTATAGTCTTTATTAGTTAAAGAATAAATAAGTCTTGGGTGTTTTCATCATATCTCCATTAGTTTATAAATTATAATAATTTTAAGGATGAAAAACCAGGCAAGAATGACGAAATTACAGACAACGAATATTTAAAAATTAAAAAAAAATAGTAAAAAAAATTAAAAAGAAAAAATAAATCATGTCAGTTTTTGTGACATTAAGTAAAATAAGAAACAAAAATAAAAGGTAAAAATTTATTTGTTTATAACAAATTGTTTATTACATAAACAATGAAAAATTAAATAATTTTTTTTTTATATCAAAAAGAAAACTAAATAATGATTTAAAAAAAAATGGTTCCTTAATAAGTGTCTCCAAAGATTGAGGTCATTGAATGTGGGAATGCGCATGAGTGATCTAGTGGTGAACTGCCTGCTTTATGCAGATGACGCTGTACTTTTAGGCTCAACTCCATCTGAGCTGCAAACACTGGTCACAGTTATGAATGAGGATTGTAAGAGTATGGGCTTACATTTGAATGCGAAGAAAACTAAAGTTTTGGTATTTGAAAGAGAAACAACCAGAACGGATGTAAGAGTTGTGGTCGATGATGTAGTGCTGGAGCAAGTGGATGAGGTTGTATATCTTGGATGTGCTTTTAGCAGGGATGGAAGGTACACCGCTGATGTTGAAAGAAGAGTGTGTGCAGGGAACAGAGTGAATGGAGCGTTAGGGAGATTACTTAATAGCACAATTTTAAGTCAGGGTGCCCGTCTAGCCCTGCATAATCATGTGCTTATCCCAACGCTATTGTATGGAAGTGAGAGTTGGGTATGTCAGAAAGGGCATGAAAGTAGAATCAACGCGGTCGAGATGAGGTCGCTAAGAAAAATATTTGGTGTGACACTCGCGGACCGGGTTCGTAATGCCGAAGTGAGAGAGAGGCTAGGTTTGAAAGAAAGTATCGGTGTAAAGATGAGAAAGGGCATGCTCCGTTGGTTCGGACATGTAGAAAGAATGGTAGATGAAAGGTTAACAAAACAGATATACAACGCGAATGTGGAAGGATGTAGGTACCGGGGAAGACCAAGACTGACATATCACGATCAGATTGATCGAGTACTGTCCGAAGGTGGTGTCAAGAGTCTTCGCAACCGGCGTGTGTGTATGAAGAGAGTGATGAATGTGGAAGAAGCGAGACAAGCCTGCAAGGATCGTGATGTATGGCACTCGGTTCTCTCTGCCTACCCCGTAAGGGATCTGGCGTGAAGATATGTTGTTGTTGTTGTTGTTGTTGGTTCCTTAATGTTAATTAGAAGTGGGAGAAAATAATTGTTAATCAACAAATGCGTTTTTAGCAATAAAAAATATTTTTAAGAGAAACGGTTTTTTAAAAAAAAATCATAATTATCATCAAAGATTATGTTATCGAAAAAATTTTTTAAATTATCTCATAAACAACGCATTTGTTTATAACAATTTTTTAAACAATAGGAGATAAAAATTATAAAAAATCATTTTTAAGTAGCTTCTGATCATAAAAAAACGGATCAATAATAATATTATGAAAAAAAAAAATTTTTCAATGTTTAATAAAGCTTTATAATTTTTCACCTTAGTAAACTGTTAATTACAAAATGAAAATTTACAATTTTTTAATTTTTCCAACGGGAATCTATTCTAAGACCTTTGAAAAATAGCTCCACGAAAGAAAAAAAATCCTAGATTAATAGTTTAACAATTACCGCACTTGCAATGTTAATGTTCGTGCTACAAAAAATTGTTAATTAATTAATGGATAACTTATTGAAAAATTGCGATAAAAATTTTTTGACCACGGATTATTGTTTATTGATCTGTCCTGTAGGCACCTGAATTTTTTCAAATTTTAATTTTCATATTTAATAAGTTTAAATAATATTTATTCATTAAAGGTCCGAAGGAGGCGTGGCTTGCGCAAGCCGGAGTACCCGTTTTCGGGCGTATTTTCAACCCTCTGGGAAAATTATAAATATTAGTCCTACGATTCCTGGAATCGAAACTATTTTTAGGAAATTTCCTCCTCTTTCTGAATCTTTTTTCAAATTTGAAAAATCTTTATTAGTTTATGAGATATTTACAAAAAACTAAACCCCCCTTTTTATTTTTAGTTAATTGTTAATAACTTTTGTAATTTTTATTTGCGGAACTTCATTGTTTTTCGAAAACTATCTAGATGCCATTCCGAATCGAATGACACCTCAATCATAATTTTCGGAGACTGCTGAAAAAAGTTGACCAAAAAAGCACTTGTTGACCAGACTAGTAGGCGTCCGCTACGGGTGCAATTACTATTAAATATATGACATTTTTGTCCGCTCGACGTTTCGTTTAAAAGAGACGTGATATGGATCGTAATTTACGATCCATAAAATCTTCCTTGTTATTTTTTCTTTGATACATAGTTATATATTATAAGACAGTGATTTCCATTCCTGGTAGTTTCTTTCCAAAACGTATTATAATAGTGATTTTATTCGATCGTTTTGCAAACGAATGTATGAAATGTTTAAACAAAATACAATTTTGTAAATGCTTGGGAAACATGAAATTGCTTTTTAAATTTTTATTAATAACTTATGGTCCCACCATATTCTTTTTAAGTTCCGTAGAAGTTGTGTATATCCTAAAGTGCATATAGGTATAGATTATATTTTGTTCATTACTATTACAAAAATATACAAAAATTAAGTATATTTTTTTGAGTATTTTATTTAATTTTTGAGTATTCATATACTAAGATATTAAAAATACTAATAATGCTTGTAAACAAATATTAAATGTACTGAAGATGCTTGTGTAAGTAAATCCGGTTGGAAATAAATATTAATATATATATAAATTACGTATCACGTAGTTTGTCCACGATGGATTCCGAAACTACTGAACCGATTTCAATGAAATTTTGTAGATATCTACTGCTTGATCCAACTTAAAAAATAAGGTAGTTTTTATCCCAATTAACTTTCCTACCCCCTTCCTCAAGTACCAACTAAAATATTCAATACAAGTTATTTATAGGGAAAAACCACGTTTGCTAGTTCAGCTAGTTATAATAGTTATATTATTGTGAAACAGTACAAGTGTATTAATTATTAATAAATATTGTATTGGAATGGATTCACACCAAGTGCCGATGTTAAAAAGTGTAGAATACATAAAATATGGCTACACATTACACGAATTATTCTAAATCCGAAGTAAGTAAATTATTTGCTTCTATCATGGGTGTTAGCAACGATACTAATGTATAGAAATACATATATAAGTACTGTAACATACATAAAAAACACTTACACTCAAAAATACAAATATCTATGCTATCATATATTCATTCCAAACAAAATTAAATAAATCTGTGGAACAAGTATTTAGGTGGTTACAATTGAATAATTTAAAAGCAAACATAAATAAAACGAACCACTATAATACACCCAGACAAAATTTACAAATAGAGTATAAGGGTCACCAAATTGCTGAAGTAAATGTATGTAAGTTTCTTGGCATACATGTAGATGAATATTTAAATTGGAAAGTTCATATTGAAAATTTATGCCACAAGCTAAATAAATACGTGTTTGTCCTTCGCAAAATCTCAAAAACTATAAGCATAGACGCAGCGCTGACGGCATATTACGCGTACGTGTCATCGGTTTTGCGGTATGGCATTATTATATGGATGAACTCTAGCAATGCGAATAATGCTTTTTAGTACAAAAAAAAAAAATTATTCGTGCCATTTTAATATGAATCCTTTAGAATCATGCAGACCGTTTTTTAAAAATAATAAAATTTTAACACCCACGGATATGTACATTGTAGACACAGTAAACTTTGTAAACAAACACCCTCATTGGTATAACAGGGCTAAAGATACATCGAGGTTAGGATTCAAAGACCCTAGTAGATTAATATTCCCATCATGCAAGTCAAAGATTTTTCAACAAAACTGTTTTATGATGAGCATTAAAATATATAATAAAATCCCGAAGTCTATAAGAGAACTATCTACAGAAAGTCAATTTAATTCTGTCAAAAACTGGCTACTTCAAAAAAACTTCTATACAATTAAAGAGTTTTTTGAAAGTTAATAAAATTTTGTATTACAATTTAAATCGTTCATTACAATTTAAATCGTTCATTATTTATTTGAAATTGGACTATAATCGATATTTTTTTTTTCTTTTACAGATTTGACTAAGCTATTGATTATTTTATTATTCTTACATTTTAATCACGTTGACATTTTAAGTTATTAATTTTAGTACATTTAAATTAATCAGAAATAGATATGACACATACGAATAATAAAACTTATTTTTATTCTAATACTAATTATTTTACGGTAGCGTTTTTAAAAGTAAAGCATTGCATGAATGTAAACTGTAGGCGAATTGTGGCATTTTATCACTTTTATTTCCAAACAAGAAATTTATCAATTACAAAATGATATATCAATTACAATCAAGGTACAAAATCACAGTGCGTAATAATAAAAAGCGTCGCTACCTGCTACGATAGCTGCTTTTTGTAAACAGCTACAGTAACATCACTTTAGCAATATTATATTTTTAATGAGTAGGTAACAGATTCTACTACGGAATATTAAATTTATCATAAAAATGATCAGTTAATAACGAATAGATTTTAAATATTATGTTTTTAAATATCTAGTAATCTATTTCTTTTGTTCCTATTGAGAATCCAAACCGAGCCCCTTCGATTCTTAGATTCGCTAACCACTTGACCAACGGAGTGAACATATTATATATAAATAGTAATGAAATAATATGACATCGTTATTTAAGAATAGACTCAATGTGTTTTAAGTTAATCTTTCAGTAAAGGAAATAACATTGTAATGAAGAAACATCTGTCTTAGGTTAACCAATACCTAACACCCACTGGGAAGACTCATAGAGAGGTGCATTGTGTACATTCGCTGTGCAGAAATAAACACTGAGCTTTATTAAAAACTTGAGATGAAACTTTGTGAAAGGTTTGTTCTTAGCAGACAATTGCGAAATAAATATAAAATGTGGGAATTAAATTATATTCTTGAATTGTTATAAAAAAAACTATTTATACGTTATATTACACAGTGAACTATAGGAGTGAAGTAATGATAATATAAAATGTTAATACACAGTCATTTTTTTATATTATACGATAGCAAACTAGTAACTTGATAGAAAGAGATAACCTACAGACATCAAAAATGTTAATTGCTATATGCGTGGCAGGGATGGAATACCAAATGTATAAGTTTACCGGCAATTTTATCTTCCAAACCGCAACACGGGAGTGACAAGCATGGTCGCTAATGCGGCAAGAATAGGTAAAGTGTTGGCACCAAACCCAGTCGAGACGTCGTAGAACTTTATCACTAAGTCATATAGAAATACTTATCTCTTCAATATATACTCAGTCCTAGACAAAGACAAAAATGATTATCATACAAACGTTTGTCAATTTTGGTAATTGAATTTGATCTCGTTTGGCTTTGTAGTCAAGGTTGTTAATTACTTAATGAACTAGACGGTTACATACTTTTTGTTAGCTAATCGGCATTTATTTCTGTAAATAACATTTTTCTTTTTATTTTGGCATTATCTAAACTATTAATTGGATGATCTGGTTTCTTATGATCTGAACTGAATTGGCTACTAAACCAAAATCGACATCTAGATCACCAAAATTTTTTTAGTTTTACACAACCTATAGTGCTGTGAAAAACCTGTATTTTAAAAATGGCACACAAAACAGCAGCTGTTAAACGGTAGTTTCCAAAGCACAAAACCTATGTTTTAAAAATGGGATACAAAATAGCAGCTATTAAAAACGGTCGTACCCAAAGTACAAAACCTACATTTTAAAAATGGCATGCAAAACAGGAGCTATTAAAAATGGTTGTATCCAAAGCACAAAACCTACGTAAAATAAGATACAAAATAGCAGCTATTAAAAACGGTCGTTATCAAAGCACAAGACCTTCGTTTTAAAAATAGGATACAAAATAGCAGCTATTAAAAACGATCGTATAAAAAGTAAAAACCTACGTTTTATAAATGGCACACAAAATAGCAACTATTAAAAACAGTCGTATCTAAAGTACAAAACCTACGTTTTAAAAATGGGATACAACACACCAGCTACTTAAAACGGTTGATTCTAAAGCAAAAAACCTACGTTTTAAAAATGGGATACAAAATAGCAGTTATTAAAAACGGTTGTTTTCAAAGCACAAAACCTACGTTTTAAAAATGGCGCACAAATCAGCAGCTATTAAAACGGTCGTATCCAAAGCACAAAACCTACGTTTTAAAATGGGATTCAAAATAGCAGCCGTTAAAAACGATATTATCCAAAGAACAAAATCTACAGTGTATTACAACACTTACTTTTTAAGAGTTGCACATAAAATAGCAGCAATAAGTATATGGCCGTAACCGAAGCACAAAAACTACAGTGCACAGCAAAATCTACTTTTCAAAATTCGGATATAAAGTAGCAGCTATTACATAGGCCGTAACCAAAGCAAAATACTTACCTAAAGTGCACTACAACAACTATTTTTACAAGTCGGATATAAAATGGTAGCACCCCAAATACAATCGGCCGTAACCGAAGCACATAACCTACGTTGCAGTACAAAACCTACTTTTTTTAAATCTGATATAAAATAGCATCTATTACAAACGGCCGTATCCGAAACACAAATTGCCTCATTAATATCCAGTCATATGTGTACACATCGTTGGGCGTTAGATCTAATCGTGCCTATCCGATCATTACTTGTGATTTGGGTATTCGGCCTCGGATTCACTTTATTATAACGACCCATACATCGGCATTTGTAATTTAAAGTCCATCATGGAGTTTGTTTGTAATTTAGCGTCGATCAATATATTATCATAATATAGATTTAATAAATATCTATGATCGACGTATAATGTATTTAATTAAACAGCTAGCTAGCTCACTTGTTAGAAATAGATAACTGTCATCTATGTATATATAGTTATTCTTGATCAAAGTATAGTGTTCAGTATTGGAACATAAAAAAGATTTTGGATAATTTGCTGTTTAATTATAAAGATATTACATTTAAATTTGTGGGAGGATAATTTATGTGTCGTCTTTAAACTTGTAATGAGCGTTGAATGACGCGTAGGCTGTGAGCGAATGTTTCGCCCGTACGCACTCCGCTCCTCATTCTTCAGTCTTCTTATATTTGAATTATTGGCGCGAACACATAGATACCCATATATCTTTATGTATTGCGTTAGCAATCTTGATTCAGGGTTATAAAACCACATGCATTCGTTTATTTGCTACTATCTAACATGTGTCTGCTTCTCTGAACGTAAGTTTATTGATAATAAAAAAAGTATGGCTTTTCCTTTGCATAATAATCCTTTGCATAAATAAGGCGGTAGAGTTCTGCATTGTTTCGCCCAGGTCTGATACCACCGCCTTACCTATTCCTGCCGCAATGGCGTCAGTGCTTGTCGCTGTTGTGTTCCGTTTTGGAGGGTAAGGTGGCCGGTAAATTTATGCATGTGGCATTAGACCTCGCCACAAGATAGCAACGCACCATTAACATCTTTGGTGTCTATAGGCGATGGTTGACGCTTTCCATCAGGAGACCCATCTGCTTGTTTGCTATCTTATGATATAAAAAAAAACAAGTATCTTACGTGTCTATAAGCAATGGTTGACTCTTTCCATCAGAGACCCACCTGCTTGTTTGCTATCTTATGATATAAAAAATATAATTGTGTGTTATTAAGATCAGATATAAGGTGGCAAACAAGCAGATGGCTCTTCTGATGGAAAAAGACAACCATCGCCAATAAACATCATATTAATAGTGCGTTGCTGTCCTTGTAAGGAGACCTTAATGCCACATGCATAAGTTTACCGGCTATCTTACCCTTCAAACCAGAACACGGCAATGACAAGCACTGATAAAATTGCAACAGGAATAGGTAAGGCTGTGGTACCAGACCCGGGCGCGACAATGCAGAATCGTACCACTTGGTAGCCACGATGTGACTTGCATAGACAATCACTCGTATCTTACGAACTGCCTGGCAGAACGTATAGTATTTTCATATAGTAGTATCTATCCCCTCTCAAAAAATAATAATAAAAGCATTCATATAGTTTGATGAATGCTTTTATTATTATTTTAAGGCTAGAAGTGTGCTAAAGAAATATACTTACATACATAATGCATACACTCAAAAACATATTACAACATAGTTTCCAAATTATGTTATTTTTGAAAGACAACACTGTGGCCTGGCCTGGCCTGTGATATATATATATATATATATATATATATATATATATATATATATATATATATATATATATATATATATATATACCACGTGATCGCAGATTAGAAAGTTATATTATTCAGAAGCAACTGAGACCACATTTTTCCATTTTTTTTTGTTTCTTTAATCCGTCCACTTCGTTTTAAGATAGTAAAAATATTAATACTGTTGGAAATGTTATATTTAATTTTTAAAATAATAAATAAATTATCGATTAAAATTGAAATGTTTGAATGCCCCTATTTTTTGACACGTATTGTATGACGTCACAGAACCACAAACACCACTAGCCGCCGGTTCGCGTAATGGTTTATTCATTAATTCACTCATTCCCACATTACCAGGGGCGTGCACTCCTTGTAAGCAGAAATGCAGTGTTTCATTTGCCATTCACAGATACTTTAATAAAACGTTCGTATGTTTTAGAGGACTTTAATTAATCTATATACATATAATAAAATCGTAGGAATGTCGATGTATGTCCGGGGTAAACTTAAAAATTACTACATGGAATTACTTCAAATTTTGCATGAATATTAGTAATACGTCGGGTCAATGTACAGGCTACGTATTACCACGCTATCGCCAACGAAGGAGGAGCTGTACGGAGTAAACAAAGTACGCGCGGACGAAGTCGCGGGCAACAGCTAGTAGTAAATAAATAAATAAACAAAATATAATACCTTAAGAACGCCTAATATTTTATAAATAGCACCTATTTGCAAGCACACAAACATGTTTGCCAGGTGTTTGGCATGTCATGCGGTCGAGGTTCGCAGGACATTTGTTCGTATGTGTGTAGTAATTTTGGTGTTCATGGACAGTTAGCAAACCCACACACCCATGAATATCGAAGGCGCAATTCCAGCGGCAGGCGATCCGAGTAAAATAATAGACAGAAATCTAATGTCACATATGCACATTAGGCATTTTTGTTTAGTAATATTTTATTTGTTTAAATAACAGAAACATAGATATAGAGGTTTATATACTCAAAGGTTCACACTATATAGATTACATTGCATATAAGTATAACTTAAACTAAGTTATTCTGGGTAGTTTTGGTAAAAAATATTTCACAGGTGGATTTTACCAGATAGAAGATCCTGACCTACTTTACTAAATGTGGAAAGGAAAATTCTGAGCTGCTATTTTATTTAAAGTAGTTTAAAGCCTGCAGTAATAAACTAGACAATGCATTTTATGCCTACGTGAATGGAGGCATAAAGTACATACTATGTATGCAACGGCACATATATTATTTAAAGAATTCGCTTTGTATAAAGGAATATTTTTTTATTTCATAGGATAACGAACAAGGAGATAACTCTTCTAGTGGAATAAGATGACCGTCTATTTGTCGCTTAAAGAATTCATAGATATTAAATGTGCGTCGTAATTCGTGAGCTGTACCCCAAAAAAATTGATTAAAACATGCCTGTTTCAATGTTATGATTGCCATTTTATCGGCTTAAGAATTAGTCGAACATGTGAACAACAATTATTCGTACATGTGAACAATAGAACAATAGAACTAGACGTTGCAAAATTCTACCGACTAGTAGCCACGATGATGGTGACTCGTAAAGCCAATCGTTTGAATTACGTGACAGAATGGCAGGTAGTATATTTTTAAAAGAGGGCCCGGACCAACACGGGAGTTTTTTTTTAATGCAAATCCTTGTTTTTTTTAATAAAGAAGATTTATGTTTTACTATAAAAGTTGATTAAAAGTAATTCTTATTAATAAAAATGTTACGTAAATAACATTATAATGTTTGATTTCAGTGATAAGTACCTACAAAAATATTGGACGCATGTACAAACCGTAAAAGTACAACCAACCGTGAGGCGGAGTCATCTTATTTACTATTTCTTACTCTTATTTTCTATTTCAAGTATGTTATTATTAGTTTACATCATGAACTTTATTTTAAAAAATGAAAGAGGAAATTCTAGGGAAATTTTATAACATTTTGTTGTTTCAAGCATTATTTTGTGGAAATCTATAAAATAAATTTAATTTGTAACCTTACGTAGACTCTCACGTGATGTACATAACGGACGTTTCACTTTCACATACGTATAGGGTGTGCCTTTATTTTTTCTCCTGACGAAAGTGTGGTGGACGCGGGATAGTAAGAAATATGCACCCATTTTTGAATTTTTCAGTTTTCGTTTAAACATTGTAGGAAACATAAAATTTTGAATTAGTTCGAAATAAATTATCGATTAAAATTGACACGTTAGAACGACCCTATTTTTTGCATGTGTGCGTGTATTTTACTATAATTTCATTCATTCAAATACAAACTAAACTAAAAACTAATGGTGTAGATGTAATATCTGGAACATAAAGTATCAGAGATATATAAACAAATTTTTTGCATATTCCCTGTTGTGTTACAGCGATTTTCTTTCTTTTCCGGTATTCAGTGGGTTTATTTTATTTCTTACACTGCTTTTTATTCTTTCAGTGCCAATACGGATATCACACGCAAGAGTGCGAGAAGGATTTTCTATAAATAAATTTCTTCTTCTCAGGAAATTCACGAGCATCGATAAGTAACTATTGTCAACCAGTAACATGGTCTATTTTTAATTTAAAATATTGTTAAACTGCACGCACGCACGCACAATGTAGGATTCCGAAGTTGCTCATCACAATAATTATACTGATTAAGAGGGCTTTTCTTGTTTCATACCATGAACATATAACTTATTTAACGTCAATGACGAATATATCCGCACCACAGGTTCACCACGGGTTAATGTTACCACTTGGTTGCCGTGACTAATATGTACATTTATGCCAAATTACACTTTTCTAGTACTAAGAATCTCTGAGCTAGACTGCGGACGGATGGACGAACGGAAGGATGGATGAACATTGAACATAGCGAAACAATAAAGGTACCTGGTTTATGTCGGAACCCTAAAAAGAGAACTCTAAGAAAATTCACGCAGGTACGCTCGTACTACGGGCATTAACAAACGTCAGATAAATTCATAGATGCAGTAAATTTCGCAGAAACTCGACAACGTTATCGACCTGAATATACCAGCGATGTTGATGTTGTCATGTTTCAGTTTCACTGAAACTAACTTGTACGGTTTCAACCTGTTCAAAGTAACAAGTATTAAGTGTTCGTGACGTTTGCATTGCAAGTTGCGTTACCTACGCCCCATTTAGTGGTATACTGTTGCAAGTTTACTGGTCATATACATAAGCTTACACATAAGTGTAATACTTATGTGTAAGTTAATATTCGAATTTAGGATGGAATCAAATGAAATTTTAATGAATGGAGAACTGATCTGTGTTGGTAAACTTGTGCATGTGGCATTAGACTTCGCCACAAGACAGCAAGGCACCATTAACACCTTAGGTGTCTAAAGATGACGGTTGACTCTTTCTATCAAGAGACGCATCTGCTTGTTGGCTATCATATGGTATAAAAAAATTATATCATGATCATAAATGTTCGTATTTCTAGGTTCGGGTGTTTATTAAATATTTATGCACATGTATTTTAAAGTATTTAATGCCTATTGTCATAAACAAATCATTTGTTTTCTTTTGGTTTCTTTTGCGATTTGAGCAGTGTCATTTATATTTAACACTAGTTGTGCCCGCGACTTCGTCCGCGTGGATTTTTTTTAAAAGTCCCGGTGTTTTACTCGCATAGTTCCCATTTCCGTGTAATTTCCGGGAAAGTAATCCAATGTCCTTTCACGGGTCTCAAACTGTCTCTGTACCAAATTTAATCCAAATCGGTTCAGAGGCAAACATGTGAAGAAGAGACAAACATACACACAGAGTTTTCGCATTTATAATATTAGTATGGATTTTGCCTTTCAAGGCAATTTCTTAGGTTACCAGTGTAGCTCGTCTTTAAACTCAGAAATACAGAGAAAATACTTACGGATGATATAATTTTATATCATTTAATTATTCCAGATATATTTTCAAGAACTTTCTTATTCGCCACGATATAATAGCACAACATGGTATATTTCAATTTTTGCACAATATATCTACAAGCGTTTGATACTATCATGATTTTTCTCAAATTGACGGTAACACGTTCTCTGCCCAATAGCGTTCCTAATTATATATTATATACCTAAAGGGCAAAGGTGACTGACTGATGTATTAACGCACAGCCCAAACCATTAAGGCTAGAAACTTGAAATTTCGCACAAGTATTTAGGTAAAGAAGTTATTACTAAATACCGACATTTTAAACATTATAGTTACTACTTAATTTTATGAGGTAGGCATCCACTAAGGAAGGATTTTTCAAAATTCAATCCCGAATGGGTGATATAGGGGATAAGAGTTTGTATGGAACTTTTCATTCCCTGGACATATTTGCATGAAATTTCGTATGAATTGAGTACAAAAAATAATGATTTACGTGTTTAAGCGTTTTCAAAATTCGATCCCTAAGGGAGTAAAATAAGGGAAGCTTATAAAGAAAGCTTAAATAAGTTCTAAGGTAAATATGCGCGAGCGAAGCCGCGGCTGACATCTAGTTAGTATTTATATGGTCTATGCAGTCAGTAGAACATACAAACAGATCCAGGGTATATTCGATGACTAAGGAGTTAACAAGGCGTACCACTCTGCTTTAATGAATTTTATCAAATTAAAGGATCCGAATCGCCCCTGTGGTCTAGTGATCCGGTGTAGGTGTTGACATAAGGTCCCGAGATTGATTATCGGGTTCGGGCAATTCAAAAATATGTGTTTATCAGTTTTCTGATAAAAACAACGTTGCGCGAGATTGAATAAGAGACCTTGTTGGAGATAGCTTGCCACTTATCACATTGTGGGACTTTAGTATCTTCGGCTAATCTTGGGTGCATTGGTTGTATCTCTGCCTATTTATTTACGGATATGGGCGTAAATATACTCTAAAGCTGGACTTCCCAACCAGGGGGCAACCAGGGAGGCGTAGAGACATGTTAGGGGGGGCGTCGTACGTAATATGTAAGATTACTTTCCAAAAAAAAAATTAAATAGTAGGTAAATAAGGAATATAAGAGGGCATGAAAATATTATTTTTGGCTCGGGGAGGCTCGGCAAAATAAAGGTTGGGAAAGCCTGCTCTAAAGGATTCGATATTTGGGTACTTCGTTTCGAAGATGCGAAAAACTTGCGTGTAATTTCTTCCAATTATCATTTTTATATATTATTATATTTTTTATACACTTGATGTGATATTGTATGCCAAGTCTACGTTTAATTTATTTTTTTACCCGAAGCTGTAAGAATTCACTTCAGAACTCACTCATTATTCTTATGTAACGTGCGTTCGTCTGTCAATAATCCGTCTGCCACAGGCATCTTCTGACTAGAAATTTACTTAAAATGTCTTCAGAGTTTTTATTATTATAACAGCTACAACAATGAATAATACAAATAAAATTTAAAAAATGATAAAATTTTCAACCGAGCCAAATGGAGGAGGTTCTCAATTTGGCTGTTTTTAGGGTTCCGTAAACGTAGGGTAAAACGGGACCCTGTCAGTAAGACTCCGCTCTCTATCCGTCTGTCTGCCCGTCTGTCTGTTCGTCTGTCATCAGACTGTATCTCATGAACCGTGAAAGACACTTGGAATTTTTCACAGGTAATGTCTTTCTGTTACCGCACAACAACAACAAAATGAAATTAAATATTTAAGGGGGATCCCATACAACAAACGTGATTTTTTGCCGTAATTTATAGATGTTGTTACGTAATCACAAAAAAGAACATTACCTCTTTTTTGAAATTGAGTAAAAACGTAACCTATGTTAGTCTAAATAAAACCTTCTTCGCATTATTGCCTTTGATAAATAGCGTCGCGGGTTCCGTATAAATAGAATACACTGGCACTTTGGTATATGTCAAAATATATAATTATATTTCCATAAAAATATATGTAAGCCGGTTGAATCTGCAGGCCATCCCTGAAACTTCTCACTAAATTAAGGTATTTTTAGTTTAATGAAGAAAAACTATACCAAAGCATAGATTTCAATAAGCTTTTAATACAAGATTTTTTATTATTTTTAACTGAAAATGTAACCTAAAAAGTAAATTAACGATCAGAATAGAAATACGAATGATACTTTGCCTATGAACTAAGTTCGGCACATGTGAATACCTCGAGCCTTTTATAGATGCGATGACGTTTGTTTTTTTTTCTAGTAGAAAGTGTTGCACTAAATATATATATTTATATATATATATATATATATATATATATATATATATATATATATATATATATATATATATATATATATATATCCGTTAAGATAATGTTGAGCTTCCGTTGCGAAATACCATTGTTCACCATAGTTCCCAATTGACGTCTTCTATTAACAATGATAAATAGTTTTCTAAAAAAATTATAACTATGCAACGGAAGTTCGACATAATCTTAACGAAACGTATCCCCTAACAGATGGATCGGACGCAGCGAACCAATCAGATGGCCACCACGCTCTCCTGACCTCGATCCCATCTGGGGCTACCTATAAAGGATTACTTACGTCCAAGAATGGTCGAGCGAAGAACAGGTTAGAGGAAGGATTGGAGAAGCCAAAAGAGTAGTTAGAGCTAATCGTGAAGCCTTCAAGCCTTCAGAGAAAGAAAATTTAAATGATAACACTTAAATACTCAGATTTAGGTAATTTTTTAATAACGTCTATTAAAGTTATAATGCTGTTTATTTTATGCATAAATGCACAGTTCATAGATTTAGCAGCAAAAAAAATCTAAGAAACCTACTTGTTTTTTAGAAATTTTTGTAATTGATCCGGTTTTAATTTTGCAAAAATTCATTCAAAAATTGTATCTCAAAAACTATGAGAATCGTAGATCATATGAGTGATTCAGATACCTCTCAACATGAGGCATCTAAAAAAAATTTTGGACGTCACTTTTTTCTGACCACCTTGTATATATATATATATATATATATATATATATATATATATATATATATATATATATATATATATTTCACCATAAATCCCGACCGAATCAACCAATTTTAATCCGATTTACGATATTTGATGCAGCTTTTAAATTTTGAGATCAGTTCGTATATTAAGTAACCTGAAAGTTATTTAAAAATATGAAGTAAGTTTGCTAACATTATTCAATAGTTGAAATTTTCATAATAAAATTGAAGTTTGTCATCAAACAAATATCTATTACGAAATTTAACAAATAAATTGATTTTACAGACAGGCGTTGCAGATTTATATAGTTAGTATAGATAACACTAGTCATACCTCGTCACTTTTATGACTATATTAAATCATTATTTTTTGTAAAGCCTTTAACAATATAGATATGAAAATCGTTTGCAAAGAATAAAAGAAAATGTATTCAATTCAACTACAATGCAGAATACAAAATAAATCATTGAGATTGCTTAAACAAAAGATGTTTCGGTACGCTACGAATCCCGGTAAAGATTTATGTACGTAGTGCATACTTCGATGATTTACTGAAAAATCGTTTCAATAATTCTTTGTTATCTATGTTAGTGTGGCATTGCATAACTTTGTAGTGTTTCAAGAATATTTTGAGCTTGTATTTTCTTCTACGTCACCCAATATTCTGGGACCTTTTGAGTAATTGGCCGTTTACAGTTGTCGACCGTTGTCGTTACATATGGAAGCGTATAAACAAGTAAATTTAAATTTCAAAATAAATTCAAACATGGTCGTTGTATATTGTATTTGCTCGTATAGGCTCATGTATATCTGTAATTTAAATGCTACTTTGAGAGTATTTATGTCTAAAATCGGTTCCAGACGTCGATTTGACTACGCAAGAATTTTCATTCAGGCCTGGCGTTGAGTAACCAAAATATCGATTTGTGAAATTGTGCAGAAGAACCGTTGGAAATGGGGTTTAATTTTTAATTCAACCCAAAAATATATTTTCCAATGGATCCGCTTGATTCATTTTTTTCGTAATGTATAAAAAGGAAACCGAAATTATATTTGAATATTATTATATTTAAAAGTATTTAAAGATTACTATATACCTCTTAGAAAATGTTAGACTCCTTAAATAACAATAAAGAGTTTCCACATTACTATAATTATAAATCCAAGTTTCAGTATAATACTAATATTATAATTATAAATCCAAATTAATTAATGTTAAAATTAAAAAAATAAAATAAAAAAATAAGAAAAAACAAAATAATACTAATACTATAATTATAAATCCAAATTCATTTTACGTCAAATGATTTATCTTTTTAATGAATTTCAAATCTGAAAATACAGGCCAGAAATCTCATTTCTAGAAATTAGGCAAAAGTAATGAAAATAAGGAACCATACATGCAAATTGTATACAAACACACACACATACATAGACAAGTTTTAAATACTGTGTCCTAAACACAGATATGTATTGTGGAAAAAGTTATGTCAGCAGTTCAAACAAGATAGCTCTCTCTTAATATAATAACTATTTTCTATACCTATACTTTAATTTTCTTGGACCGAAATATTAGTAATTATACTGGGATGTTTTATGCAATGTGTATGCATTTTAATAAGCCACTTTGACTTAGATTCTTGACTTTGCCATAAAAGTACCTAGGTATATGGCCATTTGATACCTTTATCATACAACCCCGTGTTAGTTCAGGCTCTTTTTGAAGAAAATACCATCTGCCGTTTCGCCAGGCAGTTGATAAGAAGCGAACGATTGGCTATGCGAGTCATTACCGTCGTAGCTGCCAGCTGGTAGAGCTCTGCATTGTCTCGCCCGAATCTGATACCACCGTCTTACCTATTCCTGCCACTACAGCGTTAGTGCTTGTCACTGTCGTGTTCTGGTTTAAAGAGTAAGGTACCCGGTAAACTTATGTATGTGACATAAAGACCCTACCACAAGATAGCAACGAATCATTAACATATCTGGTATCAATAGGCGATGGTTGTCTCTTTCCATCAAGAGAGCCATCTGCTTGTTTGCAATCCTATAATATAAAAAAGACATATAAGCTTGTCGAGAAATCCAGTCTAAGGTATTAACTGAATGTTGTAAAGTAATATGTTGAAGTATCACGCCCATATACCTTTAGGGGTAGGCAGAGATACAAGTGTACGATTAACGAAGATACTTGGCCCCACAAGGTGATAGGTGTCAAGTCTGTCATCAACCAGGCATTTTCCAATCCCAGGCAATATTGTTTTTATCAGAAAACTGAAAAACTCATTTTTTAGTTACCTGATGCGTCGGTGTTGAGCACATGAATCGAACTCGGGACGGGTTCGATTCATGTGCTCAACACCGACGCCGACCCACTAGACCATAAAGGCGATTTATTGCAAACTTGTTTATAAATAAGAAGACCATAGATCAAAAAAACTCGATTTCTAAAAAGTTCTATAGTAGTGTTTTCTTCCCGGTGGAAAGAGATAATCATCGTCTATAGACACCAAAAATGTTTTTTTTATATCATAAGATAGCAAACAAGCAGATGGGTCTCCTGATGGAAAGAGTCAACCATCGCCTATAGACACCAAAGATGTTAATGGTGCGTTGCTATCTTGTGGCGAGGTTTAATGCCACATGCATAAGTTTACCGGCTACCTTACCCTACAAATCGGAACACGACAGCGACAAGCACTGACGCTATTGCGGCAGGAATAGGTAAGGCGGTGGTACCAGACCCGGGCGAGACAATGCCGAACTCTACCACCTAGTAAAAATGTAAAAATGTAAAAATGTAAAAATGTAAAAATGTAATAGTGCATTACAATTTTTGCGGGGTTAAAACACAACACCACAGGGGAGCCAGTAAACTTATACAGTTTACTGGCTCCCCTAATTTCTAAACCGGAACACGACAATGACAAGTAGGTACCAATGTTATTGCGATAGTAGAAAAGACCCAACCCAGACGATACGTTGCAGAACTCTTCCACCTGTCCGCTTAGAATGAACAGCGTGTGATATGTTACGTGTCGAAAAACAGAGGTTTAACGAGTAAAAAAATGTGTAGGCGGTTGACCCTACAGGCCATCCCTGAAACTTCCCGCTAAATTAAGGTATTTTAAGCTCAAAAGAGCAAAAAATATAAACATAGATGTTTTCAGTTCAAACATTTATTTTATTAAAATGGCAGTATATTGATTTTTGAAAAGTTGTATGTTTTGGAAATGCTGATTAAATTTGATCTTTCAAATGACATTCAACTCAATTTTTAAGATCTGAAATATTGCTTTAACTAAATAATCGATAGGTTGAAAAATTTCGTAGCAATGTCAAAAAACATTTTTGTCCAATATTTTCATCATTATTAAATCCTAAATAAAATTGACTGATTTTGATCCAATTATCGGTATTTGACGCAGTTTTTAAAGGAGAAAAGCTGATAAGATTTTTAAGTCCATCGGTGTATACGTATCAGCCTGAAAATTATTTTAAGAATATAAAGTAAATATGCTAAAAATGACGTAATTTTAATATTTGAAAAGCTGTTGAAAATTAGATTCGATTTTGATTCTTGAAACGCATCTGACGTATTTTTTTTGTACTAAAATATTATAGAATACCAAAAAATGATTAGGTGAAAAATTTCGAAGTTATGTCGAAAAAACACTTTTTTTAAAAATATTTGTTAACGATTTCTCCCAAACGGATAAATAAACCGATTTTGATGCAATTTATGCATTAGATGTAGTTTTTTGAGGAATAGAGCTGATTAGTTTTTGTACTCAATCGATATATTAACCTGGAAATTATGTTAAAAAATTTCTGTTTTGCCAAAATTATTTTTGGGGTTCATTCGAAATTTCTCAAAATCTCCTGAGCCGACTTGGTTAAAATTCTCAGGAAGTCTAAGTTGAGCAGAATCCAATCGAATGCCATCAAACGCGTTTCGATCGGTCCAGCCGTTCAAAAGTTGAGATGTTTACATACACACATACACACGCACACACACATACACACACAGACATACATACAGACATAGTGACGTCATTGCGAAAATAGTCGGAAAAGTTTCCTAGGACTTCAAAACGTGGAGATCCGGTGAAAACTCGATTTTCGAAAATCGGGGCAAATTCAGTAACTTCCTATCTACGTACATTACGTACTACGTAGCGGGAAGTTAAAAACTTATACATATTTCTTTTTTTTTCTAATAGGCATGAGAAACATTTCCTCGCTGTGTAGCGTGGAGAACATGCGTAATATTATTTTTTTTATAAATCACACGTTGTTTATCCTAAGCAGGTAGGTTATTATTCACGATTTTAGTACAGTATTAGATGTTCCATGATTAGTCTTCTCTCACCTCTTACGAGAGACCTAGCAGCTTTCAGGCAGTCAATCTATTCTTCAAATAGAGAAGCGGATTCACAGTTATTTAACATAGGTTATGAAATATTCGTTTTAATATATAGTATCAGAATTTCGTAACCCGTTGTTCTCGTGAGCCGCATTGTAGAACAGCATGTGTATTTGAATTGAAAAATGAAACGCTATTAATTCACTTCGCCTAGTCTGTGTTAGTGAAATTTTTTCGGCGCTTATCCACTGTGAAATGGATATCGCTTTTGATAAAACAAAGCTTCCCTTTTATTAGAACGTGACATGAATGGATATGATTTAACTGTTTATCTTGATGGGGGATTGTGATTGTTTTAAATATGTCAGCGTAGTCGCCTGTCTAATATGTTTAGAGTAATGTCCATTATCTCCTTATGTATTAGTGAAGCGAAAATCTTGTAGCTTTTTTAACTTTTATAAAGAATATCACGTTTGGAATATGGACATAGTTAAAGTTTACATTGTGAAAGAGTGCAAAAAGCTCATATGTTTGTATTATAAGGAGTAGAAATACATTAAGTTAACAAAAATAAATATTGCACCCAGTACCTTAGATTTATAATGTACTAGCTGACCCGCGCAGCTTCACCCGCGAGTATATTAATAAGTCGTCAAAATAGCTTTTAATAAAAATTTCATCCCCTATTTCAGCCCTCCAGGAACGGATTTTTGAAAAAAAAATTAGCCTATGTTTGACCCCGGATCTTCAACTATATCCATGCCAAACTTCATGAAAATCCGGTTTAGCCGTGAAAGCGTAACAAACAGACGGACAGACTTTCGCATTTATAATATTAGTATGGAAGTATGGATATGGATTAAAAGCACTTATACTTTTTATTTTATTACTTAACCAATATTTATTGTTTAGTAAACAATATTGTAGGTATTTGCCCTGATGATGCGTTGAAACGCAAAACTGGTTGGTAAATAAAAATCAAGTAGAATAGTACAAGTGTTCGTAATACAATACAAATCCAAGTTAACATCGAGTTCTACCAAGTGCCGAAAGTACCTACTCGTATTCAGTGTTAAAAATACACACAGTACATTTATTTCTCGAACTTTATTTTTTCCCCGTGTTGGCCTCGGACTTCTTTGAAGAATAGGCCAACTGCCGTTCTGCCAGGCAAGTCGTAAAAGGCGAACGATTGGCTATGCGAGTCACTACCATCGTGGCTACTAGGTGGTAGAATTCTGCATTGGCTCGCCCGGGTCTAGTACCATCGTCTTACCGATTCCTACCGCAATAGCGTCAGTGCTAGTCACTGTCGTGTTCAGGTTTAGAGGGTAAGGTAGCCGGTAAACTTATGCATGTGGCATTAGACCTCGCCACAAGATAGCAACGCACCATTTAAATCTTTGGTGTCTATAGGCGATGGTTGACTCTTTCCATCAGGAGACCCATCTGCCTTTTGCTATCTTATGATATATAAAAACGGCTACGTCCGCACAGACAAGCAGCTTGCTTAGCGCCTAGCGAACCACCTAGCTAAAACGATACTAGTAGAATATTAGCGATTGGCTAGCTAAGTGCCAAGCGTGCAGTGCGGCCGATCGGGAACACCTGTATTAAGCATGCCGCCTACCTGTGCCTAGCCTTACAGTCGAATATCCACCAGCGAGGCGATCGCTAGTGATTTTAATTCTTAGATTGGATTATATACTTTACGAGTACAGTAACTATGTATCATGTTTGTTCTTTCCGGGATAGGTAAATTTAAATGAAAATTGTTTGTTAGTTAAATTCGCCGTGTATCAACGGTTTGTTAGTTGGCGAGAAAAGTGATATTTTGTGTCACATTACATATCTTTACAAACTATTGCTCTTAATTATCACGTTACGCAAAGCTATCGAACTACCAAGGTCGATAGTGCAAATGTTGACTTATTACCATTTTCCAAACTATTGACTACTAACATCGACATAGTTTCGCTGACTACTAAAGTTTATAAACAACTAAGAATTTATATAAAAAATTTGGGACTTGAGCCCGTTGTCTTATTGTAAAGACACTATTACTAGATATTAAAATATTAAAGAAATGTTTGTCTTAATATTACCAACGTAAAGGAAATGGTATATTTTTTTTTCACTCTCCAAAACATAACCGTATTCAAACACAAACCCTTTTCCCGGTGTTGGTCCGAACTTCTTTAAAGAATAGACAAACTATCGTTCTACTAGGCAGGTTGTAAAAATAGAGTGATTAGGCATTAGACCTCGACACAAGATAGCAACGCACCATTAACACGTTTAGTATTTATAGGCGATGATTGACTCTTTCCATCAGAAGACCCGTCTGCTTGTTTGCTATCTTATGTAATAAAAAAAAAGTTTTTCTTCGTGTTAGTTCGGGCGTCTTTTGGAGAATAGACCATCTGTCATTCTGGTAGGATTTTCTTAAAGGCCTACTAGGTGATGGAGTATTGCATGTCTCCTCCAGGTTTAGTATAACCGCTTTATGTAATAAAAAATGTTATGTAATAAAAAAAAAAGTTTTTCTTCGTGTTAGTCCGGGCGTCTTTTGGAGAATAGACCATCTGTCATTCTGGTAGGATTTTCTTAAAGGCCTACTAGGTGATGGAGTATTGCATGTCTCCTCCAGGTTTAGTATAACCGCTTTATCTACTTCTGCCGCTATTAGTGCTTGTCAATGTCGTATTCCTGTTTAGAAATTGGAGGTTAAGCTTATTCATGTCGCATTACCATCTCACCACACAAATCGCAGTGCATCATTAACATCTTTGAACCTGTAAGCGATTGTTGTCGCTATCCATCAGGAAAGCTATCTGCTTTTTTGCTATCTAGTGATATAAAAAATATCAGAAGAATCATATGAAAGTATGTTTTTCCATATAACAGCCATATTTCTGCACAAATATTTAAATTTTTTGTCAAAATTTTGTTTAACTACTACCTGTAGCGTGCAGCTTGCTACATTATTTTTTATTTGGCGAATCCCGCGGGATCACCTAATTTTTCTGGGATAAAAAGCCTATGCGCTATTCCAGATCATTTACCTGTCCAGATCATCTACCTGTGTGCCAAATTTCATTTAAATCCGTTCAGTAGTTTTTGCAACACAAAACACAACATACATTCTTCCATCCAAACATCCAAACTTTCTCATTTTAATATAAATATAGATTTAAAGTAGTTCCAGTGAAGAACATATCTCTTATAATAATACTCGAGTTGATTTATGAGTGAAGTAAGTATAATAATTAGGTTATATACTATAAACTCACTTTGAACGAAATTGTTTCTCAAAAATTTAATTACAGTAATTCTCGGCATATTTAACCAGTCGAGCGTCCCACGGAGTTGTAACGAAGAGGTAAGAATTAATTTCGAATTAGAATTGTCTTTAGTGAGCATTATCGGGCTTTATTAAAAATTTCCGCGATTTTGTAATTTTCATATAAATTGAAATGGCGAAAGCTTTTGGCATTCAACATGTAAATAACATTTTGATTTCATATAATTTTTTGTTTCAAGCTCAAAATCTCAACATACTTGTTTTAACGTTATTAATTCGATATTTAGACAAATGGCAATGCCTCTGTGGTCTAGTGGTCCAGCGTTGGCGTTGACCACATGAGGTCCCGGGTTCGATTCCCGGGTCGGGCACATAAAAAAAGTGTTTTCTCAGTTTTTTGATAAACACAAAGTTGCCTGGGATTGGAAAGTACCCGGTTGGCGATAGGCTTGCCACCTATCACATTTGTGGGACCAAGTATCTTCGGTTAATCGTGGGTGCACTTGTTGTACCTCTGCTTACCCCTTCGGGGATACGAGCGTGAAGATGCTTGTTTATGTTTATCGCTTTTTAGATTGACTTGTCGTGGCGTTGAATTTGTGGTTCGAAGTGCAATGTAATGAAGTGTATCATTCTGTATTCCAATTCGGGCCCTATAAAAAGTATATGCCGTCTACCTTACCACCAGAGGGTCACTTTTATCATGGGTACTTAGTAGTAAGTTTCAATGACAAATCTTCCAGTTATAGTCAATGGTGCCACGATCATGCTTTGTTCTATCACATTAATTGTTGTTGCAGTCGTGTTTCGTCTTGGTGAGTAGGGTATCCCACAGACCACACAAATACTAATAGACACGACGTTGGCAAGGAAAAGTGTAGCATATAAGCAAATGCTTGTAGATACATTATATCGTGCAAAAATAAAAATATGCCATGTTGTGCTATCTTATCATGCCAAGTTATAAACCATGACTTAAAAGATACTCTTGGAGTGATTTTATTCCCTCGGTAAGAACTATAACGCTGTATTTCTGGGTGTAAATGCAAGCTTTACTGAGAATCTAGGAAATAGCCTTGAAAAGCGTATCCAGTTTAATCCACGGGATAACCGGTTAAGTTGCGCAAATGATTCTCAATGATTTTTGAATATAGACACTGTATTACACATTTGAACCTATATGTGAGCCTTTAAATCGTATTAGACAAACAGAAGGCTCTCCTTTGCTTTAATAAAGAAAATTGGGGCAAAATCAGTGGCTTCTTTATCTACATAGGTAGCGAGAAGTTAAAAATAGATCTAACAGTCGCGGGATTACCATTAGACATGGAATCACTTTTTTAAAGTTCTATTACAAAAAAGTAAAAAATGCGGCGAACGCCGCGAATAAAATTTATGCGATTTACGGACCCAATGCGGTATCAATAAGAGTAGCACAAAAGTGGTTCGAGTGTTTCAAGTTTGGAAATTTTTGTGTAAAAGATGAGGTTCGCTCTGGACGCCTTGTCACAGATAAAATCAGTGCCATTTTTGAGAAAGTGAAGCTAGATCGACATATTAGTAACTACGACATTGCTGAAGAACTGAGTGTTGATTATAAAACAGTTTGAAGTCATTTACGAAAGTCTGAGTACAAGAAAAAACTTGACATTTGGGTACCACATGATCTCACTGAGAGAAACCTAATGCAACGTGTTTCCATTTGTGATTCTTTGTTGAAACGTAACAATTCCGAATCATTTCTTAAACAGTTGATTACGGGTGATGAAAAATGGGTGAACATGGACAAGCCCCACAGACCGTGGCAAAGCCCGGCCTGACTAGAACAAAGTGATACTATGTGCATGGTGGGATTGGTAAGGAATCGTCCACTATGAGCTTTAGCCACCGGATAAATTTGTCGATTTGATGAGATTAAAAAAAATATATTGAGAAAAACCGGCCGGATCTGGTGAATAGGAAAGGCGTGGTGTTCCACCATGACAACGCCAGACCGCACTCATGTATAGCCACGCAGCAAAAATTAAAAGAGCTTGGCTGGGATGTGTTGATGCATCCTTCGTATAGCCCTGACATTGCCCCATCAGATTTCCGCCTGTTTCGGTCATTGCAGAACTCTTTAGGAAGCATAAAGTTAACTTCAAAAGAACACTGTGAACACTACCTGTCAGATTTTTTAATCAAAAATCTCAAAATTTCTACAGGAATGGAATCATGGCACTACCCACAAGATGGTAACAAGTCATCGATCAAAACGGCACATACATATTATAAATAAATAAAAAAATATACCTAAAAATATTTTCCTTTGTATGAATAATCCGAAAATACTTTTGCCCCGACCTTATAGTTTTACATTAATGTTACGTTCTACGTAATAACTAGAAAATAGTGATATTACAGGATTTGCCAGGCGTGTATCTTACCAATTTATGCGATACCTGCCGTAAAGTTATATCGTTTTGACACACCTGCTCCTAAATTGTAGTAACAAGCCCGAACTCCCATATAAAATGATCACTCAATAATCTGATTAACAATTTCATCGTACCCTTGAATGTCAGAAATATTAAATTTAAAATCTAATCAGTTGGAAAATCCTACGTACTGCTTGCGGAAATCATAAATATATTAACTTTATTTATTATTGATTTACTCATTTAATAAAATACTAGCTGTTCTTCGCGACATCGTTCGCGTGACCCACACATTCCCCCGGGTTGGTCTGGATTCTTGAAGAATATTCCAAATTGTAAACTTATGTATATAGCATTCAAATTCCACCGCAAGGATAGCAACGCACCCTTAATGAATATAACATCACAGACGATGGTATGCTTTTTGGATATTCTATGAAATAAAACAAGAAATGTAACGCATCATCACCGCATTAAATTGTGGTGAACTTGTATGTTTGGCTATATTTCGGTTCACCCTGCCTTGTGCTACGGATTATATGCCTTTCAATCCAATTTCTTAGGTTGTCAGTATAGCTTGTATGCACACTCAAAAATACAGAGTTTCAGTGCTTAACGATGAAATAAAATCACTCCAAATGTTTTTTTTAAACTTAGCTTTTTATTCGGCACTATAAAATAGCATTAAATTACATATTATTTTGCTTATTTTAATAGCGTTTGGCACTTTTGACAGTGATAGTAGAATTTGCTTCAAAACGCTACACGTTCCCCGTTCAACTCCGTGACTATTATTATTTATGAAGTTTGTGGCCTAATCGGTCAGAAAATTTTGCTCGAATTTTTACAAATTGATTTACTGAAGCAAAATACTTGTTCGCCTACCATCACATGAACTGTGTAAATAGAAAATTTAAACCATTACAACAAAAAAAATATCTTCATGCCTGTATCCCCGAAGAGGAAAGCAGAGGTACAACAAGTGCATCTACGATAATGCCTTGGCTACATATATCGGGCTACGGCGAAGATTCGAAGAAGAGAAGAAGGTAAGTCGAAGATACTTTAGTACCATAATGCAATAAGTGGCACCAGAGAATCGAACCTGAGACCTCATGCGGTCAATACTGACACCGGACCACTAGACCACAGAGGCGATAAGACTAAAAATATTTATCTCTACTATTATATAAATCTGTAGTATTTGTTCTGTATTTCAAATTTCGTGATAAATTTTCGGCTTATAACTCAATGCAACATTAGACTATTTAAATAAAAAAATCTTTTGTGTCTGTTTGTTTATCTGTAAATATCGTTGTAACTCAATATTCAGATGAAAATTGTTATCCAGTGAGAATATGTAATACGTGATTACAATATATTTTTTTTTATCGTCAATGAATTCACGCTTAGGGAAGCGAGCTGGCGTTAGCTAGTAAATATGTTATAAAACCATTTACTTCACGTAAAAGTGGATATCATTTTTAAATAATCTGCTAAAAATATTAATGTCTTTACTATGACCAAGATGCAACTATTTATAATTTTATAATCGTGTGTTTTGTATTAACGACCCGCCCCGGCTTCGCACAGGTGTTTAATGATATGCTGTAGAAATCTTTAAAATTCTCAGCTTCCCTCTACAGCGTGTATTATATATATATGTTGTTTACGTGAAATTGTTACAAAAATTATTACAAATACTTTAAGATTATTTAGATAAAGATTATTTATTTTGGTTAAACTATTTGCTTTTTTTTTGCTAAAACAACATTAGTCTTGAATAGTTTTCTAGGATTCTTTCATTATTATTATTAATAAACTGTTAAAGTTATTCCATATTTTAATTTTTTAATGTATGTATAAAAAAGTCCTTTAAAACTCGGTCGTTTTTATTGATTCCTGAAAAATTATAATTGTGTGACTTATGAGGTTTTTGTGTGATTGTGTGACTTATGAAAAGACCGATTGAATTATACATTGAGTTTTCCGAGGCTTTTAAAATTTTACCGGTATACAAATTTTAAAAATGTATTACATAATATGAAAATTATATTAACAAATCAGGAAAACTAGACTCACGAATAGTAATGTACCATTAACACCTTTGGTCTATAGGCGGTGGTTGTCTCTTTCCAACAGAAGAGCTAGGAGTCTGATAGCTATCTTATAATATAAAATAATCTGGTCCCTAATTTAAGTACAAATTACATGAATTTTAAGTAACCAGACAATCATTTTAAAAATCGGAACATAATATGATGTCTAGATACCCCCAAATGTTATGTGCAATTTAGTTCACCAATCACATTACATTATATTTATTTATACATCATTACATTTATTTTGAATTAAACAATTAGGACATCTAAATCATACTAAACATTTTAACCTAAACACAGAAATAGCTTACAAATAAATAAACCATTTAATATAAATCAATTTGCTGTATCTACATAAGTTACGGTTTCTTGGACTTTAGGGACTTAGGGCGGGCGGTTTTCTCACCCCCACAAATTAACTTTAATGATAATGAATGCGGTTCTGTTCTGGACCAAGCATTCCACTTCAGTGGAAAATTGGTGGACTTTAGTATAATTTTCTGTTATTTCGGAATGTGATCTAATTTTTTGTCTTTTTAAGTATTTTATCGCGCTTGGATTAAATCTATATAAAATTAAATTGGACTAATTCGATAAGTGTTTTTGGCTGTTTTTCTATATCTCAGTAAAAGTTTTGTTTTAATTACACTGTTAAAAAGCCAGCAGAATAATTTAAAATCTGTCATGTTTTATTAAAATAACTTTACTGGAAACGAATTTATATAATCATTTGAAGCAAAATAATTAGTAGTTTGATTGTACCTGTGAAGCAACCATAATTGTTAATAATGTGAAAATATTTTCATTAAAAATAAATATTGTTATCCAGGCCATCTCCAAAAGAGTAAGCAGAGGTCTGCTGGAACGTCTACGATTGGGAGAAGATATTAGGCATCAAGGTGATTTGAGCAGAAAACGCGTGGCAAATGGCAAATTTTATTCAAACTTTGTCCCATGCCACACATAGCATGTTCAAATGTTTAAAGCTATGTCTAGCGCCGGCTTTATAAAGATTTATTGCAAAAATGTAATTATTTTTATTCTTACCTCTGAGTATAGCTAAGCAAGCAGCTATGCTAACAAGACGAAATAATATGCTATCTAGTGCCTATATACTCGTATATGTTACCAGCCAAACCCGATTTCAGGCCAAACTAGATTGTCCTAGGCCAAACTGGTTTATCCTAAGTGTCTCAGGATAAACTAGTTTAGTCTATATTATCCTAGGCCAAACTGGTTTATCCTAAGTGTCTCAGGACAGTCTAGTTTTTCCTCAATACTTTAAGCTAAACTAGTTTGGCCTAGGCCGACTTGATTTTGAATTACTATTCAAGTAGATTAAGGCCTATAAAATAAAAGCATACAATTATAATGGTCCATATTTATTCAAACTTTGTGTAACTATTAAAAGAGTATTGCAAAAAAAGTGTATTTCGAAAATAGTCACGAAAATTCAGAATCAAACTAAAAGTGAAATATTTCATACATTTAGATTGACATCACTTTCTTCCAGGAAAAAATTACGGTTGAAAACTGGTTTGAAAGTGAAACAAAACAAGGCAATTGGGAAAGAAAATTTTATATAATAGTAATTTGAAAAATTAAACTGACTCAAAATATTTGTTAACAAATTATTCCTATACATAACTCAAAAACTACTGAACTGATTTTGATGAAACTTGGATATAGGGATTGTAGTTTGAATATAGGTAATTTAATACAAAAAATGATCTCGATATGGCTTTTAATTCCCGAGAAATTTGTGGACAACATATAAACATACGGACATAAGGACATACGGACATACAGACACACGGAGACACGAACACACAAATATAAAAACACATAAACACACAAACATACAAGCATGCAAGCACACGAGGACACTAACTAGTCTAAATTTCCAAAGACAAATATTTAACATATTTATTAAAATATGGATGTAGATTTATCATAATAAGGATAACGACAGAGTACTAGTAGGATACGAAAAAGGTGTCCCCTCTTTCAGAGGTTACGTGTTTATTTTGTCACTTGCGATGATTCAATCAGTTCAATAATAATTCAATAACAGTTCGACCTAGGCCAAAATTAGTTTAGCCTAAAGTATTTAGGCCAAACTATATTGTCCTACTGTTGTAGATACTGGTATATTCTGACACGCTTAGGACGAACCAGTTTGGCCTGAAATCGGGCTGCATTGCAACACGGCAACCGGAACACAATGTAATGCAAGCATTCTGTGTTCCGGTTTGGAGGGTAAAGTAACCGGTTGACTCATACAGTGGCATTGCGATCCCGCTACACGGAAAGATATCGCATGATCTTAACAGTTACTAGTTATCCCACAACACAAAAATATTAACGTTATTAAAAGCCTTATTTTCAAATTACATAGATATGAAAGATTATTTTATGTAAATGGTTTCGTTCTCCAAACAGAAGAAAAAGATGAATTTCAACCATAAAAATACAAACTCAATAAAGTTATAAAAAGCAATTCGTATTTAAATGTATTTTTCTTTTACAGGAAAGTTAGAAACATGAGGCTGTGTACATATTTGCTGCTGAGTTTCTTGGGTAAGTTGCTATTTATTTACTTTGAATCGCCGTCTTTTTTCAGCTCCATTGTAGATAATTATGTTTTTTATTCCTTTTAAAACTTTATAGAATTTAAAAAGGAAATTAGTGAATATTAAGAAACAGCAAAAAATGTGCAAAGTATTTCTCGACGACTAACTTGAATTGCTATTTAACTTCTTATCTGTAAAATTTCGCTAGACAGAATAAATGTTTTCTTAATACTAGTATTAGCAGAAAAGACCGTGAGTGATCGACCTTAACCCTTCTGTTAACTAGATTACGATTGCCATGTTTTAAAGTTTATACATATTATAGATTGCAAAGCATGACAATAATATTCCATAAACAGTTTTTTTGCAGATAAGCCTATACGAATTTTTTTGTAATTAAATTACATTTCTTCTAGTAACACATCAATAAGGCCACTTTCTTTGACTCACCTGTTCACACCTGCTTGTCAGGTAGCCATGAACAGAAATAAGTAGAAAAGCTTTCAAATAAATATTCTGCATAATAAAAACTATCTGTTGAGATTTTTGTTCAGTTTTCAAAAGGGGAAGGAAAAAAAATTACTAAAATTAATTTAATTCAAACTTGGCATAAACTAATAGGGATGTCAACGTATCAATAAATTTTCATAAAAATATGTCTCATTTTGTTATCTAAATACGACTGTCTCTTAGACCATATTATATACTAATGAAGTTATTCAAATAAAACAGTGGAGATATTTTCTAAAAGTTTATTTGACTGCCTCTATGAATTTATTTTATATAATAGGATAGCAAACAAACAGATGGTTGTCTTGATGAAAACAAATAACGATCAACTATAGAGGACGGAGATGATAGTGGTGTGTTGCAATCTGTGTGGCGAGGTTGGAATATCATACCCATAAATTTATCAGCTACCTTACCCTTTAAACCAGAATACACAACAGTACGTTATTTCACGAAAAAAAACGAATTTACTCATATTATGTTAACAAAATAAAAACTTTATTCTATTACAAGTATATTAAAACGTTAAGCAAAAACTTTGTATTCCTTTTTTTAATTACGCGAACGCTGGATTAGGAAATTAGAAACAGTTAAAGTTTACATTGCGGAGGAATACAGAATCCTAATATTTTTAAATAATGTGCATTAGAAATACATTGAATTATAAAAATAAACATTACACATACTACATTCGTATGACATAAATGATAATATACAAAAATGTATACTATTTTCTTTACGGCTAAAGTCTGTTGTCAACTTATATAAAGTAACCTACAAGATATGAAATAACTAAAGAAAAACCGTGTAGTTTCGTCCCGAGTAATGGCTGACTTAAGTACAGCTGTCTACTTACAATTGACAAAATGTCAAGACTTAAACCTAAAAAATATCGAAATTTTATCGATATCTTTTATATTCTTTAATCACTACATAGTATAAAACAAAGTCGCTTTCTCTGTCTGTCCCTATGTATGCTTAAATCTTTAAAACTACGCAACGGATTTTGATGCGGTTTTTTTAATAGATAGATTGATTCTTAAGAAAGGTTTTAATATATAAACCTTTTCGATATCCCCACGGAAACAAAAGCTACGCCGGTGAAACCGCGGGGAGGTCGCTAGTTCAAATTACTTTAGAAGACGTTGTATTTAAGTATCAAATACATTTAAGCAATACGTACCGGTGCAATGGTTCATGTGGCGATTTTATTCTATTATTCGTTCTACATCCTATAATTAGCAATTAGACATCATCCTTTAATTTTTTTTTTCACGTTTATATTTAAGGTACACACCACAATTGTGTAAAAGTACAATAATTTATTTAAAATCTGTAAATATTTATATGAACAAACATAATTTAACGTTTTATGTACATTGAAAGCGTGCCACAGTAAAGGCGTATCGGCTGCTAGCTGTTTAAGGTAAGGTTATTTTCATAAATGATTTGAAATTAGAGTACTGACAAAAATTTTGTTGCTTTAACTATTTCTAGCTGTTGCCAGCGACTTCGTCCGCGCGGATTTCGGTTACTCCGCACAGCACCTCCCCCGTAGGTGATAGCGTGATAATATGTAGCCTATATGTTGACCCGACCTGTTAGTAATATTCATGCAAAATTTGAAGTAAACCCATGCAGTACTTTTTGAGTTTACCCCGGACATACATACAGACAAACAGATAAACAGACAAACTGACAAAAATTCTAAAAACTATATTTTTGGCTTCGATATCGATTGTAGATCACGCCCCAAGTATTCTTTTAAAAAAATATTCAATGTACAGTTTTGACTTTCCTACGATTTTATTATATGTATAGATATAGATGAAAGTTCGAACTTGTTAAACACAGATAAAGTTATTTTTATATATTCTGGAATGCATGCTATTTTTATAATTTTGATTGCTTATCGAAATTAATGCCAAGTCCTTATCTTCTCTTGTCAAAGATTGTCAAACTTAAAAAAGATTTTGTACAATTTCGATAGTCGAATTTCGACTAGTAGGCAAGCCTAAATATACAATGTTACAGACCACGTTCTCTATTTAAAATAGTGATACTATCTATATATAATATATAACTTTTCACACTTACATTGTAATTCGTATGAAAAAGAAAATTCGTATTTATGCATTCGTAAAAACGTAACAACTTTAATTTATTTCACACACGTCGGCGTAAATATACAATGTTACAGGCCACGTATTCTATTTTAAGCAGTATACCCTTACTCTTCAAGCTTTCATTGTACCCAGTTATGTAACACTGCGTGCGGTAAAGGGTTTACGAGAAAACTTGTCGTGTCTTATCTCGCATTGTTCTCGACCTAACTTCGTGGTAACAATTCAAAGGCGTCCTTTGTTAGTGCAGCAATGGTTTTGGTATTTAAATATTTCAGAAGTAATGGACAGAATAAATCCGCTGAAGTTTTCCTTTCTGAATCAATTCATTCAATCCCTTTTGGCTGACTTATAGGCTTATCCAAAGGAAGGTAACATTTATATTTGTAGTGTTTCGGAAGTTGTAGTGTATGTATAAATATTATATTTACCTATAATTACTTTAGCTATAATCTTTGTTTTTTCTAAGCAATATTTTCTTAATTTATAGAATTAAGAAAATATTAGAAAAAATCGAGAGACTGATTTTTTGATGGCTGGACTGTTAAGTCAAAGACGTAGAATTGCTTCGTTCTTATTCCATTCCTGATTAGACAAAGTATTTTTTATTGATTCATGTGTTATTTTGCGGAAATCCAAAATTAAAAGGTGAAATTAATTAAAGTTGCTGTTTTTCGCGAAGCGAGGTCATTTGAAAATATGGCCTTCGCGATGGTTTATGGTATGGATGGTTTTTTGGTAATAAATGGTTAAAACTCACTGGTGGTCTGGACAACAAAATAGATTTCAGCAGCACAATTATCGACACACATGCACCACACTTCACCTCGTGTAAGTCTTGTAATATTTACGCGAGTGTAGAAAAATCGTATTATCTTTTCAGTGTTATTTCTTCAATTTCTCATCTTTTCGCAGGAAAAATTACACTTACTGATCTGACCCCAAAGTAAGCAAATTATTTACTTGTGTAATGGGTGTATATGTATAATATGTCACAGAATTATATGTAAGAAAGAAAAGTAGTTGATTAAGAAATAGTAACTGAATTCATTATAACCATTTTTAATATATTATGTTATATATTTTTTTATAAATAAACAAAAAGAAAAATAAAAATACCCAAACCCGGAAATACAAACATTTATTCTCATCACACAAATGCTTGTCTCCGTCGGGTATCGAACCCAAGCCCCGTCGATTGCGTAGACAGCACTCATCACTCAACCAACGCGTAACGGGGCGGACCTTTTAAGTGACGCATCGCAGTAAGACAGCTGACCTATGCTTTAGAAATTGGCCCCGATCAACACAAGAAAATATCTTATTAAATAAAATAAATAAGTGACAATAATATATTTTTCACAAACATGTGCGGAAATAGTATCATTACGTTTGAATAAAGAGCATGCTAAGTACCGCATTTACGTACACAGAAAATTGAAAATCATTACTGGCGTCTCTTTTTAATTTGGAACAAGAAACGCGCCGGCTGTTCTATGAAAAAGCGTGATGTGTTGTAATTTGAATTAAGAACTCTTTTATCTCGGTACAAGTTGTGTTCACGAAGCTGTATAGCAACAAATGCGTTTACCTATCCGCATAGTCGGAAAAATAATAATTTGGCAGTAAAGCAAGGAGTTCGTCTCGATACTTTTCTTTTATAGTAGAGGGGGCAAACGAGTACGGGCTGCACCTGATGGTAAGTGATTACCGCCGTCCATGAACATCTCCAATACCGGGTAATAATAGGTAAATTAAATTTATTGCATACATAAAAATGATTTTTTTATTTCCTTGTATTTTTTGAGAAATGCTCTATATTTTCCCATTTGTCTCGTATCATGGAAGCCCTAGTCTGCGGCTCGGTCTTTAAACTCATACTCGATCTGCAATTGCCTATTTCGCGACCTTTGTAATAATATACTATTTGTGTATTAGTCATTGACTAATACCTATATCACAAGCAAAAATCGTGTAATCTTTCCAGTATTATTTCTTCCTTCTGTGATGCCTAGCAAGAAGGCAATAAATCTATGCTTCGAAAATAGCTCAGATTAACACGGGAAAATATTTAATGAAATAAAATAGATTGTCATTGTCTAATACCCGTAGCAGAAGGAAAAATTACACGATTTTTTCTTCTGATACGGGTATTAGTCATCACAAGGAAAAATCATGTAATCTTACCAGTACGTATTTCTTCCCTTTTACGTGATGTCCAGCAATAAAGAAGTTGATCTATGTTTCAAAATTTAGGCCGGATCAACACAGGTAAATATTTTATATTATAAAATAGATAAATGTTTATAATTTTTTTATGACTAATACCCGTATCACAAGAAAAATCGTATAATCTTTCTAGTGTAATTTCTTCCTTCTTTTTCCACGTTTCCTTTATCCACGTGATATCTGACAATAAGGCAGTTGATCTATGCTTCAAAAATTAGACCGGATTAACACTTACTTAACAACAAGTAGTGCCTTTATATTAACTTGAGTTTTACCAACGCAATTTATTCCTGTTTTTTGTTTTTAAAAGAAACTTTCCATTGCATATTTTAGATAACGACTAAATACATAACCTACTTAATAGCTTTAAACTGACTAGCAAACAGCGCACAGCCTAACACCTATAAACATTGAACTTTGTGCAGGGGCTACTTTATATCCTTCTTCAACTTTTATTATTAAATCTACAATATATTTATTTATGACTAGCGACCCGCCTCGGCGTCGATATAATATATGCTGATATATACAATTTTGATCTACATTAAATAAACAATTCAACTAACGTATTTAATTCGACAAGGAGTTATAATATACTGTATTGTTTAAAATTGATTTGTGTATAACTTAATTTTAAAGTAATATTGTAGTGGACTTTTTTAACTAGTATAACTACTAGTGAACTTTTTTTAGCTAGTATAAATACAATTCCGTAGTACCTACATCATTTTGATTTATCTCGTAAAGTTTAGTCAGCGTTTGCAATGTAAGCGCACGAAAATAAGTTTTTTAAAATTCTCAGAATTTGAAAGATATTTTAAGCATATATTGTACATATGAATCTTCCACTTGAATCACTCTATTAATGATATCTGCATTGAAATCCTTTGCGTAGTTTAAAAAATCTAACCGAACATATATCAAAAGCGATTTTATACTATTTATAAAGAAGATTAACTACTGTCACTTACTGCCGCAATAGCGTCAGTGCTTGTCTCTGTCGTGTTCCGATTTGGAGGGTAAGGTAGCCGGTAACCTTATACATGTGGCATTAAACCTCGCAAGATAGCAACGCACCATTAACATCTTTGGGGTCTATAGACGATGGTTGATTCTTTCCATCAGGAGACTCATCTGCTCGTTTTCTATCTTATTATATAAAAAAAATCCAGCCTCCGTGTCAATGAAGAACCACTCTACCGATTTTGTACAAACTTCACATGAACCATTTACTAAATAGTCCGAACAAAGGCTAAATATTTTGTTTGGATAGATGAGCCCGTTCTTGAGTTATCAAATTACAACATACAAGTGGCATTGATTTTTATATATATAGATTTCGCTGTGTTGATTTTTGAAGCATACATCAATTGCCTTACTACCAGGCATCACGTAAAAGGCTAGAGAGGGAAGAAATGACACTGGAAAGTTTACACGATTTTCCTTGTGATACGATTATTAGTCAATACACTAAAAACTCTAATACCCCAAAAATACATGATTGTTATTTATAAATATAAATATCGTTGGACAAATTACACGAATTGATCTAACCCCAAAGTAAGTAATTTATTTGCTTGTGTTATGGGTGCTAGTCAACGATAATAATACATAGATATACATACTGTTAAATACATAATAAACACCCAAACCTAGAAACACAAACATTTATGCTCATCACACAAATGTTTCTCCCTATCGAGAATCGAACCCGACCCCCCTCGATTCATAGTTATGTTCGCTAACCACTTGACCAACGAGGCGGTCATTTATATATTTTATTTTATAAGATATTTCCCGTGCTGATTTTTTAAACATATATCAATTGCTTATTGCTAAGCATTACGTAATAGGCTAGAGAAGGAAGAAATAACACTGGAAAGATTACACAATTTTTCCTTGTGGTAAAATGAAAATGAAAATGAAGAAATATTTATTTGCAAGAATATAGGTGTCACAGGTTATTAAAAATAAATTAAATTACCGACATATTCTACCATGATATGGTGTGCAAAAATTTAAATTTCGGTCGATTGATTTATAATTACTACCGGATCGGAACACGGCCACACACTGAGAAGATCCGGCGGAAGAAACTCAGTGGGCTTTTTTATTTCATATATTACAATATTTACAAGTATATATTATTTTACAACAAAAAGTTATTTTTCCAATTTACAAAATATCATGCACAATCCAAATTTTTACAATTTACAAAGAAATTTTACCATTTACGGTACGGGTATTAGTCAATGATTCTAATAAATACATAAAAATATATTATTATTGTCATTTATCTATTTTATTTTATAAGATATTGTTACTAACATCGTGACTAGGAACTAAGTAGGTTCCGTACCACCGCCTTACCTAATCCTGCCAATATAGCGACGGCGCTTTTTGCCATTGTGTTTCGGTTCAGAGGATTGGGTAACTAGTAAACTTATGCATGTGACATATCTACAACGCCAAAAGGATAGCAAAGCATCAGTAACATCTTTGGTGTCTATAGGCAATGGATATCTCTTACCATCAAGAGAACCATCTGCTTGTTTGCTATCGGATAAAACAAAAATCCTTACCATATCTATATATATAAACTCAAGTCAACTCAAGAAAGGGCTCACCTATCCAAACGAAATGTTTAGGATTTGTTCGGACTATTTAGTAGATGGTTTGTGTGAAGTTTGTACAAAATCGGTAGAGCGGTTCTTCATTTATCACATTTTTAATATTTCACTTTATACGTAGCGAAGCACGTACTGGGCCGCTAGTTGTTTATATAATTTTATTTATTATCATTATTATTTATATAATTGATACGGAAACCTACAGTACTTTAATACGGAGGGATGAGATGCGAACAAGATTGTGCATGACTGCGATAAATGGTTGCATGTATCGCGTATATGCGAAACTAAGCGTACGAGCGACTATATCGGAAACGCTGTTAAGTCATGGCAACATTGTAACATTTCAAACGACTGTGCTTAAATAACACCGGTCTGATAGACTCTTAAGGACTATCAGGCTAGACATTAAGCACGAGTTTACCGGTTACACTATCTTTTAGACCGAATCACAAAGTACAGAAGACAACTTCATGGCTTATGCCTGTATAGCTGTATGAACAGATTTATTCAAATTTCACTTACGTTTGCTTTAGATATTCGATATTTTATTACTTTGAGGTAGAACCAATTTGGTTGGTAACTATAAAATATCCAATATCAACTGTCTGAAACCACAAAAGCTTCAACTTTGCTAAGTAAAGGTAAATAAATGATTTTATATAATAGATTAAATGTAAAATGTGACTTTGTGTACATTCTTGGTTTATCAAGGTTCCAGCAAAGTTAAATAAAAAAATGCTCCCTGGACAAATTATCTACATGAATTGATCTGACTTGAATAACATTTTTGTGGCATTAAGAGTCTGAACGATGAAGGGTATGTACCACCTTCAATCTTACAAATTTTAAAAATGACGACTTGTCAAAAGTGTTAATAAGAGTTTACTTGAGTAAAACATTTTTTTGATTTGATTTGATTAATTTACGATTCTCGGGTATGATTCCCGACGGGGAGAGTCATAAAATGTTTGCATCACATAGTTGATGAGCATAAATGTTTATGTTTCTGGGTTTGGGTGTTTATATATTTCAGTATTTATATATGTATTTCTATATATCGTTAACTAACACCCATAACACAAATAATTTGCTTACTTTGGGGTTAGATCAGTCAGTGTGATTTGTCCCGTGAATATTTATTATTATTATTTATTTATTTATATAAATAACCCAGAAGTAAGCAAATTATTTGCTTGTGATATGGATGTTAGTTAGTTAAGGATACTAATACATTATAATAAATACTGAAATATATAAATACCCAAACCCAGAAACATAAACATTTATGTTCATCAAGTATGTGATGCAAACATTTTATGCCTCTCCCCGTCGGGAATCATACCCGAGAATCGTAATCACATCGATTGCGTATTAAGGGCCGCTAACCACTCAACCAACGGGGCGTATCTAAAATATATAAAATTGGAGTGTACTAAACGCATACGGATATATATACACGATACATTACCAAAGAAACATTTTTTACAATTTTGGTCCGTCTGTTTGTTCTAGATAATATCGGAAACAGCAAGACCGATTTTGACGGGGCTTTCACTGTTAGATAGATGTAATAGGAAGTAACTGCTACTTTTATTTTAGATTTTTTTTCACATGGTCTGTTACATATAAACCTAATCCACGTGGTTGACGCAACAAGCTGGTGTAACACCACGTCAGAAGAGTAGGCATATAATATGCTCTAACCACCCGTGTAAAGTCGGGGCGGGTCGCTAGTAAATAATATAAGCGATAACCATTATAGAATAAAAGTTGTCATTGAGTATTCACCATTCAAATCTCTATGTTTTGTATTCAAACATCTAAAGTGAATGCAAAACTAAATCGAATGTTGCGATACGAGTACAAATTTCAAGTTGATATAGCTCATAGTGCCTCAATAAACGTATCACGTCTGCATCGGCGGCGGCCGGGCGTGAAATTTACTAACAGTCTGCAAACAAACTTCGCTCTGCCTGTCAGCTGAGTTGCCGGTTACATCCACCCCTAAGGAAACCCACTTGTTTGGGAATTACACGGTCCATATAATTAACGATTTATTTTAAGGCTGTTTAAAATTACGTCTTTGCGTTGAAGATAATAAAATAATACAAGATATTGAGATGTATCTACATTTAATAGGTCCTAAGGATAACTGATCTCACTTTTTTTAACTTTTGCCGAAAATTTCAAAGTTGTGAGTTTTTGATGCCTTTTTTAATTTAATATGACCTGTTTTATGGTATAGTTATTAGTAGGTTTGGCTTATATTATGTGGTCTTGAATTAATTTTTTGGAAATCTAAACATTTTATTGGAGTTTTTACAAAGAAGAATATTGATGCTGTATTATCATACCTCATGCTTAGGGTGAGCAATTTTAGCAATTATAGCTGTTGGTTTCGGTTATAACAAGAAACAAATGATACTTAAATACTCCTGTTAAAAGTCGTCACCGACTTCGCCAGCTGACAAAACAGTGAATGGTTCCTAATAGTCCGGACTCCGGAGCGACTTTGAACGTTAACCATCCCAACGATTACAAAGCACCATTAATGTATTGAGTATAAAAATACTACAGGCTACCTTTTACCCACCAAATCAGATCACGACGGTGACAATTATTGATGTTATTGCGGCAGGAATGTCTAAAGTGATGGTACCAAAATATGATATAATGAGACGGTGCGGAACTCTACAACTTAGTAGTACGGTGGTAGTGGTACACTTAGCCAATCTTTTGCTTTCTGTGAACCGTGGCGCAGAATCACAGTCTATTTTCCAAAGGGGTTCAGAGTTCGGAAGTTAAGAAGGACCTGTTCCAATACGAGAAGCCTTTCCTTTTACATATTTCCATTATTGATTAATTAAAAGGGAAAACAACTCGACAAAATTATTTACAAAAGAACAAAAGCTCAAATCCAAAGCGCTTGTAAACTTTACATATTTTATTTGAAAAACGCACGTTTTTAAGAATTGATAGCAAAACTTTTGATAAGCTCTACTTAATCTTTCATAAAGTTAACAGAAAAGTTATTTTTGTCGTGAGTTTATAAGACTCGGTATTCAACATCCATTTTAATTTTCCGGGATTGAGAATTCTATACTTTACGAACAAAACTTATGTTAGAATGATGTAGAAAGTTGAAACCCTTGCCTTCATATCGACTACAAAAGTGCTTTTATGTGAATTTATGTAAATTTTGTAGAAAGGTAGTAGTGGCAACTTGTTTTATTATTAAATTGGATTTTTGTGATGTGAAACTTTTTATTTAAGTGGCACATGTAAATACTGTTTAGTTCACAGACTATATGTATACTAAAAGACACGTCATTGGGAAAGAAATGTGTCACCGCGCATATGAGCAAATGCTCCTATTACTATCAAAAATATTATATATTTGTATGTTATATTATATTGTAGAAAAAAAGAAATAAACCCTGTTATACCGTTTTATCGTACCGAATGAGATGAGAAGGTTTTAAAATAATTAAATATTACCCTTGAAATAATTTAATTTTGTGTGTAAATGCAACCTACGCTGACAAACTAAGAAATTGTCCGGAAAGGCGTGTCCATTTAATCCGTGGTTTAGGTACACTACAGTAGTTTAGTGGTAATGGGTTCTTAATTTGTGAACCGATATTCAGTCATTATATCGGTTAATAAGTACAATACATTTTTTTTTCAAAATAAAAATTAGGTATATATTTAATCTAGACTTAAATAACCTGTTCGAGATATTTTGTCGAAGAGAATAAAGACTGGCGTCTCGTCGAAACGAAACTGTTTACAAAAATTGTGCTTGTTATTAATCAAAATTGAAAATGTTTCTGGGACCACGGTCTACGAGGCTTGTAAACAATGTGTAATGACTAGGTACTACAAACCCTGGTGATACGTTAAAATACAAGAAATTGGTAGGTTTCATACAATTAAAATTACATTGAAACCAGTTTAGACAGCTCCGTTGATCGAGTAGTAAGCGACCTTGACTACGCAATCGACGGGGCTCGAGTTCGATCCCCGATGGGGAGTAGCATTTGTGTGATGAGCATAAATGTTTGTATTTCCGGGTTTGGGTGTTTATAAAATATATTCTAATATTTATATATGTATTTCTATGTATTAGTATCATTGACTAGTAGTAGTATAGATTAGTATCATTGAGTAGTAGTAGATTTTCGCCGTGTTGGTCCCGGCCTCCTTTGTAGAATAGGCCAACTGCCGTTCTGCCAGGTAGGTCGTAAAAGGCGACCGATTGGCTATCGAGTCACTACCATCGTGGCTACTAGGTGGTAGAGTTCTGCATTGTCTCGCCCGGGTCTGGTACCACCGCCTTACCTATTCCTGCCGCAATAGCGTCAGTGCTTGTTGCTGTCGTGTTCCGGTTTGGAGGGTAAGGTAGCCGGTAAACTTATGCATGTGGCATTATACCTCGCCACAAGATAGCAACGCACCATTAACATCTTTGGTGTGTATAGGCGATGGTTGGCTCTTTCCATCAGGAGACCCATCTGCTTGTTTGCTATCTTATGACATAAAAAAAAAATTGACTAACACCCATAACACAAGCAAATAATTTGCTTACTTTGGGGTTACTTCAGTGAGTGTAATTTGTCCCGTGAATATTTATTATTATTATTAGTGTAAGTGGTGTTTAGTAATAATTGAGCTAATGTCACTTGGATTTAAATATGAGCCACAATAACAATAAAAATTACAAAATTAATGAGTGGAAATACTTTTGGAAATTTATTAAACTTTATTAAATTGCGCCTAATATTGCTTATAGTCTTTCCACCGTATTGGTCCAGGCACCTATGAAGAATAAACCAACTGCCGTTCTGCCAGGCAGGTCATAAAAAGCAACTGATTGGCTATAGGTGGTAATGTTCCGCCACGAAGTTCCGCAACGTCTCGCACGGGTATATGGTACCACCGCTATACCTACTCCTGCCGCAATAGCGTCAATGTTACTATAGTGTTCCGGTTTGGAGGGTAAGGTAGCTGGTAGACTTATGCATACGGCATTGCCATGCCGCCACACGGATAGCAATGCACCAATAATACCTTCAGTGTATACAGGCGGTGGTTTCACTTTCAAATCAAATCAAATCAAAATGTTAAAGACATTTTTTCGTAGGTAACATTTTTACACTTGAAATATGTCAGTAATTAATAGTTTATGTTTAAAAGAAAAAGTTATTACAAGATAAAAAAACAATAAAATAACATAATACAAATAACAAAATACAAAACAAATTAATATATACCTAATTGGACACATCATCCCAAAAATACATTACTATATTCAATGCACAGATATCTTGTTTGTTTATAAATACAACTTATCAACACCCAACAGCAATATGTAAATGAAGGTAGATATTTGTATTTAGAAATATGGTAGGTATGACAAAGTTGCAGCTATTAAATAGTTCCCTGAATTAGAGGGAAAAATACTACAGATGTTATCGGAGATATATACATTATTTCATCATTTAAATTAAAATTTAATAAATTCATACTACAGAATTTATTAAATTTATGTCGTTAAAGCTATCTCATGATATAAAAAAAGTTTAAATTGACAAGCTGTTTTTGTATCTGTATAATCTCAGTCTATAATTTACAAACAATCCTCAATAAGATGTTCACCAAATTTATATGGGATCAAACGGGAATTTCATCTTCCTAAATTAAAAGAAAAAAGTATCTTCATGCCTATATCCCCATAGAGGTAGGCAAAGTACAAACAGTGCACCCACGTTTATAGCCGAAAATATTTACAGCCGGTTTTCGAAACCCAAATTAATTTTAACAAGCAATTAATCTGCATTTGACAGACCATTTTCTTATAAAAATTATGTTAAACACAGATTAATTGCTTGTTAAAATTAATTTGCCGGCCGTTAGTCTCACAATATGATAGGTGGCAAGCCTTTCGCCAACCGGGCACTTATCCAATCCCAGACAATGTTGTTTTAATCAAAAAACTGAAAAATCCCATCTTCGGATTGCCCGACCCGGGAATCGTCAAAAACCATCAGGAGAGATCTTTGCTATTTTATTATATAAAAAACCGACGAAGTGCGGTCGGACTCGCGGACGAAGGGTTACGTATCATTATCTATAAGAAACAGCGAAAAATTGCTTTTTTTGTATGAGCCCCCTTAATTTTTAATTTTTTTTATTTTGACTATTTGTTGTTATAGTGGCAATGAAAATACATAATTTGTGAAAATTTCAACTTTGTTATCACGGTTTACGAGACACAGCCTGGTAACAGACAGACAGACAGTCGGCAGAGGCTTAGTGATAGGGTCCCGTTTTTACCTTTTAGGTATGGAACCCTAAAAAAATCAATAAAGATATTAATCAATCCTTGTCAACATTAATGTGAAATCACTATGGTTAGGGATTTATATGAATTTGGATTTCAATTTTACGAGACTCCGAATTACATAAATCTTATTATCCATAAAAACTTATGTCAGCGGGAGGAAGAAATCCGGCGTCTGCGTAAAAAGGACGCGACGTACATAAGAGATTTCATAATTTACAAAATTAGGTCAGCTTTTCTTTTATTTTATTTAAAACATTATTAAGAATGGACATAATTATGAATTAGATAGGAATTAATTAAATATAAATTATTTTTTTTTTTTGTATAGAACAATCTTAGTACTTAGTTATATTAAACAGTGGTCCTAGGAACAAACTTTTTTGTGAACTTCTTCTTGGTCTTGGTCTTGACGATACGCCCAACTTTTCTATCTTCGAAAAATCTTGAATCGGGTAACTAATAAAGATAGATAAAAAAAAAAACTTTAGAGTGTCGGGCTAAGAAAACTTTCCACTTTATTTGTAGGACAAATTATAGGTATAACCCTTGAATTATAATAATAATTAACAAGCTGTTGTGAGTAAATTAGGCTGTTTTTAAACTAATTAATATCAATTTTAAAATCTCATAATTCCGAATCTTTAGTGTGAAGGACTCGTCAAAAAAACCACTGAATATGTAATACAAAAGTTTTTCGCATTTTTCATAAAATAAACAAGCGACTAAAGTAAAAATTTATTGTTGGTATTAATCAATATTTTTCTTTCAACGAATTAAAATGTTCGAAGCCCCCTAACTTAAACCCGGTTCGAGATTTTTCGAAGTTAGAAAAGATGGGCGTCTCGTCAAAATGAAGATTATCAGAAAAATTCTGCCTGTTACAAATCAAAAAAGTTTGTTCCTGGGACCATGGTCTGAATAAAGTCTGCAATGGTAAGCAACGGCGTGGGCTGTTACAACTCTAACTACTACGTTTTAAAACACTGTTACAATCCTTTCTATTTGATATTCTCTAAATAGTCTGTTTCTACCAACATAGTGGTAGTTTGTTTCAGTTCCAAGGTACAGTATTCAGTAAATATTATAACGATTTATATTCCTACACTTAATGCTTGCCCTTGTCGTGTATCGGCTTGGAGGATAAAGTAGCCGGTAGAATAATGCATGTGGCTTTGCCATCCTGCATTAACAGCAACTAGTCGACACTGCCTCAGTTAGTTAGAGCGTCCCGTCTTGAAGGAATGTCGTAAGTTCGAATCTTACATGTCGAAATTTTTCTTTGTTGTTTTTAAAATTTTACAAGTTTTCCCAAGCATGGAGTGAGTGCTAAAATACAAATATAATTAGAAACACGAAAGTATTGATCAATATTATAAATTTATCTGTACCGATGAAATCATTTAACTTATACGTATTTATATCTAGTGATCAGAGTGCTAAGTGTGAGTTTTTCTTTTCGCATTCGATCGTGAGCGCGTTTCGAGTTTACTAGGAATTTGTATGTGATTTGTACATCGCCACCTAGTGGTAAACTGGTTTCTCACGTTTACCACTAGGTGGCGCTGTACAAATCACATACAAATTCCTAGTAAACTCCAAACGCGCTCACGATCGAATGCGAAAAGAAAAACTCACACTTAGCACTCTGTACAATCGACGTAATCGATCACATAGTAAAGAATGATTTCGTCACTACGAACTAGTCGACACAGGCTTTGTTGGATAGAGCATCCCGGCATGAGGGAAAGTCGTAAGTTAAGGTTTTAAAGTTTTTCAAGTTTTTCCAAGCACGGGGTGAGTGCTAAAACACAAATATAAGTACAAATTTTAAATGTAATCATGTCTATTTACTATATCCTTTAATATATTTAAATTACGTGTGATGTTGTTTTTTTTAAGCAGTTGTTTCAAATGACCGCTTCTGCGAAACCGGGCTTTAATCATGTTGTTTGTCTGCGATGGACTCCGAAACTACTGAACCGATTTCAATGAAATTTTGTAGATATCTACTGTTTGGTCCAAATTAAAAGATAGGATAGTTTTCATCATCTCAATTGATCCTCCCGCCCCCTCACAATTACCCGACCAAAACATTTAATACAAGTAATTTGTATGACTAAATAACGTTTACTAGAACACTAGCTGTTCTAGTAAACGTTATTTGATATAAAAAAAATGCTAAAAAATCTGAATTTCGAATCCTTGAACGTCTGCCTATACAACCATTAGTACAAACTGCCTATACAACCATTAGTAAAAATAATGTGTATGGTAAAAGGATGCTACAATATACTTTACCCTTGTATCTGAATGAATTACCAACTGAGTTGCAATCGCTCTATTCGCAAAAAAAAAACATTAAAATATAAATTTAAAAAATACTATATTAATAACATAATTCAGTAAAACATAGTGATTATAATATACTCTTTGTAATGCATTAATAATATATTATCCAGAGTCGACTCCACAGCTGCTGCCGGATAAACTTTAAAAGTTTTAGTGCATAGCTGTTTTTATTAATATATGTAATATGTGAAAGTTTTGGACAATAAATTAAATTTAAAAAAAAACCACAGACTACATGAATACTAATAGACACGCTATTGGGAAGGAAACGTGTCACTGCGCATATGAGTTAATGCTCCTATCACTCAAAAATGTTATACATTTGTAGATATGTAATATATCGTGAAAAAATAAAAAAAAACTTGAGAGATGTCAAGAGACACCCGGATGGAACGAAGTTCCTTTCGACTAATTAGTGAAGGAATTGTAATAAAATTTTAACTTTTTATTATTTACAAAAAAACCTGTACACACTCAACAAAAATAATCGTCGCGACACCACTCTGTTCAATGCGAAATTGAAATGAAAATATCTGGCTTGCTTTCTATAAGAGAGAGAGAGAGAGAAAAATGCGCACGCCGCACAGCTTACAATAGCTTATTATAGCAAAAAGTGTCGTGACAACTTTTCGTAAGAATTTTTTCCGTCTAGCCCCCTTTCACAACGCGCGATAAGGAACTTCGTTCCAATAAACCATGTTGTACTGTTTCATCGTACCGAATATTTAAAAATTATCCTTGGAGTGATTTATTTCATCAGAAAGTAGTATAACTCTGTATTTCTGTGTGTAATTGAAAGCTGCACTGAAAAACTAAGAAACTGTCTTGAAAGGCGTATCCATTTAATGCGTGGAACAAACAAAATGAATTGATACCTAAATATTAAAGGAGATATGGAAATATGCCATGCTATAAAAGTACAAAAAATACTGACCTTACAAAAGCTGATCCTTTGTGAAAGTAGGATGAGATATAATATTATCCCCGGGGTGCTTACAAAAGCAATCCCTATTGAACCATGTGTGCGTCTTCTCGCAAAGTGCACGAATAAGAAAATTGACGGTGCAGTAAGTTTATTTGCTGGCTTCCTTAAAGTTTTGCTTCGATAGTTTCCAAGTTTAGAGGAAACGTTTTACCTATTAAATGCTCCATTACAAATTTAACTTTCCATTCGACTTTTGTATCAACTAAGGAAAAACTTTTAAAAATTTGCGTATATGTCTGATGTTTATGGTTTTTTTGTAATATATTATTGCAAATATATGTAAACAAGTTTCGTTTTATTACTGCTAAAGACGTTTAAAGTAAGTTAAGATAACCTCAGCATTTTTTAATTGCCTGTAACATATTAGCGATCGCTCGCTGGTCGAAATTCGGCCTCGGACTAAACAATAAAATCTCTTTTGAGCCTGACAATAGACTAGTAAAGAAAGTAGTATACATCTATGTTTGTGTGACGTTTACTTTTATTAATTTTAAGTATTTGTAATGCATATTATTTAAAGATAATAATAATAATGTTGCTGGACAAATTACTAGCCCCTAAGTTACCGAATTGTGTTATGGATCAACGATACTAATACATAGAAATACTTACATAAATACTGTTACATACATAATCAATACCCGGTTTGGATAAACAAATACAAACATCTATGCTCATCGCAAAAATATGCTTGTTCCTATCGGAAATCGAATTTTGTTTTTTTTACATGAGTCATACATATTGTTGTGCTGTGAGCAAAACATTATAACAACACAGCTAGTCGATTTTAATTCTATACTTTTCCTACAGGCCAGTAAATTAGATCAGAGCAATAAATGGATATTGTATTGTAAAAAAGAAAAGTAAGCAACGTCGCTAAAACTTCAAGTATATTGATAAATAATATGTACCTATTACGACGGCTATATGACAGTTACACATTGGTTGATATATGTGTTTATTGAACTGTAATTAAACTGGGTTTCACATCAATCTTATATAGTAGAGATTCACGTGTACGCTGCGTGATAAAATCTGATAATGATAGTAACGATAAGATACCGATGGTATCTGTGCGCGATAAGTGTGAGCGTGGTTTATCGCCCCCTCGTTACAGTATCTAATAAATAAATAATTATACTATTAAATTAGGAAATTAGGTACATTTCACTTTCTCTACTCTAAAATGAAATTCTTGTGTAGTTTTGAAGTATGACATTAATTACGTTTTTACTTAGTTTTGTAAGGTCTGAAATCTGAATGTTACCGAAGTTAATTTTGATAAATAATTTGGACTCGCATTAAATAACTGTTCGCGTTGTTTTTGCAGCTCTTTAATATTAACACAGTTTTATGTTCAAAACTGACGTAGTGTTTTATGCTTTCACACCAGGTTTAATAATAATATCCATTATTTTGTGCACTGTTTAAAAAAGATTCCTCTAAATAAATTATTATCTTTTTTATTTAGTTTGTTTAATAGAAAATAATAAAATACCTACGTCGTTATTTTACATAATATTAAAATATTACTGACGTAGCTACCATGCACATTTTCTATATACGACAGTTTTCTTATTCCAACAGGAGAACCATCTGGTTATTTTTTTACTACCTGCGCCCTGCAGTATGTTCCCTAGGGAAACAACTCACTCGTTTAGGATTAAAAGTATCCTATGATCTATTCCTGGTCATAATTTATATGTGTGCCGAATTTCATCCAAATCAGTCCAGCCGTTTTTGCATGAAGAGTAACAAACATCTATCCATACAATCAAACTTTTGCATTTATAATATTAGTAGGATAGTAGGATTATTATAAAATATTATAAATAGGATAGTATAATATTAATCGCAATAATTAAACAAAAATTATTGCGATTAATATTATTTCAAATAGTATAAAGGATACCTACTATCGTAATCTAGTTAATGGAACTTTATTGTTTTATTTGCTATTGTGCGACGCTATTATTCTGCTTTAGAGTTTTACCTTTTGTTTGTAGATATCAGCAAGGGGATGCATCAGTGTATAAGTGTTTGACTCCCAGTCAGCGATGAGAAGCTAAGATATCAAAGAGCCCCTTCTATTCAAATTACATGAAGGCAACTAGATATTCGTCATAGTTCTTCCAAACAATTTCTTCTCGTAGAGTAATATAAACTGTTGAAATTTGTGATGAGAACTTATTTTCGGATAAGTTTTAAAAAAATTGATATAGGTATTTTATTTTTAACCAGATAAGATTATATATGCTTCTTCAAACGAATTTGTAAGAATTAACGGGATCTTACAAACAGTTGTAGAATTATTTCCCAATATTTCAGCGCTGTGTGTACACTGCTACTCGCCTTGCCTCTGTGGTCTAGTGGCCCAGTGTGGGTTTTTACCACATGAGGCCTTGGTTTCGATTCCCAGGTCGGGCAATTTAGACATGTGTTTTCTAAAAAAACAACGTTGCACGGGATTGGAAAGTGCCCGATTGGCAGAAGACTTGCTGCCTATCACATTGTGGGACTAATGGCTGATTGCACTAATATTGTCTTAGCTTATGATAAGTCTAAATCATATTCTGTCACATTCTTTTCATTTCAGACAAGAAGTGCCAGCATACTATTTAAGATTGTCCTAAGCTAATGCAATTGGCGATAAGTATCTTCGGCTAATCGTGGGTGCACTTGTTGTACCTCTGCCTATTTCTTCGGGGATACGGGCGTGAAAATACTTCTTTTACACTGCAATAAATTCAAGATTATTTCAAAAATCTTATTTTTTTAAAATAAAAATAAGTTTTTCAGATTTTTTTTTTATATATTGAACAGGTAAAATAATAAAAAAATCATACTATATATTATAATCTATGCATATAATAAAATCGTAGGAAAGTCAAAACTGTACATTGAATATTTTTTTAAAAGAATACTTGGAGCGTGATCTACAATCGATATGAAAGCCAAGAATATAGTTATTAGAATTTTTGTCTGTTTGTCTACTTACTACTTTTTGAGTTTACCCCGGACATACATACAGACAAACGTATGTATGTCCGGGGTAAACTCAAAAAGTACTGCATGGATTTACTTCAAATTTGGCATGAATATTACTAACAGGTCGGGTCAGCGTATAGGCTACATATTATCACGCTATCACCTACGGGGGAGAAGCTGTACGCAGTAAATGAAGTCCGCGCGGACAAAGTCGCTAGCAACAGCTAGTAGTTACAATACAATACAATGTAATAGTTTTTCGGTTCATCTATCATCTATACGAAGGTGGTTTCATAAATCAGTGACTGAAAATTGTTTACACTTTTTCCAGTTTTTTTACGTTTCTCAATTCTCACTTTTTAAACTATGTATTTATCGGAATAAGGCTTATCTTATAGTATGTATGTTGCAGTCAATTTGTATGTTTCGTCATTACACAAACGTCTTCATTTTTTAATCGTAAAATGTCAATACAAATTGCCGAAGGCAAATTGTTGATGACATAATTGCGTTTATGTCTACTACTCCAATATCGCCGATAGTCAACCAGCTGTGGGACCTGAGGGCAATCTAACAAACCTACTTCTTTTTATGTAAGAAGAATGGGTAGATTATTTTGAACTAAAACCCGAATAGGGTTTAATCAAATAATCCATAACAAGTAATTTAAACAATATGCTTTTTTTTATATCATAAGATAGCAAACAAGCAGATGGGTCTCCTGATGGAAAGAGTCAACCATCGCCTATAGGCACCAAAGATGTTAATGGTGCGTTGCTATCTTGTGGCGAGGTCTAATGCCACATGCATAAGTTTACCGGCTACCTTACCCTCCAAACCGGAACGCGACAACGACAAGCACTGACGCTATTGCGGCAGGAATAGGTAAGGCGGTGGTACCTGACCCGGGCGAGACAATGCGGAACTCTACCACCTAGTAGCCACGATGGTAGTGACTCGATAGCCAATCGGTCGCCTTTTACGACCTGCCTGGCAAAACGGCAGTTGGCTTATTCTACAAAGGAGGCCGGGACCAACACGGCGGAAACCTTTTTAACGGTGGCAGTAAATATCATGCATATTATATAATGACTACATGTTATATGCGGCGTAAGCATTTTCTAAAACGTATTTATCTTTGCAATCTGACGACGCTATTTGTTTATGAACGAATTAAAGAATTTGGCTGCAATAATGTGTTGTGATTAATAGCACATACATAAATTAATGAATATTCCATTAAAACTTTACCTTCCAAACCGAAACACGACAATGATAATAATCATTAACGCTATTGCTACAAGAAAAGAAAATGTGATGGTCCGATACCCGGGTGATGATATAATTAAATTGCTTGTAGTGAGAAGAGTCAAGGAGAATTTGTCTTCGCATAAGGGCAGGGAAATGATTCTAAGGTCTGAAGCCCTGTCTATGGCATTGTAACGGTCAATCTATTCATAAACACTATAAGAAAAAATAACGATAAAAAATAATTCAAATTAAAATCCTAAATCATGATATTACAATTATTTATATGGAACACTATACATAATTTTTAGTAAATATATATTGGAACACTATATATAATTTTTAACGTTACTCAGATGGATTTCGGTCTCCAGGCAGTATACCTTGCCTGGATGGAAAGAACTTCAAAGTAGGAACATCACCTTGATGTCCGTCATCCTGACAGTAGTTGACACGCTGGTTCTACCGCTACAACCCCTTGGTGGTACGGACCAATGGCGCCACGGTAGTGACTTTCCGATAAACAACACACAACAACCTTTTCACCACCATCGGCTTCTATTGACAATCTCCCACTCTCAACAGCCAAGCTTCACGAGCTACCTCACATTTCGCTTTTCGGAGTCCATCTCGAACTTTTCACTTCTGGGTTGCCCAGCGACAACCCTGACCCGCTCCTTCCGACTCATTGTTAATTTACGAAAACTCAGAAAACTCTACGAAACAAAATCCCTTCGAAGTCTAGGTTTTAGCCACAGATTATGAGGTACCAGGTACGACCTCCTGGCCAGGCAAAAGTACTATTGAGGCTTTTTTAAGCTTTTCTCGAAAATCCAAATATCAAATAACACTTTAGGGTCAGGTGGTGGTGTGGTAACATCTTTGTGCCTCGAATGAGTAGAACGTAAATAGATATTCGTTATAAATTCGGTAAAATTTCGTGATGGGGATCACCACTCTTCTCGGCCAATCGACAAACCGGTAAATCGTAAAGTCTGCATTCATTTCACTGTGCCTCCTTCGCAAGGGAATCGACGGAATGTAAATTTTTTACTTCCTATTTAATATTACAATTTACCACAACTCAATTTAGTTAATAAAAAACTTATAAAAGTCATAATATTTATCGTATAAGTTAAAGTTAGAATGCATTTCAAAATTGTATTGAAGCGCAGTGTTGCTTATGTTTGCGAAAATCTGGCAATATCCAAACCTAAATCCATGATATCGCAACACACCGCGACTACATTAGCATGCACCACACATAAAGATAATACTGGAGCAACTTTGTGCCCTAGCAATCGGATTAGGATAGCTTGCTCTGAAAACTATTATTATAAACTCATTATTAGTTAGGTGTTAAGAATTATTAAATTTTGGTTATTTTATATGTTTTGGTTATTTTAAACTACTTTTTGAACTACATCGTTGTCCTACTAATCGACGGTCCCTACGTATATAAGGACATGTCAAAAATGTAATATTTTCTTTATTACATACTAGCTGACCCGGCAAATGTTGTTTTGCTATATAAATATTATACACATAAACCTTCCTCTTGAATCACTTTATCTATTAATTTTATTTTATGTAAGTAATTCACTACTTATACAAATCGAATAAGAAAAAGTGTATTAATTACAAACAATAGGTATCGTAGATGCAGATATCTATACTTATCGTTCTGTATGGTGTTTTAAAATGCCCGAATTAAAATTTAAAACTGCATAAAGAGACGTGTCTTTATTAATATATTTTTAATATTTTTGGGTGGTAATCTCAAGTTGTTTAAAGGTATGCTATTGAAAATGAAATGTTGTTTTTCATAAAACATTTGTATTTTATGAATTCATCGAATTATGTTTTCCGTTTTTTTTCGTTATCAGCGTATAAAGAGGTATCTCCGACTTGTCTAATATTAAAGTTAATGTAACAGCAGTAACATATCAGTTTTTTCGGGATAATTAAAAGGAATTAAATACTTAAATACTATATTATGGGCTCCCTAAATCTAATAACTCATTGTAGAAAAAATGTTGATGCATAGAATTATTTCTAGAGCGATTTGAACATTAATTACGCTCTCCTATGAACCTCAGTTTTTGACATGTCCCTTTATACGTAGGGACCATTTTAATATATTTAGCTGTAAAGTTGTATATTATGAGGTTATGGAACGAGTCACGGAATGAAACCAAATACGGAACTTAAACCACTTGATACTTTGATATAATGACTATCTGCCATTCTGCCAGGTGGTTCGTAAAAGGCAACAGATTGGTAAAATGTCTCACCACCATGGTAGCCACTAGGTGGTGGATTCCGTAACGTCTCGCTCGGGTTTGGTAGCAGTAGCACTGCCTCAACAATTCCCGCCGCAATAGCGTCAGTGCTTGTCACTGCCGTATTCTGGTTTGAAAGATAAGATGTTAAGAATTATTAAGTTAGATAATTTGTTATCTCGTATTTTTAGCAAGTTTTAGCTACTTTTTGGACTACATACTTGTCGTACGATGTAGGTTATAAATTTTTATATTATGAGGTCTTGGATCCAAATCACGGAATGGAACGGAACACGAAACTCGTGTTGACCCAGGCCCCTTTTGGTTGATAGATCATCTGCCATTCTGCCAGGCAGTGTGTAGTAATATTCTGTAAGGTGAAATCGTAGTATTCTGTATGGCGAAAGATTAGTAAAATGTGTCACTACCATCGTGACTACAAGGCAGTAGAGTTCTGCAACGTCTCGCCCGCTTTTACAATTTCTGCCGCTATGGCGTCAATGCTTATTACTGCCGTATTCTGGTTTGAAAGGTAAGGTAGCTGGTAAACTTATACATGTGGAATTACCATCCCATCACTGGGATAGGTTGTTATCCCTTTGTGTTGGCACTACTTACATCATAGATGATGTTGTCTCTTTTCATACATAAAATAATAAGGCTGGAATCTAAACGATACTCCATTTAGATCTCTAATATAGGGGATCTAAATTTGCACTTATGTTGCGTTTGAATTGTTCACAATAACGAAACTCTTGCAATATTGTTTAGACAAGCAAGCGACTAGATCGGCAAGAATAGTAAATGACGTTACCGTCTGGAATACATTATATCCACTTTGCATAATACATGAAGACTTGTTCAGGCGTTCTTCAAGGTGTTTTTGTAGTCTAACTCTCCTTTATCCTTTATTTAAGTCCATCTTCCTTAAGTTACCTCTGAATGTAATGTCTATAAATATCAACTTCACATTCAAATTTAATTTTAAAGAATATAAAATATGTGGTATACTAGCTATCACTCATGGGGTTTTTCTCGTTTTTTAAATATGTAAAGGGTGGTAAGGTGGGTGAACCATGGAAGATCATTCTCCTTGAAAGGCCAACTATTAAAAACTCATAGTTAATGCCATGTGATGGTAAATTCCTTGTATTCACAATAACATAAATGGAACTCTAAAGTGGCTGATCGACGGGCGCACCTATACCGCGGCCTTTATTGTCTAAGAGCCCTCGACAAAAAACTTATGGCCGATAGATCAGGACCTTTAAAGCCCTGATCGACGAGCGACCCTATACCGCGGTCTTATGGCTCGTCGGTAAAGCTCGCCCGTGTAATATCATAATACCGCGGTTTTATGTAGTGCAATTGGCCATAAGTTTTGTGTCGAGGGCTTTTAGAGCATTAAGACCGTGATATAAGCTCGCCCGTTGATCAGCACCTTAAGATACAGGCGTAGTGGAGAATCACTCGCGCCACTATTTGCACCCATTGCGGTTCTTCATAAGATGATCAGGGCGGTGTAAAGCAAAACACGATAATTCTAATATAATTGTAATATACAGTTATGAATATCTCCATACACTTTACTTGCTCTATATCTAAAACGAAATCAAAAACCCCTCCATCTCTAGATGAAGGAACAGAAGAATGTTCCCGCCTCGTATTTCCCGCCAGTATTCGATTGTCACATTTTATTACGCGGCAAATTTTTCTATTGGTTTTACAAGAGTTCAATAATAATGGTGTAACCAATCAAGCAATCAGAACACGGATGGTGATACCAGCTTTTTACAACGTAGATTATATAAATATTATCTTAAATACGATTACCAAATATATAAATCCTGTAGTATTATTTTTTATATCAATGGTATTATTTTAATAATACTTAAACTCTACATAAGTGAATTTGTAATTTGTACATTGTAAGCATATAATTTTTCGTTTAAATGAAATACCTTTTCATGTAGTTTAAGTATAAGCAGATATTTTAAGCCATATCGTTAATTTTAAGTTAAAGAACTAATTTGTTATATCGAACTTGTATGGAAACTTGGGTCAAGCCTAAAAAATAAAACAAGGTTAATAAATAGGATTAAATCTGCAATAAATAAAAGTATTTTACATGTTATACTCATAAAATAAAACAGTGTTAGTAGTGTTTTATTTATTTGTCCAGTAAATACTCCATGAAGATATTCACGATATTAGTGACACGTATTGGCCTTCTCCCGCCTTTTGCGAGATGTACGGCAAAAGGCAAAGGAAATATTCTTCAAAATGGGGCCAGAATCAACATGGGATGAAATTAGTGTAGATTAAATATACTCAAATGTTTGTCACTTACTCGTATTTTACAATTTGTCTACTATATTTGAAAATAATTTGGGCCCTTTATATCCACCGGGCTCTATATTCTAAAATCCGCCTCTGGTTTCGATAACATTTTTAAATTTATTTTATTTTTTGAATGGAATAGATTCCAAAAGTAATCTGCTGGTATGGAAATGGGTTTAAATATATAGTGATTTATTTAGATAAGAATTAACATCAGGTGTGGAAAACGAGTCTGAGTTTCTACCCGCAATTTTATTTGTAAGTATCGATATTTTTTCTAAAACTATAGAAAAATAGTATGTTTTAGTAGTAATACTCGTAGTTTTGTAGCGCACACAAAGTAAAAATTTATAGTATTTTTTTTTACATCAAGAGTTACATAAATAATGTTTTTGTACTTACCTATTTAAAAAAATATGGCCTATGATACTTTGTGACAATATACCTAATAAAATTTTTGAAATTGACCTAGTAACTGTTATTTGTACAAGAATTATCCAACAAGTAATCATTGTGAAAACAAAAACCCTCCTTTTTATATCATAAGATAGCAAACAAACAAATTAACTCTTTCCATCAGGAAACCCCCGATGAAAACAGTTAACCATCGCCTATAGATACTAAAGATATTAATGGTGCGTTGCTATCTTGTCCTTTTGACGCAGTTAGTAAAAATTACCAGCAATTATTTTTTAGCTCTGGAGCTTATTAAGATTTATGATTATCAAAATTTAAAAAAAAATATATATATATATATATATATATATATATATATATATATATATATATATATATATATATATATATATATATATATATATATATATATATATATTTCTATTTCTAACACGTATAGCCAGTACTCATCGAGCGCTAAATTTTCTGTGCTTTGCTTTAGTATTATACTGTTTTTTACATCAAGAGTTACATAAATAATGTTTTTGTACTTACCTATTTAAAAAAAAATGGCCTATGATACTTTGTGACAATATACCTAATAAAATTTTTGAAATTGACCTAGTAACTGTTATTTGTACAAGAATTATCCAACAAGTAATCATTGTGAAAACAAAAACCCTCCTTTTTATATCATAAGATAGCAAACAAACAAATTAACTCTTTCCATCAGGAAACCCCCGATGAAAACAGTTAACCATCGCCTATAGATACTAAAGATATTAATGGTGCGTTGCTATCTTGTCCTTTTGACGCAGTTAGTAAAAATTACCAGCAATTATTTTTTAGCTCTGGAGCTTATTAAGATTTATGATTATCAAAATTTAAAAAAAAATATATATATATATATATATATATATATATATATATATATATATATATATATATATATATATATATATATATATATATATATATATATATATATATTTCTATTTCTAACACGTATAGCCAGTACTCATCGAGCGCTAAATTTTCTGTGCTTTGCTTTAGTATTATACTGTTCACTACTAGCTTACTAGTAATTATTCTTTATACACTACCTTACTAGTACTAAATATTATATATACACTTCTAGCTTACTATAACTTAATTACTAGTAATTAAATAAGTTAACAATATTCTATTTTTTTTCAATATATGAGAATATTATTGATATTACCGTTTATTGATTGAAACACTAAATAAGCACTCACTTTGGGGTTAATTTTTTAGAGATTCCTCCTCGTCACCAATCTGTCGGTCTATAAAGTCATTCTGTTCGATATTGGTAATGTAAATAAAAACATGTTCGTAAAGGCCCTGATCGATGTACTGTATACTGTGAAGTAAGTGTGTGTAAGAACGACGGTTTTACGCGCGGCTCGTTGATACTGATCAACTAGCGAGCAAAACCGTCATAATGAAAATCATGTAAAAAATGTGAGAAAAATAGTAAGTAAGAATAGTAGTAAAATAGTAGTAAGTAAAGTATATAAAACCGTAGGATTTCAATAGTACACGCGCGAGAGTTACCGACGAGCCATAAAACCGCGGGTTTACTCGACCGTCGTTCAGCGCCTTAAGATTATCTGAGCGATGCTCGTTTTTTACTTTATATTGCTGAGGGGTTCTGAGTTATACTATATGACATCGATTGGGATTAAGTTCAGATCTGGACAGGAAAGAGCGATTGCGAGATACCTATAGGTATTACATATTTTTAAGTACTTCTAAATTTGAGTGTAATAAAATCTCTTTTAAATTTGACAACAGACCTTAGACGTTAAGAAAATTGTATATATATCGTAATTGTCTAAAAAAGGTGCAAAGTTTTTGCTTTACGTATTATTATATGGATATTACAGGTTAATCGATGAGTTCAAGAAATATATCGGTTTAAAAGTAATATTTTGTTACAAATACGAGTGAACATAAAATATGCCACCATCAACGTTAATTTTAATTAGAATTTGTAAGGTATACAACAGCTACTCCACAGCGTATGTAACGACAAAAAGTAAACGTGACGAGACTGAGAAGCAATAAATTAATTAATTTTGAGGACTTCTACAAATTAGTTTCGTGTTCGGAAAATATCCTTAATGCATATTAATTAGATACTTAATTTTTTTATGTATAAGATTTTATCTTACTTAGATAGTAGTTACTATTTTTATGCATATTCTGATTATTTTTCCATTCATCCATCTGTACATGTATCTTGCCTCCACAGAATAAGCTTAAGAATAATTTCTTTTATGGGGTAAAGTATACGCTTCTACAATAAACTTAACTGGTAAATCTCTAATGATTCCATTAGAGATTTACCAGATAACAAATTCAAAAAAATTATTAAGACAAAGCTGTGTAAAAAAAGGTTATTATAAAATATCTAGATGACAAAAAAGTATAACTGCACCTCATATCTGCAATCTAAAGAATAAATTATTATTGTAAACATTACATACTTAAAAGTTAAAAATTATGTAATATATTAATTTAAAAATTGATACATGAAAAAATAAAAGCCCGTTGTGTTTCTTCCGCTGGACAGCGTGTGACCGCGTTTCCGATCCGTTAGTAGGTTGATTTTTTTTATATCATAAGATAGCAAACAAGCAGATGGGTCTCCTGATGGAAAGAGTCAACCATCGCTTGTAGACACCAAAGATGTTAATGGTGCGTTGCTATCTTGTGGCGAGGTCTAATGCCACATGCATAAGTTTACCGGCTTCCTTACCCTCCAAACCGGAACACGACAGCGACAAGCACTGACGCTATTGCGGCAGGAATAGGTAAGGCAGTGATACCTGACCGCGGCGAAACAATGCAGAACTCTACCACCTAGTCCTATTGTTGATCACCTATTGTTAATACGTCAAAATAACTTCTAAATTCTTATTGAATAAAGTACTTTTGATATCTGATTTCCATTGATCTAGTATGACGATGATAATGATCCGTATATAGCCTTATAATTTCATACCCACGGCTGTAGTAGAGTAGTATAGATATGTCGTGGCCAGATTACAGGATTGCCCACATCATGAAATGCTCGAGAATGTTTCGCTGTCCATTGGCCACATCTTGATGTTCCTTAAAATCAAAGATAAAAAATCGTTTATCGACATGGTTAAGTAAACACGTGACTATTTCTTGAAATGGTCAAACTTAATTGATAATATCGTAAAATAGTTACGTTGTCTACCGACAGAAGCGTTGGAAGTGCTTTGTTTGTGTATGTGTCAACATGGCGGCTACCCTTACCGTGTGTTATTTAGTAATGACCTGAAAACTATGTTGAAAGAACTTTTAATATTTCTTAGTTCCTACTTTTCCTACTTTTTATAAATGTCTGTCGTACACAAAAACAATAAACAAATTACTAACATATTCTGGATTTTATAAAATATGTTTGGACATCCAATTTTTACGGCATGGCCAATCGTGGACGCAAAAATCGTGAAACGTTAACGATTTAACGATCTTGTTAATTTTAGTTGCCCACATCATGAAATGCCACCATTTCATAAAATTCTCGAGCATTTCATTGGTCAATTCTGCGAGCTAGCGTTAAGAATTAAGAATTAAACTTATACAATGTCGAAACATTGTATAAGTTTAATTCTAAAAGTACAAATTAATATAATCTGTTAGTAGCACACAGCATAATTTAAAGCTTAAACGGAGTAAAACTGCAACAACCGGCTTTGTATTACTTGTACCTCCTGAACCGTCCATTAGATCTTCACTAAACAGGGATCATTCGGAGAGCCATGGAAATCTTAAAAATAATTTTCACAATCGATTCTTATATGACTGACTTCTGAGATAACAAATATAATAAATAAATACAATCAAATTGATAACCTCCTACTTTTCGAAAGCCGGTAAGATCTTTTGGAAATTATGACTTGAAGAAATCGAATGGGAGATTTAAAGTTTTTTTGAAAGTCCTTCACTTATGAATGAAAAACAGGCAGTTATGGGGACTGTAGAGGTATAATAAAATTTATGTGTCTCACAACACTAATACTAATTATTATTGTAATGTCACGGCAATATACTGGACTATTTAATGTTTATATGATATTCAATAAAGAGAATAAGCATCAAGTGGTTTCATTTCTCGCTAACCACCACCTTACAGGACTGTCGACAGAAGAGAATACTTAAATAATACCTCACAGTACGCTAACTTACTGAACAATTAAATGAACAAAATATAAAAGTATCATCACGCCCATTTTCCTTGCAGGGAAGGCAGAGTAAACGACCCAATGTCTATAGACGGTTCACCACGATTCACCAGTTTCTCGGTTGACGAGATGAATAGTGACCCCATCGCAGCATTTTACTGACATAACAACGATTTCTAGTGGTATAACACCCCCCACTAGACTTCCAGCTGCTATACATACATGAGATTTAGAATTTTCGAAAAAAACTTCGAAAAAACCTTAATAGCACATTTGCCCGACCTGGGAATCGAACCTGGAACCTCATGATCTGAGCTGAATAGGCCAATCCCCAGGTCACGAGGCAGCCACGGCGATATACACAGCGAAATTCATATTGTTGCAAGACTTTTGTAATTTTGTGGCGCAACGCATATTAGTGTGAGCTCGGCTAAACGTTACTAATAAAATAATAGTGACACCGCACACGAATCTTTTACCCACGGAATAAACCGGATACGTCTTTCAAGGCAATTTCTTAGGTTGTCAACGTCGCTTGCATTGAACACGATGAAATACAGAGTTATAATACTTACTGATGAAACTCACTTCAGAAGTATGCCTTAGCTTTCACTTGACTACGCAATCGACGGTGCTCGGGTGCGATTCCTGACAAGGACAAAAATTTGTATGATGAGCATATAGATGTTTGTATTTCTGGGTTTGGGGGTTAATTGTATATATTTAATATTAATTAAATATTTTTGAATTAAAAAGGTTTTTCTTTCATTATTACTTTAGATATTCCCCGTGTTGGTTCCGGGCTCCTTTGAAGAATAGACCAACTGCCGTTCTAGCAGGCAGGTCGTAAAAGACGACCGATTGGCTACGCCAGTCACTACCATCGTGGCTACTAGGTGGTAGAGTTCTGCATTGTCTTGCCCGGTTCTGGTACCACCGCTTTACCTATTCCTGCCGTAATAGCGTCAGTGATTGTCGCTGTCGTGTTCCGGTTTGGAGGGTAAGGTAGCCGGTAAAGTTATGCATGTGTCATTAGACCTCGCCACAAGATAGCAACGCACCATTAACATCTTTGGTGTCAATAGGCGATGGTTGACTCTTTCCATCAGGAGACCCATCTGCTTGTTTGCTATCTTATGGTATAAAAAAAGATATATATTTTGTTTGAGTGTACTGTATGAACTTGAATAATAGATTATTTTATTAGATAATTTATGCGTGGTCCGAGTCGCTGGAAGAAAAATATTAAAATTAAATCAATCCGGCGACTGGGACCGCATTAACTGGAACCGCGGTCCCAGTTGCAAAAATACAAGTCATAACATAGGTACTTACATAAATGTTCGCAGCTTTTCACAATTTATATGGTACAATACAATTTAAATGGATTCACATTCACTTTATATATTCCATACTATTATCACAATATACCTAGTATCGTCAATTAGCTATATGTTGAGCTAATAGTTTTTTTAAATATGGGTAAAGAATAAACACTTTTAATATCTGAGGGTAGTTTGTTATAAAATATAAGTTTGTTATAATATAAGTATATGTATAAACTATTTCTGTATATAGTTTATACTTTCCAACGTCGGCACTTGGTGAAATTGCATCATATTGATTCTTTGATATAAACACTTGTACTGTTTCACAAATGTAATTTAAATTTTATTTACATCACTATCACTTAATTTTACAGCCAACCGGTTTCGTCTATTAAAGCATCATCAGGGCTTCTTTCACATAAACATTTTACCTTATTATGTTATTATTTTTTTTAAAACAGGTAGTACAACTACCTGATGTACTCGCATTTTACTTGTATTATATAGTCTTTGTGTCTGTAAAATGTTTAGGTTTTAAAAAATAATAACATAATAAGGTAAAATGTTTATGTGAAAAAAGCGCTGATGATGCTTTAATAAGCGAAACCGATTGGCTGTAAAATTAAGTGATGGTGATGTAAATAAAATTTAAATTACATTTGTGAAACAGTACAAGTGTTTATATCAAAGAATCAACATTTTTGTATAGTTTAAAGTTGGTAGTCAAACTTAGATTTCTATTATTTAGGTTATGGTAAAACGGAGTCATAGAAATATGGTTGAATTTTGATCAAAGGGCGATCTATAGTTGTTTTTTTAACTAGTATAGTGTATATTGTATACTTTTATTTAATTTGTTGCCATACTTTTAATAATTTAACACTACTCGTTAAACTGAAGAATAATTTACAGGCGAGAAACTGCTTCATAACTACTATTTTTATTAATTCTACTAAAATAATGAATGCCAAAATTATGATTGTTAGATCTTTGTCACACAATCACGACAGAAAGTTATTAAGGACCTGAGAGTTTTCCTAAATAATTGTGTGTGAAATAAATAAAAAAAATTTGATAATGAAGAACATGAGAAATAAAACAAATAGATGTATTATTGTAATAGTTTATTTTATAAATCGTCGCCGTCATCGCTATCGCTATTGCTGTTACTTTCTGTAACATTTATTATAAATGTGTCTGTGATGTTGTCAATTAACAAATCTAGCCTACTCATTTTTTCCTCTTCTTTGACAACACGAGATACGCATTTAGAGCATTCGGTAGCCGTAATTTTTCCTCAAATAAATTTCTCACGTCTATCATTTTGAAGGTTTTATTATTTTGAGCTACATGCCCCTTTACCTGCGCCCATATCAATTCGATAGGGTTCAGCTCGCAATGGTAAGGCGGCAGTCTTAAAACCGTGATCCCATGTTGTGCTGCCATTTCGTCTACAGCGTACTTATTAAAAAACTCGTTATGTGGAATCAGTTCTAAAAGCGTAGCTTTAACCATATCTGGTTCGTAATAAATATTTTTGTTTAAAAGCAAGTCTTCAATGGCAGCTTTTTTCCAGCTAATTTTTGGTGCCATTTCCAATTTTCGGGAGTAGTAAGGTGCATTATCCATCAATACAATTGAGTTTGATCTTAATTTTGGTAAGATTCCAGCGAACCACTCCTCAAAACAAACTGCATACATCTCATCGTGGTAATGGTCACAATTTTTCTTTGCTTCAAAAATCACGAGCCCCTCTTCCAGGAAGCCTTCTTCACTACCTATATGGCTAATTATTATAATTACTTGTGATGTACTTGGCTGAGGATCCATTTTGATGGAAAACCAAAACATATAGATTCACTCAAAGTTCACAAAAAATGTAACAACAAACACAACGTAACAAAACTTTAACAAAAACCCAACAAAATAACAAAATATCGATTCGCAATGAAACAAAATATTCGTGCAGTCAGACTGGGCGAATGAAGCCGAATGACAAGATAAACAAAATGGCGATAGCTGCACGAGCACACACGGGTTCCCTATAAGAAAACTATCTATCTAGGCTCTTTTATTATAATTTTGTTTGTAATACAAAAACAAAAATACTAACTTTTTATAAAATAAAGCAATGGTTACTAATTAATAAATAATTATTATGAATAATTATGTATTTATTTAAATAAAAATCAATAGTTTAGTCTTTAATTGGCTCACCAATATTATAATTACATAAACATAAATAGCGATTGATTACCGATTTTTGTGTTCATCACTACACTGTTATAATATGTGGTATCATTATTTTACAAAATGACAGTAGCTAATGTCAAATGTGGAATCGAATTATAATTCCGAATATAGTCTAAAATATAATAAGAGCCTCGTTTCTATCTGATAATAATTTTAAAAATGTGGACTCGTCAAAAGTGCCTGTAATGGTTTGTTTGAATAAAACATTTTTTATTTCGATTTTTGATTTTTGGCTTTTTATACCGGGGATATTTTTTTTGTTCCTGTAGGATTGGTAAAGATTTTTTTTAAGTCAGAGGGCTAAGAACTTCATCTAGTGTATAATGTACAATAATGATGAGAGTTTATTTGTAGTTCATTATGCCTATCACTGAAGGACCTAAAATCAATCGAATTACATTAAAAGTTTTCCCCGTGTTGTTCCAGACTCCTTTGAAGAATAGACTTACTGAAGTTCTACCAGGCAGGTCGTAAAAGGCGACCAATTGGCTACACGTGCCCGCGTAGTGGAGTGGTGGAGATTGTGGTGGTAGAGTTCCGCAACGCCTCGTACGGATATTTGTTACTACCTTCCTTACTTATTTCTGCGCACCGCAGTATCGTCAATGCTTGTCATTGTCGCGTTCTGGTTGAGAAGGTAAGGTAGCCGGTGAACTTATGAATGTGGAATTACCATCCCGCCACACGGATAGCAACGCACCATTAACATCTTTGGTATCTATAGGCGATGGTTTCTCTTTCCATCAGGAGAGCCATCTAGTTTGCTATCTAATGATATAAAAAAATACCAACATCCATTAAATTAATGTGTAAAAGATTTCCTTTTATACTAGAACAAAATCCGCACTTGTGTACTACAATGACAATACATAACAACCGTGATAACAACACGTCACCTTGAGTCTAAAACCAATAACAACTTTTAGACGGTGTTCTTATTGCTACTTTCTAAAGACTTCGAACTATTCCACACTTGGATATTGAATTTGAAGTAAAATTTCAGACTAAACAAAGCCAATATTGAATTGAAGGAAAATATATTTTTAAAACTTAACGTTCTTGATTGAATTTTATTATTATTATTATTGACTCGTGTTTCTCGGGTGGGTAGTTAGTCGAAAATTTTCGCCGTGTTGGTCCCGGCCTCCTTTGTAGAATAGGCCAACTGCCGTTCTGCCAGGCAGGTCGTAAAAGGCGACCGATTGGCTATCGAGTCACTACCGTCGTGGCTACTAGGTGGTAGAGTTCTGCATTGTCTTGCCCGGTTCTGGTACCACCGCCTTACCTATTCCTGCCGCAATAGCGTCAGTGCTTGTCGCTGTCGTGTTCCGGTTTGGAGGGTAAGGTAGCCGGTAAACTTATGCATGTGGCATTAGACCTCGCCACAAGATAGAAACGCACCATTAACATCTTTAGTGTCTATAGGCAATGGTTTACTCTTTCCATCAAGAGACCCATCTGCTTGTTTGCTATCTTATGATATAAAAAAAAAACTCAGCTCGGATCACCAATCGTTACGACTAGTGATCCTCATCAACGCATTTTCTTGATTCATAGTTATTATCACTAGCACCACGGATAGCAACGCACCATTAACATATTTGGTGTTTATAGACGATGGTTTCTCTTTCTATCAGGAGAGCCATCTGCTATATTATCTTATGATATAAAAATACGGATGATCAAAACAAGTCATAGTTTGCTTTTCCTATGACTTATCTAATGGATGTTTGTGTTTTAACATTAATCGAATTAAGGTCGAGTTTCGACCAGAGGACAATCGTTAGGATTATTAATTTTGTCGTATAATATGCTTCTCTCTCAAAACGTTGCCAGTATTCGATAATGTTAATGAGTGTTAAATTAAAAAAAAAAACTTCAAGCAAAGTTATATTAACAAACAATTGGAATTCTATCCCAAGTTAGATCTTTTGACTTTGAGAAGAAAATAAAAAAGTCTGAAATCTTTTCTTCGCCAAATTTTTATATAATTTTCTAACAAAGTTTCTTAATACTCTACCAAACCTCAGTTCCAGCCAAATGGAAACTTATGAAACTGTCGAATACTGGAATTTAAAGTTATTATTAAGTTCAACTCCAGAGGATTGTCATGGTACCTACTCGTATAGTGAAAACTTGAAAACTTTGAAATGGGGAAGTGGTTTTAATTAAAAACTCGGCAAGCAGTACGAGTATATATTATATTTTTAGAGAAAGTGCCTCTGTAATTCAAATAACAAATAAAAGTCGTTTATTTTAAATAAGTCAATTAAAAACGAAAATGGAAAGAACGTGAATTTATATAAGCTTAAAATACTATTTTACTTTGTTATCAATCGTCGAAAAAACGGAGATTATCAGTTTAACATGTCTGTATTTTTCTAGGAATTGAATAACATATGAATCGGATAATCTATTTAGACGTCGATTGACGTATGCAAAATTTCGTCAGTGTTTGTATGTTTTCATATTTGTCCACGAATTTATCGAGAACTGAAAACCGTATCGAGATAACTCTTTTTGATTTAAATCAGGTAAGCATATTCCAACTTAGGGAACAGTCCAAGTTTTCTCAAAATTGTTTCAGTAGTTTTTAAAAATGGATATAGTTAACAGATATTTGAAGTCAGTTTAATTTTTTTAACTATTATTATTAGTTATTATCTCCCACACGTTTCGCGTTTTAACGCATCATCAGGGCAACAAATCAATACTATCTATTTATTGCAGAGTATTGATTTGCTGTAGGTGGTGAGCATAGATCACACAAATACTAAGAGACGTGATGTTGGGTGTAAAATGCGTAGCCGCTCATATGAGCAAATGTATGTAAATGTCAAACCGACACCTCCTACGTACAGTATCGTAAGTGCATTTTTGCTACTTTACAGGAGAGCAGTTTAAAGATTCAGTCATTGTTTTTTGATAATTATTCAGTCAAACAAACACCAATAATTACAAAAATTTGCAATCAAGCATGTAAGGAGATGAGAAGTAATTCTGTGTGGTAGTTTACATCTATTTTTTTCGTATTTTCAAGAAAAGTCACTTACGATATTTTACGTCGGATGTCAAAAGTAGTATATTGTTGTATTTTATACTTAGTACTCTTTACGTTGGATTTTATTGAGAACATTTTGATGTAAGTTACAGATACAACTTTTTATTTTGTTAAAAATAAGCAAAAATATTCTGTATATAATAGTTACGACAAATTACTATGTTGATTTTTCTGCATTATTATCGTAAATGTTTATGAAAAATTGACTAAAACGCAAAATTATATGTTTTTATTATAGAATAAAACCTAGTTATATTTGAGGTACAAATGTTTTATAATATTAAAATTTATAATACTAAATCATGTAATTATTATCATATTTTCACAACTATTTAAAATAAATTAACTAAATTTTTGAGAAACATAAATTATAAAATTCTTCTGGTAAATGAGTAACTTTTAGTAATAAGTGGTAATAGGTAAACGAATATATATTAATTAGTCATATAAGTCAATCACAGCATTGTTTTGGAGTATTTTTTTTAAATTATTTATTTAAATTCTTTATTAAACTCCTACCGTTTAATACTAAGATTTTACTTTATCACTTAAAATCAGTATCACTCGACGTCAGGAATCATCAATGACCAGATAATATGAACTAAAATATTTTTTCTTTTAGTATTATAAAAAAATTAAAAGCCGTATAATATTTTAAACTTAATTGAATTGAGATGAGATTCCGAGTCGTGGTTATCCGTGCTATATCCGTGCACATATAAAGACGATTTGATAGTCTTTTCTTAGCTTTAGGAATTGGGATATTATTTAAATATAGTGGTTCAATAGTACCTGATGTAAAAGTGACTGATACAGATTATTTTCTTGTATTTTTTTTACCATTAACTTGTTACAGTTTTCAACAGCCATACCATATTTAAAGTATAATTTATTAGGATCAGATTTCACACGCACTTCTCTAATTTTGTGCTACTGAACCTTATCTCCATTATTACTTATAACTCAGTTTCCTTGTAAGAACGACTTATAATTTTAAAAATCTGTAATAAATAGAAACCTGATAAATAGCAGTAGCAAACATGTACATTGCATAAGCAAGACGATTCTGATTTAGACCGATACAATTATTGGACCAATTATTTATGTATTTTGATATGAATTTAAATAAGTAACTGGAAACCTCATTGGCCCCTCGTTTTTCTTGTGTCTCATGCCACATAAAACATTCGACTTTTTCCAAAGTAGTATAGACAAATTGTTCGCTAATTGAGAATGTATTTAAGAACATCTTCTTACAAATGATTACAAATTCATCTGCATCCACTGTATTCATCTTAAGTCGATAAAAAAAGTAAAATTACGCCTTCAAACCATACCACTGAAAATTCTGTCTATTTTTTTAAGAACTAGAGAAGCCACAAACATCCACAGTTTCTCTCGGTCATCAAAATTCTAAAACTTTTGGAAAATGGAAAGATCGTTACTAATTTTAGCTGAATATCTCTGTCAACAGTTTTAAGGATATGCAGTTTCCATTGATTTACTAAGCCTTATAGTACCGTCACGACTTTTATATTCTTTGCCTAAGTTTCTCAATATTGTCCTCTTATTGTCGATCCAATCTGCAACATGTCGATGTCTAATATTACCTTTGTCCTTTCTTAATGTATTTTTTCATTCTTTAGGATAACTTAACTTTGATTATCAAAATGATGCCAGTGGAGTATTTGTATGAAGTGTTGATAATAAATCAGTATTGTGTGTGTTCAGTGTTGTTGTTGTAATCAGTGTTGATAATGAATATACGGAATGTGAACTTTGATTAGATTTTTCAATATACTAAGCACAGAAGTAGTAATCGCAATCGTAGTCCAGGTGATTTATTCCGGTGACGGAAGTGGTGTGATGTTTCCATCTAACTTGTTGTCATCAGGTCTTCCTGAAAAAAAAAATGTATATGTCATAATAAGAGACTAAGGTTCTACTGTGTTAAGAATATTATTACCGTAGCCCAACCTGAAAAGACATTTCTTTTTTATAGTGGCAACTGAAATATATCCGTGGAAATCTTAACTGTCTAACTGTCACGGTTATGAGAATATACAGTCTGGTGATAGAAGAACAGACAGACCGATCAACAGACAAACATATAGACAGATAAAAGGTAGGACAGTGGAGTTTTAGTAATAGGATCCAGCTTTACCCTTTGGGTAGAAAATGTAAATATTAGAAAAATTAAATCAGTACATACTTTCTTGCTGTGTTGTGTTTGAACTAATGCAGATATCATGGTCATTCCAACCTGAATCAGACAACGTATCCATCAGCCGATTAATAACATTCATATCTGCTTCAAGAGGAATAGGTGATTCCAGAAGAAAAAAAGGATTAATACAATTTATCACACTTTTTAAAGATGTAAACAGTAGTAAGTTATTTACCAAGATGAAATAAAATATATTAAGTATTACATACGATAAGTAGCAATATTAAATTACCACGTAAAATATCGTAAGTATTACGTACCACACTACTTAAAAATAAATTTACCATGTAAAATATCGTATTTAACACATGCAATATATTTCTGATGTAAGAAAACAATGTATAAGGTATTAAGTCATACTTACGACATTTTACTTTGGGCGAAATTCAAATTGCGGTAAAACACTACTTTTTATAACTGAGAAGAAAGCAAAGTATATAGTTCATTGTTTCTTACCTTCATTTATCTCAGATTCTTGGTGTGCAGACAAACAGTCATTATTCAAAATTTTAACGATCACTTTTTGTATTTCTTCATTTTGCGAAACCGGATTTCTCATTATGAAATCTGTAATTCTTCGTGCTCTGTGTGACATTTTAGATGTAATTAGATTTTATAGTAACAGCATTTATAAAAATAGTAGAATAAACTCAAAAAATCGATATTTTAATAACGTCAAAGCAAGCATTCACTTCCCCCACGTATTCGATTGTTAGTGATAGATACGAAGCGCGTGTGCAGTATGAGCGCTCTCCTCCACCACGTATTGTGTCTTTAGTACTCAGTACGGTAATTTACATCGGGGGATAATGAACATACGATATTTTACAGTCTGAAATAACGGCTTTCTGGTCGATGTACTGAAATTTTATTGATCACAAACAATAATATATATAAAATAAGGCATGAAAATAGAAAAAAGTGAAAATCGACAATTTCATACTTACGATATTCTTCGTAGGAGGTGTCGAAACGCTAGTAGATATCTATCGTAAAAACTATCGTAAAAAATAGCAATATATTATATATTGTGCAGTTTTATCGTGTTAAATAAAAAGCTAAGGCTTAAGGAATACCTCTGGAGTGATTTTATTTCGTCGGTAAGTATTACACCTCTGTATTTCTCGGAATAAATGCAAGTGACATTGACATCCTAAGAAATTGCCTTGAAAGGCGTATCCACTTAATCCGTGGTGTTAAGGTACTAAACCAGGCAAGACAGAGCAAAACTTTTTAAATTTGTGTCGTGATAGTAGAATCGCGCCTTCTAAGATCTTCCTTCTTTAAAAGCAGCCTGTCTTAATACCAAAAATATACTCATATGAATTATATTCATACTAATATTTGATAGCCTTTAGAGTATGCAATTTCTTATGTTGATGACCTTTTACTCCATTTTCGGACGAGACGCGTGCGGCAGTTAATATAGTTAATAGTTATATGTGACAGTTTGTATGTTTGTATGTTTATTATTTAATCAAGCAAAAATGCCTAAATTACGTAGGATACATTTCATCCCAGAAAATTTTGTTCTTGTAGATTTTTTAAATACTCTAATAGTACTGTACAAAGGTGTTCAGTAGTAGATTCTAATACCGAATAATAAAAAATAAGTACTTATATGTTAACCTAATTCTCCAATAAAAATATTTAGTACGGACCCCGCGAACGGCGCATGGAAGTTCATTGTTTACAAACAAAGATTTACTGAACTCGCAAATAGACTCGTTGATATAAGGTGCGATAACCACACTTTTTTAATATATCTAAACTTTGAGATTTACTTTGTAATAAAGCAATATTCTCATCTATACATTTAATAAAATCATAGGAAAGTAAAAACTGTACATTGAATATTTTTAAAAGAATACTTGGGGCGTTATCTACAATCGATATCGAATGTATGTCCTGGGTAAACTCAAAAAGTACTGCATGGATTTACTTCAAATTTTGCATGAATATTACTAACAGGTCGGGTCAATATATAGGCTATATATTAGCACGCTTACACCTACGGGGGAGGAGCAGTGCGGAGTAAACGAAGTCCACGCGGACGAAGTCGCTGGCAACAGCTAGTTTTATTATATTTTTATTGTTTACGTATGACAATAATTAAGTATCGTGTACTTCAACGTGTACAATCTTTTACCAGTATACTTGTAATACAGGCTGGCAAGCATTTGGTTCCATTTTAGGATATAATTTAGTGAATATCAAAATGAACGAATGAGAAAGATAGAATAAGAAAAAACTGTAAACGGGTGAGCCTGCGGGCCATCCTTGAAACTGCCCGCTAAATTAATGTATTTTAAGCTCAAAGGAGTAAAAACTATAAGCATAGATGTTTTGTTAAAAATGGCAGTATATTGATTTTTGAAAAGCTATATATTTTGAAAACGATGATCGATTTTCACCTTTCGAATGTCATTTAACCCAATTTTTGAGATCTAAAACATTGTTTTAGCTAAATAATCGATAGGTTGCAAAAGTTCAAAGAATATGAAATAACATTTATTTCCAAAATCTTCGTCATTGATAAATCCCAAACAAATTGACCGATTTGATTCAATTAACGGTATTTGACTCAGTTTTAAAGGTGAAAAACTGAATTTTTTTAACGTTAATCGCTGTATTAGCCTAAAAGTTATTTCAAAAATATTAAGTAAGTTTACTAAAAACAACGTACCAAAAATTATTGGTTGAAAAACGAAGTTATGTCGAAAAAGCACTTTTTTCAAAATTTTTCGTCGACGATTTCTCCCGAACGGATAAACCAATTTTGAGGCAATTTATGCATTGCACGTAATTTTTTGAGGAATAGAGCTGATTAAATTTTGTACTCAATCGGTACTTTAATCTGGAAGTTACTCGTATGTTAAAAAAATATTGTTTCGCCAAAATTTGTTTTGGGGTTTTTTCATAATTTCCCAAAATCTCCAGGGACGCTTAGCTTCAATTTTTTTAGGAAGTCTAAGTTGAGTAAAATCCAATCGAATGCCATCAACCGCGTTTCGATCAGCCTCAAAACGTAAAGATTTGGTGAAATATCGATTTTAGAAAATCGGAACAAAATCAGTAACTTCCTCATCTACATACGTAGCGGGAAGTTAAAAAGAAAGAGAATAAGTAAGAAAGAATAACAAATCAAAACGAAGATTTTAGCCAGCCAGCCAGCAGGCTGCGCCATGCAATCTTCGTTTTGATCCTCGCCACTTTTGAAGAAATGCTGCCAAGTATAACGTAAAAGGTATGAGAGTGCTTGCTTGTCACTGCTGTGTTTTCATTTGAGTAAGGTAGCCGGTAAACCTATACACGTGACATTTAAAACGCGCTACACAGATGGCAACGCATCATTAACATTTTTAATGTCGTTGTTTTCAGCATTAACGTTTTAGTAACGTTATCTCATTCTATCAGTCGAGTCATCTGCTTTTTGACTAACCTGATATTTTTTACATCATAATATAGCAAATAAGTAAATAGCTCTCCTGGTAGATAGTGGCTACCAACGCCTGTAGAAACCAAACGCAACATCCTCCAAATGATGCGTTGCTATCCTTGTGACGGGATGGTAAATGCCATTTGCATAAGTTTACCAGCTATCTTACCCTCTAAATCGAAACAAGACAGTAACAAGCGCTGACGATATTGTGGCAGGAATAAGAAAGGCGGTAATGCCAAAAACTTTGAGTTTAGAGACATTACGGAACTCTAATCTCTTCACTGTGGCATCTATATTCACGATGGCAGTGATACATATAGGCAATAATTTGCCTTTAGAACGAACGAACGTACTGCCTGGTAGAATGGCAGATACTTTATTCTTCAGACCTAGACCAACATATGAAAAAAATTAAAAGCCTTAAGGACAAAGTCACGTCCTATAGTTGGTTCAAATAAATATTCAAGAATCATAGTCCTTTAAACTTAAAAAGCTCATGATCAATACCAAAGAGCGAGAATGATTAGAAACATCAAAGAATAAAATTAGAAAAAACAAGATCGGGAAATGAGCTCTGGAATTATTTCCGACGCAAAAACGATTCGTGATTGCTTTTTTGCGCATTCTAGATCGATGCGTCTGATATTCAGACTTCTGTTTCAAGGCATTTCAAAAGCTTTAGATATTACGGTTGGTATTTATCAAATATTTCATTGAAACCTTTAAAGAAATATATTGCCGAAAATTTACTTTGAATTTCAGCCAATTATTTGTGCACTAGTTGACCCGCGCAGCTTTACCCCCGAGGGTAGTCCGTCTGTGTCACGGAGTGTCTGTTATCTGTATAGATGATGCACGTATGGATCTTCAATAGAAGAGTGAACAGGTACCTTCTAGGAAAGCGCGTTCCATCTTAGGCCGCACCTTAGCTTACCACCAGGATAGATCGTCGTCAAGCGCTTCCCTATCGATAATAAAAAAGCAAAGAATACGTTGACATAACTAGTTTTGAACGAGCAAGACAAGATCCTTGCCTTAAAGCCAGGGAACGACAGAATCGATCATAAAGCAAAGGAAAATTTCATCACATTGATCCCCCGACACGAGATTTAACCTTAAAACCAAGAAATACTCGCTGGTAAGATCCACTGGTCTGCTGGCTTCAAAGTAAGGCTGATTCATATCCAGTTGTGTCTACATTTTTTTGTTTAAAAAAGTTTTTAAGTTTTCTATATTGCTAAAGCCTGAAACTCATATATATTTTTTTATCTATCATGATATCTACACGCCTGAACCAACGAATCATGTCCTTTCTCATCAATATTTTTTTATTTTCACTATGTGTATAGAAAAGTGCCTAACTTCTTGTATCGTAATATCTAAGAGCCTGTAATGAACATCCTACTTTACGGTATAATGATCTCAATATATTCTATAAGGGTATATGAAAACGTTGGTACAAAAGTTATGTGTTTATATGGCTATGAAATACAGCGATTATCATAAACGCGACATTTTCCTCATTCAATGTACGATACTACGCCAGTGGGGAAGAAATACGGGCTGACGTCATTTATTTCCCACCTCATATACGACGAGGAGACATAATAAAGTACCAAGGGATTTATTTAACAACTGCTTTTTATTCTGAGAAAGAACAAACGTGGATACGTTATACATGTATAATGTTAACTACGGTTTTCTTTGTGTGTTAATGTAATTTTAAAACGGTTTTGTAATATAATTTTAAATGATTTTAAAATGTATAAACCGGGATCCGAAGAACAAACTTTTTTTTGATTACTAAACAAACTGAATTTTTGTAACAAGCTTCGTTTTGACGAGACAACCATCTTTTCTATCTTCAAAAAATCTCAGCTTGTTAGTAATCAAAAAAAAGTTTGTTCCTGGGATCCCGGTCTAAGTAGTTTAAAATAGTTTGCAGGTACAATTGCAAAATATTAGAGTTAAAAACTAGTCAATACATAAAGTTTAAAATAATTTGCAAGTATACATATTAGAGTAAAAAACTAGTCGATACATGTTATTTTTATAGATAAAGGGTTCCCTAATGCCGTACAATTTGAAGACGTTTATTTTAAGATTGTAATTTTAAGCCTTAATAAGATTTTAAATTTTATGGTCAATTTACCTTTAATTTTTAACTTGATTATATTGAAGTAAAATTTATTTAGAGTTTGTTGTGATTCAATGAAGTTTTCCCCGTGTTGGTCCCGGGCTCCTTTGAAGAATAGGCCAACTGCCGATCTGCTAAGCAGATCGTAAAAGGCGTAAAGGCTATACGAGTCACTAACATCGTGGCTACTAGGTGGTAGAGTCCTGCATTGTCTCACCCGGGTCAGGTACCACCGCCTTGCCTATTCCTGCCGCAATAGCGTCAGTGCTTGTCACTGTCGTGTTCCGGTTTGGAGGGTAAGGTAGCCGGTAAACTTATGCATGTGGCATAAGACCTTGCCACAAGATAGCAACGCACCATTAACATCTTTGGTGTCTATAGGCGATGGTTGACTCTTTCCATCAGGAGACCTATCTGCTTGATTGCTATCTAATGATAAAAAAAAAAGTTTTACAAGCAAATGCTCGGAACGGTGAGATTCACCTGTAGAACTCTACCACCTAGTAAATTATATTAAACACAGATTAATTGCTTGTTAAAATTGATTTGCGTTTCGGAAACCGGACGCTAGCCCACGAGAAAATTAGGTAAAATATGTTATTTTAACATTACTTCGGTCGGTCTCGGTCATTAATCGGTCTCCTGTTTTTGCAATGTTTCGTAGCACTGGCAAGAGCGCTTGTGTGCGCTTGAGTGAAAGCCGAGTTTTTTTTAATCTTATGATAGCAAACAAGTTCCTTTCTTCATGGAAGGAAATAACCTTCGCCTATAGTAATAATAAAAATTGTTTCGATCAATCGAAAATACAATAATTTTTAATCAATGCCTATGGACACCAAAGATCTTAATGATGCATTGTACCTCTATGGTGATATGCTATTATGATAAGAACATGTAAGCGGCGATATCAGACAAGGGCGAGACGTTGGTGACAATAGTAGAGGCACGTTTAGCTAATTGTTTGCTTTTTACAACCTGTCTGGCGGAGTGGCAGATGGCCTATTCTGCAAAGGCCCGAACCAACATGGGAGACTATTTTTGCAAATTAAAAATCCTTATTTATAATAGACTAGCTGAGCCCGCGACTTTGTCCGCGTGGAAAATTTTCGAAAAAAAGTAGCCTGCGTTACTCCCTATTACATCATCTACCTGCCAGTGAAAGTCTCGTCAAAATCGATCTAGCTGTTCCAGAGATAAGCTGGAATAAACAGACATACAGACAAAAATTGTAAAAATTGTAATTTTGCTATATGCATCGTGTGTACATCCATATGCATTTAGTAAAAAGCGGTTATTTTAATATTACAAACAGACACTCCATTTTTATTTATTTGTATAGATAATAGGGTACATTATAAATTATTTTCAATTCATTAGACAATTTACTTCATTAGGTGAAAGATTTGCATTGTTTCGCATGTGTCTGGTGCCACGGCTTTACCTATTCCTGCTACAATAACATCAGTGCTTGTCACAGTCGTGTTTCGATTTGGAGGGTTACGTAGCCCGTAAACTCACACATGTGGCATTAAAACCTCGCCACAAGGATAGCAAAGTAGCGTTAACAATGTTTATCTTTCTATCTCGAGAGCCATCTGCTGTTTGCTATTTTGTGTTATAAAAAAAGTATGTATGTTTGGATGTTTGTTACTCAATCATGCACATACGGCTAGACCGATTAAGATGAAATTTGGCTCACAAATAGATAATGACCTGAAATAGAAAACATAATCCTTTTTCTCGGCAAAATGCACCATATCCGTGAGATTTACTAAAACTTATATAATGCGGGGTGCTACACTACTTAATTATATTTTTTAAATGTAGGTTTTAAATCGCATACTACATGTGTCCATGTTTGAAAGTCGGTAATTACTTGTAAACTTTAGACTTCAGAACTCCGCAAAGGCTTTACGTTAACTGATTTTTAATGTGTGCATTTAAAACTTGTTCTTAGCGTCACGACTAAATTTGAATTAAGGCCCCCTATTCAGTTATATATTATAGAGTACAGGAAGGTTTTGGTAATACAAACTTTACTCAAAACTACTACTTATAAGTTGACTTTATTAAAAGTATATGATTTATTTTTAATTCTAGTCTTTCAATTTTTATTAACCTCGACGCAAAATTAGGTTGTTATGAATTTGATCAATATGTGTGTGTCCGTTTGTGGCACCTTAGCTCTACAATGATTTGGATGCAGATTTTTTATTCTAAAGCTGGTATCCTAGGCATTTTTATCAAAACCGTTTGAGCCGCTTCAAGGTCATATTTTGTACTAGGTGAAAGGAATAAAGCAACTGGTACAGTCCTAATCGATAGCAATTTTGGTATTCTGCTACTCTGGTATTGCAATGACAGTATCTTTGGCCTAAAGCCGCAGGATAGAAGAAGAGCATTAGTTTTTTCATGTTTTGCATTACAAAGGATGCACATGAGGTAGGAAGGTAGTCTAACAATTAAATTTAGAGGTTTTTTAAATTTTAAGTTATAGAAAATATTTGATACATAGCGGCTCGATCCGGCTTTTATGAGCAGTAGAACAAAAATAACTATTTTTTTTATCATAACCAATTTAGAATAAAGATTTTTTTTATTGTTCCGTATTAATTTGTCTTTTCGTAATAAATTTAAGTAATTCGGATAGAGTTAAGATGCACCAACTCTATTAATTATTTTTTTAATCTATGAGGTTAGCTAGTACTAAACACACGGCGTAAAGATAAACCTATATGTATTTTGTTTGGGCATAAATATAAAAAAATAAAACCGTGTGGTGTCGTGGAACATTAGATAGCAACGAAGTTTCTTATTATAAAAAAACTTACGCTTCTTATTAACGTTATGTACGTTTTTTGCCGGCTAGGGTATCCCATCGCAACGCTCCGTTCAACGAACTTCGTTCCAAAAATGTTTAACGAAATTTGTTTTATTGTTTGGTTATATTTTGGAGTTTTAAAAGGATATATATATATATATATATATATATATATATATATATATATATATATATATATATATATATATATATATATAGTGCCGCTAATGGCTTTGTTAAGTTGCTAAAGGCAACTTAGCACGACTGTTGAAAGTACCGTAAAGTAGTATTGTCAAATGTTATTGCAATGGAGTTTATATTTTTAGGTAAAGTCTTAGTCGTTCTTAAAATAAAATTACCATTAAGCAGAACATAACACCTTCGTACCTCAGGCGAGGTTGTATAACAGTCGGACCGATCGTATAGCAAAAACATGCGGAAGTCATAATCAGGTCGGTAAAATTGGCTATAGGGACAATGGATTAGGGACAATGATCCCCAATGATCCCCATCACCTCATACTACTAGACGCATTTTACCGACCAATCGACAAAGCGTCAGCCTGAGCATCTGTTCGGAATGTTGTCTTTACGTAAGGGAACCGGCGTGTTACTTTTATATATCGGTCCAATCAAGTGCAATTAATTTGTTGTGATAATGTGAGTTGTATGGCGATGAAAATCCCTTTTTCGTATCTGTTACTTCTCAACTCAATATTATTGGAGTCAAGATAATCCTCCACTACGATATCTGATTCCGCTGGAGTTTATTATATAAAAACCTTTACGTTAATACGTGTTTGCCGAATTTCATTATGAATTCCTTTTGGATTTTCGTACTTATTAATAAATATTAGTAACATAACTTGTGGTTGATATTATAAGCTGTTTTCTTATAAGAATTAATCGAATATGTTGTAGTTTCTAATAATTGATTATGATATGGAGATAAAAAAAATTAAATATTTATTTTAAAAGATAAGGACTAATAATATTTTCAGGATATAATTTTGGCAAAAGTAGATATTAAGTCACGTGACAGTAGCGGTAAATCTGAAAGTGTTACGTCACACCGTGAGAAAACACAATATTGTTTTTGATATTTTCATAGAAACCGCAGCGTACCTATGTAATGTATATAAATTGTGACCACAGGGTGATGTCATTACGACGCCATGACAGTCCAGAGCGTTTTCGCGGTAAATTTAAAATTTAAACTTGAATTTTTTATTGTAAGTAAATGTGTGATGTTAAAAAATAGATTTTCGGTAATTATACATAACAATGTAAGGTATTGAACAGTTTTTCAAATTTAGTCAACTAGTCTATTACTATTAAAACTCTCCTCCTCTTTTTTGGTGTAAATAACTGATAAAAATATGATTTTTCTTTCATTTATTATTAATAAAGCTCAATGCTATTGGAATCAGGATAGTCTCCTACCACTGCTATTTATAATTCTACTGGTGCTTATTGCTTATTGGATGCAGTCTTTCTAACTTTACGGACTAATTATTATTTGATTTAAAAGCTGGATATTAATAATATTAAGTAATTGTACAATATAACTAAGAATAAAATTTATCATTTTGAGTCTTACTTGTGGATAGCATTAATTATGAATAATTCGCAGACTGATTAATATTTGTGACATAATTAAATTTACCTAAAAGCTTTTAAGCCAGGACAGTTCTGTGAGGCTCGTCTACTAATTAAGCACTCTTTTGAGACTTAATGTAAACTAGCATAATATTTTTTACCCTTGAGACTGTGCTAATAAACCTGTTATTAAATACCTGACATATTTTACCCCGTGTTGGTCCGGGCTCTTTACAAGAGGCGACCGATTATCTATATGTGTCACTACTATCGTGAATACTAGGTGGTAGAGTTCCGCAACGTCACGTCCGGGTATTTGGTAACACCGCCTTACCTATTCCTGTCACAATAGCGTCAATGCTTGTCATTGTCGTATTCCGATTTGGAGGTTTAGGTAGCCGGTAGAATTACGCATGTGGCTTTGCCGTCTCGCCGTACGGATAATAACGCACCATTAAAATCTTTAGCGTCTATAGGCAATGGTTTATCTTTCCATCAGGAGAACCATCTACTTCTTTGCTATCTTGATATAAAAAATATGCTCTTCAGGCATGATTTCGATTGTGACAAGCATTAACTTTTTGATCACTTTAAAAGGTAATGTTACCTACCTAGGTGATTTTTTGGACAACATAATATGTATGTTATTTAATTTAATGGCATTTTTTTCTAACCAATAACATTTTATTCCTTTAAACTGGGCCCTTTTGTGGAATAGACTACTCTCTTTCCTGGCAGTGAATAAACGTATCGCTCCCATCGTGGTCATTATTTTATGATAACAGAAGCACAAAATTTAATTTTCTTTTCTAAACATGCTTGAAATAATATAGCTTACTTATAAGAGTGCTATGAAGGATTTTTTTTTAAATTTTATCCTCTAATGATGAAGAATGTGGATATGGGTGATAAGAATTAACATGACAATTCCGTACTTTGAAGAACAGAAATGTAATAAAGCCGGCCAAGGGCGAGTAGGACTTGTGCACGAAGGGATCCATCCATCTATAAAAATGGCAAAAAATCACTTTTGTTGTATGGAAATTTATAATGAAATATACGTATATAATATGCAGCTGTACTATAAATTTTTTGTCGAATCCCGCGGGACCTCCTAATTTTCCGGGATAAAAAGTACCTTGTGTGCTATTCTAGGTCATCATCTTCGCGTGTGCCAAATTTCAATGAAATTCGTTCAGTAGATTTTGCGTAATTGAGTAACAAACATCCATCCATCCATATATAGAATATTAATATAGAATATAGATTATGTAATATAGATTAATTGTGTAAAACTTCATTCAATTTTCAATTATATATTTTGTAAAAAATAGTATAAATCTAGACTTTGGTTGAGTATAAAACATTTCATAAAAATACGCGTGAAAGCGTGTATTTTTAAATGAGAAAATATACTAATTGTGGTTGGAAATAACAACTTATTAAAATATATATTTTTACACCATGTTTTTACGGGAATTATAGATTCAAAAACTAAATCAAATTTCAAACATTAGTCTTTATTATATTAATTATTATATTTTAAATTTCAAAATGCTAAATTTCACACTTAACACTTTCAAATTTATTTAATCCTCATTAGGAAAAAATATAGATTGTATTAAAGTTTAATTCACAAAAGTCCAATTTAAGCTCATACGCTATTGCTTGTATAAACTTTCATACACTAATACTATACTAGTATACTTTTTAACTTTTTAGAACTTTTGTGCAAAATGTATGCTTTTAGACAAGTCGCCAATGACAATTTTGTTTGAAAACTAGTCATTTCCCGCGGTTTAACCTGCGTAGGCCCCAGTTCCCGCGATAATTTGAATAAAATGTAGCTTAAATAATGTAGACTTGTTCAGGCGAAAAAAATTAAAAAATCGGTTCAGTATTAGATTATTTCCTACAAACACACTTACAAACTTATAAACTGTACCTCTTTATTACTAGCCGTTTTATGCTTTAGGACCTTCGCCAATTCAGATTCTACTGGAAAAGAACACGGGTGAGACATCATACGTCGTTTTTTTTAGTTTTTATCTTAAAATTTAATATATTCCGTAAGATTCTTTATCAACTCCTTAACTTATCCGCATTTAATAAAAAAAATTAAACTTGGGGAATAGTAGCTAAATAAAGTTGGAATTTAGGTAAGGTTAACGTAAACATTCAATTCTCTCATTAGTAGTCTGTGTTTAGGTATTTATCTTGTCTTTAGTATAACTGCTAATCCAGAAATCTAACTTAGACTGACGAAATTCTGACCTAAGATTTTGCCAAGACACTTTATAGATATTTAAAATAACAAAAAAGAAATTAGCTTTAACCTATTCTGTAGTACAAAAACAGGAAGAATTTTCATTTTATACTTATAATGAAAATTATATAAACCTATTGCTGTTTTAATGCACATGTAATTAAAGTTTTATACGATGATAACACTTAAATATGAGACAGTCAAATTAGTCTGAATATTTTTATACGATTGTTTTTAATGATATATATTTTTATTTAATTAACTTAAAAAACGTAGAAAATTATTTTAGTTCATCTAATATTCGTCACTCCGAAAGACAAACAAGGGATGTACAAAACCAAAATCGCCCGTGTTCTTTAATAAAATGTAGCCTATGGCACTCAGGAAAAATATAAAACTGGCAAAAGACTTTTTGAAATTGAATCAGTAGTTCAGTGATTTCGTACTAGAAACATATTCACAAACTTTAAACTTTACTTTTTTATAATATTACTAGCCGTTTTCCGCGTTAGAACCTGCGTAAATCCCGATCTATCCGGAAAATTGAATAAAATGTCACTGTCACTCAGAAAACTATATAACTAATAATAATAAACTATAAAACTGATAATAGGCTTTTTAAAATTGGATCAGTAATTCCAGAGATTACTTTTAGAAACATACAAACATAAAAACATTATCTCTTTATAATAATTTTAATATAGAAATATAGATATTATATCGTTCGTTTTGAAATAAATAGGCCATGTTTTATTACCCAGAGCTGAAATATTACGGATTTAACTTTATCTTGTAGAACTCGATGAAAATTTATTATTCTTTCGGTAGTATTTGGCATCAAAATGCAATAGATGTCAAATATTGTAAAGAAAGAACTCTAATTTTAAGGAACGTTGACGCGAGAATGTCTATTATAAGAGATCCACGTACAACAAACTTTCAAATACGTGTTTCAAGTAATACGTGGACCCCTATTATTTTCGAAACAAATTATAGCCAATTTCGTATCGCATGAGTTTCAAAGTTCAGCAAGTTCAAGTCCTAATATGGATAAGTAACTGTAAATTATATCAGCGCACATTTATATCTTTCAGTATTTTGCTCGCTATAATTTTGTGTGCCTTTTGACTGTGTGACTTATTTAGTACAATGAGATGACAAGGTTAAAAAATTGCTATTGAAGTGATTTTATTCCAAGAGTAAGAAGTGTAACTCTGTGTGTCTATGTGTAAATGCAAACTCCACTGACAAACTGACAAATTGTGTTTAAAGGCGTATCCATTTAATCCGTGGCTAAATCTGTCACTAGTAATGAGTAAAAATATTTGTAAGTATCTTTTGTTTTTTGATTTAGTATGGAAAAATCGGTGAAACTTTATATTTGTCTTTCCGTTCAACAGCAGCTTGCAAAAGTGAGTAAAAACCAACCTGTCCATTACAGAAATTAAGGTTTCTTAAGACAATAGGCGTCTTTCTGTTTTTATTAGTTAATTATAAAGGTGTTCAGAGCAGATGCTTCGTTAGCGTTTGCGTAGGCTCGCGCAGTAAGCGGAAATTGTGGAAATTTTACTTAGCGAAGTACGCCATTATAAAAGCAATGTTTGTCTAAAGAAATTAATTCTTAGAAATAGGTTTTACTTTTCTTCTCATATAAAGTTTTATTTTATTCTCTCTTGTTTCTAAGTTTAACCCCTTATCGGTCAAATGGTACATACCGGCCGCCATATTAATTTTATATATGGGTAAGGTTTTGGGTTTAATTAGTAAGGTACATTTAGATAAATTATTTAAAATCAGTTTTTCTGACAGTTGGCAATCTATCCGGTCATGGGAATTAAAATTTGTAGAAATTTTAATTTCCAGGGTATTGGTGTGACGGTTCTTAGGTACCATTGATATAAAAGTTATATCAATGTTAGGTACATTATATTTAACAGACGAAAAAACGGAGGAGGAGGTTTTCAATTCGACACGTATATTTTTTATGCTAGACCACGCATTACTTTTTACAGAATAGTCAGATTTTGACACTTATTTTTTTTACTAGAATGAGTATACCCCGAGATTATTTTTAATTCCAACCACAAAGGTACGAACAAGAACTACGCCCTTTAGCACGGTTGAAAACAGTAAAAATAAACATGCAAAAAATTTCAAAACACTACAACCTAATAGTCAAGATTATAATGAAAAGTTTTGGCAATCGTTTGCCTGGTAGAAAAGCATATGGCCTATTCTTCAAAACGGGCCCGAACTAGCAGGTTTGTTTGTTGAAAATGGCACAAAAGTTACCATAACGATATTAAACTAACACGATGTCCATAAACAAAACCATGACTGTTACAAATAATAGTGTTACAGTAACAACAATAGAATGTGAATGATGTAGATAGACCGTACAAAATAATATGTGCGTCAGAAACAACGCTACGTGACTAGTGAACAGGAATATGGGATGAAATATATTTTGTTACCAATGTTTTATGTAGAGGGAAATTAATTGCTTAGAGTAATATTTGATGTCTGTTCTATTTTTGCTAAATATTTGGGTTAAGCAATTTCTTTCTATCCTCATTTATTTGAGATGTTATGAAACAAGTTATGTTATCTTTACAAGCTATAGTATGGAGTATAAAAGGTTGCTTTATTTTATAGAAAGGATTGCCTTAATACATCATTTATACAAAATAATAATCATGTAAATTGGATAGTTTCCATCGTCGGCACTTGGTGAAACTGCATTTTAAATTATGTATTACAAATAAACTCACTTGTACTTCCAGTTCACGTATATTTTTAATTTTCTACTATTCACATCCAACCGGTTTCGCTTATTAAAGCATCATCAGGGATGTTTTACACATATTTTATAATATCTTTAACATATTTTTTACATTTCAAGTTATATTATTAGCTACTCTTTAAAGGTGGGTATTAGACAAATATTTCAATTTGAAAAAGAAGAAAATTACAGAACCTTGTCACCTTGTGTTCACGATACTAGTGACATCTTTGGACTTCGTTCGCCTTTTGTAGACTGTCTGGCAGGAAGGCAGATATTCTATTTTTCAATAGGGGATTGGAAGTCAAAGGCCTTGAAATCAGATTAATCAGTAATCAGTGATAAACATTTATATGATTCGTTTGAATTCGTATAGTCTTTGGACGATACATCTAAATTATATATATTTTTTTCTAAATACGAGACTGCTAGATGACAGATGCATGATGAATGTTCTCATCAGCCCTGGGTAAGGGCGGTCTTCCATCTCGAATTATTATCAATCATTTTCACGCACTCGCAATGTAAATAGTCGTTTCATGCCACATCACGCAGTATTTCAACGAGAAATTGTATATTTTTATAAATCATTTTTAGTTTGCTATTTGTTTGTATTTTTTTATTAACCTTTTTAAAATAAAGAATAAACAAATAGTTCAATGGATACCCGTTAGAATGCAGAAACAATGTAACTTTAATACAACACGTTCAAATATCTACTTTTTAATAGACAGCTTTGTTAATGGAGTTTTAACTGTTAAACATTTGCGCCTAATGACACAGATTATATAATAATTACTATTTTAATTATGTCAATCGAGACAAAACTTGAATTCAATTCCCCGAGAACAGGCGTTCGTGTAATGAGCAAAGACATTTGCATTTTTGGGTCTGCGTGTTTATTGTATACTAGCCTCAATGGCTAGTATACAATAAACACGCACGTGTATAATAGTGGTAATATTATACACGTCAATGATACTAGCGGACACGTGCAGCTTCATCTGCGGGTAGATTAACGTGTCGTTATAGTTTTGTTTCATCCCCTATTTTAGCCTCTTAGGGGTTAATTTAAAAAAAGCCTACATTTAACCCCGATTCATTTCATTAAAATCGGATCAACAGTTTATATGTGAATGCATAACAGACAGGAAGACTTTTGTATTTACAATATTAGTATGGAAATATGGATATAATATTAGTATGAATATTTCAGTAACTATATGTATATAATTCAGTTTCTTTCAACGTATTTGAACCGTTGACTTACATCTATATAGCACGCAAATAACTTGTTTACTTTGGGTTTATATTAACACGTGTAAATTGTTCAATATTATTTTTAAATTTTAATACACTTCTTGAAATATTAATTGATGTCTTACACAAGCATTCGGAGTATGTAACTCGCAAGTTATTGGCAACAGAACTGGTGTCAAAATACTGTATATAATACAGTATTCACACTGGTGCCCTTGCGGGATAGTCAGAGGGTTCGAAAGTCTATAGGTAATTTGGTTCATCACGATTAACCCGCAGGTGTATCACCTATCATTTGCAATCCGTCAGCGATTAGCGATGACTTTTAAACGTAAATAAGAAATCTTCAAAAATGCACCAATTGCTTGCTGCTCACTGAATGTACTTTTAGTGATGTCACAGCATCAAAAATTATCAAGCGGTAACGACTGCCACTAATATAAAAGGCTATTTATTATGTCTTGCAACAACTAAATAATTACAATAATTGCGCATTACGAGATACGTGAAAACTCCGCGGATCGCTAGTGGATAGCGAGATGTTTCATTGGCCTCATGCAGCGAGTAGGTATTTTACTAACCCGATAAAAATTGCCGATTAATTGTTTATTTTAACCAATACTAAAGACCAAAAGGTAAAAAGAGCTTTACATTCTCATCCAATACCCGGTATTTATAGCACTTTACCACCAGAATCCGAGCTGCTACTCATATTTCAATTTTCAAGAAAAACCTTGAAAAAACCTCAATAGTACTTTATCCTGACTTGGAGATCGAACCTAAGAACTTATGATCGGAGTGGAATAGATTAATCCCTAGACCACGAGACAACATTAGTATACACAAGAGATTTGTTTAACAAACTTAATAAACCTGAAAGATGCGCAATCAGAAGTAAATTACATCGCAGCTTTATTTTCCAAGGAATCAGTAGAAATCCGACTTTCGTTCTGATATAAAAGTCTGGAACAATCAGCGTTGTAATTTGCGTGCAGCACGAAGGGTCGCAATTAGTGCTTCTTGACTCAGTGCAGCCGCCACACAAGGTTCATTAAAATCATCGATATGCCAACCTGACGAGCGTACTTATAGTATCTTCACTAAGAGTTGACAATTGATGGTGATTATATACCTATGTGTTTTAGCATCGATTCTGTGCTATGGAAAACTTGAAACTTTCTTTTAAATAAAAGTGTTAATACGACTTGTTTTGAGCTAGCGACCTAGACTTAAAGGCAACCAACTGTGTTTTCAATGTGACGAAAGTTTTCTTTGCTTTGTGATCAATTCCGTTGATTATAGTGATCGCTATATATACCTAATATGTATATATTAGTTACACACATACCAGTGGTCCAACAACTGCTTTTGATGTATCCCGTTAATATTTCGTCGCCTCGTCGCCAAGAATAGGTAAGGCGGTAGTACCAGACTCAGGCGAGATGATGACCTTGTGGGCAACATTACCAAAATAGTACACAAACAAAATTAGTACCTTTATAGGTATCACTGAAGGTATACTACAAAAAATGCTTAGTCGCATTCAATTACGATATTATTATCGTAATTGAATGATACTAAGCATTTTTTTGTAGTTTACCTTCAGTGATATGGTCAACCAGCTTGGGAATAATAGTTCATAATCACCATTTTATATTTCTACTCTACTAATTTATCATCTATTTGATGCACATTTTTGTGCCTAAGGTATTTATTAAATTTTTAGTTATAGCATTTTTAATTTTCTTATATGAAACTCTCGCACTATTAAGTAAATGTATTTGTTTCATAAAGAAACTGTTCCGAATCTCACATAGAAATAGAAAACCACAAATTCTTTATTTGCGTACAGTGTATGTTTATTCATATTTATTTTTATATGTAAATAACCCAAAAATCCTGCTGATGCTCTGATAAGCTAGCCAGTCAGTTTTAAATCGAATATATTTAATTGTGAAACAGTACAAAAGTTTAATTTTAGAAAATCAATATAATGCATTTTCATTCAGAGTCAACGATAGATAAATTAGTACTGACGATGCTCTAATAAGCAAATCGATTAGCTTTAAAATAAAAATACCCAATTGTAAAACAGTACAGGAGCTTATTTTTAGAAAATCAATATAACACAATTTTACTACATGCCCATGAATAAATTAGCAAAAAAGCCATATTAATCTAGGTGTGCATATAATAAATTTTATACACATGTTCTTTGTTGCATTGCAATTTTATAGCATACATAAAATAACCACAAAAATTTTATAATTTTTAAAAATATTACTTAAATTATTTGTATGATAAACTAATATGGTACTTAATATAAATTATAATTAAAATTATACATATTAAAAAGTTAAGTTATAAGATATATATATTTTTTTTCTTTTTTGCAATTACTTAAAACGGTAAAAGTTAGATAAGAAAGTTTTAAGTAAAATGTGTACCTACATAATTTAAATCCTACACATTTAACTTAAAACTTTTTTATTGATTCAGGCGTTACTTTGCGTAAATCCATTATTAAACAGGTGAAATTAATTAGTAAATTTGCTATTATCTGCGAACTGTTCTATGTATCCTCCGTGATGGTACCGAAAAGACGTCGGTTTAATAAATGGATGAGACTCACCGATGGTCCGGACAAAAAGAAAAAAATTAATTTAATTAATTTCACCTGTTTAAAACTTTTGTATTCATTTTTTAATTTTATTAATTTTACATCAAAAAGGTTCATTTAAGCCTTTGCAAATTGCAAAAAACACTATTTTTTTCAACTCAAGACCTTTACCTAACGATATGTGAACGTTTTAAGATAGGTCACTTTTACATCATTAAGACTAGATAATATCAAAATTCAAAGTAGAGTATTTTTTTTATTTGAAACATTATTTCACTAAACTAAAATAATTTGAAAATTGACAAACGAGTATAGCACAATCTGCATTAAAATAACAGCCACACATTACAGCAATAGAAATAAAGCTCGCTTAAATTATTATTTAACATGAAAAGAACTTTATTAAAAATATGAAACAAAAGCTCATTTAGCATTCCTTTGTTTGCTGGTCCGTGTACTACGCAATCATAATGCACTGATTGTGGCAGTATTTTGAACTGAATTTCATGTAACATCAACGTCAAAATACGTCATGCTTTCAGTTACATGGTATCGTTAGGTATATATATATATATATATATATATATATATATATATATATATATATATATATATATATATATATATATATATATATATATATATATATATATATATATATATATCGTTTGCTATACTTTTATATAAAATCTTTTTTAATCTAAAAAACATTAAGAAAAGCGTTTATTCCTGTGTATTGATCATAAACAGCTGAACCCATCAACTCTCATCCAAATATTTTAAAAGGTTTTCATTGGAATCCGTAAAAAGTATGATTTAAATTTTAAACGAATGCGAAGCTGTTATGTGAAGGTTAATCATTTTATCTAGTACTAATTCTTTCCAATATAAATTAATATATCAAAGTAAGAATTTCATACAATATTTTAGCTTCTATTTTATCATATTAGAAATAAGATTAAGAATCAAGCCTATTAGAAATAGTCCTGTCGTCGACGATTCGATTCGCTCTACTTCAAATACGATAGTAATAGGGACGTAAAAGAGCGCACCGTTGGTTGAGTAGTTAGCCCTGACTACACACTCACTGGGTCTCGGGTTCAATTCCCGACAAGGGTAGACATTTATGTGATGAACATAGATGTTTGTATTTCTGGGTTTAGGTGTTTATTAAATATATTTGAGTATTTATATATGTATATTTCTATGGATCAGTGTCGTTGACTAACACCCATAACACAAGCAAATAATTTGCTCATTTTGGGGTTAGATTAATTCGTGTAAAATTGTCCAGAGATATTTATTATTATTTTTTATTTATTATAGGAACTGGTACTGAGGAGCCCCGTCATGCCTAGCCCATAAATGAGAGCAGTACTCCATATTAGGCCAGATTTGCATATTATAGACTTATGGGCGATGGGTCGGTGTGAAGTACTGTGTCCTGACTTGCTAAATTTTTTTTTTTTATGTAATAAGATAGCAAACAAGCAGATGGGTCTCCTGATGGAAAGAGTCAACCATCGCCTATAGACACCAAAGATGTTAATGGTGCGTTGCTATCTTGTGGCGAGGTCTAATGCCACATGCATAAATTTACCGGCTACCTTACCCTCCAAACCGGAACACGACAGCGACAAGCACTGACGCTATTGCGGCAGGAATAGGTAAGGCGGTGGTATCAGACCCGGGCGAGACAATGCAGAACTCTACCACCTAGTAGCCACGATGGCAGTGACTCGATAGCCAATCGGTCGCCTTTTACGACCTGCCTGGCAGAACGGCAGTTGGCCTATTCTACAAAGGAGGCCGGGACCAACACGGCGAAAAAAAAAAATAGCTTTTTAGGCCAAATTAACCTTCTGTTCTAAATGATCGCGGAACTGAAATTGCTCGATATGTCTTATCCAAGTATTCCAATGACGGAGGCTCTTATAGCGTATTTTTAAAACATGGAGAGAAATAAAGGGTGATTTTTTAGCGGTAAACGCCCAAACTTTTATTTATTTATTTAAAAACTTTATTGCACAATTAAGTATAAAGACGTAACTTAATGTTATAAAGCATTTTTCACAGTTTAACTTCGGTGGTGCTGGAAGAACAACTTGGGTTGCGTATAATAACTTATTACGAGATACCGATTAAACTATATTTTAACTAATAATTAATAAGCCTATTATCAAGACTGAGCTAAATCTTTGGTGTCTATAGGCGACGGTTGACTCTTTCCATCAGGAGACCCATCTGCTTGTTTGCTATCTTATGATATAAAAAAACGTTATTTTTGTGTTATAGCACTCTCACCTCGTGCTTGGGAAAACTTGAAAAACTTTAATAACAACAAAGAAATATATCGACAGACAGGATTTGGACCTGGGACCTAAATGAACTAAATAGAACTTGATGAACTAAATAAGATTAAATTAAAACAACAAAATAATACGAATAAATTACATAGATACATACCCGTGTATTACAATTACCCCGTGTTGGTCCCGGGCTCCTTGGCAAAATAGGCCAACTTCCGTTCTGCCAGGCAGGTCGTAAAAGGCGACCGTTTGGCTATGCAAGTCACTACCATCGTGGCTACTAGGTGGCAGAGCTCTGCGTTGTCTCGCCTGGGTCTGGTACCACCGCCTTACCCATTTCTGCCGCAATTGCATCAGTGCTTGTCACTATCGTGTTCCGGTTTGGAGACTAAGGTAGCCGGTAAACTTATGCGTGTATGTTTCGTTAGACCTCGCCACAAGATAGCAACGCACAATTATCATCTAGTGTCTATAGGCGATGGTTGAAACTTTCCATCAGGAGACCCATCGGCTTGTTTACTTACGTAAATAAATACACTAATTAGTACTTAATAGGTATAACAAAAACCTTGTTTCTTATTGGGGCTAAACTGAACAAAATTAAATCGACCTTACTCCAAAGCTTTGGAAAGTTATTCTTTAAGTTCTAGCCAAAGCTTGTCTAATATTACCTAACTAAATTAAATGTAATCTAAGATTATCGATATAACGAAACAATAGTATGAAGTAAAGAAAAGAAGACTTTTAATAATCAAGGCCACAGTTCAAGTCTTTATTAGAGACTGGCTAAGATAACTCCCAGTATCCGATGTAATTCCAGAGGTTTTTCTCAAATACTTGTTTGCAATAAGGGATTTTATATTAAAGGCAACTTATTTTCTTGAATATTTTTTCGTTGCAGTGGCTTTAATTTTATGATAAATTGACATATTTTATAAAAGAGATAACTTTTATTAATATTTAGTTTAATAAAGTGATATTAAAAGGCACAAAGTATAATAAATTAATTTATTATTTCTTTGTGGGCTAGGCAAAGCTCTTGAAATGGCCGGAACCACCAGTGCTACGTGCTCATCTAAGATATTACAGGGATGCTAACACACTAACTACTACTAAGATTTCGATTTTCGTATCGGATACCTTCAGTAAAACCCCAAAAAATAATTGTCCAATCCGGAGATCGACGCCGCGGCCACAAAATCTGATTCAAATCGGAAAACTAGTAGGCCACGAGGCAATAATTTCTTGTAATTAAAATAATCTGAGTATATCGATAACATCTCAAGCAGGAGATAAAAATAGCATGTCAAAGAATCGCCAAATAAGATCAACTATCTCCAACCAAGTCTTTGTTCGGTACTAGCCGAGATAACTAACTCCATTAGCCGGAGTAATTCCAGTAGCCTTTCACTAATACTTAACCGCACTAAAACTTTTCCTATTAAATAAGAATTTTCCTTTGATTTCTTTTCTTTAATAGGAGGTTTTGCTGATTTGTATTAAATTATATGCCTGCGCAATATCTATATTTCTGTGATCAGAAGTAGATTTGGTTTTGGGTGTTATTTGTATGGTAATAGCGCAAAAAGCCATTTAGCTAAAATTGACAAAATACAAAATCAAGCCCTTCGGATAATAGGAGGATACATCAAAATTACACCTATACACATTATTGAGAGTGAGTTATGTATTCCACCATTGTTTTAAGAAGTTTATATTTAGCATATAAATTTAGTATTAAAGGTATGTTTTTGGCAGAAAATGAATCAACCAAATTGTTAAACGAATTAATCTCAACAAATATAAGATATTCGCAATCTAAATGCAAACCCTTATTTTATCAGTATATGAAGAATGTAAACAATGTAGAATATATAATTCAAGCCAATTCAATGTATGGGTGTCATACATAGATGTAGACATAGTAATAAGGTACAATTTAGACTATGTTAAGATAGCAAAACATTACTTAGAAATGAATGTACTAAAACACAATATCTTACAAGAACTATACCGTAAATATCCTGGATGGGTACACGTTTATACTGATGGGTCAAAAAGTAATTAAGGTCTAGGGGCTGCCTACTGTCACCTAAACAATGTATCAGCCACCTTTAAAACAATCACACAAACATCTATTATAACGATGGAGTTGATTGCAATCGACTATATATTAAATAGTGGTGAAAATTTTGTTGTCATCACAGACAGCAGAAGCGCCTTACAACACTTAGCTCGGTGTGCCTCTGGTCACAGCAGAGGTACACCGATAGCTTACAAAATCTTAAGCCAAATTTATAAATTTCAGGTTCGGAACATAAATTTGAGATTGCAATGGGTTCCATCTCATATTGGATTGCAAGGAAATGAAGAGGCTGACAGATTAGCAAAAATTGCAATTATCCATGGTGTAGAAAAATACAATATTACCACTATATACTGAAATGTTAAATGCAATTCAATGTTTTAAGAAATTCAAATAATATTTTGATAAAAGAAACAGAGAGAAAAGCATATGTTATAAAATAATTCAATCTCAACCACTTCGATTTTGCAATTTTGGAAGTTGGTTGCGCTAGCATGTTTAGATAAACTCCTAGATCATATTTATTAATTTCATATTTCTGCATCAATTCGTTCCTTTCTTTATGAAATTTATGACATTCCGTCGCCTCTGAGCGTTGGCGTTGATCACATAAATTCCCGGGTTCGATTCCCGGGTCGGGCACATATAAAAAAGTGTTTTTTCCGTTTTCTGATAAGTACACAAAGTTGCCCGAGATCGGAAAGTGCCCGGTTGGCGATAGGCTTGCCACCTATTACATTTGTGAGACCAAGTATCTTCGGCTAATCGTGGGTGCACTTGCGGTACCTCTGCCTACCCCTTCGGGGATACGAGCGTGAAGATATTTTTTTTTTCAACCACTTCTAACTTTGTGGTTCACAAATGTCAAAGTTAGTAGAAATTATATAACGTTAGTAAATAGATTACGTTCAGGACGTTATCCCAACAAAAAAATTACATTCCTGATGAAAAAAGTTGACTCTCCCAATTGTGACAACTGTAACACTGATGACATAGCACACATGCTTACGGAATGTCATAAATTTCATAAAGAAAGGAACGAATTGATGCAGAAATATGAAATTAATAAATATGATCTAGGAGTTTATCTAAACATAATAGCGCAACCAAATTTCAAAATTGCAAAATCTTTAATTGAAATATTTCTGCACCAATAACGCTTATGAGTAAATTAATTTGTATAGGATACGACGGGACTAACATGTTCCTAGGGAATAAAAGTCCCTTAAAACAAAATAGATAAAAAAACTATTATTTAATCTGTGAAAAAAACTATTATTTAATCTGTGGAAATAAAATCGATTGTATAGCATTATTGTAAGGGGGAAATTATTTACTAAAAACTATAAAACTATAGCGTTTTCTATATAAATACTAGAATTTGTTTAATATATCTTAGCTTTTTATTTGACACGGTAAAATAGCACAATATGGCATATTTCTATTTTTTTACGAAATAATGTATATTCAAGTGTTTGACAATTCCATACATTTGCTCAAATGAGCGGCTACGCATTTTGCGCCCAACACCGTGTCTATTAGTATTTGTGTGGTCTGTGCGCGAGACGTTGCATAATGTCACTACTTGTCACTACAACGTAGTAAAGCACTTGAGTGATACTTATCCTAACATGAAAACATCTTAACTTTGACGATTAATATTTATAAGATTTTTCATGCCTTCGGTTTGTGGGTAAGATTTAAAGTCGCTTAAACTTGTTCTCTAAGATGCTTTTTTTTATAGTATAAGATAGCAAACAAGCAGACGGGTCTCCTGATGGAAAGAGTCAACTATCGCCTACAGACACCAAAGGTGTTAATGGTGCGTTGCTATCTTGTGACGAGGTTTCATGCCACATGCATAAGTTTACCAGCTACCTTACCCTCCAAACCGGAACACGATAGTGACAAACGCTGACGCTATTGCGGCAGGAGTAGGTAAGGAGGTGGTACCAGACCCGGGCGAGACAATACAGAACACTACCACCTAGTAGCCACGATGTTAGTGACTCGTGTAGCCAATCGGTCGCCTTTTACGACCTGCCTGGCAGAACGGCAGTTGACCTATTCTTCAAAGGAGCCCGGAACCAACAGGGGGAAAAAATGCTTTTTAAAGTATGAGTTTAAACAAGTTTTGCATCTTAATTATCGCTCTATTACTTTTAATGACAGTAATTGGTTATTCCACGTGTTGGTCCCGGGCTTCTTTGAAGAGTAGTCCAACTGCTGTTCTGCCAGGCAGGTCGTAAAAGGCGACTGATTGGCTATACGAGTCACTACTATTGTGACTACTAAGTGTAAAGTAGAGTTCTGCATATTCTCGCCCGGGTCAGGGTACCACCGCCTTACCTATTCCTGCCGCAATAGCGTCAGTGCTTGTCACTGTCGTGTTTCGGTTTGGAGGGTATAGTAACCAGTAAACTTATGCATGCAAGAGGCGAACGATTGGTTATACGCGTCATCCAGCCATGCCATCGTCACTTCTAGGTGGCAAAGTTCCGCAACGTCTCGCCCGATTATTTGGTACCACCGCCATACCTATTCCTGCCGCAATAGTGTTAATGCTTGTCATTTTCGTGTTCCGGTTTGGAGAGTAAGGTAGCAGGTACACATGCATATGACGCTGCCATCCCGCTATACGAATATCAACGCAACATTAACATCTTTAGTGTCTATAGGCGATGGTATCTCTTGCCATTAGAAGGGCCATCTGCTTGTTTGCTATCTAATGACATGAAAAATAGGCTGAACGAATGATCACAAAGCAAATCTATATTAATTATAATATTATAAATGCGAAAGTTTGGATGTTTGGATAGATAAACTGGATGGATGTTTGGATGAATGTTTGTTACTCAATCACGCAAAAACTATTGAACAGATAACGATGAAATTTGGCACACAAGTAGGTGATGGCCTGGAATAGCACGTAGGCTACCTTTTATCCCGGAAAAATTTGGTGATTCCGCGGGATTCGGCAAAAACTTTTATAATGCAGCGGGCTGCACGCTGCAGCTAGTATTATATATCTAGTTAAAATTGTTGGTTCCGCATTGTTTGTTCAGCCCATTGTCATATCACCATATTAATTCGATGAAGTAGAGTCATTCCAATAGATTACATAATATGTTTGAAGTCCATATCGATTAACAGTGTGTAATCGATATCTTTGGAAAGGTTATTTCACTATAAAGCTACTGAGAGATATAAATCGCAGTGACTCATTCTTTTATTAATTGCATCAAACAAACTACTATCTAATACAAATTATTTGCATCATTTTTTTACTGGATTACTTTATTATATATACTGGATTACTTTATTATATACTTGATTACTTTATTATATACTGGATTACTTTATTATATACTGGATTACTTTATTATATACTGGATTACTTTATTATATACTTTACTAGCAATCGGCTGCGTAATTAAAGTTTTGTATGGTTTCTACGGAAACAAAATATTTATGCGTTAAAAAAATAGGTTTTAATTTATGTCAGAATTTTTACTACTTGTATATCATTAAATTAGATCCAATTTTAAAGCCCATTTAGCTTTTATAATTGCGGGTTGCAATTGCAAGTAAAACCTTCTTTGGCTTAAGAATTAATCCTTTCTGTGTTAATTAGTGCTCCCTTTGAAGAATGTACCATTCGCCATTTTGTCAAGCAGTAAAATGAAAATGATTGGCAAAACGTGTCACTACCATCTTGTCTACCACGTGGTGGAGTTTCGCAACGGCTCTCCTAGATTCGGTTTCACCGCAACTGCCACATTAGCATCACCTTATTACTGACGTGTTCTGGCTTGGAGTTAAATGTAGCCAAAAAAATTATGCATGTGGTAAGTCGAGAAGGCGTTTGGAGTCAGATCAACTCTGCACGAGCCTAGCTTGCGGGGCTTGGCTTATCCTAGGCGGAAGGTAGAATAGGGGGCTCGCACTGGCTAGGTCCTAGCTGTTCACATTGTCTTTAAAGAGAAATTAAATAGGAAGGCTAAATAATAGCATCCCATTTAGCATTATCTAGTTTTTGGTCCTGGACTTGGAAGAAGCCACCATGGCCCTTCTGGTTCAATCCGACTCTACGTTTGGCAATTAAAGTAGAGACAAGGATGGTAACACATAATTAACTCTTTTGTGTCTAAAGGCGATGTGTATATCTTTCATCAAGAGAGCCATCTGCGTATTTGCAATTTAGTGATATATAGAAAAAAACAAAAGCAAAAATTAAACCTATTCTATCTCAAAATGAAAAAAAAATGTATAAAGTTAAATAATTACCGTCACTTGGGCATAACGTAATTATTACAGATAATTCTTGAAGATTAAAGACGAAATTAAGGTAACTAATTTGCAAGTTTCCGCAAAATCATTATCCTAATTTCGTCTTTCAATCGTAGATTTACACAAAATACCGACTTTTGAAGAAAGATTTGTAATGAAATATAGCACTAACACAATAAAAACATATGCAGTAATGTAAAGAAATTCATATGTGTTCATATTTATTTAATCCAAGCAAGAAACTGAAGACATTTCTGAGAAAAATAACAAAGAATATGCTCACAGGTGTTCAGAGATATTGTTTATTTGTATTAAAATATGAATTCATAAGGCGTACAGGGTAGTGAATTACAAATACTCTTAACAAGTCACGAAGCGTTGACCTGTAAGACGATATTGTTAAGCTTTTACTTAACTTGTATGAATACTAAAATTACACTTTTGTTTCATAACATAATAATATAATTGTATTAGACTAGAAATTTAGCTGACAGATTGCGTAATTTTACAGATTAAATAAATAAATATCGACGATTAACCAACAGTACTGTGTCCTATGGTGTAACCGCCAATGTACAAATTGGTCACATACCTAGTATGAAACAAGTTGAAACTTATTTATTTAGATTGAAACGCTCAACCTGGGAATCAAGCGCATCCTCATGTGTATACCGATGCGGTTACCGCTAACAAATGGTCTTATCAATAAACATAGACGGAACTAATATTAGTTTCAATTAGAAACAACGATGACAGAAATTCAACTTTAAGTCATCTTACCTACTAAGTTACCTTAGTAGTACCAAAAAAAGTATTTAGTACTTTTAATATCAAATAAGTACTTTGTAGTAGCAAAAATAAGTATTTAGTACTTTTTTAAGTACTAAACTTTACTTTTACTTTTTTTTGACACATAGTTTTTTAAATTAATGCTAGCTCATGGCCCCACAAATTCACAATCTGCTCTGACCACCTTAATAATAACGTTGATAGTGACAATTTAGGATAATCATTCCTCTTTTACGAAATCCCAGGCATGACGCCGGATAGTCTATACTTCAGAAAGGGCCTGCACTAACACGAAAATGTGTTGTTACCAACGGTTATTTATTTAATTTTTTGAAATTGTTTACCTAATTAAAAGGGATGAAAATTTGTTACCTACTTCTGTTATGAAACAACACGTGGTGTATATATTATTATATACATGTGTATATATATTCTCGTCACGTTAAATAATTCATTTCGTATTACAACAGTATCCATTTTGGCACAGAACTTATACGAGTTGAGGCGTGAAGTATTCAAAGAGCAATTTTCAATTAAAATTTGCCTTGTGCTACTTTGACAGACGTTTCATTAACCTGGTTCCATTCCATTCGGAAATCCGTTAAACCTTCATTTTAATTATATTCTATCACAAACTTGTAGGAAGATATTTATTTAGGTACGGAAATAAAAACTAATCAAGGGAACAAAAATCGTTTTCAATAAAAGATAATCAGAGAATATGACTGTAGAACCCGTTGTATCTGCATAGTACCTAAAAGTATGTATTAAAAATGAGAGTAAAAGTTCCGGGCCCCTTGAAAAATAAACCATCAGACGAAATTCTGCGCGGCGGAAAACTGGCGGAACCAGTTTTCTTTTTGTAACAGACGAACAATAGCCCAAACATGCCACTATAATCGGTGACAACTAGGTAGTAGAGTATCGTAAATCCCTAGGTCAGATTTGGTACCACCGCCTTATCTAAAACTGTCACAAAAGTGTCAGTGTTTGTCACTGTCATGTTTCGATTTGGAAGGTAAAGTAACACGTATATAGACGATACCTTTAGGTTCAAAACGACAACTTCCCAAAACGTTCACTCTCCCAAAACATCCACTTCCCAAAATGGTAATTCCCTAAATGTCTATTTACCATTTCGTCCACTTCCTAAAACGACCAGTTCCCAAATAGTCCGTTTCTCAAAACGGCTATTCCCAAAACGTCTAGTTTACAAAATTTAATACTGCCCCTTTTTGCTTCGGCCCCCTTTGAAGAAACATCAACAGCTGCCGTACTTCCAGGCAGGGCGTAAAAGGCGACCAATGGCTATGTGTCTCGCCCGGGTTTTTTTACATATATATTCCATAACTTGACTATATTTCCGACTAATTTACATTAAAAAAAACATGTTATGTATAGATATGATATCTTTTGACGTATCCAAATTGGGCATCTCCACTAAGTGGTTGCCAACCGACACAATGACCCTACAATGAGTAAATAAAAAATGTAATGGAGATTAAAAAGGTGTATTAATGCTTTCTTTAAAATTTTAATACGAATGTTTGGTAGGTATACGCATATGAAACCACGCATAATGAACGAGGAAATAAATATATAATATTATTATTTAATATTGTCTGTACACTAAATATATTAATTACTTCTGAAAATTCCATACTTCGGAATCCTAAATAAAAACCGGCTAAGTGCAAGTCCGTAAATTCCTTATTCAAGTTTCTACCTGTTTATTAAGACCGAGTAAAAAATGTTTAAAAATTAGGTTTGTTATATGGGAGCCTCCTTTAATAGCTTTTGTATAGCTTTTAGCTTTTAATTTCCGAAAAATTCGTGGACAAACATACAAACTTAGAGGAATAACGCTCAGAGTGATAATTGCATTCAACGTTTCGTACATATTTTATTAAACCAAAACCGTATCGATGTACGTATGACCTTCGTGTAGTTACTTGCGTTGACACGCACACAAAGATTTGAATAATGTTGCAAGCAAATAAATATTTTCCCAAGACGGTATTTAAAATATGTCTACCTCACCGGTATGCACATAGTCTTTCAAATAACATTGATAGTCATTTAGTATAAACTCGAAACTTACACTTTTTGATCGGTTATGTAAAAATATATTTTAAATAAGTATCTTCACGCCCATATCCCCGAAGGGGTAGGCAGAGGTACAACAAGTGCACCCACGATTAGCCGAAGATACTTGGTCCCACAAATGTGATAGATGGCAAGCCTATCGCCAACCGGGAACTTTCCACTCCCGGGCAACTTTGCGTTTTTCAGAAAACTGAAAAAACACTTTTTTTAAAGTGCCCGACCCGGGAATCGAACCCGGGACCTCATGTGGTCAACTCCAACGCTGGACCACTAGACCACAGAGGCGATTATATTTTAAATGCCGAGAAATATTCTAGATGTTCTCAAGATGATATTCCAAAATTATTTAACTTTATATTTTTTTAGTTTTTGTGATTTTATTTGTAATTTAAAATATCTCCTCACTGAAATAAAGATTGTGTTTCCTTCCAATAGTATTATTAGTCATATAGAAAACTTAAAACTTACAATTTTTTATCCCGGTAAGGTAAAATTAGTAAAATTACAGAGAAATGTTCTAGAACATTTCCCTGTAATTCTACTAATTTTACCGCTAGGTAGAGGTTCTCAAGAGACTTATTTTTTGTATATTTCAAAAATCAAACAGCTGTAACCAACCAGCACCAAGCGTAAATAAAAAATATGGCCAATACAAGTTTACATTATTGAAGTTATCAAAACAGTGATTGAAGTAATTCTTTAAAAAAACATTATTTAAATGTATCTACTAAAATATAATTGTATATCTTACAAATATTATTACAAATTTGTGCATTACTTGGCGAATACTTGTGTGTCTTTATGTGTATGTTTACTTTATGTGTATGTTAACAAACATACACACATACATGCACACAAAGTGCATGTATGTGTGTATGTTTGTTCAAAGCTATTACCTTGGAACTTTTTCATTATAACTTTCATAAAAATCTTGCCATGATTGTAAACCCTAAACTAGCTTGAACGTTAGCACATGGGTGGGCAAGCAGAAGCAATACTTACGAACGCTTTGAGGTAAAAAGTTATAGGATAGGTATGCTTATGTATCAAATTATTTATCTAAATCAATTTAAAAAGTTAAAACGTTTTAAGCTAATCATAATATTTCTGACTACTATATTGAGTTATCTACTATTGGCTCTGTGCACGACTTGAGCACCGCCTATCGTGCGCAATTGTTTTTGGTTCAGATCTTAGAATATAGAAAAACAAAAACCCTGTGCGTAATCTCCTCTAACGTTTTTAGCCGAATCGGAAACAGTATAGCTCTTTATGGCGACTCTGCTTCTACGTGCTGTATATGCATTGGAGTATATGACACAAATTAATTAAGTCGTATATTAATACTCAGTCATATAAGCAAAGTCGTCATTCGCAACACAAATTTCAAGCTATGTATACCTGAAAATTAATTATCGGCATAAACATATTAGGAGGCCGACATTAGGAGCAGACCGACTTTAGGGCACGTTACCCTACATGTTTTCGTCGATAAAACTCGAAAATATCGCCACTAAAACTACTTGTCACTAAGCAAATCACAAAATAATGCCGTCCGATGGAATACAACAACATAACAACAACATATCTTCACGCCAGATCCCTTACGGGGTAGGCAGAGAGAACCGAGTGCCATACATCACGATCCTTGCAGGCTTGTCTCGCTTCTTCCACATTCATCACTCTCTTCATACACACACGCCGGTTGCGAAGACTCTTGACACCACCTTCGGACAGTACTCGATCAATCTGATCGTGGTATGTCAGTCTTGGTCTTCCCCGGTACCTACATCCTTCCACATTCGCGTTGTATATCTGTTTTGTTAACCTTTCATCTACCATTCTTTCTACATGTCCGAACCAACGGAGCATGCCCTTTCTCATCTTTACACCGACACTTTCTTTCAAACCTAACCTCTCTCTCACTTCGACATTACGAACCCGGTCCGCGAGTGTCACACCACATATTTTTCTTAGCGACCTCATCTCGACCGCGTTGATTCTACTTTCATGCCCTTTCTGACATACCCAACTCTCACTTCCATACAATAGCGTTGGAATAAGCACATGATTATGCAGGGCTAGACGGGCACCCTCACTTAAAATTGTGCTATTAAGTAATCTCCCTAACGCTCCATTCACTCTGTTCCCTGTACACACTCTTCTTTCAACATCAGCGGTGTACCTTCCATCCCTGCTAAAAGCACATCCAAGATATACAAACTCATCCACTTGTTCCAGCACTACATCATCGACCTCTGTGGTCTAGTGGTCCAATATTATATCATAATAAAATTTAAAAAAAAAATGTCTTTTTGGCAGTGACAGTATTTTTCTAATGATCACTGTGGCATCTAGAATGCTAGTTGGAACAATTTTTGCCTTCTAAAAGTCCTCATTATAAGGCTTTATTAAGGCTTTTGTAATATGGGTGTGACAAACGGCTTTGTAATTTTTTGCCAGTAAGTCCCAACACTTAAAAAATATTTTTTATGCAAAAGCAAAGTCCAGGTTATGTAATATTGCACGTAAAATACATACGTTATTAATTATAATGAAAATAGGTAAAAACAAATACGTGGTAGAATATTTTCCTCTTCGGATGACAACATTTTGAATATCGCTCGACATAGATATGTCGATTTATTTGTTTGGATTTTATATAAAAATATCCGATGCCGAGTAGTTTTTGTCTGGGAAATGTGATCTTCAAGTCCTAAATACACTTTTGTGAAGCACGGTGTCGACCTTTCATCACGCAGTAACTCACATTTTTTAATTTCCCACTACGTATGTAGATAAGGAAGTTACTGAATTTACCTCGATTTTCGAAAATCGAGTTTTCACCATATGTCCACATTTTGAGGTCCTAGGAACCTTTTCTGACTATTTTCACGATGACATCAGTACGTCTGTATGTTACGTATTACAACAAAACTCACTTGTACTTCCAGTTCACGTATATTATATACGTGAACTGGCAGTACAAGTGAGTTTTGTTGTAATACGTAATTTAAAATGCAGTTTCACCAAGTGCCGACGATGGAAACAATCCAATTTATGTCTGTATGTGTCTGTGTCTGTGTGCGTGTGTGTGTATGTGTGTATGTAAACATCTCCGAAAGTGGCACGTGTCTCGTGCATGTGGCAAGTGTGACATGTCCGAGCGGCCGGCGAGAGTAAGAAACCTTTTCAGGCCTCTTTGAAATGGCTTAATATAGCGCGGGTCGACTTACATATAGATATTCACGCACAGAAATTTTATGTGCGTGAATATCTAAATACATAAACCACTTATAAGGAAAGTGGACGTTTTGAGAGTTGACGTTCTGGTAAGTGGACTTTTTGGGAATTATAGATTTGTGGTCGTTTTGGGAAAGTGGACAAAGTGGGAAATAGACATTTAGGGAATTACCATTTTGGGAAAAGGACGTTTTGGGAGAGTGAACATTTTGGGAAGTTGTCGTTTAGAACCTAAAGGAGACGATAGTTGTTGTCATCTACCAGGATTTGCTATCTCATGATTTTTAAGAACTATTTTCAACCGACTTACTAAAAAGAGGAGGTGATCGATTCGTCTGTGTTTTTTTTTATTTCCACAGAACTCGGTCATTTATGAAACCGACTCGCTCACCGAAGCATTTGATTAACATGTCGGCAATATAGTTTTTCTTACAACCCCTTAAAGGTTAATTTTTAAAAAAGTTTGATCTCGGATCTTCAACTATGTCCAAATTTCATTGAAATCGGTTAAGCGGTTTGGACGTGAAGGCGTAACAGACAGACAGAATTTCAGATTTATAATATATGTATGATTAAAAAAATATTTACTTTTATTTTTTCATTTTATATTTATTGTATTTATAAATAATTTTTTACGATTACGTCATTGTATTATTATTAGTGTTGTATATATTGTATTATATTTTAAGATAGCAAACAAGCAGATGGGTCTCTTGATGGAAAGAGTCAGCCGTCGCCTATAGACACCAAAGGTGTTAATGGTGCGGTGCTATCTTGTGGCGAGATCTCAAGCCACATGCATAAATTTACCTTACCCGCCAAACCGGAACACGACAGTAACAAACACTGACGCTCTTGCGGCAGGAATAGGTTAGGCGTTGGTACCTGACCCGGGCGAAACAATGCAGAACTCTAATAGCTAGTAGTCACGATGTTAGTGATTCGTACGGCCAATCGGTCGCCTTCCACGACCTGCCTGGCAGAACAGCAGTTGGCCTATTCTTCAAAGGAGGCCGGGACCAACACGGAGAAAATGTGTATATTGGACTGGGTTCCACCACTAAACTAAAGATTTCCTGAAATCTGAACCTATTTGCCCCAGGAGATTTAGAGCTATTTTGAAAATCTCTAAAAAAATCATACTTCTTAAATAACTTTCTGCCTAATACACCGATTGGCTTTAAAATCTAACCAGCACTTTTACTTTATATTGTGACGTGAATGGTTAAAATTTGAATGTAAAAAATTATCATTTGTCCAAACTCAAATTACCTTGACACTTGTTGGCTTTTCGCGAATAATAGCCTTAAAAAAAGGTTTCCGTGACACAATTTAAATTTCAGAAGATATTATTAATGTAAGTATCGTAAAATAATAACTACCTTTCGCATTTAATTATTAGGAACTTAATAAAAGAAGACTACTTGAATAAAGCAATTTTACTCTAAAATTAGAACTTTTAAACTTAATATTAATAGTCCTTGAACAAAGAAATTATTTTTACATAATTTAATATTTTTAACCAACCTATCCAATGATACTGTAGAGTATCACAGGATAAAAGAAAACGTCTTCAAAATTAATAATCAGAAATTACAACTTTCTCGTACTGTGAATCTTTAAGACAGATAGCGCATCAGAAATAATAACACTATAAGGATGTTTTGAAGATCATAGAATCCTAATAAATTAAACTTTTTCGTTTTGATTATGTCTGACTCAATCAGCACAAAAAACTTTTGTTTATCCTTTGTATTTGTGTTCCCACGATTATGTTGTCTGCAAATTTTCGTGAGTATGTGACTAATACTTTATAATAATTTTCATTTATTGAAACAAAAACTCGTTGTTTGATTTCCATTTAACAAAGCATGTCAGTCTCTTCCATCTGAATTGGTTTGCACGTGCCCCTTCCAACAAATTGACATATGGCCGACCTAAAACTACTCTGCCAATGACTTTTGGAGTTGGCATTTGTATGCATTGTGAGGCATATTTGTTTGCTTCTACGAGAATTTGTTTTATTTAGGTATCCCACGATCAAGAATTATTTATAATTTATACTTTCCATCGTCGGCACTTGGTGAAACTCCGTCATAATTATTGTTTTAAATTTTACACTTGTACTTGTAATTTTTTTGCTGTAATATACAATAAATTTACTCTTTCACAAACCATTAAATTAGTTGGGTATTGTTAAAAAGTGAAATTGATAATCTTCACGAACTAGAGGATTCCCGCAATGTCTCGCCTGGGTATATTGTACCACCGCCTTGTCTAATGTCTAGTTATAGTCAATGTCGTGTTCTGGTTTGAAAGGTAAAGTATCGAAGAGACTCATCCATACCGATAGCAATGCACCACTAACATATTTGACGTTTATAGGCGATGGTTTCTCTTTCCATTAGAGAGACACTTCCTTGTTTGCTATCTAATAATATGAAAAAACGTATATTGTATGTAGAGCATGTTTGTATGAAGAATGTGATTTTTTATGAACAAAAGACTATCTAGCCTTTCTCCAAACAAATTATGATAAGCAGTAACGTTAGTGTGCAAGAATATATAAAGGAAAATGAACTTTAAACCAAGTGAGTCTTTGAAGAACTCTACCACCTGTTAGTTCCAATAAAATTTTCATGTTTAGCATTGGTTTTCCTTTTGCCTGGCAGAAGTGCAAATCTTCTATTTTTAAAAGCGCTTCGACCTTCACGGAAATATCACAGAAAAAATACACACTCTTTGTACATGAGTAAACATCTGGCAGAATAATAGTTTCACGCGCTATGGTAGTGTATGATTATTATGCGTTTGTATAAGTATATATTATATGTATATTTTTAAATATTTTTGTGTATTTATAAAGAAATATGTAGGTTAAGTACAATTTGTATTAAATATGTGTGATGTAATATCTAATGATGTTAATGTTATATTTAATTCCTATACTGATAAGAATTCCTATACTAATAAGAATTACCTACAATGATAGTAAATGAATTTTATCAGTTTATCCGTGCACCCCATTCTAAATACTGTTTCCATTTGATTTAGGTTGGTTGGTAGTGTAACGAACTCTCCCGAAGACCCTCTAAACTCACATTTTAAATATAACAAAATTGTCTGTTATATTTCGTTTATAAAGGAGTCAACAGAATTATAATCATATTATCTGGCCAAATGATTCATCTAGTGTTAAATTGAGGACCTATTTTGTGTTATATAGTTTACCCATTCATTCTTTTCAAAGGTACACTTCATCTCTTATAAACAACCATACTTTATCAGAAAATGTATACTATAAATTGATTTAAAGGACTAAATTTAATATATTGAAGATATTCGGCTTAAGAAAGGGGTAATATATTAAATAAATACATAATAAATATATTTGAATTAAGAAAAGGAGTAATACATTACATAAATACATAATAAAGATATTTGACTTAAAGGGAGGGAGTAATATATTAAATATATACATAAAATACATAATGAAATATATAGCTTAAGAGAGCAATATGATGATATTAATAATTACATTGACTTCATCTAAAGGAAAGAAGTACGGTAGTATGGAATATATGGAAAAAATTATTGTAATATTTAGGTTGGGAATTGTAAAGCACTTTAGTGCCGCAATTTTATTATTGTGGGATATGTAAGAGGCGCCGCCTCGCCTCACATGTGTGAATACCATGCCGGCTTAGGGCCTTCCTAGCGTATTCCCCAGAAATATATTGAAACTAAAAGGAATTAAAGTCCTTAATCTCAAAGAGAAAATCAATATATTATGAAGAACCAAGTTAATGGCAGATAGGCATTACTATTGTGGGGTCACAAAGTGATAGCCATATAACTTAATGTCCAAACATGTGAATACATTGTTTGGAAGTTGATGAGTATAGGCATGACCAAAGTGCATCATTAATATTGAGCACAGCCAAAAGGCCAAATAATAAATATATTTCTCAAGTATACAATTAAGCATTGACTTGAAGTAAGTAAATGTTGATAAAAATATATACTGTTGTTATTTTAGTAACAAACAGTAACAAAATAATAAATAAGTATTGGCATGACAAAGGTGTATCATTTATATTGAGCACAGTCAAAAGTCCAAATAATAAATATATTTCTCAAATATACAATTAAGCAGTGACTTGAGGAAAGTAAATATTGATAAAAATATATACTGTTGTTATTTTAGTAACAAACAGTAACAAAATAATAAATAAATATTGGCATGACAAAGGTGTATCATTTATATTGAGCACAGTCAAAAGTCCAAATAATAAATATATTTCTCAAATATACAATTAAGCAGTGACTTGAGGAAAGTAAATATTGATAAAAATATATACTGTTGTTATTTTAGTAACAAACAGTAACAAAATAATAAATAAATATTGGCATGACAAAGGTACATCATTTATATTGAGCACAGTCAAAAGTCCAAATAATAAATATATTTCTCAAGTATACAATTAAAGTTTGTGCAAGTTTGTTTTAACAATTACTTGACAAAACTAAGACAAGATAATATGTTGTCTTCAATCACAATACCGAAACATTAATAGTCGGTACGCGATAAATAAACATATATAAAAGCAATCATTGCTCGCAATGAACTTCAAATAATCCAAATCATAAAAATTTCATAAGTAAAATCAATTAAGATAATCCTTATGACGAAAGTCAAATGAACTCAGGTTAATGTATAAAAATACATTAAAACAAGCAATTAATATATCCAGCTCTGTGATGTAGCTCATACCTGGTTGAAGATTTGATTAGTTATGTAAATAGTGCAACTTTGCTAGGCGAAAGATAGTTGGTGTTTATCTGGGTTAACCCTCTGAATACACTGTTTGCGGTAGGACTTATCCGAGTACCACGCACTGGTAACGAGGAGATAACCATGACGACAACATATTATGTGTCTTTATATAGATATACACAATGCATGCAACATGCATACAACCCTGATGCCTTCGCAAAGCCGACACTACCTTGTGACGAAGGTATGGTCCAATCAAAAGGCCAAATAATTAAAATAAATTATTACTGAACTAAAAATTAACCTTTGTTCTAAAGATATTATAGTCAAATTTCCTCCTATAACCCTAATAATTTATAGTCACCACAAGCAATGAAATATTACTTATTAATCGAATTTGAAGTTATAGATGAAATTTAGTAAGATCCTTGAACTCTTTAATATTGTGATTGAATACTCAATACATCTTAGAATCCAAACAATTCGTTTTATACTCGTTTTCTAATGAAACTAAGTAATTCATATCTTCTCCATATTATTAGAGTTTTATTATTCTTATTTCAATTACTCTTTAATCAAATGTCAGAATTTAATAAAATCTGAACTTTTAGAAATCAACGCTTATTAGATCTATTGTTGCTTTAAGTGAACAGTATTATGAAACATCTAGCCACCCGAATAATCATAAGTAAAGTTCATTTGTACAATCCTTATGACGTAGAGATTCAATCATGGAATCCAGGTTAATACATGAATATATACAGATAAACAATTTAGACAAATAACTCTAGTTCTGTAAAATAGTTCATGTCTGAGATGATTAGATATGAAAATGGATCAACTTTGCTTGGCGGTATAGTTGGGTGTATATCTGGGTTATCGCCCCAAACACCTTGGACTTACGACAGAGGGACATATTAACCGTGTGTCTGCACTGGTGAAGAGAAGATGACGATAATGACAACATTACATGTGTGTCTTTATACAGTTATACACAGCACAACTTGTTGCCTTCGTAAAGTCGATGCTCCCCAGAGATGAAGATGACATGATCTATTTACCAAGGTAAAAGGTAAAAATATCTAATCCAAAATTAGTAATTAACCTTGATTTCAGATTTATTTAGTAAACTTCCTATCTTACTAAAAGATCTGTTATGCACTGTCACTATAAACAATAATATTTCAATTAGACAAAGAATTAATTTGATGAAGAAGTTTAATATTATAATTCCTATCCTCCTAAATCCCTATATAAATAATATAAAATAAGAATAAAATAAATAAATAAATAATTAAATTAAGTAAATAATTTATACAAAATATGGTTAAATAAACATAATACGTTTGGACTAAAGTTCATTCATTCCTCTCTTGCACTCTAACTCCCTGAAGCTTTATTAAAGTCATTTAAGATTTTCGCTCCAAATTTAATTCAACAATTCAGTTTATATTAATTATTCCTTTGTTAGATACGAAGAGAGTAATTTGTATTATTAGATTGTGATTATCTCGTTTAATATTTGTACTCGGTTTTAAATTTGATTGTAAATAAAATAATGTTTTATGAAGATTTGATTTTAAGAGACTGGCCTATGCAATTAATTTACGTATTAGTTAATATTTAGTTTTAGAATAGGATATAATAATTCGTATTAACATTTCATAAATTTAATAATTCATATTAAGGTAGGTTTTCGTGTGAATTTTGTGTAGATTTATGCCCCCACTTATTGGTTATAATATATTATTCCTACAATGACAGACCTTCTGCTTTCAACTCCTAAAAGATCCCATTTCCTCCTAACAATATTTCCTATTTGAAGCATTAATTCAAGTAATCATTTAAACTAGAGAAAGTTTCTATAATAAATATTTCCTAAGCTTGAATCACCTAGTTTTAATTGAAAGTCAATAATAAACAAAGTATTCTTTAAATTCCTCAATATATTAAAGCATCAGTTCTTCCACCTAATATCTACACGCCCTACCCTATCACCTAATTGTTCCTTCATAAAAAAAAAATTATAACTGCCCAAAATTATAACAATGCAGAAATTAAAATCGTATTTGCCATACCTCCAAATCTGCAACAAACCTACAGTAACTCTGCATTCAGCTCCGACGACAGCTAAGAAGTCACCCCCACGCGGCCTCGAAGACTCCAAAGGAATCAGCTCTCGATCCCTAAAGTTTAAATAACAAGCAGGATCAACTGTACTATGGAAATTATTCTAAGAACTTCCTTAGCCGGTTCTCATCTATAAAGATATGTGGAGGCTATCACCATTTAGTAGATTTTAAAAGATAAAAACGCACGCAAAACTTACGAAACGGATTAGAATGAAATTTTACACACAGATAGTTGATGACTTGGATTAGCACATAGATTATTTATTATCCCGGGAAAATCTAGTGATCCAGCGGGATTCGCTTCTATAATGTTGCGGGTTGTACGTTGGAACTAGTTGATAATATTAATTCAGGTGCAGTATTATTAGTATCTAATAACAATGGAATTCCTTCAAATGACGATGATGAAAAGTATAGTATAAAGTAGTTAAAGCACTTAAATCTATTCCTAATTAATAAGCTATTTAGCCAACATGCTTTTGAATTTGGTAATGCAAAGCCATTTCTTACTCCTATGAAAATAAACAAACATAGCAATATTAGCCACTTGTAAGTAAAGATGTAATAATGAGTGTCTAGAGACAACGGAATTCCTCAAAATGCCGACGATAAAGGTATAATATAAAGTAATTAAGTCATTTATTTCTATTTCCTAGTTAAATAATAAACTGTCTTGCCAACATGTCCTGAAATTTGATAATATAAAGCCTTTTCTTTACATATATAAAAATTAACAAACATAGCAATCTTAATCACTTGCAAGGTATAGGTATAATAATAATAGTATCTAAGGGCAATGGGTTTCCTTTAAATACCGATGATGAAAACCTATATTCATTTAATTAAATCCATAAATCCACTTCCTAATTAATTAATAAACTGTTATCCGTCAAGCACTGAAATTTGATAAAGTAAAGCCACTACTTAGTCTTGTATAGTTATACAAACATAATAATCGTAGTCACTTGTACGACTCTGCTAAAATAAAATCATAATGAGTTATTTATCACACACACTATCATCCGATTATTACAATAATTTAATTTAAATTGGAAAAACTACATCACCTGTGTTGGTTAGAATTCCGATTTATCCTGCGTCTTGATTAGCTACCCTGCTGCAAAACTGTAAGACAGCAATTGCTCCACAACCATTGCTCACATTTTTATGGAAAGAGAAGAACATTTAAATAACAGCAAAATTATGGTTTTATTTCCCTAAAATCAAAATAGACTTCCCTAATAATAATATCACAATTTCTATAAAGCAAACAAGTCCACGTTTCTCCCATGTTATTAAACATCTTTTCAACAGCTATTCCTTAAAATAAATAATTTCCTTTCTTCATACAACAAACATTCTTCACTCAGTCAAGGATCGATCCGCCTTTACACAACATTTTGCACAATTTCATTCTTGTAAACCTAATCACATATTTATCGGTAATATGTTTATTAAAATTGTATAGTCAACATTCAAAAGATTTACCTTCTAATAAAACTACATTCTACCAATACTGCTAGATTTAAATAAACTCAACGACTACCATATCAAATACGAAGTTGCATAAATACATACGAAATCCCTGAATAAATCTCTATTCTACATACTCACGGTTTTGATCAATCCAATTTTTACCAATCCCTTTTTTCCCTATCTTTCAAAATCCCGTCATTATTTTTTCTTTCAAAAATTTAAATTTTCCTTCTTTCCTGTCATTCTATTTCTTTTCATAAATTCTTCCTTCTTCGTAATGTAACTCTCTAGTTTTTTTTTTTCTTTTTTTTTTATATTTCATTCAATCTTCTAATTTTTTTTTTATAATAATACATTTACTTTTATTTTAATGCCATCTATGTTGTTTTACATGAATTGATTATACAATCTTTCATTATTCTAAACCTTTAAATATCTTATGAAGTCTGTTACAGTAGTAAATGCCGTGTAGCATTAAATCCACCTCTGTACATTTTTGTGCATACTTTTTAAATAAATAAAAATAATGTTTTATATGTAAACACGCTGGTTGTGAAGACTTTTGATTTCATTCTCTGTGTATCCGATACCCGACCAATTTGATAATGGAACTACATTAATAAACTTTGATTTCCTCCAATACCTACATCGGTTCACATTTGTATTGTATATCTGTCGCAAAAAATAATTCAGGTGTCATTTTTTCGACCTGTCCGAACCAACAGAGCATGACTTTACTCATTTTTACACATATATTTTCTTTTAATCCCGAATTTCCTTTCATTTCAGTATTCCGATAAAATTAACGACTCTTTTTTTAAAAAGTCCGCATTGTGTATCCAATTCACAGCTTTATTGGTACATCGTCTTTTTTAATCGTATATGTTATTTTATTTGAAGAAAATGTACAGTCAGTTAAAAAAGTACTATGTTTCCAACTGAAAATAGTAACGCGCTTGTTGTCAACTTCATATCTTAAGGTTGAAATTAGTAATGCCAACAAAAATATTTATTAAAAAAATTGGCCTGATTTATTGAAGAACAAATAACGTTCAAATAATTCTATAATAATAATATTAGTGTTCCGTATCATACTACAGTACTTACATAAGTGTACTTATTTAAATAATGTCATTATAAACATAATTTGAAACACATATTACGTGCGATAAAAAAGATTCGTACATCAATGATGACGAAACATAGGTATTCATTTTCATACATACATAGTCGTGTAGAGGATTTAAAATCCGATATACACATTTGATTAAGTATATATTTTACTTATAAAAATAAATCTATTTGTATTTTTGGAACAAATTTTGCTCACTATACTCATCACTAACGAAGTTTTTGCAAAATGCGGAACAATATGGCGTCCTGACAGTCCTATTTTCAGTTGGAACGCACAGTATGTTTAGCAACTAGTGACTTAAATCCGTACTTTTACATCTCGCCCGAGTACCATGGTACTACCACCTGACCCTATATATTCCTACCTCAATAGCGTCAATGCTTGTCATTCTCGTGTTTCGCTTTGGGGGGTACGGTAGTCGGTGGACTTATGCATTGCCATCCCGCCACCCAGGTAGCAACAGACCATTGACAGCTTTAGTATCTATATGCGATGATTTCTCTTTTGATCAGGAAAGCCAGATTAGCAAGCAGGACTTTCCTGAAAGAAAGCTGCTTGTTTTGCTATATAATGATATAAAAAAACCAAGGTAGCATAAATAAATTTAAATCACACATGATATTAAATAGTGTACAATACTAGTAACTAAATTATCCAGTTAATATAAAGTTAATACCGTGGTCCAAGAAATGTTTTTATTTTTTACAATAGCAAGCTGATTGTGTAGGACTTAAGTTCTTTCGTATTTTTCATAAAATGATCAATCGATTAAAGTAAAATACCGGTGATTATTATTAATCAATATTTTTCCTTTACCAAATTAACATGTTTGAAGTCCCCCAACTTTATTAGTTACCCGATTCGAGATTTTTCCAATCGAGAAAAGATCCTTTTCTTATTAAAACGAAGCTGTTCATAAATACACCATGTAATAACTGGCTCTTAAGATCACGTGTATTGAAACATATTTAAATTTATTGATATCCATTACATTTTGTAAATTGATAACATTGGTGGTGATCCTTGTTACCTTTCATTTGCAGTTGCCAATTTAATGATTATCGACTCTTCCATGCAATAACCGGAAATGAAATTTTAGGCACTTATTCATGACAGAGCCATATTAACACAGCACCACACTCCAGGCCTCTAAGATATCACCTAAAAAAAACCTTAATAACATTTTTGTATTATACTCGAATAACATGTTGGTCCCGGGCTCCTTTAAAAAATAGGCCAACTGCTGTTCTGCCAGGCAGGTCATAAAAGGCGACCGATTGGCTATGCGAGTCACTACCTTCGTGGCTACTAGGTGGTAGATTTCAGCATCGTCTCGCCTGGGTCTGGTACCACCGCCTCACCTATTCCCGCCGCAATAGCGTCAATGCTTGTCACTGTCGTGTTCCGGATTGGAGGGTAAGGTAGTCCGTAAACTTATGTGTGTGGCATTAGACCTCGCTACAAGATGCTCGTAGCAACACACCATTAACATCTTTGGTGTCTATCGGCGATGGTTAACTCTTTTCATCAGGAGACCCATCTGCTTGTTTGCTATCTTATGAAATATAAAAAAAAACATTCCAAATAATTTTCTTAAACGAACCAGCTAACTACGATTACATCTACTCCTGGGCAAATAACACCAATTGATTTAACCCTAAAATAAGCAAATTAATTGCTTATGTTATGAGTATTCGTCAACGATACTAATACATAGAAATACATATATAAATACTGAAATATATTTAACAAACATCCAAACCCAGAAATGCAATTATTTATATACTCAACACACAAATCACCTGTAGGCAATCAAATCCAAACCATTGATTGCGTATTTAAGGTGCCTAACCACTCGACCAACGGGGCGAAATAAAGTACTAGTTGTTAAAATTTCACTATATTCTGTTCGTCGTGTTCCATAGCTATCACCCCATAATATAGTTGAAATTATTAGACTAGATAGCCTGAATTTCCAGAATGTACGTATACCTCAGTGACCTCAGTACTAATTCCACATGTATGAGGTTGGCGCAGACCCAGATAAAGTGATATTGTGCCAAGGATGTTTCGTAGTCTAAGATGCTCTAGAGCTCTTGCATAAGAGAAGATTCTCTTCGTACTGATAAATTTAGTTACGTTACATGATAATTGCAATATGTTTTTGCATCAAGGTTATTTTAGTTGATTTATATTTTTACTAGCTAACCTTAGAACGTCTGAATCGATTTTCATAAAACATATCTAAAAACCACGGCTAAAAGAGCAGCATTAGCAAATAAAAAAACGTATCCAAATAGGTTTTTTTTACATAAAGTATTTTTTGCCTATCATATATTATAATATCGACCACATATAAACATAAATATCGTATCTGTGATCTAGTGGTCCGGTGTAGGTCCACACAAGGTCCCGGGTTTGATTCTCGGATCGGTCAACTTAAAGTGTATTTTTCCGTCTTCTGATAGAAATAATGTTGTTCGAATTGAATAAATGTGCGATCGGCGCTTGCGATCTATCACATTAAAGTACTAACGGTCGGTTTCCGAAAGGCAAATTAATTTTAACACGCAATTAATCTGTGTCAAACGTAATTTTTACAAGCAAATTATCTGTTAAACACAAATTAATTGTTTGATAAAATTAACTTGGGATTTAGAAACCGGCCGTAAGTCTTCGGTTATTCGTGGTTGCGCTTGTTGTGTCTGCCTACCTTTTCGGGGATATTTTTAATTTTCGCTTGGCATTAATTACATATATTACAATTGTTATTGATTATTATTAATTATGCATGTAGTATTACATCTCGGTATACAAATGGCAGGACACCATCGAATTAGAAGTAGAAAGACATTAGAAAAATTATCATCTCGTTTAATATCGTTATACAAAAAGAAGTATTAGTAGTAGAGCTATTTTTATAAGTGGGTGCTATTTATGACCAGCAATAAAAAGTTACCCTATCAAACAAAAACGTAGGCAGTCAAAATCGACACGTTTCTTTTTAAGGTTCGTATATACGGAGCAATTCTTCACCTTTACGAGCACAAAGTCCTTTTTTAACGAGTTAGCGAGCACGCAATCTCGGACAGAGTTGTTCTAGATTATTTATGTGCTGGAAACACGATTATTCTTGAATTTAAAGAATGGGCCCCGTTATGTCTAGTTTTAGTGATTTATGTCAAATGTGTTTTGAACACTTTTGGGGTACAGACTTTAAATTAGATATGATATTTCTTACGGTTGTGTAGATAGATTGAAAGGATCTATTACCATATTTTATCATTTAATCAGTGTTTTTATTCTCAATTTTTGTTAAACATTAAAATAATACATGTTACGTCTATATTTATCTATATTATTTATTATATTGCTATATTAATAAACATTATAAATGTGAAAGGTTGGATGGATGGATGGATGTTTATTACTCAAACATGCAAAAACTACTGAACGATTTGAAAGAAATTAGGCACACAGGTAGATGATGACCTGGAATAGCACATAGGGTACTTTTAATGCCTGAAAAATTGGATGATCCTGCGGAATTCGCCACAAATTTTTATAATGCAGCGGGCTACACGCTGCAGTTAGTATGATAAATGTGAATTCAGTAGTATTTGCGTGAAAGAGTAACAAACATCCATACACACATGCTCACAAACTTTCGCATTTATAATATTTATAGGATTTGGCACACAGGTAGATGACGACCTGCAATAGCAAATAGGCTACTTTTAATCCCGAATAAATAAGATGATCACACGGTTCGATAAAAACATTTATCATGTAACGGGCTGCACGTGCAGCTACAATAAAAATTAAAAATCAAATGAAAGAAATTTATTATTCAATCTTGTGAAAAATGCAAACAGTGATTTGCCAAACTCGTCACTAAACTCATTAACACACCGCCACTGCTCCCGCAGTGTCCATACTTTTCAATATTATTACACTAATTTCGTTGAAGTTTATAATGTAGTTAATCAATACAACGGTTTTCAAATTGATCTTGTGGTTCGCGAACTCAACTACAAATCGATGGGGATCGGGTTTGATTCCAGACAGAGACTAACATTTATGTCATGGGCATAGATTGTATTTCTGAGTTTGGGTGTTTATTATGTATGTAATTGTATTTATTTATGTGTAACTAAGTGTTAGTATTATTGACTAGCACCCATAATATTAGCAAATATTTTCTTTACTTCGGAGATAGATCAATTTGCATATTTGTGCAGCAATACGTAAATAATTTACATAAATGTTTTGGTAAGAATTAACGATGAGAGCCTTTATTATTAATTGCGTTATTATTCTAATAGCCGGTTTTGGAAACGTAAATTAATTTTAAAAAGCAATTAATCTATGTTTAACGGATGATTTGCTTGTAAAGATTATATTAAACACTGATTAATTGCTTGTTAAAATTAATTTGCGTTTAGGAAACCGGTCATAAGATTAAACGTACGAACGACGTAGTATGATTATATTCGTCCAAGCATTTGAGTATTGAAGTATTATTGACATTTAAATAACGGGAACATGAGATAGTTGCAACTTTATGTGTTTTAATAATTTAACATAATGTTAATCTTCGTTATCTTGAAAGTTTTTATTATTAAATGCATTAAGTCAAATTAATCCACAGACCTTGGAGTGCCAAATATTTATGGAATCAATCTTCGTGATTTTATCGATTAAACTTCAAAGTTATCTTGAAAGTTTTCATTATTAAATGCATTAAGTCAAATTATTCCACAGACCTTCGAGTGCCAAATATTTATGGAATCAATTTACGCCTGGCTATTTATACCATCTTAAAAGGTCTCGGCTTAGAATTAATTAAAATTTACCGATGTTTTGAATAAATTATTAGTATTTTTATAAATATTTATAAGTTTTATGAAAATAATACTTGGGCAACGAACAAGAAGGTGGTTTTCCTAATGGTAATAGATAGTTTTGTCTTAAAATGATACTTTTTATACAAAAACACACTTAATAAAATCTCAGAATATAATATTATGTATATACATCAGTATAGCATTTTGGAACATACTCAGTATCGACAAAAACTAATTTATAGATTTATTTACATATACTCGAATATTCGTTTGAGTAAAAATTGTAACTCAAAAATGTTTTGAAATTACAGCTGAGTTAATGTCTGATAAATATTTATATTTCTAAAACGCCGCGTAGTTCCAATTACGGATTAACCTGAATTTGCCCTACAAATTCAATTTCCTAAGTTATCACTGAAGCTTGTATTTACACTCAAAAATACAGAGTTACAATACTTATCGATAAAATAAGCCTCTGTTGTCTAGTGGTCCAGCGTTGGCGTTGACCACATGAGGTCTCGGGTTCGATTACCGAGTAGGGCACATAAAAAAAGTGTTTTTTTTTTCAGTTTTCTGAGAAACACGAAGTTGCCCGGGATTGAAAAGTGCCCGGTTGGCGATAGGCTTGCCACCTATCACATTTGTGGGACCAAGTATCTTCGGCTAATCGCGGGTGCACTTGTTGTACCTCTGCCTACCACTTCGGGGATACGGGCGTGAATATACTCTCTCTCTAAAATAATATCACTACAGGTGTAAGTATTTTTAAGCCTTCGCTTCTTAAATAAATTGGATAGTTTTTAAAGAGTAGCTAATAATATAACTTGAAATGTAAAAAAATATGTTAAAGATATTATAAAATATGTGTAAAACATCCCTGATGATGATTTAATAAGCGAAACCGGTTGGATGTGAATAGTAGAAAATTAAAAATATACGTGAACTGGAAGTACAAGGGAGTTTATTTATAATACCTTGGCTTCTTATTTAGCACGATTAAATAAGACACTTGTTATAAGTGTCAAACGTTTGCTACAATATATTTTCCGCCCAACACGTTGTCTTTTGGTATTTGTGTGGTCCCTGTTGCCAATAAATGCGAATGATTTCGCTTCCTCTATCAATAACCAGATAGACCCAGGAATATAAGCATAGATGCTCGTATTTCTGGGTCTTTGATAGTATTCAGTCCATCTATGCTTATCAAACAAATATTTGTCCCTGTCAAAAAACGAACCAGAACATTGTCTCAATTAATTGACGTGTCAACCGTAGGTGAAGAAGAAGTAGTAAAGGTGAAGTCGGAAAAATTATCGTGTTGTGCCTGGGATTCAAAATTAAAATCTCACGCCTCCATAATACCTAGTCTGCTGATATTAGGTTAATATAGAAGATTTTGACAAAAAAATATATGTGCCTAATCAAAACTTAAATATTTTTACAAAAAATATGTATTGTATGTCTATTATTATATACAATCATATTCCTGATAGTCTTAAATCATTACCTATAAATAAATTTCGCAAAAAGTCGTTTGATTTGCTGTTAGATAAAACTTATTATGATATTAAAGAATTTTTAGCCGATAAAATTAAATATTAATGGATAGAAATATAAGTTTGTTGAATTGGTCTTAAAAAATTTCAATGTACCTAGTAAAATTTTGTAAATAGTGAATATTTTGTAAATTATAAAAAAATTAATTGCAGAAAATATGAAACTTGTAATTATAAAAATAACTTTTGTAATATGAAATCATCATTGTACATTTATAACAAGCACATAAAATAGAGAAAAAAGACAAGCCCGCTGAGTTTCTTCCGCCGGATCTTCTCAGTGTGTGGCCGCGTTCCGATCCGGTAGTAATTCTAAATAATCGATAGAATGTTTTAAATGTAATATTATATAATGATAATTTTTTTAAATATTTGCACACCATATAATGGTAGAATATGTTGGAACTTAATTTATTTTTAACAACTTGTAACACCCATATTCTTGCAAATAAATATTTTCTTTCTTTCTTTCTTCCTTTCTTTCTTCTTTCATTCAAAAAGAAACTTCTTAATCAAGATTTAGGCGAATTACATACTTTAGAAATCAATTTACTTATCTATATTATATAACTAATATTGATTCGGGCGCATAAAAGCGTCTGAGAGGCAAAGGCGTGAAATTCAATAAACGTTGTGTGCAGTTCATAGACGGGACTGAAGGAACGACTTGTTGAGTACTCTCCTTCATTCGCACCCACGGCATAAACTTTATTCTCCATATAACTGCAATTCAGCACCGAACAAAACCAGTTTAGAACTATTTTGTTTGTGATAGTGATATATTTGTGCGCGAAGTCCTTAATGTGCTAAATGCTTTTGAAATTAACTTAGTCTATGAAATATCAGATGTATTTACATTTTAGTAAAATATTTATGACATTTCATTGTCATAAATATTTTATACATATTTCTACAAAATTAAATGTAAAAAGTTGTATTAGGGGTAAGTAACGAAAATTTACTGGATTTTTTTATAAGTATCTTCACGCCCATATCCCCGAAGAAGTAGGCAGAGGTACAACAAGTGCACCCACGATTAGCCGAAGATATTTGGTTCCACAAATGTGATAGGTAGCAAGCCTATCGCCGACCGGGCACTTTCCAACCCCGGGTAACTTTGTGTTTCTCAGAAAACCGAAAAACACTTTTTTTTATGTTCCCGACCCGGGAATCGAACCCGGGACCTCATGTGGTCAACACCAACGCTGGACCACTAGACCACAGAGGCGACTCAATTTTTTTATATTTTTATATGCGTCGGAATAATCACACCAATATCGTCGTGCACAATAAAATCACAAAATTTCGCGATATGAAAGGCCTCATCTTAACATAACTAAGCCCTATTTTATCATTATCTATCAACACTTTTGTTAAATTTAAAATTTACAACATATTTGTCGTTTATTACAACCTGATATTTATATTTGAATACGCCATCGAATTCACGGGTTGTTCTCAATTAAAACCTGATCAGAATTACTGTATAATTGCATTTTCTATCGATTATCTTAATCAACATAAATGCCTGTTTCTATTTTCTTAATAGCATCCAATCAAACATCAAATTTATTCCATGTTTCTTTGATTAAATTTTTTAACAAAACATTTGTGACGATAGTATGTACTGTAAATATTTGCAGAGATAAAATTATATATATATATATATATATATATATATATATATATATATATATATATATATATATATATATATATATATATATATATATATATATATATATATATATATATATATATATATATATATATATATATATATATAAACCTTCTAAAGAAAAGGCATAAACATCGCCTATTATCACAAGATATAATAATGAAACCCAGAAAAAAGTATATTGATACCAAACCCGAGAAAGCAATTTTAGATTCCTACCACATAATAGTCAGGATAAAGATTAGCCAAATGGTAGTGTATACCACACTACCATTTGGCTAATCTTTATCCTTGTTCAAAGAGCTGAGCAAAAATGCAGATGGTCTATTCATGAAAAGGGACCGGACAAACACAATAGTCATAACAGGAAAGTTGATAACCAGACCAAAACGAAGAAAAGTCTAAAATATATTTTCATTTCCAATTCATGTAATAAAACAGTGTTTAATTCTGATTTGACATTAACAATGTTTCACGCAGATACATTGCATCCTAAACACACAACATGGTATAATTAATTAATGAACACCGTTCTGTACTCAACTGCATATGTTGCATGTTAATTACCGATCAAATTCTAGAATTGTATATGTTCAGAGAAAACACTCGAATATGAAGTTCCAAATTCAGAAGCAAGCATTGTAAATTAGAAATAGGATGGAACTAATAACAATTGAAAGAATCCAATTTTTGGTAGTACTTAAACATATGCAAAATAAATTAATTTAAATACATGAGATGTAGGTAGGTACATGAATAATGTTCACTAAAGTTATATGTTCACATGTTTAGTAAAGCAGATATATTTTTGAAGCAAAAGCAAACAAGCAAATAGCTCTCCTGATAAAAAGAGTCAACTATCATCTAAAGACACCAAAGATGTTAATAGTGCATTTCTATCTGTTTGACGTGGATAAGACGGTGATATCTAATACCTAGGCGAGATGTTGCGGAACTCTGCCACCTAGTAGTCACGATTATAGTGATGGACATAGCCAATCTTTCACCTTTTACGAACGTTAAATGGCAGACGGTAATACCCTGCTCCTAGTTTTGTTTCACCGCCATATTGCCTGTTATAATAATTTCCGTTCTAGTCACTGGCATGTTTTTTTTGTTTTTATCATAAGATAGCAAACAAGTAAATGGGTCTCCTGATGGAAAGAGCCAAGCATCGCCTATAGACACCAAAGATGTTAATGCTGCGTTGCTATCTTGCGACGAGGACTAATGCCACATGCATAAGTTTACCGGCTACCTCACCCTCCAAACCAGAACACGACAGTGACAAGCACTGACGTTATTGCGGCAGGCATAGGTAAGGTGGTGGTACCAGACCCAGGCGAGATGATGCAGAACCCTACCATCTAGTAAATGTTTTATAGAGGGGATAAGGTAGTTAGAAAATTTATGTTTTTCTACATCCTTAATACACGGATAGTGCAATTTAATAAATATATATCGACTAAGATTGTCTTTTTCTATCAGAGAACCATTTGATTGTTAACTATCTTTTGATACAAAAATAACGTAGCATATATGTAACTGAGAAATGTTTTTTAAGTTATAAAAGCGTAGCACCGCAAAGTCTAAAGTAGCTGCTACCTGCAATATATCTTAAAACCAAATACCTTGTGCTCAAACAAAGCCGAGCTAAGCCTTGCAGACGCCGCCAGTGAATAAGAAAATATTGAGATAGTTTGGGTATTAAAGGTTTTATTCAGATTCCACAGATTTGTATTATATAACAATTTTATGTACCGACATTAAAAAAAAGCTAAGAAAAAATTAGCTCATTATATTTGTCTCAACGTTAAAATAAAATGCTTATTTGTAAAAATATACTTTTTAAAAGTTATTCATAAAAAGTGAAGGTTTATTGAAGGTAGAGTTCTGTAATGGCTTGCCGAGTTTTGGTACCATTAATAATTTAATGTAATATTAATAATTTACTTATTTCTGCCGCAATAGCGTCATTGCAAATGGCTGGTAAACTCATGCACGTGGGATTACCATCGTGCCATACGGATAGCTACGCACCATAAATAAAGGTGACTACAGGCAATGGTTGTCTCCTTCTAGTTTATTCCATCAGTTGAGCCATTTGCTTGCTTTTTATCTTATGACGTATATATATTTTTTTATATCACAAGATAGCAAACAAGCAGATGGGTCTCCTGATGGAAAGAGTCAACAATCGCCTATAGACACCAAAGATGTTAATGGTGCGTTGCTATCTTGTGGCGAGGTCTAATGCCACATGCATAAGTTTACCGGCTACCTTACCCTCCAAACCGGAACACGACAGCGACAAGCACTGACGCTATTGCGGCAGGAATAGGTAAGGCGGTGGTACCAGACCCGGGCGAGACAATGCAGAACTCTACCACCTAGTAGCCACGATGTTAGTGACTCGATAGCTAATAGGTCGCCTTTCACGACCTGCCTGGCAGAACGGCAGTTGGCCTATTCTTCAAAGGAGGCCGGGACCAACACGGCGAAAAAAATTATTTGAATGGTTTACCAGTACCAGCATTTGTATAGACTTCTGAGGTCCTAGATTTGAATCCCGGGTCGGACATAAATTGCCCGACTCAAATTTTTCAGTTTTCTGGAAAACATGAGTTTTCAATACTAGAAAAGTACCCAATTTGTAGATAGGTTGACCCCCTGTTCATGAGAATACTGTTGGCTGTCGTACATGTATTAGTTGCATATTTGCCGACCTCTTCAAAAATCAATCAGTATTTCTAAATTTAGACAAAATTACGTTCCAAAACTAGAAAACCAATTTGGTAAACGCTCAATGATTTCCCTCGAGTTAAATTTAAAAATCGTTGACGTGGCGTTATACGCACTTAGAAGCTCTCGAAAGCATCAATCGTTCCCCGGCGTCCGATTTTTCCGTTTCAGAGTTCCGTTCTTGCACGTATTAAAATGAATTAGCGAATGTAATGAGATATAAAAGCTTTTCCTCGGCAAAATTAATTAAGATTTTATAAACCTATATTTTTTTGTATATTTTACTATAGGATTGAAGCTTTATCAACCTAAACTAAAAACACTACGTAAACAGAAATAGAAGACTGCCTGGGTGTGCACCTATTATCACTACAAATTGTAAAAAAAATCCATCTCTACGTGTGTGTGTGTGTGTGTGTGTTTCAGTCTATATTTCGCGATATAGGTACTCAAATATCACTGAATAAATATTCTGTGCGATCCGTAAAACAAGGAAGACTACACGTATAGGTTTACAGGCTACCTTACGCTCTAAGCCGGAACATGATAGTAACAACAGATAAACACTGACCTTATTGCAACAGGAAAAGTTAAGGCGGTGATATCAAATTGGGGATATACGAATTACCACGATAGAAGCACCACCTCTCGGATAAAAATACGATTGCAATATATATATATATATATATATATATATATATATATATATATATATATATATATATATATATATATATATATATATATATATATATATATATATATATATATATATATATATAACAATAATAATTATTACTAATAGTTTAAGGTTATTTAGATAAAGATTATTTATTTTGGTTAAATTATGTAACCCTATTTTTTGCTAAAACAACATAAGTCTTGAACAGTTTTCTAGTTTTTTTTCATTATTATTATTAATAAACTGTAAAGGTTATTCCATATTCCAATTTTTTAATGTATGTATAAAACGTTTTTATTGATCCCTGAAAAATTATATTTGTGTGACTTATGAGGTTTTTGAAAATACCGATTGAATTATACATTGAGTATAAGGTAAGTGATCACCGCCGCTCATGGACAACCATATTATCAGCAGATTTGCAGTTGCATTTTCGGCCTTTTAAGAAAGAGTAGGCTTTTTTCTTGAAGGTCCCTAAGTCGTATCCGCTTGGAAAAAAACCTGCCGGTAATTGGTTCCACAGAGGAATAGTGCGGGGAAAAAAGTATTTAAGTAGTAAAATTTTGGGTCAAATTTAACCTGTAGATCGCATTTCTTACGTTATATAATGTTTTTAACACTGTAAAACTGCAGCAATCGACTTTCCATTTCCTATATCTCCAGAACCCTACATTAGATCTTTACCAAATTAAAATGGGACTATACGGGGAGAATATTATCTCATACAAGAAAGAATTTTCAAAATCAGTTCATAAATGGCCGAGTTCTGAGGTCACAAGTAGTGATGAAAATTGCCGGCAATATTTCCAAAGCTGCCAAAACAGTCGTGGATGTTTCTAAGCTTTCCGGTAATATTGACAAGAAAAGTGTAAATAGACAGCGATATTTTTATAACACAGCTTATTCTGTTATTTTTTATAACACTGTTTATTCTGTTAAAAAAGTTTAACTTTTTTACCGACAACTTTAAAACTTTGAAACTTTGGCAGTTTTGGCGACTTTGGGAATATTACCGGCAATTTTCATCACTAGTCACAAGCATATAGTCGAATTCGACAAACAGTTGACAAAGACACAGTAATTTTAGTATAATTTCAATCAAAACAAATAAAATGGTATAGACATTGACTGCACCTTTAGTCGAGCGCTAAGCGACACTGACTACGCAGTAAATGGTGCTCGGGTTCGATTTCTGGCAGGGACAGGCATTTGCGTGATGAGCAGAGATGTTTATATTTTTTATATGTTGATTAAATATAGATAATTATTTATATATATATATATATATATATATATATATATATATATATATATATATATATATATATATATATATATATATATATATATATATATATATATATATGTATATATCTCGACCTGAGACGCATAAGGTCTAATGTCGAGATCGTCAGCTGAAACCGGTATCTCGCGCTCTTTCTAAGCATATAACAATCATAATTCTATCTCTTTTATTCTGGTAAATATACAAATGCATAAGGTCGAATCTGTCAATTTTTGAAATTTATATCGTGATATAAAGCCTAATAGCAACTATAGTTTTTATGCTTAAAATTTTGGTTTATTTAGAAAGTCGAATATTGACTTCAGCTGTTATGGTTTTAAATTATTTTACGCATCAGGGACGGACTATTGTGTCATTCAACTTTATCCTACAAGGATTGGTGGTAAAAATAATACGTATTGTCAGATAGAATTTCATGCATCTTGAAATTAAATAATCCGATGTCGTACCTTGAGATATAGTGTTATGCCTCGAAAATTTTATTTGTTTGGTTAAGGTCTACAAACATAATTAGTCCTTATGCCTTTAAATAGTGCGACTTTATCGTTGTACAAGAATGGGTATGCAAAGAAGAAGCACTATTCCATTGACTTCGTGACCGCAAACTGACGCGATAGAATTACATGGGATATTATCGCCGGTCACTCGACTGCTTTCGGCGGCGCCACGGTGGCTTGATCTATCAGCGCACAGCACCGTGCGCGTACCGCGTAATATGTTTTGTTTACAACTTACAAGTTATTCACGCGTGAGTCGTTATTTGTTTTTTTTTTATATCATAAGATAGCAAACAAGCAGATGGGTCTCCTGATGGAAAGAGTAAACCATCGCCTATAGACACCAAAGGTGTTAATGGTGCGTTGCTATCTTGTGGCGAGGTCTAATGCCACATGCATAAGTTTACCGGCTACCTTACCCTCCAAACCGGAACACGACAGCGACAAGCACTGACGCTATTGCGGCAGGAATAGGTAAGGCGGTGGTACCAGACCCGGGCGAGACAATGCAGAACTCTACCACCTAGTAGCCACGATGTCAGTGACACTATAGCCAAGCGGTCGCCTTTTACGACCTGCCTGGCAGAACGGCAGTTGGCCTATTCTTCAAAGGAGGCCGGGACCTGTTGTGCTGAATTAATAGTGAATTTAATTACTTCTGATTTATTGCGAAACGAATGCTTTAGTGGCCGGTAAGTTAACTACTTACATTCATACTCGTTTTAGAAGCAAATTGGTACAAGTAGGTATACAAAATTACAATCAAATTGTTTTGTTTTTATAGAGAACGGCAACAACAAAATCTATATAAAAATCCAATTGCGAAGCCAAGTTATTGTCATGAAAAGACAAGACATGAAGTCAACGCGAGTATATACGCGAATATATGAATGTATTCGTATGTATTAAAACCCATACTCCAAACCAATATAAATTAGGAGTTAGCTTAGTGTCTGTTTGTCTGTTTTTTTTTTGCAAATCTCGAATGGGATAAACGGCTTAACAGATTATCACGAAATTTTGTGAAGGGATAATTTAGGACCCGGGGAGGATGTAAGACTGTTGTATTTATAGTAGAAGCTTCGGATTATAAAAATGCAGTATATTAACTAACTGTAACTACTTACGTCATTCCTACAGAATAAAATATAAATATTTACAATATTTAAAAAACTTAACTTATAATAAAGAAACAAAAAAAACTGGACAAATTACACAAATTAATCTAAAGTTAAAGTAAGCAAATTATTTGCTTGTGTTATGGGTGTAAGTTAATGCATAGAAATACATATAAAAATACTTTTAATTATAAACACCATCGATTCGTAGTTAGGTTCACTAACCACTCGACTAACGGGGCGGTTTATGTTGAAAATATTGATCGTACTTATGTAAAAAAATATTATGTTACAAATCCTGGCCGAGAATTTTCCGATTATGATAGTGATGATAAATTAAAGACAAGACTTACGAACCACATAAATATCTTTCGGATGGCAGCTACGTCAGTGATTCGCCAGAAAAAGTCTTAGTTCTATCGAAGTCTTTAAAGGTGAAAAGAAAACTTTCTTTTTCAGAAAAATCGCCTGAAAGGCAAGCTACGGTGACAAATAATGAAGATATCAATTTAATCAATTTAGACAATCCTATAAGTCCACGAAAAAAATATATATCTGCAACTTCAGTTTTTAATGAAAGTCCTAAAGAACACGACCGTTTCTTTGCTTTAGTGACTCCACAAATAATCCCTACTGTTTTAAATAACCATAATGAATCTTCGGTATTCGATCAAGGTACTCCTAAAAGCCCAAATTCTAATAATATGATGTTGATTCAAGTACAGGCAAGTACATCTGCTGATAAGAATGATCACCTCAGAAACCGTAATTTAACAGACAGAAACTATACTACAAGGATTTTAATTGTACCCCATTTTGATGAAAATGTTAATATTTTTGATGCTACTATGAATGAAGATACAGCTAAGCCGAACACAAGTTTGGTCGCTGATATGAATGGGAATGTTTATTTAACAGATGACCGACAAATTAGAAATAATGAAGACATAGAGCAGATCGTTACAGTAGCCCCTTCAAAATCTAACAGAAGAAAAAAGTTAAAAACGTAACTAAATGGAAAAGAGTTGCGGATAAAATTGCAAGGCTAAAAGGTTCCCCCTATCATTCAACTGTAGCAAAAAAAATCCTGAAATAGACGCCCGTGAGCCTCCATATACGTGTAAATTTAAATATTATGAGAAAGTGTCTAATGCAACAAGAATACAAATATTTAATGAATTTTGGAAAAAATGTACCAGTTGGGATCAACGCCGACAGTTTGTAGCCTCTAACGTCACAAAAAATCTAAAACGCATAATGAGAACAGATGGAAACTTAGACACTGACCGAAGAAAGTTTACATATGAATATAGGCTTGTTGTCTATTCTAACAGCGAAAAAATATGCCGGAATATGTTTCTTAACACTTGTCTGAGAGTCAGGCAGATTTTCCTGTAGTTGATTAACTTTATTAATAAATGATTTTAAAAATGTTGCCATTCTTTTTTAGTTAAAAAATAATTTTGAAAGTCATTATGTTTAAGTTTTTATTATTTTTTTTATTTAATTTTATTAACTCCGACCTTATATAATTAATAATAATTATTTTAAATGGCACATAAATAGATACATAACAAGATCGGACGTAACTAAATTTCTACTTTTGGTTAAACGTAATGTTACATGTTTTAAAAAAGCTTATAATTTACCAAAAAATTGCAGGCATAAAGTTGGATCAGCAAATAGAATTAAAACGATTCGTCGCTTAGTAACTCTGTACGGGCATAAGATTGGATGTCACAAAAAAAGTAGTTTTTGGTAAATAAAATATTATTATTTTACTGTGACTGGTTTTATTACTATACTGAAACAAAGGTACATAACTTATCTAAAACATTGTCCTAATTTTGTTAGCCTATTCGATAATAAACAAAAGTTTTGATACAATTTTGTCAATATCTTTCTTTTGGCTCCCCTCTAAACTTGTGAAATTCCATATCGGACCTTATGCATCTCAGGTCGAGATATATATATATATATATATATATATATATATATATATATATATATATATATATATATATATATATATATATATATATATATATATATGTATATATATATATATATATATATATATATATATATATATATATATATATATATATATCTCGCCATAGACACCAAAGATGGTCGCCTTGTACGACCTGCCTGGCAGAACGGCAGTTGGCCTATTCTACAAAGGAGCCCGGCGGGGTGAACACGTAACTCGCAATGCGAAATTATCGTGATTGTTTAGTTATTGCAAGACACATAACAGCCTTGTACATTAGTGGTAGTCGTTGATTAACACCCATATCATAAGCATATAATTTGCTTAATTTGGGATTAGATCAAGTAGTGTAACCTGATCAGTGATATTATTATTATTATTTTGGTAGAGCAAGCACCAAGAAAATGTTGCAATTGCTTTTTTAAAATATAATCATATATTTAGATGTTGTTTTTAGTTATAGAATTTAAATTTAGACAAAATACACAAATGTATATTATAATGAAAACGAATGTGAGAAAATAATTAAAATAAGGAAACTTTAAAGTCAATATTGATTCGAAGTTTGAATATTTGCCCTAAAGTCTAAACAAATTTAATTGAGCACTATATTAGACTCTAACAAAATAACAATTTGTTTTCAGATAACATAAACATTAAGTTATTTTATTAAATAAGCAACATATTGATTGCGGAAAAATATATATATTTCTTAAAATCAGTAATTGGTGGTTTTGTTTGTTAAAAGTGATTTCTAGAACTCCTGAACCGATTTTGGAAGTATTTTTAGCATTCGAAAGCTACATCACTTTTAGGTGGCATAGACTATATTTTAACAAAATTTTTACGTGGAACCAGAACCTACGCGCGGAATCCGTGAGAAACGGCTAGTAAAAGACAAAGTGTGCTTTCTTGAGTAATATTGACGCTTTGAATAAGTCTTGTTAATAATAATGACTTATTCATTTATACACATAATAAACGTATTTAAAAAAAATTAAAAGAGCGAGCTTATCTGTAATTAAATAATTTGTTTGAAGGAGTGAAAATACTATATTATTATAATAAAAAATATTAATAATAACCTTAAAACCAGATATGAATATAATTTACTGTGTTATTATATTAAGCTTTAGAAATAAAATATAATGGTCATGTGTGTCAATTTCTCAGTATTTTCAAAAGAAAAAATTCTCGCTACACCAACTTAATCAGTAAATAAATTGTTCATTTGTCATAATATGACATTTTATGAAATGTCATTTATTATAATATGATAAATGACTTAATCAGTAAATCGAGTAATCAAATAAATTGTTCATTTCATGTCATTCAATCAAATCTAATCAGTAAATAAACTGTTCATTTATCATATTATGACAAATGTCATGTCATAAAATGTCATTTTATGACAAATGAACAATTTATTTACTGACTAAGTTGATGCATCGGGGTTTTTTTGTTTAGATTCCTTTTGGAAATACTGAGAAATTTACTCACATGACCATTAGGCAGGAATAGCTTCTATGAGCTGGCAACTTGAATCTGAAAATAATTTGATAAAAAAAATAATTACGTAAGATACATTTTGTGTACTGTATTACACGTAAGGGTAGATTAACATTTTTGTAATACACAGGATTCGATACGTACCAGTAGTATTATGCTTTAAAACGGATTGCTTCTAATTTATTCTAAGCTCAGAAATTTTAAAAACATCACGAACTCCCACAGATAATTATTAAACACGGAACCAACGAAAAAATTTCTTGAATATTTAATATAAAAGTGTCTAGCTAAAACCAGATTGTAACTAGATTGCCGAACTTTTTACCAAAGAGCCTCTCGAGAAGTATTTTAAAATTTAAAGGATCAGAATTATCATGAATATGATTTGCTGTGGGGCTGAAGAGAGCGTGCTTTATCAGTTTTATCTTTAAGAGCTAAGTTGAATGCCGCTTTTCATACTATCGCATATCTACAAGGATTTCGTCAAGGATTATTAACATTGTTTAAAATTAAATTCTGGTTAGAAGTTTGCAACACGAGTAGAGATTCATAGAAACTTTGGGTCGTATGTTGCGATATTAGTTTACTCTTCATTAATTGCGAGACTTGAATTTATTAAAATATTATAGTAAGAGTATATAAACATGAGGTGTTTCTCACATATTTATCCATTTATTATGATTCAAGCGTAAATGAAAAATCTTCATTCCACTCAAAATTATTTACGTTTAACAATCTATATATTTAAGTATAAATAAGTGAAGTGAAAGCTTTATACCCTTTTTGGGAAAATTGTGCCCATGAAGGGGTTTAAAATTCAGCATAATTAAAAGTTTAAATAACGAAGAAGGTGGGTATATGAAATATGCATTAGTAAGAAATACAATTTATTAAAAGAAAAACATTATTCACCCTACCATTTTTTTGAAATACATACGTACTATCATTTACTATTTTGTTTATGGTGCAACTGCCCGTCGTCTAGGGTATTCCTATTGGGCTCAGATCACAAGATCCCGGGTGCGATCCCCCGGTCGGGCAAATGTGCTATTAAGGTTTTTTCATGGATTTTTTTGAAAATCCAAAATCTTAGTAGCAGCTCGGAGTCTGGCGGGTGGTGTGTTACCACTTCCTTGCCCCGGATGAACATGTTAAGCTATAGGTGCCGGTTATCGATAGAAATAGTCGACAATTGTTATTAGGTTGGTAAAATGCGGCGACGAAGATCTCACCACACGTCTCGCTAACTGATAATCCGGTGAATCATGGTAAACTGGTAAGAAAGTCTTTATATAGAAAGAATTCATGTTCGGTGTACTTTGCCTACCAAGCAAGGGAACCGGGTGTAATGATACTTTTATTATTTTGTTCTATACTTAAAGTCGGTTGTGAAACTTAGAAATGACTTTATTGTTTAGTCTATGGTCTAAGTCTGTCTAAGTCTAAGTCATAGTTCATCCGAATTTGTCTTTCGAAATTTTTGTCGAATAGATATTTGTGCTTTAACGTTAAATACTTACAGTCGGTTTCTGAAACGCAAGTTAATTTTAACAAGCAATTAATTGTAAACACAGATTAATCGCTTGTTAAAATTGATTTGCATTTCAGAAACCGGCCGTTATTTAATATATTTAATATACTAATTTAATATTATTACGGTCGAGTTTAGACCAAAACCACCTATTGTTATGGTGTTTTGAAAATTGTTTTTACAAGACTTTTAATTAAAAAAAAAATTAATTGCACCTATATTCTACGTCTGTAAATCCGCAAGCGTGCGGTTCTTCCGACACATTTTTCCTTGCACTACTCTTTTGTAGAATCAATTACCGGCAGGGGATTTTCCGAACAGATACGACATGGGAAACTTCAAGAAAAGAGCTTACTCATTTTTAAAAGGTCGGCAACACAACTGCAAGACCTTTAGTATTGCGGCTGTCTATGGGTGGCGGTGATCACTTAACATCTGGTGCACCTAGTGCTCGTTAGCCCCCTCTTCCATAAAAAATATTTTTTTAAATTATAAAGCCGTTTACTTAACTGGATTGGCAAAATACCAATTAAACTATGTATGTGTTCCTATATTTATTTAGAACTAGCTGGCCTGGAAAACGTTTTTCTGCCTTTTTAAGTACTCTTTTTTTCTATATTTTCTCACATTTTAAACTTTCCCTGGACTTCAACAATTAATTCAAAACCAAAATTAGCCAAATTGGTTCAGCCGTTCTAGAGTTTTAGCGAGACTAACGAACAGTAATTGATTTATATATATATATAGATGACATTCACATACATATATTTATTTTGACAAAACATTACTCTTGGATAAATAGTAAGTAAAGGGAAAAACATTAAGGCCAGACAAAAATAAACATTGTATACCAGTAAACAAACAAAGAAACCTTTATTTGTTCTCGACACAAAAACGTCTTTGTAAAAAAATCTTGTTTGTATACACCGCAACAAGGACTGAAACCATCAAAGATTTTTATTCTTTGTATAATTGAAGGAAAGGCAATAATGTAGCCCTTTGATAATACTTGTAACGATGATGTCTATCCAACTCTATTGAGGATATTGGTGGGCCGAGATTCCAACAATGGCTGCCGCCAAACGTAATTAAAATGGCGTCGTTCTCACAAAGAGGCAACTTACTAGATATTATCGTTATAGCGAACCAGGCAAACGTTAACGTGTTTGTCTGAAGTGAAACATGAAGTGCTTGTCTGTTTGCAGTTAACATAAACGAATTTTATCAAGAAAACGGTCTACCGTTTTTTAATGACTAATGTAATAAGGAAAATACCGTTATTATTCTATTTATGAACTGAAATAAAAGCTTCGCAAATGTAAAAAACAATAGATGTAGTTTACCATTTTCGTGAAACTTTTAATAATACAAATAAATTGATGCTTTATGTAAAATGTAAAAACTGGAATAAAAAAAAATTAATAAAATTTAATATTAAAGTAACACAAAGTAAATCTCAGGAATAGCTTCACTATTGCGGCGTGAAAAACAAAAAATCTAAACATGCAAACAACCGCGCATCTGAACATCACCACGAAATCTAAACATCCAAACATACACAAAAAACCAAGCATCTGAACATCACATTTTCACAACTTTGTATTTAAAATATTAATGTTACGATAGAATATAGTCTGTTTGTGATGAGCGTTGACATTGTTTATGTATCATACTTGAATTTATAATAAAAAATCTTTGTTATGTTTTTAAATGTGAATATGCCAAATCACAATCAAAGGAATGGTAACACGTAGAACCATAAAGTGTTTAGAAGGTTGGTCGTTATTTGCTTCCCAAACGAGAAACGTGCAAGGACGCTTAGTATTCGAGTTCCTTTATTAAACAGACAAACTAAGACATTTAAGCGGTAAATGGATATAAACTTGGATACGTATGAATACTAACATGCAGCGTCATAGCTTCTTAATATGTGTTATGATTTAATTCCTACTTATATAAGGAATTTATTTATTTATTTATATTTATGGACAAAAAATGTACAGCGTTTTAAAATCTAAAAGCATTCTATATAAGGAATCTCATGCAGTATCATCATTACATAGTATAAAACAAAGTCGCTTTCTCTGTCTGTCCCTATGTCCCTATGTATGCTTAAATCTTTAAAACTACGCAACGGATTATGATGCGATTTTTTTTAATAGATAGAGTGATTAAAGAGGAAGGTTTATATGTTTAATAACATTCAACATATTGTAGAGAAATACTGCAAAATTTGAGTTTTCTGATGTCATGTCGTAAATAATTATCATTTTTTCCGCTTACATTGCAAACGCAAGCTAAACCGTTCGAGATTTATCAAAATAATATACTAAGTATTTGTACATCTTGAAAAGGTCTACAGAAAACTCCGCAATGGTATATGTCTATCTCTTATGGATAACCCACAATAGCATTTTTTTGTCATTTACTTTTTACGAGAAATAATGGCTTTTTTTCGAAGCTATTTTAAGCAATACAGCACTAATCCTTATCCAATTAAGTACCTTAAATATATTGTTGATTTAATATAGATCAATATGGCCGTTTACAGTATGTAATTTAAATTAATATTTTCGAAGATATTACAGATTTAAAATGCAGGGGCATAGCGCTTGCTGGGTTACCGGCCGGTCGGCGCGGCGGCTTGCGCGGTATATTCTGAAACCGCTGGGAAACGTGTTAATTTTTAGATAAATAAATATAGGACTTCAGCTGAAAACGAAAACTTAGTACATTCTTTTTTTTAACTAAATATCACCATATAAAAATCATGTGGATGATTAGAAATAGTATTAATAAATTATTTGTTTTAGAAATTTTTTTAGCCTGTTTTCGGAATTTTATATGATCAAGTAAAGTACATTCAATCATGTAATACGTTAGCACATTCCTTAGATAATATCTTCAGGTATATCGTATAATTTTCGTAAAATTGTTATTTAACAATCAATGTAAAAAAAAAACGTGATTTAGCAAACCAGTTTTTAACTTCCCACTACGTATGTAGACTAACTATGTAGAGTAACTTCCTTATTACTGATTTTACTCCGATTTTCGAAAATCGTGTTTTTACCAGATGTCCACGTTTTAAGGGTCCTTGGAATCTTTACCGACTATTTACACGATGACGTCAGTATGTCTGTATGTGTGTATGTGTGTATGTAAACATCTCATAACTTTTGAAACGCGGTTGATTGCATTCGATTGAATTCCGCTCAACTTGGATTTCCTGAAAATTTGAACCGATTTGGTCCACGACATTTTGAAAATTTTTGAAAAAACACCAAAAAAAATGGTGACGAAACAGTGTTTTTTTAATATAACTTCCAGACTTATGTACCAGTTGAGTACAAAAACTAATCAGCTCTATTCCTCAAAAAATACGTCTAATACATAAATAGCATCAAAATCGGTTTATCCGTTTGGGAGTAATCGTTGACGAAAAATTGTGAAAAAGTGTGTTTTCGACATAGCTACGAAATTTTTCAACCAATCATTTTTGGTGTTCTATAATATTTTAGTACTAAAATAACTACGTCAAATGCCGTTTCAGAAATCAAAATCGAATCTTATTCTCAAAACTTATAGCTTTCAAACATTAAAATTACGTTGTTTTTAGCAAACTTTTAAATAACTTTCAAGTCAATTTACCGATTGACTTAAAAATATTATCAGCTTTTGTTCTTTAAACTGCGTGAAATACCGTTAATTTAATTAAAATAGGTCAATTTGTTTGGGATTTATCAATGAAAAAAATTAAAAATAAACTGTTTTTTGACATAGCATCGAAATTTTTCAACCTATCGATTATTTAGCTAAAACAATATTTTAGATCTCAAAATTTGAGTTGAATGCCATCATCGTTTTCAAATATACAGCTTTTCAAAAATTAATAATAGGTACTGCCATTTTTAACAAAATAGATGTTTGAACTGAAAAATCTATGCTTATATTTTTTACTCTTTTGAGCTTAAAATACCTTAACTTAGTGAGAAGTTTCAGGGATGGCCCGTAGAGTCAACCATTTACACATTTTTTCCCGTTTGTCCCGATGCCTCACCTTAATAAATCGCATGGTCAAATCTTCAACGTTGGCCAACTTTTTCACATGGCCAACTATATATCGCTCTTTCAAGAGTAACCTCTAAAGAAAACATGTTTGTATTGTCTAATGGAAAGAAAGCTGTAAACGTTGTATATAAAGACATTCTGTAATATATTAATTGTAAAAATAAAAGAAATAGGTAAAAATGTAAAAACCAAAAAATGTGGTACCTATATGAATTTATATATTCCAAAAATAGCAGAAACCCAAATTTAACGCGTGCGGGCCACGGGCAGTAATGAATTAATCAAAGCTACTGGATCGATTTTAATCATTTTTTTTCACTGAGTGACATAGGCGATATATTTTATACCCGTGCGAAGCCGGGGCGGGCCGCTAGTAGAATATAAATGAGCCGCTAGTAGAATATAAAAAAAGAGATGAAGCACCTCAACTTACAACAAAATAATTAAAAGTTTCTATGAACACACAAATCATTAGAGAACATTAAAAAACTTAACTATAAATTAAATATTTTTCACCCATGATACATATGAATTACACATATACAAACACATATATATAGGTACATGCACACATACATAATCCCCCCGTATTGGCTCGAGCTCTTTGGAAGAATAGACCATTTATTTGCCGTTCTGCCAGTAGGTAAGAGGCGAATGATTGGCTATGCGAGTCAACACCACTAGGTGGAGGTCGAGGACTACTAGGTGGTAGAGTTCTGCATTGTCTCGCCCGGGTTTGGTGCCCCTTATCTATTCCTACCGCAATAGCATCAGTGCTTGTCAGTGTTGTAATACCTCGTCACACAGATAGCAACGCATCATTAACACCTTTGGTCTACAGGCGACGGTTTCTCTTTCTATCAGAAGAGCATCTGCTTGTTTGCTATCTAATGATTTTAATAAAATTAAAAATAATAGATACAAATAAATACATGATACAATTTGTTTTTAGTTCTATTAATTATTAGTAAAGATACAAATTGCATTTCGATAAAAAGACAGCAAATAAAAACCCAAAGAAACTTGACATTAAATTGACCAAAGCTGGACTAAAAGCCGCTTAGCTTTAAAGCCTTAAGACACTAGAGAGAATTGCCGTCAGGATTAACCATAATTAAATCGATTACTACCAAATGTGATGCTATGAAGTTGCCAGAATCTGGTGGGTGATATGACGAAAAGAGAATATAGCACTATATCTACGATATATAGTCTTTGAAATTTATATACAAACTCTTTTTATTTAAATTTTTATGACCTAGGTTTTCTGTTAAGTCACTACCTGCCTGAACTTTTGCAATAACGTTAGTGCTTGTCACTATATTGTTCTAGCTGAGCTAAAACGTATTAATTTTCCTTAAACATTTAGTTATTCTATGGAGAATAAATATACGCAAAGCAAGATCATTTTTGTTACATTGCGCATGCTACTAGAAACTTGCTTGACATTTTTATGATATAAATGTTTATTTTTTATTTTTTATTTGATCCAATTTTTTTCAGTTTAGTATTCCATATTAAACCTATATTAATATTATAAATGCGAAAAATGTTTGGATGTTTGGATGGGTGGATGTTTTTTTCTCAATCACGCAAACACTACTGAACAAAATTGAATGAAATTGGGCACCCAGGAATGACCTGTAATAGTACAAAGGCTACTTCTTATCCCGGAATAACTAGGTGATCCCGCTCAAAGTCAAAGCCAAAACATTTTTATTCAAATTAACATTTACAGGCACTTTGGACGATTCACCAAACTCTTCACTTAAAACACTGGATTCACCAAAATCCATACTAATATTATAAATGCGAAAGTAACTCTGTCTGTCTATCTGTCTGTCTGTCTGTCTGTCTGTCTGTCTGTCTGTTACGATTTCACGGTCAAACCACTGAACCGATTTGGATAAAATTTGGTACAAATATAGTTTGAGACCCAAGAAAGGACATAGGATAGTTCTTATCCCGGGAACGAGAAATATTCTCGTTCCCGTGGGATTTCCGCGGGTTTTTATTTTAGAATTTTTTCCACGCGAACGAAGTCGCGGGCACAGCTAGTCTTTTATAATGCAGCGAACTGCACGCTGCAGCTAGTCTATATTAATATCATAAATGGGAAAGTTTGGATGTTTGGATGGATGGATGTCAGTTACTCAATCACGCAAAAACTACTGAAAAGATATGAGTGAAATTTGGCACACAAATTACTTTTTACACATAATCTATTTTTTATCCCGGAAAAATTAGGTGTTACCGCGGGATTCGCCAGAAACTGTTATAATGTAGCGGGCTGTACACTGCAGCTAGTAATTTATAAAAAAAATTGAAGCATATAATTCTCTCAATATGGCGTTTGGTAAGCTATTTCATTACATAACTGAAAATACCACTAGTTTACTAAATCATTTTTTGCACATCGGTCCCTAATATCACAATATCCCAGCGCAGTTCCCTTGCGTATTAGCCAGCGCGAATTGAACGTATATAAAATCTCCGGTTCAACACAATTCATCTGTTTCTGGGTTGGTGAAATGAGTGGTGATCACCATTGTCGCATTTTATCGATCTAATAACGATCACCACATATTTCTAGGGAACCTATTCTATCACCGGGACTGGCAGATTTACATACTCATCCATGAAGTACGGGGATAGTTACGCACCATCCGCCGGACCCAAAGATACTACTGAGATTTAGAATTTTTGAGAAAAAATTCAAAAAAAAACCTCAATAACACCTTTGCCCGACCCGGGCATCGAACCTACAAACTAAACCGAATAAGCTTATCCTTAGGATACGAGGACAATATAACTAGTAATTGGTGTTTGGTGCTAGTCCTAATAACACAAGAAGTTCACAAAGTTCAGCTCTCCAATTCTCGGAACAAAATGTCAATCGAATCGAAACGTTTAGGGTTTACACAGATAAATACGATACAACGTCACGTCGTCATACTAAGGCACGGCATAATGTTACATAAAATGTTTAAGAGCCCTAAACCAAAAATTCTGTTACGTGAGTTAGACCCCAATTCTTTCATGAAGTTATAGAATATATAACCAGTATGGGTCTGATATTTATTCAAACGTGTATGATAAGTAGAAAAATTAGGTAGACATCGCAAAAAGTATAATACAAAACAACAAAAACAAAACAAAAGAACAGTGAAATTATAAAAAGTAATTGTCAATGTCGCTGAAATGAAAAATTCCGGTGGCAAGAGTATGATTTCGCTTGGGACACGGCGTTGTTTTGACGGTCGTGTATTATTCCATGACATTTTAATATTTTGGCTAACGCATCAGATATAAAGGCCGATAAGGTTTCTAATTAAACAGATCTCGTACCTTAATTGGATTGACCCAGATTATTAACAGCTTGTTATGAATAATCTCCAGTAAATCGGGAATATTACCAGTTGATTTGATTTCTGATTGGTAATGTGTTGTAGAGTTACATAACTAAACTAATTTATATACCATATATATTATACATTATAATTAATATATTAACACGTGAAATATAAACAAGTTGGTTTGAGCTTCTTTTGAAGAATCGATGTCTGCCGTTCTGCCAGGCAGGTCGTAAAAGGCGACCGATTGGCTATGTGAGTCACTACCATCGTGGCTACTAGGTAGGATAGTTTTGCATATTCTTGTCCGGGATTGGTACCACCTTATCTAATCCTGCCATAATATAAGATAAGGTAGAGAATAAACTTATGCGCGTGGCATTAAGACCCCGCCACAAGGTTTTCATTGACATCTTTGGTGTCTATAGGCGATAGTTTCTCTTACCACCAGGCGAGTCATCTGCTTGTTTGCTAATATTATAAAAAGCTAAGGTGGTGTCAAAAGTCTCCTAAATCGACGTGCTTGCATGAAAAGAGTTATAAACGTGGTGAAAGTAAAGCAAGTCTGTACGGATCGTGATGTATAGCACTCAATTCTCTCTGCCTACCCCGTAAAGGATTTGGCATTAAAATATTTTTTTTTTTTTTTTTATATCATAAGATAGCAAACAAGCAGATGGGTCTCCTGATGGAAAGAGTTGACCATCGCCTATAGACACCAAAGATGTTAATGGTGCGTTGCTATCTTGTGGCGAGGTCTAATGCCACATGCATAAGTTTACCGGCTACCTTACCCTCCAAACCGGAACACGACAGCGACAAGCACTGACGCTATTGCGGCAGGAATAGGTAAGGCGGTGGTACCAGACCCGGGCGAGACAATGCAGAACTCTACCACCTAGTAGCCACGATGGTAGTGACTCGATAGCCAATCGGTCGCCTTTTACGACCTGCCTGGCAGAACGGCAGTTGGCCTATTCTACAAAGGAGGCCGGGACCAACACGGCGAAATATGTATGTAAAGTATTAACTTTGGATTCCTTTTTAAGATGAAAACATGAACGGAGCCTATAGAAGCCTAGCCATTCTACCAGGCAGCTCGCAAAAGGTGAACTATTGGCCAAACATGTCATTGCTGTCATGGTAGAGATGGTAGAGTTCTGCAACGTCTCGCTCGGCTTTTTTACTGCAAATATTGCGACGGAAATATTATTTGAAAATTATTAAAACTTAAATTAAATGACAAAATTTTAGTGATAAGTTATGCACCCGTTTTGTGAGAGACTGGTGCCTGTTACAGGTTCGAGACTTGTTTTACAAGTCGTCACTTCACGGTTTTTCGCACAAATTGTTAAAAGTTACAAGCTGGTCGTGTGTAGTAGTATTATTAGGTAAATAGGTAATTCGATAATCTAGGTAATATAATTTTGTTTGCTGAAATCATCTACGAGATTTAGTATTAGTATAAGCATCATCATTACCGATTACATCACATCATCATCGTCACACCCGGTTCCCTTGCGGGGTATCCAGAGAAAATCGAATGTCTATAGACTTTCCCATTTACCACGGTTCACCGGTTTGTTGGTTAGTAAAATTAGTAGTGATCGCCATATTTTACCGACCTGATAACGAATATAGACTATTTCTAGCGTTAACCGGGACTGATAGCTTTACTTGCTCATCCAAAGCACGAGGCGAGAGATTACTTTGTTCAAAAATAAATTACTTTTTAACTCTAAAGACAAATACTGGCTGTTCATCCTATTATTTCATTTTTAAAACGTGTAAAAAATGATTCGGCTTTCTTTAAATTTTCCTTGCTTGCCTGGATCCCCTAAACTAAATAGATCTGCCTTACGACAACTAGCTTGTAAAAAATGAACACAGCTTAACGAGACCACATGTCAGTAAGGACTGTGTAGCCTCGGTAAGAAAACATCGTGTTACCTATTTTTGACGACATAATTTTGGTGTTTTACTTGTTATCTCAGGTTATAAAGAGCAATTTACTATTCATATAATGAAAAAATTATTATAACCTTAACTTTTTCACTAATATTTTTTACGTATTGATGGAAAAAGAGACCTAGGTGATTTTACCTAATATATTATTTTAAGGTGGGGTAGAGCGCGACGCATTTACCGAAAATCGTCGAGCAAAAACCCGTCTCAAAGCGCTCTGCTACGCCCCACTATAGTGGGCGATACTTCATACAAAATGTGTGAAAATGACCATAACGGATTTTAGCAATGCGGCCCGGTCCGTTTAGGTCCGCCTCAATGTGCTCGGTCCTTTAACACCTTGTGATCATTAATCAAACACATTCGGGACACATTTCTTGTTGAACGTTGATGGACAGCTAAAGATGTTAACCGCGCGTTAGACAATCTCGAAGTTAACTACTTAGCAGTGAAAAATATTTTATTCCAATCTTATCGATTCTAGGTTTTGTGACGATTTTGCTTGGAGCTTTTAGATTATGTGCTAACTGTGGTGCTAACACTTTCGTTTATCGGGTGAACCCATAAAATTATCCGTCCCAGTTACAAAACAAGCGACAGTCGTTAAATGTCAGTTAAATTTGGTACATGGATAATATATACCCAACCTATACACACAAGCTACTTTTAACCCAAAAAATGCAATATTCTCGTGAAAATAACAAAAACTTTAATCGCGCAACGAGTTGCTTATGTTGCGTTCGCTGGTACGTGTACAAAACGTAAGAAATCTATGTATATAAATTATTACATATAAAAGGCAAAAGTGACTGACTGAGGTATCAACGCACAGGCCAAACCCTTAGGGCTAGAAATTTAAAATTTCAAACACGTATTTTTCTTATAATGTAGGAATCCACTAAGGAAGGATTTTTCAAAATTCAGCCTAGAAGGGGGTGAAATAGGGGATAAAAGTTTGTATGAAACTGTTTATTCCCCGGACATATTCGCATGAAAATTCATATGAATTGAGTGAAAAATAAATAACGAATTACGTGTTTATGCGTTTTTCAAAATTCGATCTCTAAGAGGGTAAAATAGGGGATGTAAGTTTCATATAACCGCACAAACCATTGCCAAACCATTAGTGTTAGACACTTGAAATTTTGCACACGTATTTGTCTTATGACGTTAATAGAATCCACTAAGAAAGCATCATTAAAAATTCAACCCTCAAAAGGGGTGAAATAGGCAAAAAAGTTTTAAACATTTTATTCCTTAGACATATTTGCATGAAATTATGTACAAATTGAGCATGACAAAAATAATGAGTTATGTAATTTAGCGTTTTTTGAAATTCCACCCCTTAATGGTAAAATAGGGCATGAAAGTTTTATATAAACGTATAGGCAAAACCCCTAGGGCTAGAAATTTGAAATTTTACCCACGTATCCCTGTTATGACGTAAGCATCCACTGAAAGGGGTGAAATAGAGAAAAAAATATTTGTATAAAACTTTTTATTCCTTGGACATATTTGCATGATATTTCATATGAATTGAGTACAGCAACAATAATGAGTTGTGTATTTTAGCGTTTTTCTAATGTAACGTAATAAAAATATAATAGGGTGTATGTTTAAACGCACAGGACAAACCCTTAGATCAAGAGACTTACAATTTCGCACACATATTCCTCCTATGACATAAGCATCCACTAAGGAAAGACTATATAAAATTCAACCCCCAAGGGGTGCAACAGGGGATGAAATTTTTTTAAAACTTTATATTCCTTAGACATACATGCATAAAATTTCGTATGAATTGAATACGGCAAAAAACATGAGTTATGTATTTCAGCGTTTTTCAAAATTCAGTTCCTTACAGGGTAAAATTGGGCATGAAAGTTTTATATAAACGAACAAGCCAAACCCTTAGCGCTAGAAACTTGAAATTTCGCACACGTATTCCTCTTCTGACGAAAGCATCCACTAAGAAATGATTGTTCAAAATTTAACCTCCAAGAGGTTGAAATAGGGGAATATAAATTGTATGAAATTTAAAAAAGGGTTTCCTAGACTTTTGACTTCGAAAGATGCAGTCTCAAAAATCAAAATCGAATCAAGTTTTCAATCAATATTATTATTTTGTGTTTCCAGCAAACTTATATATATATATATATATATATATATATATATACATATATATATATATATATATATATATATATATATATATATATATATATATATATATATATATATATGTAACTTACATATATACTTACATATATAATATATTTTTAAATAAATTTGAGGCTAATATACCGATGGATTTAAAAATCGAACCGCAATTTGATCAAAATCGGTTGTTTTGCTTGGAATTCATCAGTAACGAAAATTTTTAAAAGTGTATGTGTTTGGTTTTCTTTTCAAAAATGTGTCTATCATTTGATGACTATCATTTATATAAAATTAATTATTAATTTTGTTCATTTGAGTTTAAAATACCTCAATTTAGCGGGAAGTTTCAGGAATAGCTTGCAGGGTCAACCAATTTACAGACTTTTACTTTCCGCTAAGTATATTAATCAGGAAACTACTGATTTTACCCCGATTTTCGAAAATTGATTTATAGGACCTTTTTCGACTATTTTGACGATGACGTCAGTATGTCTGTACGTATGTATATATGTCTCTCTGTGTGTATGTAATAACCTCATAATTTTTGAACGGTTTGACCGGTGTATTTTTTTAATATAACTTCCAGATTTATTTACCAATTGAGTACAAAATCTAATCAGGTCTTTTCCTCAAAAAACTGCTTCCAATTCATAATTTGCATCAAAATCGGTTTAGCCGTTCAGAAGTTATCGTTAACGAAAAATTTTGAATAAAGTGTTTCTTCAACAAAACTTCGAAATTTTTCAAGCAATAATTTTTTGATCTTCTACGTTATTTTAGTACTAAAAAAATTACGCCAAATGCTGTTTCAAAAATTAAAATCGTTCAAATTTTCAAATATTAAAATTACGCTGTTTACAGGAAACTTACTTCGTATTTTTAAAATAACTTTCAGGCTAATTTACGAATTTATTTTGAATTGAATTGTTATTCGAAAAATCAAAGACAGTCATCATTTTGAAAAAATGTACAGCTTTTTGAACACTGAATAACTATCATTTTTTTAAAGAAACTTCAGATTTTTGAACTCTTTGAACTTAAAACTCTATGCTTAGGCATATTTTTTTATATGAACTTAAAATACCTCAATTTAGCGGGAAGTTTCAGGGATGACCTGTAGGGTCAACCGGCTTACAGATTTTTTAATACAGTTACATTAATTGGTTAGATAGGTATGTTACATATATAGCAACCCTAATAGATTGGCATATTTTATTTAGGTTTGTAGTATAATTCAGAATATGATATATTGTCGTAGATTTAGGTTAGGTGTTACAAGCTTCTTTTATAACTACGTTAGTTTGTTCAATAGGTATATTACCGACAGGTATTTTTTTATTTTACGTGTTTTACTTAAATTTCAATACTAAAAATATCGTATATAAATAACTAAGATGAAAATGTAAATGTTATTTTTTATACAATACTAGCGGCCCGCCCGACTTCGTAGAGATTTTCAATAAAGTAGCTTATAAAGAAAGGTTAAATAAGTTCTAAAGTGAATATGCGCGAGCGAAGCCGCGAGTAACAGCTAGTAGTCTACTAAAATTCGAAGCCACGGATTTGGAATTTTGGGTTATGATTATGAGATGAAATTTTTGGGAATTTGTGTAGGAATTTTTGATGTTCTGGTTTATTTTTTTAATTTATTTTATTAAACTTTGATTAGCTTTACTTTTTAATTTGATAATTCTAACATTATTGAGTCTAAAAGAATAGTAAATTTTAAGAAAATACTCAAAATAAGCAATATGCTTTGCGCCACATACCACGTAAAATAAACTAGTCATACGAGACATTTCCGTGGATGCGACGAGTCTAAGCAATTTGCACTTTACATTGCTTGACGAGACAAGAAGAAAAAATCGTAAAACGCAAATTTTTCATTTCTCCACGAAAGACGGAATAGCCGTCATGAAATGGACGTAAAAATAAAATTGGCTTGATTTTTTAATTTTTCAATATATTACTTGTAAGTAGACAAACTGTTTAATAATTCGTAAGATGAAATCTTTGGACGCCCCTTTTTAAGAAAATTGCGGGTACGAATGACGGCGGTACGTTAGATTTGACAAATTTAATTTATATGGAATAAAAGTGTAGAAAGTTCACATCATGTTAGCCGGGGTTCTCTTTGAAGAGTAGTCCATCTGCCGTTCTGCCACGCGTTTTGTAAGAGGCGAAGGATTGGCTATGCGAGACACTACCATTGTTTCTACTAGGTGATAGAGTTTTGCATTGTCTCGCCCGAGTCTGGAACCACCGCCTTACCTATACCTGCCGCAATAGCGTCAGGGCTAGTCATTGTCCTGTTCTGGTATGGATGGTGAGGTAGTTGGCAAACTTATGCATGTGACATTACCATCCCGCCACACGGGTTAAACTATCAGAATCTTTGGTGTAAGGCGAAAGATTGGCTATGTGAGACATTTCCGTTGTAGCTACTAGGTGGTAGAGTTCTGCATTGTCTCGCCCGAGTCTGGTATTAACGCATTACCTATTCCTGCTGCAATAGCGTCAGTACTTGTCACTGTCCTGTTCTGTTTGGAGGGTAAGGTAGCCGGCAAACTTATGCATGTGGTATTACCATACCGCCACATGGATTAAACTGTTAGAATATTTGGTGTCTATAGACCATAGTTTCTCTTTCCATTAGGAGATGCACTTAAAGTTACATACAAAACGTTTTTCCGTTGTTAACGGTTAAATTCGAGCACTAAAATAGATTGTAGAATAATCAAATTAAATATGCTTCGGACTTTATATTACTAAGTCAATTACTTTAACAGCATCATTAATAACTTTGTCAGCCTTTATAATTACGTTGCACATCTAAAATATGATATATTCATATAAATGATCTTGTAGTCTAGGGCTCAGATCATAAGGTTCCAGGTTCGATTCACAGGTAAAACTGTCGTTATTTTATTACCGCCGGTCGACCGACATTAAGGCCAACTTAGTTACTCTCCAAACCGAAACAAAACCGTAATAAACATTGACGCTATTACAGCAGGAATAGGTAAGGCGGTGGTACTAGCTGCGGGTGTAACGTATTACAGAAGGGTGATAACAAAGACAGAATACTTCCCAGATATGTACAATTCGATCTTTAGTCCAGCAGAGTTTCCTCTATACAACTTGTACTTCAGAAAAATTATATCCACTATCCAGAATGGGTTGCACGACCTTATAGTTTTTCGTTCCCACCACGACCCGGGGACGAGGCGTACTCGTATGACGCGTCACATTACGTGACGATCGGACCACAATCATCCAATGTACAAGTGCATAGATTAAATAACATTGATAGATCACTAACATTGCATCGATCAACTACATGCTTTATAATTAGATCAATGTCTTGGATATTTTTGGTTTGGCTGGCTTGGCTGGCCCGGTAGGCTTGGCTAGCTCAGCTGGGCTGACACGGCGACACAAATGTTACAAAACTCTACTACCTAGTTGTCATTTTGACCAAAAGCTTTTTATTAATCTATTTATTTTCTGTTTAATAAGTAAATTGGACCTGCTCTTCCCTACACACATATCCCTACTTAGCTATGTCACACATAAGCAACAATTATATAAACTAGCGATCGCCTGTGGTCGAAATTGTCTTTAGCCGTAAAGAAAATTGTATTTCTGGGTCTTTATTTTCCTGTATGTCACTTGAGTGTAGTGTGTGTAATGTATATTTTCATTAATGAATGAATTTTATTCAAAAATGTTAAGTTTCTGCAGTCCTCCACAAAGTAAACTTTGACTGTGATAAATTTTATACTCTACCGTTCGAACGATTGTGGGATCCAAAGTTTTTCCTTCACGTATTAATATATAGATAATTATAGCAGTATAGTATCATCACGCCCGGTCCCTTTCGGAGTAGGCAGAGTAAACCACGATTCACCAGGCGAGATGAGTGGTGATCCCTAGCGACCCATTTCACCGATTTGATAACAATTATTGACTATTTCTAGCGATAACTGGGATTGACGGCTTTACGTGCTTATCTGAGGCAAGGGAGCGGTAACACACCACCCGCCAGGCTCCCAATTACTACTGAGACCTTGGATTTTCGAAAAAAACACCGAAAAAACCTCAGTAAAATTTTTGTTTGACCCGGCGATCGAACCCGGGACCATATGATCTGGGCCGAAAATGCTAACCTCTAGACCACGAGCCAGTCTATACCGGTATAATTATAAATTAGCTGTTTCCCGCGACTTCGTTCGCGTTCCTCGTGAATAGTTTTCCTCGTGAATATGGCTATCATACACACTTTTTTTATATATCGGACTGGTACATTCAGAGATTAGCGCGTGCAACTAACCTAACAAACAAACTCTGCAGATTTATAGTACAAAGTATATAGATTTCATTCGTTTTTTTATAACGAAGAAACTGTAAACCGACTGAAATCTATTTATATTTAAAGCAAAGTGTAATAAAAAAAGATTTAAGCAACGTTAAACCAACAAGGCATCATGAGGGTCGCATCAAGGCTTGGTAAATATTCCGTCGCCCGAGGGGCAAGCCATCATCCGCCAATGAATTAGCCAATAAAATCGAATTGAACCTAATAAATTGTACCTAATATCCGTCATCTATTGCGTTGTAGGGATTTCGTAAAGTATTTTTTTCAATTTTCTGTTACATCGAAGCGTTTTTTGTTGATTATATATCCGTAAACAGTCTTTTAGTACTCGTAACTTTTTCATGAATGATTTAAAGGATAAAGGTCTTGTATATTAGTTTCTTTTGCAATAATATTTACTTCGTCTTATAAAGATTCTTATTACAAAAAACTATACTAAACGATGGCAGTGTTCAATCCCAATCTGTTATGAGATAGGCAGAAAATATTAAGAGCCTTTCTTTAAACAGTTACATGCATACATAAAAACATAGATAGCAAACAGGCAATTGGCACTCCTTATGGAAAGAGAAATCATCACCTATACATAGTAGATACCAAATATGTTAATGATGGTAATGCCACATACACCGGCTACCTTACCCTCCAACTAGAAAATAACAATGAGAAGAATTAGTAAGGCAGTATTATGGGGCAATTTATAGGCCGAATCATTACTATCGTAGCTACTAAGTTCCACCTAGTTCTGCATTATCTCGTTCGGATCTGTTACCACCGCATTTCGCTATTCCTGTCGCTATAGCGTCAGTGCTTGTCACTGTCGAGTTCCGGTTCAGTAAGATAGCCGGTAAACTTATGCATGTGACATTAATACCCAGTTTAAATAATAGCCACGCACCATTAACATTTTTTGTGTTTACAGGCAATGGTTATCTCTTTTCATCAGGAGAGCCATCTGCTTGTTTGCTATCATATAATATAAAAAATAAGGTAAATGGACATAATAAAACCATGTAGAACCCGAATAACATTACATCTTTTACTGTAAAATAAACAAAACAAAATAATATTTGCACAAAAAAATGATGTTGGTTTTGTATTGTATACAATTTTTACTGTTAGCTGATCTGAGTGAAGTGAACAAAATATCCGAAGCAAAGAAAAACCGAAGTGGAAAGTTCAGAAAAGTTAGTCTGCAAAACTGATAATGTTACTTCCTTTTCTGACGAAAGGCACAAAGAAAGCCACAAGGTTCTTTGTGAAAGCTTCTGTAGTGTGGTTTTGTTTGATAAGTAAAAATACGCCATTACCCGGAAAATGTAATTATTTTACCATCCACATTTCGCCTGTCTTAATGCAGAAATTGAAATTCAATGTAGACACGAAAACCATTTTACTATAATGTACACTAATATTATAAAAAAGAAAGATTTGTTTATTTGTAAGTTTGTTCAAATGTTTGTACTTAATAGGTAAATTCAAAAATTGCGTAACTGGTTTTTCGGTCTACTCGACTTGAGCTCTAAAATTCTTTCACCTTAGGAAAGCTACATTATTCTGGGATAACTTAAGCTACTTTTTAACCCGACTAAGCAAAAGAAATTAATGTGTATGGAACACGCGATCGGAGTCACGGGAAAGAGCTAGTTATTAATTATGACATTATGTATTATGTTGTATAATAATATATATGACGAAGAATCCAGAGCAGTGTTGTTTTTAAAAATAGTGACGTCAGCAGTGCTGACGTCACATTCTTCCTCAACTTGATTATCTATTTGGGGTTGCTTGTCCATAGTAATAGTGAGACTCAAAATAGATTTTACTGATTTATTTTAGTAATACTCAGAGGTCTGAACAGTACAAAGGCTTGAGTAATAATGAACATAATTTTTTTTTCGGAATGTCTCAATTGCTGTTAGCCTTATGGGCTGTTACAGCTTCACCGGTCGCGGGGTCGAGCAGAGTGCTCAGCCAGAATTTAAAGGTGTAGGGCTGTACGCCCTCCGCCCTAAGGGTGTCTCCTGTGAGACCGAACCTCGGCTTAGGGTGGGGTCGTGATTTGCGATGAGAGGGCTAGTGGCATTGTTTTATCCGTCCGCCGAACTTTGCCCTTGGGCTCGGTTCGCCGAAGGGCGAAACAGGGGTCCTCGTCGCCGCCGGCGGCGACGGTGTCGCGAATGTGTAGTGTTATCGTGTAAACCGTTGGCCAGAGTTATCGGGTCATCGGGATCGGTAAGAACGTGGCGGGGACTACGTAGTTTGGGATCGGGATTAGTGTCTGGGATGTAGTCCGCCGCGGCTACCACCAGTGGGTTCGGATGCGAGATGGCACGATCGAAGTATCTTTTGGAGATGTCTTTGAAACGCTTTGCTAAGCTTGGCAATTCAAGATCGTTATGGAGGTCTACGTTGCGCATATACCATTGGCAATACGCAGGAATTTATTTTGTACCACTTGCAACGGATGCAAGTCCGTACGGGGGAGGTGGGCAAACGCTACGCAAGCGTAAGAAATGATGGGGCGTACGCACGACTTGTAAAGTGTCACCTTGTGTCTAAGTGACATTTTACTGCGTTTATTGATAAGATGATATAACCGACCTACAACGAACTTAGCCTTAACTTTCATTCTTTGTATGTGCGGTTTGAATGACATTTTCCTGTCCAACGTTACCCCGGGTAGTTGACTTTCTTTTCCCACGGGATGACGTTTCCGAACATAATGAACATAATTCGTTCCATCGCCCTTTTATATTGTGACAACAACAAGCGCGCACGTGCAATCACGCAGCTGTTGTTTACAAAGTTTTGCAAAACAAAAAGTAACTCGTTATTTTATAACTTAAATCAAATTGAATGTTAAAAATAATAGTAATTACGTAATTTTAGCTATTTTTATAACTAATGCGACTTTTAATAACTATTTGAGCCGATATATATAATACATGATTTATAGCTCAAATTAGAATATCAAATCCTTTGATGGATTGGATCAATATTCTCTTTTATGGACCCCATGATTTAGGTCTGATATTTTGTATTGTGTATTTTCTGGTGTAATGTTACCAGTTGATATTGGAACTCAGATCTATCAAGATTAGTAGCGCTTCCTAGATTGGCCCTTAAAAATTTTCGCAAAAACCCAACGCCGTCTAATTTAAATATTCTAGAAGAGAGAACTCTAAATGCTCGGCAGGCAATTATGAGTGCCAAACAAAATAGTTGGAAACAATATTGCTCATTTTTCTTTAATTCATCAACATCTGTTTCGGATATGTGGCAGAAAATGAGATGGTATAAAGGATATAAAATCATTCAATTAATAGTATATCTATAGAGAATAAAATTAACCTTTTATGTACCTTGGCCCCAGATTATGTTTTACCCAGCGAACCTACATTAAAGAGGGAAAATGATGAATTAGAAACAGAGTTTTCATTACATGAATTAAATAAGTGTTTGAAAAAAAAATATACCGCCCCGGGAGATGATGATATAACATATACTATGATTTACCATTTACCATTAAAATGTAAGAAGCAACTGCTACAAATTTACAAATTAATTTTTGATACAGGCCAAATACCAAAACAATGGCGTGATATTAGAATTATTGCTATTCCTAAGCCAGGAAATGAGAATAGTCATTCTATTAAATTAAGGCCATCTTTGATATCATGCCTTTGTAAAATATTCCACCTTATGCTTATTAAGACAATAGAATGGTATATTGAGAACAATAAGATATTATCCAATACAGTTGCAGGATTTAGGAGGGGTATGTCATGTCACGACTGTTTAGTTCGCCTAATAACATATGTTCAAATAGGTTTTTCTAAAAATTGGGTTACTGTTGCTACATTTTTAGATTTAGAAAACGCTTATAATAATGTTTTAATTGAAAAAATGATAACCATACTTGGCGATTTAGGACTAGATAGAAAAATATGTCAATATTTGTGGAATTTTTTAAGTAACAGACGTCTTACAGTTATCGATGAAAAAACACTAGAAATTAAGACCAGACATGTAGGCAGAGGTTTGGCGCAAGGGGATCCAATGTCACCCTTGCTTTTTAATCTAGCTACTGCAAAAATTTGTCTTTATATTTCTAATATTCAAATTTGTCAATATGCGGACGATTTTGTCCTATTTAGTAATAGTAGTAATATTTTAAAAAGTGCTGAAGAGATCCAAAATGGTCTTAATGCTTTTAGTAAAATAATAAATGAGTTAGGCTTGGATTTATCAGTTAATAAATCAAAATATTGCATTTTCAGTAGAGGTCATAAACAATATAATGTTAATTTAAAAATAAATGGTAGTCCAATAAAATCTGTAGACACTTGCAAATACTTATATATATATATATATATATATATATATATATATATATATATATATATATATATATATATATATATATATATATATATATATATATATATATATATTGATCACAAGTTTTCGGGTTCAAATTCCGGGTTAGGGTGGTAATTGTATATATATATATTATAATATTTTAGTATTTTGGTTATTATAAGTGGACGGCTTAAGTATAATAACTAGCTAACACGACGAGCTTCGCACCGGTTAACAGTCAATGAATGAGCAGGTTTATGATTTTAAAATGATGTAACTAACATGAATTTATTATATAAATATAAATAAAATATTGTTTTATAAAAATTACAAGTACAAATATGTACCATTAAGAAAATTCTCAAGCAAAATGCACAACGCAACCTGTAATTCGAACCGTAAAAAACCAAACAAATAGCATGATGTAAATATTTTCACTTGAAAACAGAAATAAATACGTGAATGTCGCAGGACAAATTACTCAAATTGATCTAACCCTAAAGTTAGCAAATAATTTGCTTTTGTTGGCGGTTACACATTAATACATAAATAAACATAACACTGAAATATATTTATCAAACTTAGCTAACCTAACCTAACCCAATAATACAAACACTTATGCTCCACACACAGAAGAATATCCTTGTCGGGATATGAACCCAAATCGCATAAATTGTATTGTGTGCGCTGACCACTCGACTAACGTAGTGGTCAACTGAAATAAATACTTTCGTGTTAATTTAAAGAATAATAAAAGTAATTTAAGGAATAATAAAATTAAACCGACTTCAAATACCTATATATCAACTATACACATATCATAAAGACTACTGAACCGATTTTAACGAAATTTGGACAATTTCTTAAGTTGGAATATATCTGATTTAAATCTAGAAGAATCATCTCGATATGACTTGTTTCCGAGGAATTTGTGGGCAAACATACAAACATACATACACCTACAAAATTTAACACACGTATTTGGAAACTAAATTGATCATCGTAGTCAAATATCAATCCAGCAATATCATATACATACAAGTAAAGCTGACAACCTCTAAAGTTGGTCAAAAACAAATATTTTGTAAGTAATAAGGCTCACAAATTTGTACGCAATTATTGTCAGATTATAATAACTATATTACAAATCTTATTCTCATCACAAAAAGGTTCATTTTCTTTGATATTGAGCAATTTTATTGCCCTATACGAAAAAGATTTTATTGTAATTCGACAATTGATCTATTGACTTAACATTATTCAAACAAGTCTTTGAAATAATATCTTTGTTTTCTTAACAATTAACATCACATTATTGTTACATGCTGATTCGAATATTTCAACAGAAGCAATTTAAATAACATTTCCTTTTCCCTGTTTCCTTAATAGAAGCATCACATTTGCGCTTTCAATTGATAAATTCCAGAAACGGAGAGCTATAGATAAAGGATAATATGAAAAAGAATTGATTCGGGAAACGTTCCCGGCATCCTAACAACTTCCTTAGTTATTCGATATTGAATTTTTATAGTAAAACGTCGAACTCATTCCAATACGATTAATAATATGACCTTTTAAATTTGCAGATCATAACGATGGCTATATTATGTTTATATCATAATAATCATTAATATTTGCACGGATCATAACAATGGCTAAATTGTGTTTATATCATAATAATCGTTACATATTTGCACAGACCATAACAATGTCTACATTATGTTTACGTCATAATAATCATTACATGATTGCACAGATCATAACGATGTCTACATTATGTTTATGTCATAATAATCTTTACCTTTGCACAGATCATAACGATGGCTCTATTACGATTATATCATAATAATCGTTACATGTTTGCACAGATCATAACAATTTCTACATTATGTTTATGTGATAATAATTATTACATGATTGCACAGATCATGACAATGTCTACATTATGTTTATGCCATAATAATCATTACCTTTGCACAGGTCATAACGATGGCTCTATTATGTTTATATCATAATAATCATTACATGTTTGCACAGATCATAACAATGGCTAAATTATATTAATATCATAAAAATCGTTACATGTTTGCACTATTTCATTTGATTTCGATTGCAATTATTGTTTTTTAGTTGATTGAAAGTGATGATTTTGTTACAGGAGCTTTGCTGCAATTTTGTTTTTACTTGGCTTCAACTTTTTTTTAAATATAATAAAAATTGACATCCCTTTTTAGTAACGTGACATTTTTATTGATATTAGCGTTAATAAATAAAAATTACTAGAATAATTACACGAATCGACATTCCAAAGTTATAAGCTCTGTAAGCTCATTATTTGTTTGTGATATAAGTGTTTGTTAACGATCCAAATATACGACCGTCGGCAGCCCAATGAGTTTAACACCGCCAGCGTAAGCGTGCCTTGTAGGTAGTTATATTTTACAAGTTTATAAAGTGAAATAGGCCTGTAAATATATAGAAATACATTTAAAAGTACCTTCACGCCCGTATTCTCGAAGAAGTAGGCAGAGATACAACAAGTTCACCCACGATTAGCCAAAGATACTTGGTCCCACAATGTGATAAGTGGCAAGCCTATCGCCAAACGGCATTTTCCAATCCCGGGCAATGTTGTTTTTATCAGAAAACTAAAAAAAACACATTTTTGAATTGCCCGACCAATAGACGACAGAGGCGATAGAAATACATTTATAATACTTAATTACATTTAATAAACACCTAAACTCAGAAATATAAATATGATTGTCCCTGACTGAATCGAACCCGAGTCCTGTCGATTGCAGTCAGGATCACTAATCAATTGATCAAAGAATCAGAAAAAACATTTAGCTTTACAAAATTAGCTTTACAAAATAAAATAAAATGTAGGTTTTACTAAGTGTCAAAGCTTATATAATAATTATCAAACTAGGTTAGGCAATTAAACTTGGTGCAACCACGTTCAGCCAACTCAATGATAATAATTATTGTTAATTAGGGCGGGTCTCGGTGTAATTAGTGTATTTAGTTGCTTGGGTTATTTCTTTGGAAGCAAAACGCTCAGTATTCTTGTCTAATTCCTAGAAAGCTGTATAATAAGTTGTGGGGTATTATTATTAACCTTGTTGTGAATAGTCTCCCAAAGCACATAAACGAAGTTTCCTCAATAAATCTAGGATAGTTAAATTTAGGATATATGATTAAAAAGCATCTTCACGCCTATATCCTCGAATAAGTAAGTAGAGGTACCACCAATGCACCTGTTTATTTAACATATTATGATGATATGTTAAATATTCAAAATAACTCTTTAATAACTTTCAGTTAAACTATTTGTAGATGTTTGTCATCACTACTATTATTATTATTTTATATGATTCTATTATATTCATATGCAGTTTAATTTGTTATGTTTTATGATTGTCTAGTTTTTTCACTTTTATATGAATAGGCATATGATTATTGTATCTATTTATATACATATATGTGTATATTTGTACATAATTGTGTGTGTATATATATCTAGACATCGTGACTATAAAATGGTAGAGGTCTGTCTTGTCTGCCCGGGTCTTATTCCACTGCCTCGTTTATTCCAGCCGCATTAGCGTCAGTGACACTGATAGCGACGATCAGACCAATATATAAAATACTAGCTGACCCGGCAAACGTTATTCTGCCTTTTTAACTACTCTTATTTTTTCTATATTTTCTCACCTCTTAAATCTTCCCTGGACATCAACAATTAATTTAAAACCAAAATTAACCAAATTGGATCAGCCATTCTCATATATATATACATATATAATTAGGGCGAGCGCAGCGTGCCCTACACTAGGCGACTTTCTGTGCACTTTTGTGGTACATTTTACTGAAAAACCATCGCCTTTTTTAGGTTTGAGCTTCGACGTGGTAGGTTATATTCATGTATAGATTTGTTATCTACCATAAAAATACCATTTATAAAAAAAATAGAAGGTACAATTTGTATTAGAATCTCATTACTACTAACGCCATCTCTTATTAAATTTACGAGTTAAAATTGATAGAAGATACATTTTCTATTAGAATTTTTGAACTTATAAAGAGACTAGTAGGTAGTCTAGTCATGAATTGTTTCTTCATATTTGACTGGCGGCGCGCAGTATCGTGCCCTCGTATAAAGGCGAGGTTCAAGTATAAACTGCAATAGCTATAGGGCCATCAGTTTGATCAGTTTGGCATCGAAGGTGTATGATAAAATCATTGAAAGGAGAATGCAAGGGAAGTTCGAAGTAATGGTGTGGGAGGCACAAGGGGAATTTAGGTCTAGAGCAGGGATGTTTGCTGGGAACAAAGTAGAGCGTCAGAGAGTTTCACAATATGCTTATTGAGAAACAGTACAGATGTATTAATTGATTTATATTGTATTGAGATCAATTCCCAATCTTAGCCCGAGAGTAAAATGCTAAAAAAAGGTATATTCACGCCCGTATCCCCGAAGAGGTAGGCAGAAGTACAACGTGTGCATCCACGGTTAGCCGAAGATATTTAAGTCCCACAATGAGATAGGTGGCCAGCCTGTCGCCAGTAGGGCACTTTTCCTATCCCGGAGAAAGTTGTTTTATCAGAAAACTTAAAAAAACACATTTATTCTAAGAAGGGTTTGTCTGAGAGAAAAATTCGAAAAATGTATTCGCTGAGTGTCTACCGTCAATTCTTCATGCTTGCGTAGTCCAAAAATTTTGAAGGTTTATTTAAATAAAACATTTTTTGATTTTAATTTCGCAAATCGACGTAAAACCAGGAACTTCCTGATTTTAGAAAAAAAAAAACAATTATTTCAGCAAAATGTCAAAAATGTGTTTTTTTTTTATAAGATCAACCTTCATTTTTAATACATATTTTTCCTTGAAAATACCAACAAACAAAAACCAAATATTCCTAGTCCAAAGCCTAACGACGCGGGTCTTTGATGCGAATGTAATGTTTAGGTGAAAATACGTTTTTTAGGTTAGATAATTATAAATAAAGTCCGTACATTAAAAGACGTAATTCTCATAAAAATACTTTTCTAACAATATTACTAGATAGTATAACCTTGCGAGCCCTTACAAAGCTCTGCTTTTTGCTATTATTTTATATATTGGTCTGCTCGTTAGTTTAAATAAATGTACTTAGTCTCTACTTAATTGTAATTATAAGGAATAAATATTAATGGAAAAACTAACATCCATTGTGTGCGAACAAGCAAAATAGAAAGAAAGAAAGAAAGAAAGAATCTTTCTTTCTTTCTTTCTGAACAAGCAAATTATTTGCTTACTTTGGGGTTAGATCAATTTGTGCATTTTTATGTGATATTTATTTTAAAAAATATCTAAACAAAACTACCCATAAATCGAAAAAAGCTATGGGATCCGCTCGCTCATTTGTTACTAAGTACTTGACGGTACAGTCGCTGATGTCATTAGGTGAAACAGTTCAGGCGGGGACTGTGTCTTAATGACATTGAAGAAATAAAATCAAAAAATCAAAAACGTTGCTCAATCGGGGCATCTTAGACCCACATTCTGATGATGGCGTGGACTGTAATCCAAGTACTATTATAGATGCAAATATTTGTATGTATGTATTTTTTGTAAAAATAGGGGATTTGAACTAGTAGTTCGTCTGACAGTAGGTAAGTAACGACCGCTGCCCTTGGACATCTACTATCTTGTATTTCAGTTGCGTTATTATCCTTTTAAGAATGAGTAACATTTTTTCATTGAAAATCCCTAAGTCGTATTCGTTCGAACCATCCTCTCCGACAATTGATTGGCATTTCTAGCACCTATGTGAGATGTTAGTATTCTTGATAGTCGTTCAGGCTAGAATAACATGACACATTTTGCTAAAATTTATAACACAAGTACTCTATGCCCAGTCTTTACATATTTTATTATAGAAAATATTTTTTCGTGAAAAATACAAAATTGCTTTAATAACACAATAGAATGCAGGCCACATTGAATAGCAATATATGTCGTAGTAGAATATAATGTACTGAATATATTTGCTGATAGCGTCAAAGGAATTAATTGAGCGCTACTATAAATAATGTAACCGAATACTAATTTAGTCTGAAACTTGATATCGTTAAAGGCAACTTTCCCACATTATTCAACAATATTCGTACTGAATGGCTTATCTAATTTTGTTGAGAAAGTTAGAATACTCTGTCTTTGTTTCGGACTTGAATATATTACTATGTAGGTATGTACGTATGTATGAGTGCAAATACATGTACTTATGAATGTACTTTAGAAAGAGAAATAAAGCAGGAATAATCAGGTTGAGATGAGAGAGATCACTTCGAAAAACGTGTTTTGTGTTACGCACGGATAACTTTAAACAGGGCAGCTAAGATTGAAAAATATGTCGGGGTTAAAAATGAAAGGAAAGGTCGCTACCGTTTGTTTTCTTGGTTTATGCCGGCTTCCTATAATCAACTTACCGTCATTCATAACTGTAACCATTAGCAACCAATTTTTAATAATGAGGCGTTCCACAAGTTGTTTGGACATTTGATAATTTGACATTTATAGGAACAGTCTTCGTATATAAATCTAAGCAAATGTTGCCACTCGCAAAGACTTCAATATAAATTAAACTCTCTGACTACTTGTAACAAACGGCCTGGCCACGGGAAATTCACGCCGGCGATTTTTCACGCGACGTGAACGGCAAAACGTCTGGCGTCTGAAACAAATGTATGGGAAAGTAATAACATATCACGCGGCGTGGCGACCGGCGCTGGAGTGACCGACGAATTTTTGCCTCGCCTGCCGCGCCGCCGCCGCCGCCGCCGGTTCGCGTGGCCGGGCGGTAAAACAATAAAACAGTTTTACAGATAAAGAATCGGATATTTGACAAATGTAGAAAGAATGGCAAATTAAGTTGTTAGGGGACATCTTCTTCTCAGCCATTAAACTGGTAAATTGAGATGCGTTTTACCCACAGACCACACCAATACTAACAAACACGGTGTAAAATAAAAATGGGCGTAAAATTCGTAACCGCTCATATGAGCAATGTATGTAAAACTCAAACGCTTGTAGATGTATTATATCATATCGTATAAAAAACAGAAATATGCCATATTGTGCTGTTTTGTACATATGTAATGGATGTAGGTTGGTACCTACATCCATTAGACCATTAGTAGGGAAGACCAAGCCTGACATACCATGATCAGATTGAGTACTATCCGAAGATAGTGTCAAGTCTTCGTAACCACGTGTGTGTATGGAGAGAGTGATGAATGTGGAGGAAGCAAGACAAGCCTGCAGGGACCGTGATGTATGGCATTTGGTTCTCTCTACCCACCCCGTAAGGGATCCGGCGTGAAGATATGTATGTATGTGCCGTTTTATAATGTCGAATAAAAAACTAAGGCTTAAAGAATACCTCTGGAGTGATTTTATTTCATCGGTTAGTATTATAACTCTGTATTTCTGGGTGCAAATGAAAGCGACATGGACATCCTAAGAAATTGCTTTGAAAGGCGTATCTAATCTAATCCGTGGCTTTACCACATTGAGTCTACCCCGCCAGAGAACCGGCGAAGTAATATTTATTCATTTCTTTAGTAAATAACTGACAAGTATTAGTGTCTGCATGTTCGTCATAGCTTTCTGAAAACGATGAAGACAAATTCTTAAGATATTGTGGCTGAAAAAATAAGAAAGTGGTAGCAAAACCAGACAAGATATTTTTCTGCCTAGCGATCATATTTGTAGTGAAGTGCTCCGCAGAAAAATGATCTATTCTTTTATAGAGGTCTGAAAGCATCGCACCGTATTGGTGTGTCGCACAATACTGTTTTGTATTTCTTAAGACGCTACCCAATCAATCTGATCATGATATGACCTTATTCTCTCCTATACATATACAATTTCACGTTAAGATTATATCTGTCTCAATATAACATTATATGAAGTTAATATTATTCGAACCGCAAATCGTCAGACCTGACAGAGGTCTGACGGGTTTTGAAGTATATTGGATATACTCCTGAAATATATTGAGAATAATATTAAGAGGCTAACATTGATCGGTTGGAAGCTGGCTGATTTGAACCGGTTCCAATGTTTTGTAGCTTTTTATTTAATTTTAAGTTATTGCTGCGATTTTCATGATAAATAGAAAAAAGACAGGACACTAGTATATTAATTACCCCCGCTCGGATCACCGCCTTACCTATTTCTGCCGCAATAGTGTCAGTGTTTATCACTGTTGTTTTCTGATTTGGAGGGTAATGTAGGCGGTAAAGTTATGAATGTGGTATTGCAATCCCGCATCACTCATAACAACGCACCAGTGACATATTTGATGTATATAGACGATGATTTCTCTTTCCATCAGAAGGGCCACCTGCTTGATTGCTACGAGCAAAATAATTTTGCTCAATTAGGTTAGATCAAATAATAATTAGATCTTTTTATTATATTATAATTATTATAATATAATTAAAAAATCTAATTATGATTTAGCGATGTATGGTCTTATTAACAAACACAAAATAATTATCATGTCATCGGTTACCTTTATAAGTAAGCATAGCGAGTTGAAAATCAATAGGTGGACGTTACATTATGATTCGCCGTTATGCATTGGATGAAACAAACTGGTGGTGGCAATGGTGTAAACTAACTCACAATATAACGTTTCAACGTTTTATTTTATTTATCGATTAATATACTTATAATTATACTGTTTCACAATCTTTTGAATGTGTGTGAAAGTGAAAATGTGAATGAATCTTTGTTAATATTATAAATGCGAAAGTTTGGATGTTTAATTGGATGGATGGATGGATGATTGCTACTTAATCACGCAAAAGCTGCTAAACGGATTTAGATGAAATTTAGCACACAGGCAGATTATAGCCTAGAACTGGACACAGGCTACTTTTTATTCCGGAAAAATTGGTGATCTTGCGGGATTCACTAAAAACTTTTATAAAATAACTTACTAGCTATTAGTTGATGCAGCGGGCTGCACATTGCAGCTAATAAGTTATATTATGAATTTACGTTAATTGTTGAAGTCCAGGGAAGGTTTAAAAGGTGAGAAAATATAATAAAATAAGAGTAGTCAAGAAGACAGAAAAACGTTTGCCGGGTCAGCTGGTTATATAATAAAAATATTAATAATGGACACTCTAGCACAGATATCGAAGTTCATTGTTAACTTCATTTTGCCTCCATGGTATACGTAAGGCTGCATGTAAGTCAACATTTGTGCCTGCCCTGCCACCTGCACTGTGACCATATTTTTTGCATATTCTACACTAATTTCGTTGAGGTTCACAATGAAATTAAGCAATATTCTCTTTTGATTAGGTATATTTTATTGGTCACATATTATAACCATTAACCAATCCTGTCCTATAACATCTATATACATATAATAAAATCGTAGGAAAGTCAATGTATGTCCGGGGTAAACTCAAAAAGTACTGCATGGATTTACTTCAAATTTTGCATGAATATTACTAACAGGTCGGGTCAACATATAGGCTACATATTTTCACGCTATCACCTACGGGGGAGAAGCTGTGCGGTGTAAACGAAGTCCGCGTGGACGAAGTTGCGGGCAACAGCTAGTATATAATATTTTACCAGTCAACCTATGTAATTTAGGAGTAATTTTAACAGACTTTTTTGAATATTGATTTATTAGATATGTGAATTTCAAAATATCATAGAAAAGACAGGCCCGCTGAGTTTCTTTCGCCGGATCCTCTTAAGTGTGTGGACGCGTTCCTATTCCGTAGTAATTTTCAAAATAGCGACTTATAAAAAATGCCTGAAAAGGTTTATTTGAATAAAACTTTTTTATTTTGTTTTTTATATTTTCTTTTAAAACATTTGGAAAATTTTAAACAATGAAAACTTTAAAATGGTGAGTTTAGTTTGATATAAACTTTGACGACGTTTCATTCAGGGGACTGCTCTGTTAGTCGAGTGGTTAGCGACCCTGACTACGCAATCCACGGGGCTTGGATTCGATCCCGACGGGGACAAGCATTTGTGTGATGAGCATAAATGTTTGTATTTCCGGGTTTCGGTGTTTATTAAATATATTCCAGTATCTATATATCTATATAACACCCATAACACAAGCAAATAATTTGCTCATTTTGGGGTTAGATCAATAAGTGTAATTTGTCCCGTGAATATTTACTTTTTATTTATTTATTTATTTATTTTTATGCCAATTGCCATTATTATTATAATATAAATCAATATATAACACATATTTTAATAACTCCAAGGCGGTACGAAATTAGCTGGGCTAGCTTATTTAAAATACAAATAGTTTTATATTAATCCATGTTTATTAATAAGAGTAATCAATAAAGTATTTAGTCACAATTTTTCCCTTTCAAACTTTGCTAATTTTACCAAAAGTGATGTATCAAACGTATTTTATGGTTACCCGCGTTATCACGGACTGCAAATAATGATACATGATACTTTTCATATAAGCTTTGCGAGCCTTTGATCGTAGGCTTATGAAATGTAACATATTATTTGAAACTTTTCTTTGACGAAAACATTGGAAAAGAAATGCTTAGTCCCTTTTATATCATTTATTTATTCATTGGAGCAATTGATAAGAATTTGTGGATGTCAAAATATGTACATAATAGCCTCAATAAGATTAACTTATATTCTCAACGCAAGCAGAGCAGTAATAAAATTCATGGCAATTTAAATGCAGTGAAACGCATCTCTAGAATCTGGGTCAGATCTTTACCAGACATATATAAGTCCAAATAGGAAGTATCAGTCCCAAATAAAAAAAAGAATTTTTAAATCCGTTACTTAATGACCGAATCTAAGGTAACAAACATTTAAAAAAATATGGTTGAATTGAAATTCTTCTCCTTTTTGGAAAGTCGTTTGATAAATATAAAGCTACCCCGATACACGTCGTGAAAAGGCACGCAGTTCGGATCGGTGCTGCAGCTCGCGATATGAAAAAAGGCAATAGGTACCTAAATGTACGAAGTGCCGTACGAATGCTATCGAGCAGTACGTACCGTTGACAATGCTCTATTATCCTGCTTGCCGGGTCGCATACGACTAATGTAGAAGTCGTGTCGTCTATTTTTGTATTAATTGTGGCCCGGATATTTTCTTATGAATTGAGGAAAGATAGCAGTCACTTAGACTATGTCTGTCCGTGAAGAATATGTTAAGCAAGTAGTTGAGCAATAATCGCAATAAAAAGCGTTGTTGCTAATATCTTTATAGTCTCAAAGATGTTATATTTACGAATTAAAGCATTTAAAGTCAACCACGAAAAGTTGAATTGTAGAATTTCAAATAATTCTCAAGACAATTTTTTCTTCTCGCTTAGGATATTTTTATGCCATTTTCAAATCTTTAGGTAGGTTTAATCAATTTTTAAACCAGCTTAACGCATTTGCGAAGCAAAACGTTGAACATTTAATATTATGCACGCTTTGCTTCGTAGATGATGTCTATATGGATACACATGTAGCAAATGTTCATCTATCTATACAGAAATTTTCACTTGGCAGGTGAGTGGACTAGATATACTTATGAAAAATATTGTACTGTGCTACATTTCTAGTAAATAATATAATGTCAATTTCACCTTTCTGGGTTTCTAATCCTGTTTATATTTCTCGAGAGTTTACATTTATTAATAACAGAATATACTTTTGCTCGGTCCGTGTGGTGGCCTAAAGGCTAAGACGTCATCCCCACCTCGAATGTAACAACGCATTATTTTACTGACTGCTTTTATATTCCATTTTCCGAGAAGCCTCTTTTATTTTATTATGTGTAAAAGCGAAATTTGTATACAAGTGCAATAGTAAAAGTGTCTAACAACAATGGAATTTCACCAAGTGCCGACGATGGAAAGTATAGAATAGGTTTTATTAAAATCGTAACTGTTTTAGTAATAAATTATATACTTTATAAAAATCAACTATTCTTATGATTATTTCTTTCATCTATTTTCTTTCTATCTTAAAATATAGGTGAAATAAATAATCTTAACCCGACATCAAATGTGTTAAAGATTGGTATCCTTGATTAGTCATTTGATGGGCAATTACGGTGTACACTCAAAATATGTATCGATATCATTATCAACATGACGTATCCTATCATTATCAACATGACGTATCCTATCTATCATTATCAACATGAAGTATCCTATCTATCATTATCAACATGAATCAGTTGTTAGAATGTTTTTTAATCATACATATAATTACTATCGGGGTGTACATTTCAATATTTAAGATTTTAGTTTTAAAATACAGTCATCTTGCAAAATTAAAGAGGAAATTATTAAATCAAGTACTTTTAAGGATTTGTAAGTAGAATCGCATGGAAGCTTTAAACTTGGAAAAGTTTGACCTATTTCAAATATCTATTGGAAATTGTCCAAGATTCAGTTATTGTCTTAGTCAAGATATTTTGAAAATAGACACGTTCATCTTTTACTGCGAAAATCGTGCCAATTTGTCGATATGATAAGAGTAATTGATATCTATAAATCAGAAAGGGAACGAGTTATTACAATTGTTTTCAGCAAAATATTTTATTAAAAAATTCTTAGTAGCTGACCCGCGCGGCTTCGCCTGTGAGTAGATTAAATACATCGAAATAGTTTTTCATACAAACATTCATCCGCTTTTTCAGCTCTTTAGGGGTTGAGTTTAAAAAAAAGAGTTATCCTGTGTTTGACCTCAGATCTTCCACTATCTGCATGCAAAATCTCCATAGCGGTTTAACCGTGAAAGAATAACAAACAGATGGACAGACTTTCGAATTTATAATATTATAATGTGCAAGTATGGATTAAAGTGAAATATTTATTGGCAGCTTTTCAATCCGCCAATACAAATACATTACTAACATTTTTTGTAATAGGATTACAATAGAGAATAAAAAATATTTCATGTCCATAGTCAATGGTGATAGGTGAAAATTATAACACTTGAGATGGTGCTGGGATCGGCCTGTAGGCAAAAATACCAGTCATGTAAAAACATTTTTTTGATTAGAAAAGGTTTTGGGTTTTCACTAGCACAGAACCAGTACTGAAATACTGCATGTGTCTTTACAGCCGATACAATTAGATAATTGAAGCAACTAGTTTTTATCAGGTTACCAAACAAATCGATGGATAAAACGCGACAACTATCGCCCACAGTCACAATGTTAATTGTGCATTATTATCCATATGGAAGTGACGGAATGCCAAAAAATTTACCGTTTAACTTATTCTCAAAACCGGAACACGACGGCAACAAACATTGAACATCTTTCACTGTCTACAGGATTGTGTAGTCAATCAGTACATTAATTTGGAAATAATTATAGAAAAAAAATATTATTTTTCCAAAAAATTTTGAAGTTCCTTCAAAATTTCTCAAAATATGCTTGACAAAATCAATTTACATTAAGTTTGGCAAAATCTCCTCGCCTCGCACTACTCTTTTGTGGAATCAATTACCCTCGGAGATGTTTCCGAACGATATGACTTAGGGACCTTCAAGAAACGAGCTTATTCATTCTTAAAAGGCCGGCAACGCAGCTGCAATACCGGGGATTGCAGATGTTCATGGGCGGCGGTGATCACTTATCATCAGGTGTACCACCTTCTTGTTTGCCTTCTCTACTATAAAGAAAAACCTAACCGAATGCCACCAACCGCATTTCGACCGGTTGCTGGCAGTTCAGCAGTTATGAGATTTTTCATACACATACACCTACATACACAAACGTACTGACGTCTTCCGACGGTAGCGGGAAGTTAAATAGTGCGCAAGTAAATGCTACAGATTCATACAGATCTGAGTGTTAACAAAAACCTTGCCGTCAAAAATTTTGCTTAGGTACCTACTCTAGGGCGGTAGAAAACTGTAACCTACTGCCGATAAACTGTAAATCAGTTTGGCAAATAAGATAGTATATATTTGCTTTAGAGTGTCTGATTTCCCAATAACATAAAAAACGGGTTCGGCGGTGGCACTAAGACCCGGTCGAGACGTCTGAGCTCTACCACCTTATGAGTAGTCAATAGTCACGTTGATAATGCTTGTTAACATTTTCTCGCTTTTTATGAGATGCCTGATAACAGTGGTGGATTAACTGAAGGAAGTGGTAATTAAAATGAAGTACTTAATTTATAAATTCCCTAGAATTATGCCGCCCTAGTCCAGATCTCAGACTCTCTCAGAGAGGCTCAGACACATTGACATTAATTTTACCATTTCGAATTTTTTTGTCTGTACGTAAATTAATTACGTTTCCCCCGTTCAGAACGGCTTGAATAATCTTGACGAAAATTAGTGTAAAATATCTATTATGCAAATTATGGACTATGTGATTGATTTTTGTCTGCCTGCCTTATTGTATATACCTAGGTACCATTATAATTCAAGAACAGCTTTGACCGATCTTGATGAAAACTGTTATACAATTAAAGCACTTGATAAATATATGTAAATATTCACGGGACAAATTACACTTTCTGATCTAACCTCTAAGTAAGCAAATTATTTGCTTGTGTTATGGGTGTTAGTCAACGATACTGATACATATTTCACATATACAAATACTGGAATATATTTAATAAACTCCCAAACCCGGGCACACAAACATTTATATTCATCACACAAATGCTTGTCCCCGTCAGGGATCGAACCCGAGCCTCGTCGATTGCGTAGTCAGGTTCGCTAACCACTCGACCAATGCGGGGCGGCCTTAATATGATTTTCTAATCTGATGATATGATAATGATACTAAATAATAAGCTATTATAACTATTTTTTTCTGTCTATTTATTTGGTAATGCTGTTATAACTCAAGTATATATACATTGAGAGTATATTTTGATAGCACCAATAAATAGGTCATATTAATTTCTATGGACTTATGCCTAGCGAAGTAACACCAGTTATATATTTTTTTAAAACAACCTAAATCCTAACTATGTATGAAACTAGATTTTGTTCATTACAACTACTTTTAAGTTATTTATTTATTTAGCCAATAGCCTACTAATGGTTTAAGTGATGTTAATGAATAGGTATTATCCATGTAGCGGATGTAATACCATATGCATAAATATACCGGCTACTTAACCCAAACCGGAACACAACAGTGATAAACACTGACTCTATAATGGCATAAAAAGAGTCATTCATCGCCTATAGACACCAAAGATGTTAATGGTGCGTTGCTATCTCTTGGCGAGGTCTAATGCAGTAAGGCAGGAATGGGTAAGGCGGTGGTACCAGACCCAGGCGAGACAATGCAGAACTCTACAACCAGTAGTCACGATGGTAATGACTCGCATAGCCAATCGGTTGCCTTTTTCGACCTACCCGACACAACGGCAGTTGACCTATTCTTCAAAGAATCCCGGGACCAACACGGGGGCAACACAGGATGAGACGTTGCAAAACTTTACCATCTAGTAAAGGCCGGCAACGCAGCTGCAATACCCCCGGTATTGCGGATGTCCATGGGCGGCGGTGATCACTTACCATCAGGTGCACCATCTGCTCGTTTGCCCCTCTACTATAAAAAAAAATAGTAGCCACGATGGTAGTGAGAGGTTTGGACAATCACTTGTTACAATTTGCCTGTCAGTAAAACAGATGGTGTGGTCTTCAGAAGAGGTGTTGGCCAACTTCAATATTCTTGCTTTATTTTTAACTTTAGCTGTTACTCGCGACTTCTTTCACGTGACCAAAAATCAATACTTCCTTTTGCTCAGTCGGATAAAAATTTAGCCTAGGTATAGTGTTACTCATGAATTTTTTTTCATGAGGTTTTTAATGGTATAAGAATTTTTAAAATCGGTCTAATTGTTTTTAAATTTATTCGTTAGAAATATACAATAATACAAAAATACATAGATATATACTCAAAGCAAAAATAACAAAGTTTTCTCTTTATATAGTTACTAGCTGTTGCCCGCAACTTCGTCCGCGCGGACTTTGTTTACACCGCTCCTTCTGGTCGTAGCGTGATGTTATATAGCCTCTAACCTTCCTCGATAAACAGGCTATCCAACTCAAAAAGAATTATTCAAATCGGTTCAGTAGTTTTCGAGATTAGCGCGTACAACTAAACAAACAAACAAACTCTACAATTTTATAATATTAGTATAGATGTTAGTATAAACAACCGACTGAGGTATGGTATTGGTTTTTAATTTTTAATTTGCTAACTTAAAAATACCTTTTAAACGAGTAATTACTACTGAAGTGATTTAATTAAAAATCATATTTCCCGAAATATCCTTAATTTTTCACCTAAAAAGCGTTGAAATTCGCTGTCGCGATCACTGCCAGATAAGGGGCGAGGGTGTCTACCGTACAATTACTTAAGAGCCTGTTGACCTATTTCAGTTGGCATCGGATATTTCTAATATCGTATATTCCGAATTTTATGACGTAATGTAATCGTTTATCGAATAAAGACTTAGTATTAGTAGGCACATAATAAATTTTACAACCATAAAATCTATGAGTGACATTCATACGAGTCTTTCAATACTGAATATCGTCGGCACTTGGTAAAATACCATGTTAACTTGTATTTATATTATTTTATAAGCACTTGTACTGTTTTATTTGGTTTTTATTTATTAACACCAGCCGGTTTCCCATTTTAACGCATCATCAGGACAACAAATCAATACTGTTTGAATGTTGACACACACCGGTTGGTTTGGTATTAATAGTTATTAAAAACCAAGTAAAACAGTACAAGAGCTTATAACATAATATAAATAGTTGATAATATTAATGAGTTTTCTTTATTACTCGACTTCAAAAAAGAGAAGATTCTCAACCCGCCTGATTATTTTTAAATTTGTTCCCCGTTTACTCTAGACGCCTGAAGCAATTTGGAAAATTCTTTTATGTGAAAGGGATATTTCCCCTATAAAATTGGTAAAGATTATTAGAATTAGGGTTCCAGTAATACAGGAGGATTGTAGAGGTTTGAAGTTTTATTGTTGAAATTATTATTTTTGATATTCAATTATCTGAGAAATAAAAGACTTGCATGCTTGCGTACACCAAATTGAGTTACAACTGTCAAAACTGTACATTGAATATTTTTTTAAAAGAATACTTGGAGAGAATCTACAATCGATATCGAACCCAAAAATACAGTTTTTAGAATTTTTGTCTGTTTCTCTGTTTGTCTGTTTGTCTGTATTTATGTCCGGGGTAAACTCAAAAAGTACTGCATGGATTTACTTCAAATTTTGCATGAATATTACTAACAGGTCGGGTCAACATATAGGCTACATATTATCACGCTATCACCTACGGGGAGGAGCTGTGCGGAGTAAACGAAGTCCGTGCGGACGAAGTTGCGGGCAACAGCTAGTAATAAATAAAAGTAAACACCATCACGCTCTATTCCTGAAGATAGAAAGATTGCAACTAGCGCACTTAAAATTAGCCAACGGTATTATGTCACATGATGTAAAAGATGACCAGCTTATTAATGCGTTGCTATTTAGAACAACAGAGGTGGGGGTACGTCGGTTTAATGGTAGCGATTTTTTTTTATCCAACTCAAGGGTGTGTTGCTATGACGGTCTTACATGTACACAAGTCTTGCAAAAACAGTAATGGGGGTACGTCGACTTAATAGTTGCGCTATTTGATTTCAATTTACAGTCGCAAGAGGCCATTAACAGTAGTCACTACCGCGTACCATTAACAGTAGTCACGATATTAATGACACGTATAGCCTGCCTACTTTACGACCTGACAAAACACGGAGGAAAACTAGTGTACAACGAAGATAGAATAATATTGTCTTTTTTACGTATCATACGTAACGCATGCGTAGTAAGCCGGCGTGCGTGGTGGGCGTTGCGCACAGCACCCATCGATAGCAACAAAGTCCAGAGGCGTTGATGCGAAAGATAATTTATGACATAACCGTACTAATCTCACGCCGTTGAAATTGGGCCTCATTGCAAAACCTGTGTATAAGACCGTAGTTGCCATCAGTGTACCAAGGTTTTTCGGCTACCTTAGTCTTAAACTAATACACGACAACAATAAACAATTACGATATAACAACAAAAATAGGTAAGACAGTGGTAACAAACCCGCGCGGAATGTATCAGAACAACCGCCTCAAAGAATATTGAATGTGGAAAAAGCAAGGCAAGTCTGTCTGGAACACGATATTCTCCCTACTTCCCGTAAGGCAGAAGGCGTAAAGTTTATGTTTAATCTTAACTAATATTATAACAAGGAAACATTTGATTACGGTTTTACGCAAAAACTACTCAGCCAATATTAAAATTGTTTCACTCTTAAAAAGCTACATTATCCAGGAGTAACATAGGCTACTTTGTTACCCGATTTAACACAGGAAAATAATGAGTTTTGATCACGTGAACAAGGTCGCGAGTAACTGTTAGTGTAAAACAAACAAGGAGAAAACTTTTGTAACAAGGTCCAGTGTTTGATATTATACCGTTGTTATTGCTTATTTTGAAAATCAATGAGCTATATTACAATATTCTACGCCTCAACAGCTTTGTTTTTTAAGATATCTATGCGCATAATCTTATTTTGTATTGCCTTCTTTACGACAGTGATTGGTTTTATATAACAGATATCTGACATTACCTCCTGCTTTGACGTGATTAGATTAACCTCTTAAATTTTGTTCGAAGTTGTTGCGAAAAAAATATGAGATTTTTATATCATAGGATAGAAAACTTTCATGATTGAAGGCGACGATTAACGTAATGCGTGGTCATCTATTTATCAGATGTTAAATATTATAACATGCATATTAAGTTTATATCTTTCTTCAACTCCGAATTAGAATTTAACAATGCAAAACATAGACGCTATTGAGATAGGAATAGTAAAGCCATTAGTACCACATCTGAAAGAAACTTTGCAGAACTATACCCCTTGTTGGTCCGTGCTCCTTTGAAGAATAGGTCAATTGCTGTTTTGCCAGACAGGTCGTAAAAGGCGACCGATTGGCTATGCGAGTCACTACCATCGTGGCTTACTAGATGGTAGAGTTTTTAAACGTCCCGCCCGGGTATAAGGTGCTGGTACTTTATACACGGGCCTTACCTGTTCTTGCCGCAATATCGTCGATGCTTGTCATTGTTGTGTTCCGTTCCGGTTTGGAGGGTAATGTAGCCGGTAAACTTATGCATGTGGCATGGCTATCCCACCACACGTACAAGAACGCAGTGTCTATGGGCGATGGTTTTTCTCTCCATCAACAAGAACATCTACTTGTTTGATATCACATTATCACATAGTACCAATAAGCAGGGCCATTTGTTTGGTAGCACCAAATACCCGGGCGAGACGTTGCGGTGCTCTACCGCGTACCATTACCAGTAGTCACGATATTAATGACACGTATAGCCTGCCTACTTTACGACCTGACAAAACACGGAGGAAAACTAGTGAATGGTTACTGGTTGTAGAATTAACAAAATTTCAATAGATTTATCTATTATCATTAGGTACCCTCTGCTTTTCTAGGGAGATAGTGTGTTAATATTTAGATAGATTAGGGGTAGATTTTTATTAATTTACTAGCTGACCCGGCGAACGCTGTTCTGCCCGTTTAACTACTCTTATTTTTTTTCTATATTTTCTCACCTTTTAAACCTTCCCTGGACTTAAACAATTAATTCAAAACCAAAATTAGCCAAATCGGTTCAGCCGTTCTCGAGTTTTAGCGCGACTAACGAACAGCAATTGATTTTTTACATGTATAGATATGAACGCGCTATTCTCTGATTAACAAATGTGATTATAAAAAATATTTTTGTGTATAAAAGCCACATTCATGAGGAAGTTTATGAGCTAGTTTTAAAACAAAAGTAATATTTTGTGTTACGCGAATGAAGTCATGGCTAACATCACGTTTCTTATTAAGACGTTAGTAAAGTTAGTAAAGCTTTTAAGTTATAACTCATGAGAATAGATTTTACAAATTCCTTTATTTTATTATGTTGTTCAGGTTCCCAGGTGTTTCCTTTAACGACTCCTTAATAAACTTCCGTGAGTTTTCCCTACACAAGGAAACTCAAGGAAAATCATTAGACAACAGATGGTCACTTATTTATAACTTTTCTGAATACATGAACTGAAGAATTTTATAGTTAAAGTATTGTTGTTTTTATTACTAATAAAGATTTTTTATTCTTTTATTTTGTTTTTTTTACTACTTTTGCTGTAACTACATTTGTTTTTGTAGGTTTTAAAGATTGTAAGATTTTAATACTAAATATTTTTATATATAGATCATCCATATAAACAGACTATAAAAGCCAATAAACACATGGTTCTCCTGATGGAGATAACATCCTTTACCGTTGATCAATTATTGGTTGTAATCCCATTCGTTGCATTAGTTAACTATAACAAGTATTACACGCCGCACAAGTTTTTTTGGACTTAAATTGTATATAAATTGTGTTCATATTTCACTAATATAGTAATAAAAGTACACAAATAAAAAGAATAACCCTTTTATAAATACATTTTAGAAACTTTAAAAAATATTTGTTAATAAAGATTTTTTATTCTTTTATTTTGTTTTTTTTACTACTTTTGCTGTAACTACATTTGTTTTTGTAGGTTTTAAAGATTGTAAGATTTTAATACTAAATATTTTTATATATAGATCATCCATATAAACAGACTATAAAAGCCAATAAACACATGGTTCTCCTGATGGAGATAACATCCTTTACCGTTGATCAATTATTGGTTGTAATCCCATTCGTTGCATTAGTTAACTATAACAAGTATTACACGCCGCACAAGTTTTTCTGGACTTAAATTGTTATAAATTGTGTTCATATTTCACTAATATAGTAATAAAAGTACACAAATAAAAAGAATAACCCTTTTATAAATACATTTTAGAAACTTTAAAAAATATTTGTCAATTATATATTTGTATATAAAAATCAATCCCTATTTTCCGTGGTGACGACATCAAGCGTGAATGACTGGACCGATTTCGCTAATTCTTTTTTGTTGTGTTTTTTTTTTTTATATATCATAAAATAGCAAACAAGCAGATGGGTCTCCTGATGGAAAGAGTCAACCATCGCCTATAGACACCAAAGATGTTAATGGTGCGTTGCTATCTTGTGGCGAGATCTAATGCCACATGCATAAGTTTACCGGCTACCTTACCCTCCAAACCGGAACACGACAGCGACAAGCACTGACGCTATTGCGGCAGGAATAGGTAAGGCGGTGGTACCAGACCCGGGCGAGACAATGCAGAACTCTACCACCTAGTAGCCACGATGGTAGTGACTCGATAGCCAATCGGTCGCCTTTTACGACCTGCCTGGCAGAACGGCAGTTGGCCTATTCTACAAAGGAGGCCGGGACCAACACGGCGGAAATTGTGTTTGTAATTGTCAGGAAAAGGTTCTTATAAAATTAGAAAATTTAAGAGTACTTAACTACCATATAAAGTTCAATGCCCTTTCCGCTGCCTGGAAGTGCATTCCCGTATACTTATATAAATTGCGTGTCATGTCCGCTATGGATTCCTAATATGTATGGCAAAACAACATTTGCCGGGTCAGCTAGTAATATATAAAACAGAACTGACTTAAGAAATTCTTTTATAGTCTGTTTTTATGGATGTACCGCCACGATTATGCTCAAAATACTTAACGTAATTGTAATATTTTTGACAGCTTCAGTATGTCACAAGATTGTTTCCTATTGAAAATTAATATCTAAGTATCTAATCTAGTATTAATTATAATTAAATAATCATTTAATTATAATTAATACTAAAAAATAGTGTTAAAGTATTAATAGTAGGTACCCACAACAATATTTTTTTTTTAAGATGCAAACAAGCAGATGAGTCTCCTGATGGAAAAAGTCAGCCATCGCCTATAGACGCCTAAGGTGTTAATGGTGTGTTGCTATCTTGTGGCGAGGTCTAATGCAACATGTATAAGTTTACCGGCTACCTTACCCTTCAAACTTACACTGACGCTATTGCGGCAGGAATAGGTAAGGCGGTGGTACCAGACCTGGGCGAGACAATGCAGAACTCTACCACCTAATAGTCACGATGATAGTGCCTCACTATATATGCATAGCAACTCGGTTGCCTTTTACGACCTGCCTGGCAGAACGGCAGTTGGCCTATTCTTCAAAGGAGCCCGGGACCAACACAGGGGATTATTTAAATAATAGTGAAATAAATAACCTATAAAAATATATTCAGTTTTTATACTAGCTGGTACCCGCCGATTCGCTCGCGCATATTTGCTTTAGAACTTATTTAACCTTTCTTTATAAGCTACTTCCCTTATTTTACCCCCTTAGGGATCGAATTTTGAAAAACGCTTGAACACGTAATTTTTTTATTTATTTTTTACTCAATTCATACGAAATTTCATGTAAATATGTCCAGGGAATAAAAAGTTTCAAACAATTTTTGATCCCCTTTTCACCTCCTTCAGGGTTGAATTTCGAAAAATCTATCTCAGTGGATCCCTGCATCATAAGAGAAACATGTGTTCGAAATTTCAAGTTTCTAGCCCTAAAGGCCCTGTGCGTTGATACATCAGTCAGTCACTTTTGCCTTTTATATATATTTAGATTAAACAAGCGTTATGTGGCATGCATTTTTGGATTTTCGAATTATTTGTATTCCTTGCGATTATCAATACATACATGGTTTTCAGACACAAGGTATTAACGCATCACCACCAGATTGCAGCAGATATATATATATATATATATATATATATATATATATATATATATATATATATATAATTGCTGTTCGTTAGTCTCGCTAAAACTCGAGAACTGCTAAACCAATTTGGCTAATTTTAGTTTTGAATTAATTATTGAAGTCCAGGGAAGGTTTAAAAGGTGAGAAAATATAGAAAAAATAAGAGTAGTTAAAAGGGCAGAACAACGTTGCCGGGTCAGCTAGTAACTAAATAAAATATTTAAAACATTTCAGCTTAAAACACCAAGCACGAGCTAAATTCTGTTAAGTACTGATAAAAATATATTGAGGCGTGACTGAAATAACGATAAGGATAGCCATTAAACTAAACGGGTAGTGAATATTTTTATATCCTCCGCATCCCCCTTGTAATGTTTTCTAAATCTGGTAAAATGATTTCATTCTTACAAATGAAATTTAAGATAAAGGGTTTTTTATAACCTTTGTATCTTAGTAGACTCGCTCGCTGGATTTTCGGAGTCGCTATTATAACGATTATTTCTTGGTTTTCTAAAGGGCTCTACAAGTAAATAGTTTTCTACGAAGAGAATTCGTTAAAGCTCCAGATTTTATTTTCTTCGACTTATTTCTTCCTTTTTGAAGAGATTAACTTCAAAATTGTTCCTAATGGGAAAACCTTATTCAATTTACTCTATTGATGTGTTTGTCAAAAAATATTTGCTCATGTTAGTCATAGCTTTTTTTAAAGAATAGGTCATCGAATATTTTTCTAGGCAGCTCTTAAAAGGCGAATGATTGGCCAAATTTGTCACTGCCATCGTGGCTACTAGTAGTACACTATCCCAAATAAACTCACTTGTAATTCTAGTTCACGTATATTTAAATTTTTTACTGTTCACATCCAACCGGTTTCGCTGATTAAAGCATCATCAGGGATGTTTACACATATAAAATATGTTAAAGATATTATAAAATATGTGTAAAACATCCCTGATGATGCTATAATAAGCGAAACCCGTTGGATGTGGACAGTAAAAAAATTAAATTATACATAATTTAAAATGCAGTTACACCAAGTGCTGACGATGGAAACTATCCAATTTAGTACACTTTTCTTTCAATCCTTTAGGAATAAAACTGATTTTCATAAGTCTGGAAGATCTTAAAAAACATTATTTCGATCTCGTTATGAGTATCTCTAAAAAGTTAGGTAAAAGGTTTAAATTTTTAGGAAACCTAAGTTTGGTAGAACCAAGATTAAGCTTTTCAAAAATTATGCATACACATACAAACATACTGACAATATCAAAAACGTAATCACGCCGAGCTGGCCTAGGATCACAACGATGATATCTGATAAAAACCAAATTTTCGAAAGTCGGGGCAAAACAAAAACTTCTTAAATTTTTGAAAAATTTAAATTTTCTTAGCATTAATAGACTCTGACGTAAGAGCGGTCCAAGGACCGGCCTTTAGTGGAGCATATGTAATGTGAGGCATGCCTTGTCTAGTACGTTAGTACATAGAAGTCTTTACAAATACTTCTAATGGTTTGTGAATTATTAGAAGTATAGTCTTTTTGTATAGTATAGCCTTTTCGTAAACTTGTAAAGCCTAATTAGCCGTGATAGTTTTTCTTTTAATTTCAATATTTATACTATTACCGTTAAACTTTTTGCATATCCAAAACCAAATTTTGGGTGGTAGAGGAGGGGGGGGGGAACACTTGAGTCTATTAAAAACTAGCACTTTAAAGCTTAATTATTTTCAAATAGCTCACTTAATCGAAAAGATATTTCCCCACACCCGCAATATTTTTAAACACTTATCCAAAGATATTCCATACTATGAGGTACACGAAAAAAATAAACATCTCCACCACGTGTAGGGGAGATACCCTAAAATAATACTGTTCAAGATTTTATTTCACCATTTTTTCGACGTGTCTATTTATTATATTTGTATATTTGTTTTGTTTATACCAAATTACAGCATTCTAGTACTAAGAATCTTTGAACTAAGCTGCGGCCAAGCGGACGGACTGACGGTGAAATTATAAGGGTTCCTTGAAGACTTTGGAACCCTAAAAATGTAGTCACTTAGTCACGGCTAATTCATGGCACAGGGCCGGGTCCAGTACAAGTTCGAGAGGATCACTTTGTCAGCAAAAAGGAAAATAGAGATCTAACCCATCGCGGTGTAGATCATCCAGCACCATGCTGGTCAGGTGTAAGCCAGCTGTGTTTGGCTTACACCTCATTTACTTATGACAACGTTACGTTCTTCATAAACTCATCAGTTGGGCGACAGCCCAATACGTTGTGTAATCGCTTACTTTTAAATCTTTCTTTTTTTTGTTATTGTGACGTGTCATAACTGTTCTTAGTGTTTTCGGTGTCCAAATAAATCATTTTTATTATTCCACAAAAAAGTAATTTTAAAGACTCATAAGTATTGGTGTAGATTAATGATTGGCTTCTCCATAAAAAAGACAAACGCTACACAATTTATTACAAAGAAAAGGGGTTGGACTAAACGTCTTAAATTAGAAATGATTTATCTTAAAGCTCTTTGAGCGTAATAAATTGCTGCAAACTTAGTGAACCGCTTGTTTTATGAATGGAAGAAAATACACATTTCGGTTTAGGTAATACTTCATAAAATAACATTATTTCATAGAAAACCTAGCTGTTTACCACGACTTCTGCCACTGTTTAAAATGTGCCACATAGAAATCGTTTTTCGGGATGAAAAGCGCTGCTTGTACACTTGTACATTTTGTGTACACTTGTACATTTTGTGTACACTTGTACATTTTGTGTTACACTTTCCATTAGGATTCCCATCTTCTTATTTATTATCCTGTCACATAAAAAGTAAATCTTATTGTCCAAGTTCGATCTGGACGCTGACGTTGTAGGGTCAAGAATAAGCAACAAACCTTATATAAGAAATTCATTTATTTATCGTCTCTGTTCAACTAATTCTGAGACAACTTGATATAAATATACATACTAAATGCAAAGATATTTCAAAACACGGCAAACTTTCACGTGAGAAATGTTTTTAATTTGAAGTAAGAAGCAACATTCGTCGTATTTGAATTTCTGTTGTAATCATAAAGCTGTCTCGACTGTCGTCTCTCTAATTTCCACTTGAAAACTCCGTCGAGATACAAATTATAATGACAACTTCAAAAAATTGTATCTTTATGAGTTTTATTTAATATGTACTCTAGACACAACATTATATTCATTTCGCAAATAGGTATATGAAATGCAATGTTTCATTTTTAAATTACATTTATGAAATATGACTTAACTAATTAAATTTTTAGGGTTGCTTAAGTTACAAAGAATGTTTGTGAAATATTACGCCTTAAAGTAAAGTGAGCTAAAAGGAAAACTATCACAACTAAGTAGGCGTTACAAGTTTACGTTACAACTTACAAAATATATTTGGAGAAAACGGATAATGTAAAAGCGGATATAACAGTTATTGGCGTTGAAAAGGTAATAAATGTTCATACTATAAAACAATGAAAAAGCCCTCTTATTAGTCTGCAGTATTATGATGGGCAACTAGGGACACCTACATTATGCGTGGTCTAGCACGCATTTGGCCTATTTTATTATATTAATGCTAATATCTAACCGATATCAACATTATCAGAAGGTGTATCGAGTTGCTAAAAAGGGGATATAAGGGCAATTTGCAAGTTTTGCTTCATGATTTCATCAAATTCGAAATCAATAATTTTACCATAATACCGTAGTTTACATTTGAGAATCTATAAAGACTATCACTTATTGACTGGAACTGAAATAAACCCAGGAACATTTTTTTTAACTTCCCACTACGTATGTAGATGAGAAAGTTACTGATTTTGCTTCGTTTTTCGAAAATCGATTTTTCACCTGATCACCACGTTTTGAGATCCTAGGAACCTTTATCGGCTATTTTCACAATGACTTCAGTATATACATGTGTGTGTGTATGTAAATATCTCAAAAGTTTTGAACGGTTTGAATGGTTAAAACGCGCTTGATGGCGTTTGATTCCATTCTACTCAATTAAGACTTCCTAAAAATTTAACCCCAATTCAGCCTAGGAGATATTGAGAAATTTTGATGAAAACCTCAAAAAGAAATTATCGAAACAGTATTTTTCTATTACAACTTCCAAATTAATGTACCGATTGAGAATAAACTCTAATCAGCTTTTTCTTCAAAAAACTGCGTCCAATGCATAAATTCAATCAAAATCGGTTTATCTGTTCGAGGGTAATCCTTGACGAAAAATTTGGAAAAAAGTGTTTTTTCGAGCTAACTTCGAAATTTTTCAATTATTTTTTATCTTGTACAATATCTTATTACCTAAAAAATTACACCGAATACTGTTTAATAAATTGAAATCGAATGAATTTTTCAGAACTTTCTTAATATTTTTACTATACCATTATACTGCCAATATACTGATTTATTAAAAAATCTAGTCAACTTTTCTACTTAAAAACTACGTAAAATACCGTTAATCGGATTAAAATTGGTTGATTCGATCGGGATTTATAAAAACGCAAATTTTTAAAAAAGTTTTTTGAAATTTCTTCTACATTTTGTAGTTAATTAAAAAAACATAGATTTAATAAAATGCTTTAATCACTATTTAAAAGATCACAATAATTTTGAAATATACACATTTTCGAACATTAAAATACTATTATTTGTTCAAATTTAAATTTTTGAACTTTGAGTTCAATTTCGTTGAGCGTAAAATGCTTCAATTTAGTGGGAAGTTTCAGGGATGGCCCGCAAGGTCAACCGGTTTACAGTTTTTTTTTATTAATAACATGCTAAATTTTAGTGAACAGCTTCCTTTTGACGAGACGCACATCTTTTCTATCTTCAAAAATCTCAAATCGGCTATTTAATAAAGCTATATAAAAAAGAAAATTTTAGATTATTGGATCAAGAAAACTTTCCATTTTACATATAGGACAAAGTGTTGTGTGAAAATTAGGCTGATCAACATCAATTTAAAAATCTCCTAATACCGAATCTTTGTTTATAAAACATTTCTTTTAAATTGCATAGCCAAACTAATATTACAAAAATGTAATTTTTCGAGTTATGGACTAACAATATGTACTTACCAAAATTGCTAGGAGGAACTCACTGATTATTTCAACTAATAGAGCGTTGAGATTTCAAGTAATGGAGGTTTTATTATTTGAAGGGAAGGGAACAAACATTTTTCGAGATTTGGAGGGTCTTAACTTATCGTGGTTCGACTTCACGAGGTTCTACTGTATGTTATTGGTGTACTACTTTTATTAATATTCACACTATAAAGTTAACATAGAAAACTCTCAAGTGTATTTCGCGGACCTAAATTTATTTATTAGCACGGGCTTTGTACCTTGGAGTTTCGTTATAAATTATTAATTTTAGTTTCTCTACTTGTAGTTAGTCTCCACGGAAACTGTGGAATATTATACAAATCAGATCGTATGTTGTCAACCAATCTAATTCTAGGCAAACTAGCTGATATCTCCTTACGTTACTGGGCGTAAATTAATAGACGATAGAAATTATATATGGCCTTTTGTTTGCGCAATCACGTGTTCCCATTGTCTATCGAAATTCGTTAAGATCGGTTGGGCTATTTTCAAGTTATAACGTGAACAAATAGATAAACTGATACAGACAGACTGATAAAATGTTTCAAAATGCTGACAGAGAAACTGTTGAATCGTGGTGAACAGGAATGCCTGTACGTCCCACTAACCCCGAAAGGTAACCAGAGTGTTGATTTTTTTTTAATTATTTACTAGTTGGTAAAGTTTCGCAACGTCTCGCCCAGTCATTTGGTAACACCGCATTAAGTAAGGTATAGCTTCAACGCTTGTCATTTTCGTGTTTAGAGCATAAGCTATCCGGTGTGCCATCATAACAATGTACCAATAGCATATTTTGATCAGGAGAGCCATCCGCTTGTTTGCTATCGAGTAGTGAATTAAAAAAATAAGGTAATCTACGTGGCAGGTTTTGAATATCCAAAGTTGAACTTGGCTCACCACAATAAGTGAACCGCTTTGTCGGGCTTCAAGATAAAATTACATCTGAATCACCACATGTAGTAGCTTTACTGGTTATCGCTCGTTATTTGTGATGTTCGGGATAAAATGCATTGTTACATCTATGTGATGGGATGTACTCGTAATGAACACCACATGCAAAAGTTTATCAGCTACCTTACCTTCCATACCAGAATACGACAGCCTCAACTACAGTGACCCTTGCAGTAGGAATAAGTAACGCGGTGGTAACAAATCCGGGCAAAAGATTGCAGATTTTTACCATGTAGTAAAAAAACAGTAGTAGGCCTACTAGCAGTAGTTGAATATTTATTAATAAATGTGTATTTTTAATGAGTACACTTTTAACTATTTGCTCCTAGATTGACTATAAGACATGTTTTCCGAATTATAAATTTATTGTAACGAAACATCAATAGCTCACAAAGGAATTTGGTGAAACGGTTTGGAACTCTCTATAACCTCTGAAATTGCGTATTCATCTTCTCAAGAAGCCGTTACAGCCTTTGGCTGAATACCAACGCTCCACAGAGCTTACGGGTAGGCCCGCAATAGCGTGATATATCAAACTTTAGACAAAGAAAATTTTTACTTCAGTGCCTTCATGTTTATTAATATACTAAAAACATATTATATACAGTATATCGCAACTGTAATTGTTACGTATAAATTTAATTAACAATTCCTTTAAAAGCGAATTTTATTTTATGTTCATTAATAATTCCAGCGAAGAATTCAACCTTGTTTACTGAGATTCGTTCGGTATTTATTAATGTAAATTCTTGTTTTATCCTGAAGGATTTTTAGATACTAATCTCAGATTCATTAAATATGGATATTTCATATGGAGCCAAGTTAGAAAATTTTGAGATGAATCATCATCCAATGAAAACAAAATAAGCGTATTAAATAATATAATAGATTAAAATATTATTTTAAAAGGAAATAAACTGACTACGATTAAACAATATTCTGTTTAATGCAGTAAACTAAATGTTGCTATGCTATATTTTCGCTAAGATTAGCATAATATTTTTGTATTCTAATATTCATTCAATAATATAATATATTGAAATATTATTTTAAAAGGAAATGAACTGACTACAATTAAACAATATTCTGTTTAATGCAGTAAACTAAATGTTGCCATTCTATATTTTCGCTAAGATTAACACAATATTTTTGTATTCTAATATTTATTTTCTTAAAAAGCATACTCAAATTAAAATTATTTTAATTTGAGTATGCTTTTAAAAATATACAAACAATGTATATATAAAATTATTAGATTTAAATATTTCTCAAAATAAAGGTAAAATTGACGTTAGGTATGAAACATTCGTGCCTTATCCCGCTGTTATTTATTTTTGTAAAAATTCAATTAATATCTTATTTTCTACCGATTTTCAATTAATCAAATAGACTGACGTAGTATTTTAAAAAAGTGTTGACGTCATCGTATAGATATAATCTATACATATAATAAAATCGTAGGAAAGTCAAAACTGTACATTGAATATTTTTTAAAAGAATACTTGGGGCGTCATCGTGATCTACAATCGATATCGAAGCCAAAAGTATAGTTTTTAGAATTTTTGTCTATTTGTCTGTTTGTCTGTATGTATGTCTGGGGTAAACTCAAAAAGTACTGCATGGATTTACTTTAAATTTTGCATGAATATTACTAACAGGTCGGGTCAACATATGGGCTACATATTATCACGCTATCACCTACGGGGGAGGAGCAGTGCCGAGTAAACGAAGTCCGCGCGGGCGAAGTCGCTGGCAACAGCTAGTTTATTATAAAGTATTTTGTGCACACGCGGCGGCGTAGACATCGTTTAAAACTGTTACCTACTTTGCTTACGTTTTGCTGCTTTTTGTATTTATGTAGTGTTTCAATCGCAACAAAGTGTGAAACCCACGCAGATTTTGTTCGTAAACTGCAAGATATTTGTCAATATTATTCACCCTGTTACCTGATACCCTGTTTTAGAAATATGTACTTAAGTTGTCATAATGTTTACTATCGTCACTTAAGACACCCTTTAATACATTTAACATCAAAGGTAGATATATTATTTTATTACGTATTTCTTATTTTAAGATCAAATATTTTGATGTATGTGAGTTTGCCGTCGTTCTTTACGAAATTTAAGTATATGATACAGTCAGTATGAGAGTAATAGACCGTGATCCCATGAACAAACGTTTTTTCATTAGTAAGTTGCCCGCAACTTCGTCCGCGCGGACTTCGTTTACTCTGCACAGCTCCTCCCCCGTAGGTGATAGCGTGATAATATGTAACCTATATGTTGATCCGACCTGTTAGTAATATTCATGCAAAATTTGAAGTAAATCCATGCAGTACTTTTTGAGTTTACCCCGGACATACATACAGACAAACAGACAAAAATTCTAAAAACTATATTTTTGGCTTCGATATTGATCGTAGATCACGCTCCAAGTATTTTTTAAAAAAAATATTTAATGTACAGTTTTGACTTTTCTACGACTTTATTATGTGTATATAGATAAGCTGAATTTTTGTGAACAGCTTCGTTTTGACGAGACAACCATCTTTTCTATTTTCGAAAAATCTCGAATCGTGTTACTAATATAGATAGATAAAAAAGAAAAGTTTAAGAGTGTCGGACTAAGAAAAGTTTCCACTTTACGTGTAGAACAAAGTTACCCTGGTAATTACAATAGCAACTAACAAGCTCCTGTTGTGAGAAAATTAGGTTGTTTTTAAATTGATTAAGATCTATTAATTTAAAAAAATCGTAAATCCCAAACTTTAAAGCGGAGGACTCTTTAGAAAAATCATCGATTGTGTAGGACAAAATTTTCATCGTGGTTTTTACAATATAATCAAGCGATTAAAGTCGAAAAATAACTATTGTTATTAATAAACATTTTTCCTTCACCGAGTCAAAATTTTGAAAAGCTGAGTCAAAATTTTGAAAGCCCCATAAATTTATTGGTCACCTGATTCGAGATTTTTCGAAAATAGAAAAAAACGATCAAGCCGGTATAAGTTCCTTAAATCTTTCTATCAAGTTAAAAAAGTTGATAATCTTGAAACAGCTGAACCGATGTTACCAAGATATGTCTGTTGCAGATGCCGACGGTACCGCTAAGCGCTCCTAGAAGCAGAACTAGCATGTGCAATAATAATCACCGCTAGAATACCAACTGTAAAAAACCCGCATACGCACTCACATTCACAATTTAAGAGCTTTAAATAAGGTTCATCCATTTAAGAGCTACGGTGATCCACATACACAAACTTATTCCATCCTTTTTAGCATTGGAGATTAAAAATATAATCACTATTCTTATACTTAAGATAAATCAATAAAACCAGTAATAGGATTAAAATAAATCATTATTTTATCATCATTAATAAGAGCCAAGACCTATAATACTGTTGGAAATAATGTAAAAACCTTTTGAAAAAATGCAATATGAATTTTAACATTACCTATGAGATCAAAAACTAGTCTGTGTTTGAAAAAATGTGATGTAATCTTCTTAATGTAATAAATTATATTCGCATAATGTGTTACTTTACAATATTACATTCGTTTCTATACAAGATGTATCTCTAAAGCGTTATGAAATTCGTTTCATACAGACAAGGATAAGCGTAGATGTGCCCTTCGGCTATAATATAATCATTGTTGTACATAAGGCTTGGTTTGAGTTGTGAAATGTAAGTATGAAATAATGTAGATGTGTTTACTTATTAATAATTATATATGACAGAAATTAAATGTGTCGGTGTAAAGATGAGAAAGGGCATGCTCCGTTTGTTCGGACATATTATAGAAAGAATGGTAGATGTAAGGTTAACAAAACAGATATACAATGCGAATTTGGAAGGATGTAGGTACCGGGGAAGACCAAGACTGACATACCATGATCAGATTGATCGAATACTGTCCGAAGGTGGTCAACAGTTTTCGCAACCGGCGTGTTTGTATGAAGAGAGTAATGAATGTGGAGGAAGTGAGACAAGCCTGCAAAGATCGTGATATATGGCAATCGGTTATCTCTGCCTACCATGTAAGGAAACTAGCGTGAAGATATGTATATGTATTGAAGATGGAAATTCATACACATTAGTGTTCTTTAAAGTAGCAATTTTATCTAAATGCTTTGTTGTCGATAGACATTAATAAGAATTAACATATGAAATATTATGATCTAAGTTTCCTTATTAACGCTCAAAAAATCAAATATTAAATAGTTATAGAGTAAAAGTGTCGCCTCTGTGTTTTTGTCCGACAAATCAAAAATGTGTTTTTGTATACTACTAGCTGTTGCCAGCGACTTCGTCCGCGCGGACTTCGTTTACTCTGCACTGCTCCTCCCCCGTAGGTGATAGTGTGATAATATGTAGCCTATATGTTAACCCGACCTGTTAGCAATATTCATACAAAATTTGAAGTAAATCCATGCCGTACTTTTTGAGTTTACCCCAGACATACATACAGACAAACAGACAAAAATTCTAAAACTATATTTTTTTCTTCGATATCGATTGTAGTTCACGCCCCAAGTATTCTTTTTAAAAAATATTCAATGTACAGTTTTGACTTTCCTACGATTTTATTATATGTATAGATAAGATAGCAAACAAGCAGATGAGTCTCCTGTTGGAAAGAGTCAACCATCGCCTATAGACACCAAAGTGGTGCGTTGCTATCTTGTGGCGAGGTCTTATTCCACATGCATAAGTTTACCGGCTACATTACCCTCCAAACCGGAATACGGCAGTCACAAGCACTGACGCTATTGCGGCAGGAATACGTAAGGCGGTGGTACCAGATCCGGGCGAGACAATGCAGAACTCTACCATCTAGTAGCCACGATGGTAGTGACTTGTATAGCCAATCGGTCGCCTTTTATAACCTTCCTGGCAGAACGGCACTTGGCCTATTCTTCAAAGGAGCCCGGGACCAACAAGGAGGAAAATGTTTCAGTTTTCTGATAAAAACACCATTGGCGGGGATTACATAAGTGCCCGGTTGATGATAGGGTTACCACTACCTATCACACTGTGTGACTAATGGCCAATTGCGTTAACATGTCTTAGCTTGCTATGCTGTCACATTCTTTTTATTTAAGACAAGAAGTGACAGCATACTATTTAGGATTGTCCTAAACTAAGACAATGATAGTGCAATTGGCCATAAGTATCTTCGGCTAATCGTGTAATCGGGTGTACTAGTTGTACCTCTGCCTAATTCTTCGGGGACACGGGCGTGAAGATACTATATAGGATGGAAATACCAGTTGTAGCCATTTGTGGCCTTTTTTTTGTACATTGATTCAAATTTGAAGTGTTGAAACCGGTACTAAAATGATCAAAACCAGTACTTCTACGATACTACCGATCATAAGGTGGTCCAAAATCTACCGTTACTCTGCTAATACACACACACACACACACACACAAATTTTTACGCCATATCCTTTACGAGGTAGGCAGAAAGAATTGCGTGCCATATATTACGGTCAAGACAGATTTGCCATGCTTCCTGTACATTCACACCTCTCTTCATACAAAAACACGCCAGTTTCGAAGACTCTAGACATCACCTTCCGATAGAACTCAACGGATTTGATCAATGTACGTCAGTCTTGGTCACCCGCGGTACCAACATCCTCCCACATTCATATTGTATATCTATTTTGTGAACTGTTCATCTGCCATTCTTTCAACATGCCCGAACTAGCGGAGTATGCTTTTTCTCATTTTTACACTACTGATACGGTGTTTCAATCCCAATTTCTCTCTTACTTCAGAGTGCTAAGTGTGAGTTTTTCTTTTCGCATTCGATCGTGAGCGCGTTTGGAGTTTACTAGGAATTTGTATGTGATTTGGACAGCGGCACCTAGTGGTAAACGTGAGAAACCAGTTTACCACTAGATGGCGCTGTACAAATCACATGCAAATTCCTAGTAAACTCGAAACGCGCTCACGATCGAATGCGAAAAGAAAAACTCACACTTAGCACTCAGTACTACGAACGCGATCCGCGAGTTTTATACCACTTTTTTTTGTAAAGTGATAATTTATATTATTATTCTATTAATTAAACATTAATAGAATAATAATATAAATTATCACTATAAATAATAATATAAATTATCACACACTAGAATAATAATATAAGTAAAAATATCTATTAGACGAATGAAAGACTAACGAAGACGGAAATTGCTCAGTTATTTAAAGATTACTTGACCCACTTCGCCTGCGACTTTAGTAATTAATCGATTAGTTATCAATGTACAAGACATTTCTTATCTTCTACATTTCGTATATGATATTCATTAAGCCCCTATTTCAGACCATTAGTTGTCTTCACGCCCGTATCGCGTACAGGTAGGCAGAGGTACAACTAATGCACCCACGATTAGACGTAGATACTCGGTTCTACAATGTGATAGATGGCAAGCCAATTTCCCTACCCGGGAATCAAACCCGAGACATCATGTGGTCAACACCGATATGTGGTCACTAAACCACAGAGGATATTACTTTAAAGTGTCAATTTTTAGGAAAAAAGTAGCTTATGTTAGACCTAGTGTCTACAAGCATCTCCTTGTCAATATCGTATGGCTATAATACTAGCTCCTATGGCTTAAAACTTATATTCATACCTGTTTGAGTTGTAGCACTCACCCCGTGCTTCGGAAAACTTTAAAAACAACAAATAAAAACATCGACACGCGGGATTTGAACCTGTGACCATCTCCCTAAAGCCAGGACGCTCTACCACTGAGCTGGTGTCGACAGGCTCAATTGCGAAATTCTTCTTTGCTGTATGATCGATTCCGTCGAGCCTGTCGACACTAACTCAGTGGTAGAGGCTTTTTCTTTTTCTTTGGTTTTTGTTTTCAAAGTATATGCATACCAAATATACGAAAAACTTCATATACATCGGTCCTGTTTAAGAGAAATGCGATAACAAACATTGTGACTTGATATTTTTTATATACTAGCTGCCTGCCCCAGCTTCGCACGGTTTGGAATTTAGATTTTAAAAATTCCCCCGTACGATTTTTTAACATTTTATTTTTAAAAACTTCCTCATGGCAACAGCAAATACAACAAAAAAATTATTCAATTTCGTGCCTTTATTCTGATGTTATTTGCGTACAAATATTATGGCGATTCATTTTTATTTACGAACTTATATAGGTTAGATTTCGACTCGTCAAATTATTTTTGAATAATATATTTTTCACTTTGAAAATTGAGCCAATTATCTCGCGAATGAAAAAATGTTTCTATTTATGACTTACAACGTTTAAAACTAAAAAGGAAAAGCCTACACGCTACATACTTGCAGGCTTTTACATAATAAGATACACGCAAGAACCGAAAATAATACGGTAAACTCAATTTGTTGGGCCGTTATATCGTAATTTGAGTACAGGTAAATAAATTTGGTTCCGACGATCTGGGTTTAGATTGAAGTGACCATACAAGACGTTTCAATAGGACTGTCTCGGTTGCCCCTAATATTTTATGTAACATCGCCTATAGGTACCTAAAATGTTAATAGTGCGTTGCTATCCGTGTAGTGGGATGGTTATACCATATGCATAAGCCTACCCTCCGAACCGGAACACGACATTGACAAGCACTGACGCAATTGCAACAGTAATAGGTAAGGCGGTGGTACCAGACATGGGCGAACCAATACAAAACTCTGCCACCTAATAAAAGGTAAGCGTAACATATGATGCTGGTCATTTGTGCTGTTCAGAGTTAGTAGAGGAGACAGTAGGAGATCGTCCTTCACCAATCTGATAAGCAGATGAGACGTATATTTTATCAAATATTATTTATAAACAAATATGCCTATAATTACTTGCCTATTCAAAAGTGTTCATGACTATTTTTAATTAAATTAACTTTAATCGTTTTTTTTTTCATCACTTTTATACTTTTGATAGCCAAATGAAATTTATTTCACTGATAATTTTTAACACATGGAATATGCCTAGGTACCCTTGCCTACTCATTTGCCATACACATGGCTACCTGGCAAGCAGGTCTGAACAGGTAAGTCAATATAGGTGACTCCATCGATCTGCTAACTTATCGAAAGTTACATCAAATTTTAGATTATTTTATTACAAAATCAGTCACATATACTTGCCTGCAAAAGATCGTACTCAAAGTACTGTTGCCAAGCTAAAAACGTGCCATAAGCATTTTTTGATAGGCAAGTAATTATAGGCATATATGTTTATAAATAATATTTGATTACGTATATGATACGTCTCATCTGGTTATCAGATCGATGAAGGACGATCTCCCGCCGGCTCTTAGACTAAGTGGCAAATTTTTCAATTGACGCTGCTGGTCTAACGATTGTTGAATGTTGTTTGTCGGAAGGTCACACTGTAATATGAGTGATCACATCAGGGTTACCACTGTAAGAGTGGTGATTATCGTAGTGCCATCACAAATGCGGAAGCTTATAACGCATACAAGGATAGAAAAGGGAAGATCTTCCCTGTCACGCAAAATGAAGTCCGTCTGGGAAGCGTTGAAACCTGCATTGTAGCGTTGAAGATTGCTTGATCGATACTCGTATTCCGTTGTTGAGGTTACTTGGTATATTTAATCATGTATTATTAAATCCCTACCATTATTGGGATTAACATGTGATGGATTATTATTTAAATAAAATAAAAATATTATTAATAAATAACCAGATTTTACTATAAAAATATATACTGAAAACGCGTACTTACTGTAGCGAATGTATAATAAAAGATACGCCTATTCGTGACGTGTGATAGTAGGGCCACGGTAAGCAACGGATCGCCGCGCACTTTCTGTCCGGCCGCCGAGCGAGTAAGTAACTATAACAATGCAAATTATTTGTTTTATTGGTGCACATATTAAACATAACACTTAGGTATCAGTGCTTTTTTAGGATGTTTAGAGAACAGTTTTTAAGTAATAAAAAAGTAAATGGGTCTCGTTTCACACCGTAGATGCTAATAATGCGTTGCTAACTTTATGACTTGGCTATAAAATTTATTGATCTGTAAGACTATATTATTATTTATGCGCCTTGGCAATTTATATCAACCTTTTTCTATATGTCTTTACTAAAACACAAAATTGCCAGTGCATATAAAATAAACTTTATTAGCTAACAGAGTGTATAATTTCTTTATGAAATAAAATTTAACTTCCCGCAACGTATGTTAATACAGTATAAGGAAGTTACTGAATGTTCCCTTATTTTCTAAAATCGATTTTTCACTGGATATTTACGATAACATCAGTATGTATGTATGTATGTATGTATGTATGTGTTTGTGTATTTAAATATCTCATAACTTTTGAACGGCTTGACCGAACGAAATGCGGTTAATGGTATTCGATTGCATTCCACTCTACTTACACTTATTGAAAACTTGAACCAAAACGGCCCAGGAGATTTTAAGAAGTTTTGAAAAAACCTTAAAAAAATGTTGGCGAAACAATATTTTTTAATGTTATTTCCCGATTAATGTACCGATTAAGTACAAAATCTAATCAGCTCTATTCCTCAAAAAACTTCGTCTAATGCATAAATTGCATTAAAATCGGTTAATCCTTTCAGGAGTAAACATATACATATAACTTGTTTCAGCCAATCATTTTTTAGTATTCTACAATATTTTAGTACTAAAAAAACTATGTCAGATGCCGATTCAAAAATCAAAATCAAATCTTTTTTCAAAAGTTACAGCTTTTCATTATTAAAATTACGTTGTTTTAAGCAAACTTACCCAATAGTTTGCGCAACAAGTTGAAAAGTGTTTAAAATAGAGACACTGCTCTTAAAATTATGATAGCTCATTGAATCCGGAATGCGTGTGGATCCGGAATAAAAGCGTGTATTAGCACATAAAAAAAATGCAAAAGTTATAAACAAGATCAGAAAAAATGGCATTCCGTTTTTGCCAATATTTTTATAAACTATTAATATTTAAGAAATTTCAAAAAAAGATTCGGAAAGAGGAGGAAATTTCCAAGAAAAACAACATTACGTAAATTTTTCAGTTTTTGTTAAAGTACAATAATTATTATAAACAAAATATGAATATTTTTCAACTTTTACGGCGTGATATTGTTAAGTGTGTATATAAGAAAGGCTCCACGAAGCTAAAATTTTTACGATAATTATTTAAAAAAATTTTCTCATTTACAGTTAAGACGGAAGTACGAGAAAATTTTGTTAGTTAACAATCGTTTAAACTGTTTAAAAATTAATTTTAAGTATAATTTCCAACGGAAATAAATTATTTATAGTGTTTAAAATACATCATATTTTTTTCAGATTTAAAAAAGAATATTCAATACCTTAAATAAATTAACTTATGTGTCGTACTCGATTTTGAGACCGTGCACGCAACCTAAAAATGTCGTGCGGAGACCCATTTTCAGCGTTAAATTAAAATTATAACTAATGGAGATAGAGTTCCGGGATCTGAGAGTTTTTTCTTGGAAATTTCCTCTTCTTTCCGAACCTTTTTTTAAATTTTTTAAATATTATTATTTTATAAAATATTGGCAAAAAACGAAATGCCATTTTTTTCTCATCTTTATTGTTCATAACTTTTGCAATTTTTTATGTGCTAATACACGCTTTTAGCACATTTTTTAGGCGTCATTCCGGATCCAATGAGCTATTGAACATAATTTTAAGAGCAGTACCTCTATTTTAGACACTTTTCAACTTGTCGCGCAGACTACAATATTTTTGAAATAACTTTCAACCTAATACACCGATTGATTTAAAAATCCTATCAGCTTTTCTAATTATAAAACTTCGTCAAATAACGTTAATTGGATCAAAATCGGTTAATTAGTTTTAATAACGATAATTTTTGAAAAAAATGTTTTTTAATATTGATTCGAAATTTTTCAACCTATCGATAATGTAGTTAAAGCAATATTTTATGACCTCAAAAATTGAGTTAAATAATGTCTTTCAAAAGATCAAAAATTTCTAAAATATACAGCTTTTCAAAAATAAATATACTGCCATTTTTAATAAAACAAATGAAGGTAATGTTTGAATTGAAAAAATCTACAGTTATAGTTTTTATTCCTTTGCGCTTAAAATACCTTAATTTAGCGGGAAGTTTCAGGAATGACCTGCAGGGTCAACTGTTTACAGATTTTTTTATTATTAACCGATGAAAAAAACGAAGGTTATCAATTTAACATGTATGTAATATTGTTGGAATTAGACAATATTTGAGTATGATGGTTAATCTATTTTGGCGTCCAACACTTGTATTAAATTTTATAAGTGTGTTTATGTTTGTATGTTGGTATGTTTGTGTGTTTATGCACGAATTTCTCGGAAACTAAAAGCCATATACAGATATTTTTTTATTTAAATTAGGTATATTGCAAATTAGGGAACAGTGATTAAAATCGCTGAAGTAATTTTGGAGACGTGGGATATTTGAAGTCGATTTATTTTTTAAATTACATTCATTCATGTCTGAAACAATTCCTGTAAAAACACGTTAATCTGTTTTTACATTTCGTTCGTTAATTAACTCATGCTGGGTTTCTATAATTAACGATCAGTCATTCGTAGCAGTAACCATTAGTAAACAATTTAATAATAATGAAGCGTTCCACAAGTTGTTTGGGCATTATTAGTTTAGCTTACGCCTTGTAGAAAATGTAACTAGTCGTAACTAAAATGAGTCATTTTACAGTTATAGAAACCGGACAGTAACATAAAACTTCAAATAACGACTATATCGAGATAAGACAGAATTACAACATTTGATTAGCAAATTGTTTAAACTGGTATTCGAACCAAAGACTATGGTACCTAGACTAGTATATTTTAAAGTGTATGTAAAAATATTTTAAAGCTATGTGTACTTACCGTCGCGTCCCCTTGACAGGCAGCAAAATCTCTATTTAATTTAAATAGAATAGCTAAATTAAATCAAAACTTATTAAATTAAGGAAAGACATCTTAATCATTACACAAACGATTGTCCCTATCGGAATTCTAACCACAGCACCATCAATTTTATACTTAGGGTCGGGAATTACTCAACCCTCATGAAAATTTTATTTATAGAAACAGCCATTTTTTTCAAGTGCGATGGAAATTTTACGAACTTTAAACTCGTTGGCTTATCTGATTACACTCTGGTTTCAGTCATATAAATAACTCTTTTTCAGCCCCGATTGTAATTAAAGCAATTTGCCCTTTAATGTCGATATCTATCATCATTTATGCGAACATTTTTTTATCTGTAACTAACTGTTCCCGTGGCTTTGCTTGCGTGAGCTACGATAGTGTCCTTTAAGGGTTGACTTTTTAAAAATCCTTTCTTACTTGAAATATCTGAACAGACCAAAGATGGAATACTCGCGTTTTGCATATGTTTTTAACTTTTAATGCCACAAAATAAGGCCTATAACTAACCGATCCCGTGACTGCCTGCGTGATCTTTGATCGTGCCTTTTTAGGGGTTAACCTTTAAAAACCCTTTTTTAATGGATAGATCAGAAAACCTCCAGAAACCGAATTAGTTCAAATTTTCAGTAATTTTAAGTTGAGCGGAACCCAATCTTAACGAAACGTGAATAATGGCATTAGATTGGGGAACCCAATCTAATGCCATTATTCACATTCATATTGGTGGGATTTGCGGCATTAGACCCAGTTTTTTTACGGAAAAGAGCTGATAAGAATTTGTGCTAAATCGGGACATCTACTTGCCAATAATTAAATTAAAAAAATATTGTTTCACCGACATTTTTGTGATTTTTCCAAAGTTTCTCAAAATCTACTAAGCCAAATTGGTCCTTGTGAAGTCTAAGCTTATTATTTATCGTGATTCGATTACACCGTAATAAAGCGATGATTGAAATAAGTTTATCCCATAAGGTCATAATCAAACAATAATTGTTATTACGGTAACTTGTATTTTCACTAGGACGTAGAATCTATACATATTATTTATAACAGACTCCATAAATAATCAAAATTTTTAATTTACTTACTAATTATTTTTATAATTCACTTATTTTAGACCGCTTTTATATCTATTGTAATAAAAGTTCATTCTTCCAGATCATTCCGGTAAAACGTAGATGTTATTTCCCTGAAGCTTTGTCGTTTTCAATTTATAAATGGAGCAGATGGAAAAATGTGGATTCTTGCCATCGCAGCGGCGACCGAACGCGCATAACGTCTCGCTACGCATTATCTTTAGAGCATTCTTAGGGCCCTTGCTATTATCTGACTTGTGTCTAATATTCTAACTTTTATACCAGATCACTGAATGTAAAACTGCTGTTTTCGAACGACCGAAAAAAGGAGGGGTTTCCAATTCAATTGTACTTTTATATGTGTTCATCTCACAAGTCATTTATGAACCGATTTAGAAAGAATATTCAATTATGCACCAGTCATTTATGAACCGATTTTCAAATTTCTTCCAAATCGTTTCATAAATGTGTATTTACTGTTAAATCCTGTTTAAATTTGGTGAAGAACTAATACAGAGAGTAGGAAATCGGTTGTTACATAATAAACAATATAGACGATATAAAAGTTCGTCATTTATGCATCAAATCTATGTGATAGTTAAAAAATGTAATGTGATAATAATTATAAAGTGTGTTTATTTAAATAATATATACTTTCCATTGTCGACAGTTGGTATACGTATGCATCAAATTCATTTCCGAAAAGGTAGGCAGAGGTAGGCAGTGTACTCATGATTAGTCGAATATACTTAGTCCCACAATGTGATAGGTGGCAAGCCTATCGCCAACCGGACACTCACCTAATCCTGAGCATCGTTGTTTTTATCAGAAAACTGAAAAAAACACACTTCTTAATTTGCCCGACCCGGGAATCGAACTCGGGGCCTCATGTAATCAATGCCGACACCGTACCACTAGACCTCACAGGAAAGGGAGAATTGACTTTATATAAAACACTTGCATTGTTTAACAATTACAATAAATTTATTTGAAAACTAACTGGTTTCGCTTATTAAAGCAACATCTAGGCTAAGGAAGAAAACCGGTAGGATTTAAAACAAATATCTTTTGAGAAACAATTCAAAAGTTTTATTTAAAACAATCAGTACACTTATTTAACTTTTCCCACAATACCGATCATTTTCATGAAAGCACTTCGAAGAGCTGATTAAATCAAGTCGTCTGATTTTATGGCAACTTTGGATATATTTAATCCTTACCCCACAATCCGCTGCTGCGCGCTGATAATAATCGGAAATGGAGCTTTTTTATAGCCCAGACTATAAAATGTATGAGAGAAAACACTTTTGACAGATTATTAAAACTATTTTTCTTTATATTTCCGTTATTCTAAAGAAACAGCTAATAGCAGCCGTAAACGCCTTAAAAATTTAATATAAGAGATTATTTTTTTAAAATTTCATATGATAAGATAGTAAACAAGCAAATGGGTCTCCTGATGGAAAGAATTAACCATCGCCTATAGACACCAAAGGTGTTAATGGTGCGTTGTTATCTTGTGGCTAGGTCTAATGCCACATGCATAAGTCTACCGGCTACCTTACCCTCCAAACCGGAACACGACAGTGACAAGCACTGACACTATTGCGGCAGGAATGGGTAAGGCGGTGGTACCAGACTCGGGTGAGACAATTCAGAACTCTAACACGTGCAACTCACTAACATCTAGTGGCCACGATGTTAGTGAGTTGCATAGCCAATTAGTCGCCTTTTACGACATTCCTGGGAGAGCGGCAGTTGGTCTATTCTTCAAAGGAGCCCGGAACCAACACGGGAGTGGTATGGTGGAGGACCTCGTGGTATATTTAGCCTTTTTTATTGTATCTGCAGGTATACAAGTGAGTGAGCTACTTTATAAAAAGTAGCCACCACTGAACATGGACATTCGCAACACATAAATAAGTTACAATGCGATGCCTTTTAAAAATCCCAATGTGAAAACTACTCGGGAAAATCATATGAGGCAAGCTGCTCCAGGGTTTAGCTGTTAGTATAAAGAAGTTACGAGCAAATCGAACAGTGATAAATTTGGAAAGCAATTAGCACCATAGAAAAACACAGACCATTTTTTGTATCATAAGATAGCAAACAAGTAGAGGACTCCCCTGATGGGAAAAGAAACCATCGCCTATAGACACCAAAGAAGTTAATGGTGCGTTGCTATCTGTGTAGCGGAATGCATAAGTCTACCAGCTAACTTATCTTCCAAACCGGAACACGACAATGACAAGTACTGACGCTATTGCGACAGGAATAGGCAGGCGGTGACATCAAATACCCGGGCGACACGTTACGGAACTCTACTAAATAGTAGACACAATGGTAGTGACAAGTATAGCCAATCGATCGACTTTTACGACCTGCCTGACAGAATGGCAGTTAGCCTATTCCTCAAAGGAGCTCAGATCAACACGGGGGAAATTTATGAATGAATGAATTAATGAATACACTTTCTTGCGCACCAATAACAACAACAATAATACACATGTGACAAACAAACTAAGTAGGTACATGGGTACACAAAGGCGGTCTTATCGCTACAGAGCCATCTCTGCTAGACAATCTTTAGGTAAAAGAGGTGCTTTATTAATATTTAAACTTGGGTATATGGTGCTACCAAAATAAACTGCATAAATTATACAATATAACAAAATACAATAGAGTAAATAAATATATCCATATGTTCTGTGATAGGAAAGATATATTTACTTTAACTGGCTTTCGCTCGCTAATCACAATTCGACTGTAAAACATAAACTAAATTAAAATCTCTTCTAAATTTTGCAATAAACTTTTACTAATAAGCAAAATAGTACATATTATGTACATATATGTGTGAATATTACGATATGTGTCAAATGCCGAGTAGTGTGCGTAATGTTTATTTTATGAATTTAATGTGTTTTTAATATATATTATGTGGAAATATTAGCTGTCTGCATTTCTTTTCCATATAAACTTTAACTATGCCATTTTTCATACCACTGATTTGAAGTAATTTTCGTAAAAAATAGTAAATAGTTTTTACTTCATGTTTTAACACATGAGAACTGAGATTATAATATAAAAGTTTAATGTACTTATACAATGTTTTGCTCTGCAGAGCTTATATGAACTTTTAATTTTTATCGATCATATAATTCCCAAAAAGTGGCATAAACTTGTTATATGGTCGAAAAACCCACGATTCTCGTAGTATCCCTTTATAATTATTTTTATCCGTATGCAAATCCATGAATAGTAAATAGTACGTGATAAATACGAATATTTGGTAATATAAAATATGAATATATGAATATTTGGAACACTTGGTGAATTCACCATATGTGTATTTAACTAACAAGCTACTTAAAATAAAACAATTTAATGTCCCTTAATAAGTTTACGGTCAATAATTCACAAATCAGCAATCAGCTTTTCGTATAACACCGACCATTTTCATGAGAGCAGTTAGGAGAGCTGATTAGATCACTCGTCCGATTCCACGGCGACTACTGACAGAATTAATCCTCTAAGCTAGTAATGCGCTGCACGGCACTGATTATAATATGAAAAGGACATTTTATATAAGCCCTACTGTAAAGTGTATTAACTTTTAGTCTACCAAAACCTACTTAAAACATTTATTAACTAATGGTACTGTTAATTATAACCTACTTATGGCAAGATATACAAAACTAGCTGTACCTGCGACTTTATTCGCGTGGAAAAAATTCTAAAATAAAACCCGCATAGTTCCCGTTCCCGTTGAGTTTTCGGGATAAAAATACCCTATGTCCTTTGTCGGGTTTTAAACTATATATGTACCAAGTTTCATTCAAATCGGTTCTGTGGTTTAGGCGTGATGAAGAGACAGACGACAGATTTACTTTCGCATTTATAATATTAGTATGAATGAAAAAAGGTATATATATATATATATATATATATATATATATATTTATATATATATATATATATATATATATATATATATATATATATATATATATATATATAACTTATGCATGTGGCATTAGACGCACTATTAACATCTTTGGTGTCTATAGGCGATGTTTGACTCCTTCCACCAGGAGACCCATCCGCTTGTTTGCTATCTCATGATATAAAAAAAAATTAAGAAAACTATTAAAAAACATAAAGTTATAGTAACATGTAAAACATTTGTTCGTTAGTGCGGGATCCTTCACATGCAAATTCGACTCCAAGCTAACCAGTTTTTATTGCTAAAATATATTTTTCCCGTACCTTAGATGAGCATGTAAAGCCGGCGGCCCCGGTTATCGTTAAAAATAGTCGATAATCGTTATCACGTCAGTAAAATGCGACGATAGGGATCACTACTCATCTCGCCAACCGACTAACCGTTGAATCGCGTTGAACTAGAAAGTCAATAGACGTTTGGTTTACTCTGACTACCCCGCAAAAGAACCGAGCATGATGATGATGCTTATGATATTATAAATGCTCACAAATTACGACAATAGGCACTCCTAAAAGCAATTTCGTCTTTTCAATCGAACTAAACATGAAATAACGAAAGGGGTTCTACGTTATGTCTACGATTATTTACGCGAGCTATTGTGTTGTGGCCTATTGTCGCACTAATGAGCGACCGAGGCTACGCACGTTGCTGTATTTGCTCCAAATGAACTTCAAAAGATGTTTTTTCTGGTCTGGTCGCATTCATGTTTTTCCATTTTTATTAAAACAAGTTTTTATACACATCTTAGGCAGTTTTACTTGAATTCGAGAAGCTTCGAGATATGGAAATTCTAATAAATATTTATGTTATCGGCCAAATAGCACGAAACGAGCACGAGCGGAGCACGAGCCGAACATAATTCGTCTAGTGTGGACCGACTTACAAGCCTCGAACGAGCGCGCTGCAAGTATTTCGTTCGTGCTCGGCTGCGTTTCACCTGTTGTCGGTTTTTTGACGAACACAAAGGGTTTTCTTCGCGCTCCCAGTTAGAGGTGGGTTAATACCGATATTTCTCACGATTAGGTGATACTAATATATTCACTTTGAAATATTATAATGCCTTAACTAATATGTCAGTATTAACTAATATTTCACTGTAATTTGGACCTTAAAGCAACAGTTATAAGATCTTATACTGATACGGCAGGAAAATATCTTAACTAATATATCAGTATAACTAATATTTCACTGTAACTTGGACTTTAAAACAATCAGTATACTGCAGGAAATACGTCTGTCTCATTCGTACGTACGACGCGGCGTATCGTAAAAATATTTTAATATTTTCACGAATCCGACGGGCGCCAATCTAGTGAATCCGAACTATTCCGAAGACCGAATGATATTATCCGATTCATTTTGGATAGCTGTTACAGATATTAGGCGAATATGAAATATTAGCATATTACAGTTCGCCGGATTACTAATCCACGAATCCTTTCAATATTACTAATATCTTACTTATATTATATATATATATATATATATATATATATATATATATATATATATATATATATATATATATATTATTAATTATATAGATAAATTCATAGTAATTTTTAGTTAGTGTTGTACATTAAAAAAATATGGTTTCTTTGCAGGCGAAAATCGTCCGCCTTAATTAATACATGCCGCGATGCTAATGATACTCTGTAAACGATGAACATCGACATCTACGCATGAGTTTGCATAGATGTTGAAGTTCATTATTTACAAACATAATTTTTTATTGGATAATTAGGTCAACATTTAAGTACCTACTCACCTATTTTTTTTTACTATTCAGTATTAGAGTCAAGTATTAAACATCCTCCTTCAGTAGGTACAATCATTTACTAACTAGTCAGCTTGTACATTTGATTTAGAAATTGAAATTGTTTCCTAACTTTTTTAAACAAATCTCGTTCGCTTGTATATTACACTCGTACTATTGTGAATTCTATACAAAAAGTATCAAAGGGAAAATCTGTTTCATCTTTAACAATAATAACATTCTTATAAAAGTAATTTTACGCTTCTAAATAATTATTTTTTCTTTTTTAACATAAAACATTTATTCTTCTACTTCGTTTACAAAAAAGTGATTTTAATTATCATAAAATTTTTATGATAGCGAGGTACAATACAGACAAACTTATCATTTTTCAATTTATTTAGTTATTTTATAAGCATGTATAGACATTAATCGCCTCTATGGTCTAGGAGTCCAGTGTCGGTATTGATCGCATAAGGTGCCAGGTTTAATTCCCGTGTCGAGATTTAAAAATACGTTTTTTTCAGTTTTCTGGTAAAAACAAAGTTGCCCGGGATTAGATAAGGGCACGGTTGGTGATAGGCTTGCCTCCTATCAGAATATGGGACTAATTATCTTCGGTCAAACGTGGGTGCACTTTTTGTACCTATGAGGTAGGCTCTTCGAAAATACGGGCGTGAAGATATTTTTATAGACATGTGCAAAGAACGAGCTTTGAAATAAATTTCTGTCAACGGATCCGAGAAGAGATCCTAATACCTACATCTTTTCACATTTGTATTTGTATATCTGTTTTGTTAACCTTTCATCGGCCGTTCTTCTTACATGTCCAAAGCAACGGATCGTGTCCTTTCTCATTCTTACAACGACACTTTCTTTGAGACCTAAGCTCTCTTAGAAGACAGTTCACGAATTCTACGCCATATATTTTACGCCGCGATCTCAACTCGACCGCGTTGATTCTGCTTTTATGGTCTTTCTGACATAGCCGGATATGTCCTTTCATGCCTTCAAGTAGGTATGGCCTTTTTATGGTCGTTTTATTCTTTTTTTGTAAATCAAACTCAAGAGAGCCGTTACAGAGCTCTGCCACATAAAAGTCACGTTAATAGTGACGCGGCCGGTTTGTCTTCAAACTGCCTAGTAGCCAGGTACATAACCGGGCTGCCATATTCTTGAAGAAATTCCAAACCAACGCACGTTAAAAGTAAATGAATTTTATTTTAAAGTGCTAAATTATTTACATAAATTAATAATATCTGGTTGACCGAGCTTTACTCGGTTTTTCACATACCCATAGCTTTTCTTGGACCTGGAACCTTGATAATTCGATTCCTATCGAATATATTTTTTTCTGTACCCGATTGACCGAGCTTTGTTCGGTTTTTCACATACCCATATCTTGGGAACCGAGCTTTTCTTGGACCTGGAATCTTGATAAATCGATTCCTTGACCCGAAAAACCCCTAATTTGTGACTTTCATGAAAATCGTTGGAGCCGATTCCGAGATTCCAATTATATATATACAAGAATTGCTCGTTTAAAGGTATTAGATTACATTATATTAAAAACATTTAATTAAGAGGTGATATTATGATTAAAAGGTTCTTAAACCGTAATGAATACAAACATGTCGCCAACGTTCTTATTATTAGGTAGCAGAGCTTCGCGAAAGCTCTATACAGTCATCGAAAATATTCAAAACTACACAATTTTAATAACAAACAAACAACGTTGTAATTTTTTCTCCGTGTTGGTACGGGTCTCTTTTAAAGAATAGACTATTTGCCATCTTGCAAAGCAGTAACGTAAAAGGCGAGTAATTGTCTAGACAAGTCACTGCCATTGTGACTACATAGTAGAGTTCTGAAACGTCTCGCTGGGTCTTGTATCATCGCCTTGCCTATTGCTTGTCATGTTATTGCTTGTTATGCCATATTCCGATTTCGTGCGTGGGTAAATTTAGGCAAGTGGCATTAATATCCCGCCACATGTATAGAAACGCACCATTAAGACCTTTGGTATCTATAGGCGATGGTTGTCTCTGTTCATCAGGAAAAACATCTGCTTGTTTGCTATCTTATAATATAAATAAAAATTAAATTAAATAAATAATGTTTTATTTCAATAATGAAATTTGTCAATAATTAATTATTTAAATCATTAGTTCAACACCTTTGATAAGTTTTAAGGCCTATGCATTAAAACTTATATCAAAATCGATATTTCCAAAACGCAACTTAAACGCAACTTAAATTAATCCTATATCGTATACAAAAATCACTAAAACAAAATAATTTATGGAGAAAATACAATACATGAGCTTATCTCTAGTAACGGAGATCCCTTCTAGTCAATTCGATATAACAAAATATTTTTATAAAATATATATAGGCTGCAGTGTGCAGCCCGCTGCATTATAAAAAGTTTTGACGAACCCCGCGGGATTGTCTAATTTTTTCGAGATAAAATGTAGCCTGTGTACTATTCCAGGTCATCTACCTGTGTACCAAATTTCATTCAAATCCGTTTAGTAGTTTTTGCGTGATTCAAACATCCAAACATCCAAATTTTGACATTTATATTATAAATATTGCTTATACACAATGTATATAGATAGTTGTTATGATACGCTAACATTTATCGGAAAGATATTTAAGATAGAAGGTTTAAGCACGCTACAACGTTTTGATTAAAACTGTTTATAACGCTGTACTAAAATCCTTGGTTTAATTTGTAATACTGATTATACTGGGTTTAAGTCTTAATGCATTGTCGGGCGTTTGAATGGAGGCAATCAGTGTTTTGTGAGATTGGAGACTGCTTCATAGCATCCTTATAGGACTAACTTTCTTTGTGAAGCCAAGATTTATAAAGCAAAACCTGACTTACAATGAATACATTCAAATTACTGTGAAGATTTATGGATAAGTTCCGCTGGCATATTTTTCATTATTATATTTTTATTACACTATATTTGAATGTTGTTTGCATTGACACGTCCGCCTCTGTGGTCTAGTGGTCCAGCGTTGGAGTTGACCACATGAGGTCCCGGGTTCGATTCCTGGGTCGGGCACTTTAAAAAAAGTGTTTTTTCAGTTTTCTGAGAAACACAAAAGTTGCCCGGGATTGGAAAGTGCCCGGTTGGCGATAGGCTTGCCACCTATCACATTTGTGGGACCAAGTATCTTCGGCTAATCGTGGGTGCACTTGTTGTACCTCTGCCTACCCCTTCGGGGATATGGGCGTGAAGATACTTTACGTCTACATATATATTGATGGTTTTATGTTTATTAAAATAATATCTATAGCTTGATGAATTTTCAGTATAAGTATATATTATATATACTAAAAATCTATCAAAATATATTTTATCTATATTAATATTTTAAATGCGAAAGTTTGGATGTTTGGATGGATGGATGTTCTGTAGTGCTTGCGTGATGGATGTTTCAACCGAGGCGAGGCGATAGGGTTAATGTATACGTGGATACATAATTTATTAATTTACAAAAACCAAAGCCGTAATAATTTTTTTAGTTGCTGATGCCGGTAGAGCAAGCAATTATCTAAAAAATGATATAGAATTTATTTGGAGTAATTGTGAGGTTTTCTCTAAAAAGGGAGGCAAACACCTTAACTATAGCGTATTGATATAATTTATATAAGAATGTGGTCAAATTTAGAAAAGTTTAACTGAGTCATAGTAACTTTATCTTATAAGTCGCCGTTAAATTTACCTTCAACGGTTTGTCGGTTGGCGAAATGAACCATGATCCCTTCGCCGTATTTTGCCGGCCTAATAACGACTATCGAATATTTTTAGCAATAATTGGGACCAACGTGATGCGATGATCAACGTGCTTATCCAAAGCACGTAAGTGGTAAAAACACCACTCGCCAGTCTCCAAGCTTCCATTAAGATTTTGGATTTTTCAGAAAAACCTCGAAAAAACTTCAATAACACTTTTGCCCGACCCGTGGATCAAACCAACGACCTCGTGATCTTAGCTGAACAGGCAAATCCCTAGACCACGAGGCGTAAGTGTAGAAGTATCATGGAGTATCATCATGCCCGTTTCCCTTACGGGTTAGGCAGAGTAAGCCGGACGTCTATAGTCTTTCCGGTTCACCACGATTCATCAGTTTGTCGGTAGGCAAGATGAGTGATAATCCCCATTGTCACATTTTATTGACTTGATAACGATTATCGACTATTTCTAGCGATAACCGAGATCGAAGGCTTTACGACCTCGTCTGAGGCAAGGAAGTGGTAAAAAACCACCCGCTAGACTCCGAGCTATATTTACAGAAAAAATAACATAATAAGGTTATACAAAAAGTGTTTACTAAAATAATTTTCACGACCCTGGTATGCCTCTATAAAAACGAATACATAAAAGTCGTAGAAAACCGGCGGAACAATGGAATTAGGGAAAACGAAAATCATTTTTTGGTAATGAGCAAAAAGGTTACGATTGAATTCACGGTAGAGTGCTTTTATACCATTTAAGGGAATGTCTGTAGTAAAATTGGAACACTTTAGAGTAGATAATTTTTTATACTACTAGATTTTCTGGCAGGAACTAGTTTTTGTTATGTCATAAGATGTTTGATATCTTGTCATAGGATAGCAGACAAGTAGATAGATCTCCAGGTTAGAAAGACTTAACCATCGCTTGTAGACATTAAAGATGTTAATGGTACGTTGCTATCCGTGTGGCAGAGATGTAATCTCTACTCAAAAATTTACTTTAATCATTAAATGGAAAAACGACAACAACTAGCAATGATATTATTAATACAAAAATAGAAAAAGCTATACTATGAAAATCGGATGAGATTTTATAGACCTGTTGATTACTTATTTTTTTTACTTACACACATTACTTATTTTTACTTTGTCGGCTAAAAAATAGCACGTGTTATTCAATGACAGTGTAGCTTTTTGTTGATACAAGAATTTTTAAAATCAATTTAGCGGTTTTTGAGTTTATCCATTACAAACAAACAACTCTTACATCTTTTTAATATCTATATATTAATACGTGAAGTAAAAAGTTTGTACCCCTTTTTAAGACAATTTTCCCCGTGTTGGCCTTACCTATTTCTACCGCAATAGCGTCAGTGCTTGTCGTTGTCGTGTTCCGGCTTGGAGGGTAAGGTAGCCAGTAAACTTATGCATGTGGTATTATACCTCACCACAAGTTAGCAACGCACCATCAACATCTTTGGTATTTATATATTATATATTGGCCGGACCAATAAGGAGAAATCTGTCATCTAAATATTTACCTAAGCCGCAATCAAATTGACCCTTTAAACCGTTTTTGAATTTTCAAACCTCATTCAATTTCACTGCCTCATTAATCTAGGGGTTAGCCTATTCGACTGAGATCATGAGCGAACTCAAGCGAAGAATAGATAATTCAAATAATTCTCTAGAAAAATCTCGTCAAGAGCCTAGGATCTGGTGGTGTAATGTTACAATTCTATCTCTCAGAAAATCACGTAAAACTGCTAGAGCCGATCTTTGCAAATAAGGATCAATAGTCTTTAAAAAGTTCTGCGATGGAGATCATTTCCTATCGCAGTGGTCCTTCTTAATCCCGCATTTGACCCTTGGTAATCAAATAGTGGTGAATTTTAAATGACATTTATATTATTTTTATTACAATAAATTAAATTAATATTTTCACAACGTCAAAGCATATTTACCGTGTTCCGGTTTGGAGGGTAAGGTAGCCGGTAAACTTATGCATGTGACATTAGAACTCGCCACAAGATAGTGTGGTGTTACCTCCACCTCCGCCACCTCTGTGGTATTACTTGAGCGATGCTGGCAGCTAGTCAGCTTTTAAATATTTTCAAATATAATTCTGTAGAATGTGTAGTCTTTTTGTAAATGGTCATATATAGATTGTTCTTTAAGCTCGCACGGACGGGAAGTCCAATAAATGAAGCAATACTAAAGTTGAAGTCTTTTAATTATAAATCTGATAATTTTAAAGTAGTCCTGAGTACCTCGAAATATAAATTAGAAACAGCCAAGCTGAGAAGTCCCACGTAACGATCGGGGAATCGTTACAATAGCAACGCACCATTAACACCTTTGGTGTCTACAGGCGATGGTTGACTCTTTCCATCAGGAGACCCACCTACTTGTTTGCTATCTTATGATATTAAAAAAAAACGCGAATGGAGGAACATGAAAATTGGCACAGTTAAAGTTTACAGTGTGGAGAACTGCAGAAACCTAATCTTTTTAAATAATATGCATTAGAAATACATTAAATTAATTAAAATGAACATTACATACACTACATTCATGTGACATATACTATAATATACACACATGTATACAATTTTCCTTACGGCTAAAGTCTGTATTAAACTTAAAAGAGATTTTATTGTTTAGTCTTAAAAGAGATTGCTATATTTAGTCTATTGTCGAATTTCGACTAAAGAGCGATCTCTAGTTTATATAGATACATATAACTGTATATCAGTCGTAAAATTTATATCTTTAATGCAAAAGAGTCATCAGGTTTTTCTGCCTGTGAAAATCTCAGTATTAGTATTGTTAGCAATCACCTTTTCACCAGAACAATAAACATCATCGCGTCTATAAAAAACGTTGCTGATAATACGTGCACATATTTATACTATTTTCCTTACGGCTAAAGTCTATATTAAACTTAAAAGAGATTTTATTGTTTAGTATATTAAAAGAGATTGTTATATTTAGTCTATTGTCGAATTTCGACTATAGGGCGATCGCTAGTTTATATAGATACAGATTACTGTATATCAGTCATAAAATTTAAGTCTTTAATGCAAAAGAATCATTGGGTTTTTCTGCCTGTGAAAATCTCAGTATTAGTATTGTTAGCAATCACCTTTCCACCAGAACAATAAACATCATCGCGTCTATTAAAGGCGTTGCTGATAATACGTGCATATATTAATACTATTTTCCTTACGACTAAAGTCTGTATTAAACTTAAAAGAGATTTTATTGTTTAGTATATTAAAAGAGATCGCTATATTTAGTCTATTGTCGAATTTCGACTATAGGGCGATCGCTAGTTTATATACATACAGATAACTGTCTGTCAGTCGTAAAATTTAAGTCTTTAATGCAAAAGAGTTCTTGGGTTTTTCTGCCTGTGAAAATCTCAGTATTAGTATTGTTAGCAATCACCTTTCCACCAGAACAACAAAAAACATCATCGCGTCTATAAAAGGCGTTGCAGATAATACGTGCACATATTATGTGCAGCGCGTTCATTTTGGCGTTGGTGCTCGAGGCATTCGTGCCTAATACTCTTATTATTCAGTTCACTTGCAGTATATCTAACTGATTCGTATTTCTACTCTAATTGTTAAATTACTATTAGGTTATATTTTCAGCGAAAAATTATGGAATCGGTTAAGAGTATTAACACGCTGTAGCGGCTCAAACAATCACAAACGCTACAGGAAAAAATAATAAAAAAATGGACAAAAATCAATAACAAATGGAAAAAATGAAATTCAAAACAAAATCCTGAATCGCGATATCACAATTATTTATCTTGTAACACTATATACAAGTTTCAACGCTTCTCAAATGGACTTCGGTCCCCAGGCAGTACACCTCGCCTGGCTGGGAAGATCTTCCTTTTCCCCGTACTTGTCCTTGTGTGACGTCATCGACCTCCACAGTAATGACGTCATACTGACAAGAAGCTGGCCCGCTGGTTCCATCACTATGACCCTTCAGCGGTAGCGACCAGTGGCGCCACAACGCCATTCTATTGAAAATCTCGTCTGTTTAATTTATCAAAAACAATCAGTGGTAGTCGGTAAAATTAACTGAAATATGGCAATGAGGATCACAATAGATATCTATTTTATCATCGAAACCGTATAATTGTAGTAAACCTGAATTGACGTTTAATTCACTTTGCCTAGTCTACAAAGGCATTGAAATAAATTTACCTAATTATTTTTATTTTTAGACAAATAATATATATTTATACTAAAACAGATTCATTTAAGTACATTAACATTTCTTTGTATACTAATGAACGAATGTTTAAATTGCAACGGAGTCTTTTTGTCGTACACAAAGAGAATTGAATTTTTTTTCCCTTAATTAATTAGCTTAGGACGGCACTTTTTGTTCACTGTTTACTTTTGCATTCAAAAGTAACTTTGAATTTCATTTCTGTCTTTGATCGTCCATGTCGTCGTTTATCTATATTATTAAAACACTTTTAAAACAATATACATATTTTTATGCAATAATTTTGTAAAAAATATAATTTGTATGCATGGGTAATGCAATGTTCAACAAAAAAAAATGCCATTTTCAGATATGTTTTGGGCTAAGGTCATATTTTTGTCTAGCCTAACTTTACCTATTCTAGCCAAGCCTAAACTATTGCCCCTTATAAGTAGTTATGACAAAGGGAGTAAAATAGCAACGATATGGTTCCCAAGAGATGGCCGAATAAAGAGAGGTAGACCGTAGAAAAACTGGGACGATGGCATCAAGAATGTGGCAGGCATAATGTTGAGAGGAGTAGCTCACAAATGAGTGGAGTGGAAATGATAGGAGGCTTTTGTTTGGATGTATTTATTAGTATTAGCTTAGTTAGGATTAAGTTGATCTGAATAAAAGGATTTATCTTTATAAGTTTTAAACCAGCGACTTCAGCCTTCAGCCACCGATGTTTTTATCCCGCTTTTTAGTGGTTAAACCTAACATTACGTCGATAACATCGTCTGCACTTAGGCTTGGGGTTCATGATTCAAACCTGATCTGACCTGATCCAAACCAAATGTCGAAATATTTTTCTTTGTTTAAAATATGTTATTTTATTTGAAACGTATGAAAAGTACTTACGTTATATTATTATCCTGCTTGACATTAAATACCACATTTATAGATAAGTGGTTACCACGAAAGTTAAAGATGATAATAGTTTTAAGATGGCAATGGTGTAGATCTATTTTCGTCGCATATAAGTTAACCGGCAACTTTAAGGTCAGTTCAAGGCAAAAAACCATAGTGATACGCTCTGACATTTAGACTACAGAAATATCCAAAGTAGCTAGCAGCACCAGACACCGACGTGGGCCTTACAGAACTAACTCGACCATATAAGATAAACTCGCTGAGATAACTTTCAGTGGTTGGCTATGCTTCTGACCTTATGTACGTATAAAATTCATGACCCATGAAAAGTGCCTAAAGTAGCTTTTATTTAGAATAAAAAATAATAATTTGGCATGACATAAAACAAGTCATGACATGACATGAACTTGCACAAGATGCGCAACAGGAAGGCAGATGATCTACAAGTCATAAGAAACTCTGACAAAAACATAGTCAAATAGAGTCATAAAAGTATTATTTCCTGCAGGGTAATATTCGAAATCGAATTCTCAGTAGCAGTCCGGAATCTGGTGATAGTTTGATTTCAGACTTTAAAAGACGACTTGTAATAGGACATACTCGTTTAAGGGTCGTTAAAATGCGAAATGTGCATTACCACCTATTACCACCCATTTTACCAACTGACCAACCGATGAATCGTGATGAAATTTAATTTACTATGCCTAACCCGCGACGAAGCTGCTGTTATGATTTTGAAGATAAACTTTTTCAGAATCAATCATCAATTTTGTTTCATCGTCGATGAAACAAAAATGCGTCATGATAAAGAAACAATCTATATATTAATAATACGTGAAGGAAAACCTTTGGATCCCTTTTTAAGACAACGGTGGTAATCACTTACCATCAGGTGAGCATCCTGTCCGTTTGCCCCCTATTCCATAAAAAAAATTGCTAGAAAGGTGGAGTATGAAATTTGGCAAAATTGAAGTTTACATTGCGGAGGACTGCAGAAAATTAATATTTTTAAATAAAATGCATTAGAAGTATATTAATAAAAATAAACATTACACGCACTACATTAATATGACATAGACGATAATATACACACATACATAATATTTTCTTACGGCTAAAGTCAATTGTCAAACTTAAAAAAGATTTTATTGTTTAGTCTATGGTCGAATCTCGGCCACAGGCAATCACTGGTAATAAATATAAAAGGAATATGTCCGCGAGAGAATGATATAGAATACATCATTTTATATTTAAAATATAATCTTCATCTTCAAAATATCTAGTAACTGTTATCTCTATCTCTTTCTCTGTTAACTACATCCGTAGTGTATTCATCTCATTCTATTACAAGATAACCATATTACAAAGTTTCACTTCTACCAGGTGTGTGAGTTCACACTCGATTCTATTTTAATAAGTATTTTAAAACAAAACAGAGCTCGTTAAGTTTCTTTCTAAGAATCATTTATACGTAAGGCCGCATTCAGTAGTAGCTAATATCGTTCGGTTTTGAGTACTGCTTGAACAGCAAAAATAAATGTTCTGATTACTGGTGTACTTGGGCGCTAACAAAATAGAAGCTAAATATTTACATTTAGGTTAGTAATTCATAAGTGATAACAAAAGTAAGACATTATTTCATGAACAAAATAGTTTGACAGATACATTAGTAGGAACGCCACAATTCATTATAACACAATTACTCAAAGGCGACAGCTGAACGCCGTCTCGACTGTTACATAAAGCGCCTATATACTCGTACAGAGCGGTAGTCGTGGTTGTCGTGAAATTAAACGGAAATCGAAAGCTGCGGCCTGCGGCAGACGGTCTCTAGAAACACCTGATGTACATAGATTTCTCCCCGATATTATCATTTTACGACCTATATTTTGTGAAATCATATTTACAGATTCAAATTGCTTTTTTTAATAAAAATGTTGAAAAGTTTTTCAGTACCTACTTATAGGATCTTATTTTTTGAAAGTTGCTATTTTATCATAGCTTGTTGATGTTGTTTCGGACTCCCTTTTAAGAATAGACCAACTGTCTTTCTGCCGGCAGGTCCTAAAACGCGACCGATTGGCTATAGGTGGTAGAATTCCGCAAGATCTTGCTTGAGTATATGGTACTACCGCCTTACCTAGTCCTGCCGTAATAGCGTCAATGCTTGTTATTGGCGCGTTTCGGTTTGGAGGGTATGGTATTTATCTCAATTAATCCCCCCCCCCCCCCCCCTCCCTCAAGCACTATCTCAAAATATTCAATACAAATAATTTGTATGGCAAAACAACGTTTACCGGGTCAGCTAATTTTAATATAATTAATGTTGTAAGTAAGTGAATTATTTGAGTTATGTGCATTCTTTTATATAAACATGAAGATAATAGAAATAAAGAATTTGTTTTATTATTGAAACCAGCTTCAAAAAAAAGAAGAAGCTTTCATTCGTCGGAATTTTTCATTTCTTACGTGCGTTGCAGATTACGAATACGACTTGGCCGCTTTGGAATTTTTTCTGTTTGCGTGTATTTCTTCTCAGATGATTTCATTGCTATCGGATCATAATGACAGCAATTGAACTTTTTAAATATTATGGGATTTTATTTATATCTTATTTGTAATATAAGGTAGCAAAGAAGCACACGGCTCCCCTGGTGGAAAAAACAACCATCGTCTTTAGACACCAAAGATGTTAATGGTGCGTTGCTATCCATATGCCGATGTGTCAGTTCCACTTACATAATTTTACCGGCTCCCTTGCCCTCCTAACTGGAACACGACAATGACAAGCATTGATACTATTACGATAGGAATAGGTAAAGCGCTGTACCAAATACGCAAGTGAAACTTTGCAAAACTCTACCACCTAGTTATCACTATAGTGGAAATACATAATTAGGTATACATCCCAATCATTCGCCTCTTATAAACTGCAAGGAGACCAGCGCGGAGTTGTTTACTTTTCAAATATAATTACTATTTTCGTTCCAAATTCCATGCAAGTATGAACAGCTGGGACGTGAAGTAGTAGAAACATACACACACAGACTTTCACATTTTTAATATTAATACTCTGATTTATTTTATTGCAGCAGTTCGAGCCACACCGGAAGCGCGAAGAACCATCATAGGACCGCCGCACCACGTAGAGTTTACCAACGACACGGGCACTTTACTAAGCTGTTCAACAAAAGGACAAGTTCAGGTTAGCCAATGTTATGAAATATATAGTAATGCCGGTTCTGTTGTTAATAAGGCAAAATGATTGGAACATCCAAAGACCGTTCTGATTCAGCACGAATAAGTTTTGTCAGCTATCGCAGAGAATGGAAATAATTGTTTTTAACAGCCACCACCAGGCTTCAGACTGTTACTAAAATTCGAATTAAATCCTTTGTCATACTCAAATATCGTACTCAACTAACTTATGATTTGAGCCAACGAGCAAACCACAAAGCAACCAAACTAGACCACTGAGACCATTTTATTATTTAAGATAAGATAGTATTTATTGGTACCACAGTTTTACATAATCTATTACAGCAGACAATATACAATATTTTTAGTTTACAAGGAAAAAGGAACAAGACAAAAACAAAAGTAAGTAATAAAATGTAAACTTACACTATTTTTTTATAAGTGATCTGATACCAAAAGGATGCTCTTCTGAGCATACGCTATAGCAATATTGCTATAACACTGATTTTCAGTGAGTCCTCTATGATGCGCCCGCGAGACAGTCAAAAAAAGCGGACTTAGTATTTTGTTTTAATGTTTATATCTAAAAAGTATAAGTAGTATTTACTAGCCGTTACTCTCGACTTCGTTTATATGACCCGAAATCATTACTTCTATTTACTCAGTCGGACAAAAAATAACCTATGTCACTTCCAGGTAGTGTATGTAGCTTTCTAATGTAAAAAAATGAATATTGATTCAATAGTTGCTGAGTTTATTCCTTACAAAAATACAAATGTTTTCCCTTTAAAATATGTACTGGCAGTAACTACACATGTGACCAACAATCATTACTCCCCTTTGCTCAGTTGGTTAAAAACGTAGGTGGTGTCACTCTTGGATAATATAGCTTTCTAAATGTAAAATATTTTTTAAATCTGTCGAGTAATTTTGGAGTTAAATCGTAACAAACAAACAAACAAAAATCAAAACTTTCCCTCTTATAATATTAGTTTAGATTAGTACTCGTATAGAAGTAACAGATATATATTTTCAACAAAAAGCAGGCTATTACCACCAAAATGAAAATAAGAATAAATTGTAGTCCTTTTCCCATATCAATCTGATTTAGTATTCACATATTCGTCGAAATCAGATACAAATAAACTTTTTCCGTTTGACGGAATTCCATTCAAGTAAGGTCACGTGTTCCGCCGGGAAATAAAGATGCCTAGCCTTTTTATGTCAGTCTGTCATTTCAAATACATTTGTTGTTATTTCCGAATATTTATGCACCATAAAACAAGTCTCATTGAGTAATATTTACTACTGAATAGATATTAAGGCCATGCTTTATTGGATGACATGGTATTATTTGTTTACACCCAATTTATATCACAAGACGTATTAACTATTATTATTTATTTATAATTTATTTGCCTTTTCAAATATATTTGTTCTTATTCCTTAATATGTATGCATCATGAAATAAGAGTAATTGAGTAATATTGACAATTGACAACTGAATTGACATTAAGACAATAATTTGTTGGATGACATGCTATTGCTTGTTTATACTCAATCTATATCACATCGCCGCGCTGGGAAGGGGGAAGTCATGGGGCGGTATACTTTTAGCATTTATTTATGACATATTTTCCATTTCAATTACATTTGTAATTATTTCCGAATATGTATGCCATATAGAACAAGTCTCATTAAGTAACGTTTACTTCTGAATGTTTTAAGACCACATTTTAATAGATGACATGGTATTACTTGTTTATATTCAATTTATATCACATCAATGGGAAATGACGAGTATTTACTACTGTTATTTAGTTATAATATATTTGCTTTTCCAAATACATTCATTAATGTTTCCAAATATTTATGTAATACAGAAGAAGTCTGATTGATTAATATTGTACTACTGAATATATTAAGACCATGTTTCGTTGGATGACATGATATCACTTATTTATACTCAATTTAGATCACATCGCTAGACATTTGCGAGTGTTTTCTATTATTTTTGAATAATAACATATTTGCCATTTGTTATTTCCGAATATTCATGCAACAAAGGACAAGTCTCATAAATTTTTTAATGAATAGATTATAAAACGATTTTATTGGATGATAATATGGTGTTATTTATTCGTACTCAATTTATATCATATGGTTGACGAGTACTTACTATTATTTTTTATATGTTTTTGTCATGTCATTTCATTTGTTATTATTTCTGAATATTCATGAAACGAGATTTGTTTAACAAGTCTTTTTGAATAATATTTACTACCGATAGACATTAAGGCCAAGTTCTTTTGGATGACAAGCTTGTTTATAATATACACAATTTATTTATTAAATAATTTATATCATCGTTGAATATTGAGACATGTATATTTAAATTTTAAACCATATTACTTTGTTTATATACTGTAGCATAAGGTGGCAACAAACAGGTAGCACTGAAGATGATGCATTTCTATTTTCAGCATGTATGGAAAATTGTGGAAGTATATATATTTGTAAAACAGTAAAAGAGTTTATATTAAAAAAAAATCAATATGTAGTTTCACCGAGTGCCGACGACGGAAAGTATATTTCTGGATACTTCCAGTTAATACCGTAATATCTACTGGTATAACGGTATTGTGCTATTGCTTTTAACATATTTTTGCAAAGACAATAGAGCACGTAACCGTTTCAGATACAGCAAAGCTTAATAAAGTTTAAACGGTAAACGATCCCTATGGGATTATCTCTGGTGTAATTTCCGGGCATAGTATACAATTTAATTTTCCATACCACTACTAGTCTTACCCGTGACTTCATTCTTATGACTAAAGAACTTTCTTTGATTTGGGTGAAAAGTAGTCTATAACCTTCCTCATAAATAAATTAATCATACATACAGAAAAGACTTACTGGTTCGTTCAGAAATTAGCGCGTTCAAACAAACAAAGAATTCTTTAGCTTTTTGTATAGATATTGCCTATTAAATCTGGCAGATATCCTGCAGCACCATCTGGTGACGAGTCACAAAGATAGGCAAAGGACAAAAACCTTTTCTACGAATGAATATATAGATATTCTAAACTTCATGATAACCGGTTAAATGGTGTCTGAAGTCAGCGATTTCTTATAACGTTCATTTTAATATAACTGACCCGGCGAACGTTGTACTACCATACAAATTACTTGGTACTTGAGAGGGAAGCGGGTTAATGGAGTTAAAAACTATTCTATCGCCCAACTGAAATTTAGGTATTTTCTAATCGATGCGAGAGCGGCCCTACCATGAACTCTTATAGCAGGTCAATTTTAGCCGATAATTAAACTGTCCTGCTATTTCGTACCATGAAAGCGTTATCTAACAGGCCAGTTAGTGACCACGTGACCTATGCCGGCGAGTGATCGTTTTACTATTCAAACCAACTTCTGCCCTGCGTTTGCGTACCATGAAGTGTTTTTGTCAGACCGAAATCGATATTTGAACTGCTAAAGTGTCATAATATTGCCGGTCACTTACAGGTGGAAAAAAGTAACTTTTATTAGATTGCTTTGTCTTAAATATACTGTAAACGTAGGTATTTTTTATTATTACTGCTATTCCTAGCCCTAGTCCTACTTGGAATTTATATTGCATATTTTTTGACATTAACTGTGTTTTAGAAAAATATTGATATTAGTATAAAGTTCCTAATTCATTACTTCTATTTAAAGTTATTTATTTATTATTTAATATTTACTTACTTTTAAAGCATTTTTTATTTATTTTTAATTTTAGATAAAAAAGTATCTTCACGCCCGTATCCCCAAAGAGGTAGGCAGAGGTACAACAAGTGTACCCACGATTAGCCAAAGCCTATCGCCACTCGGGCACTTTTTCCAATCCCGGGCAACATTGCTTTTGTCAGAAAACTGAAAAACACATTTTGTTGAATTGTCCGACCCGGGACCTCATGTGATCAACTCCGACACCAGACCACTAGACTAGACCACGGAGGAGATACACTAAATTTAGATGTGTGATGAAAATTAACGTTTTGAGTGTGCACTTTTATTGAATCCCTTTTATAAAATATAAAACTTCCAATTGTTCATTGAATATATTGATATCATACGATCGTTTTGTTTCCGATATTAATCACGTTCATTAAATCAATGTGCAATTTTAAGCTTTAAAATAGTCACAAACTATTCCAAAACTCTAATCTCAAAAAATCAAGACGTACTCAAGAAATTTAAAAACGCGCTCATAACATGAATGTCTTTATTAAACAGTTCAAGGTCATGTGTAATATTCCCAGAGTTGCGTTCTTTAATGGATGCCGCTTAACAAATATTACGTGGTTTACTTTATATTCCATATATTTTACGTAGACTTTAAATAACTTAAAAATCGATCTCTTTTGCCAATTTGTATTCTTAAATTCAAGATTTCTAATTAAAATGCATTATTAATAATAATTTTATACTAAAATTTAAAAATCGGCAAGTGATGTGTTTCTCAACGTTAATTTGATATGTCCTGCCAGAGATAATGTGACCGGCCAGAAGACGACGCATTGCAGGTCAACAAAAATTAGTTCATGGTACGATCGTAAAACCTGACAGGTTAATACTCATAGTTGAACTGCCTGGAACTTGACAAGTATTATAAGAGTTCATGGTAGGCCCTCTGGACGACATCGACATATAGTGCACCTAGCGCTGGTAAAATGAAAATGAAATTGATACTTTTAATATTTTAATTATTACTACGCGGTACTAATTTTGGCACACGGACGTAGCGGATTTCATACTATTTTCTTTTATTTAGTCGGACCAAACAGTAAATATCCACAAAACTTCATTGAAATTGGTTTATTAGTTTTGGAAGCGGACAAACAACGTGACACGTAAAGATTTTAGATTGGTCTAGTAGTTTTTGAGTTTATTAGTTACAAACATACATAGATACAAATGTTTTCTCTTGTCATCTATATTAATATTAGAAATGCGAATATTTGAATATTTGGATGGATGGATGTTTGTTACTCAATCATGCAAAAATTACTGAACGGATTTAGATGAAATTTGGCACACAGATAAATGATGATTTGGAATAGCATATAGGCTACTTTTTAACCCGGAAAAATTAGATTATCTCCTGGGATTCAGCAAAAACTTTTATAATGCAGCTACTATTTAATACAGATATCTCCTAAACAATTTATAAATGGCAAATATTACACATGCCACTAGATTAGCTTCAAAAATAATAAGATGGTAAATTGCAGTGACTCATTTTAATACGGTACTATTGTCGATTACAGACTCGTAGTCACACCAGGTTGTCACACCAGTGTGACTATCAGGAATTTTTTTCCTGCTTGTCACACATTAATATTGCTACACCACTTATCACTTGTTAGTATCGACGACTAGTGTAGTGAATACCGGCTATTATAATTAACCGCCTACCTTACCCTCCAAACCGGAACACGACAGCGACAAGCACTGACGCTATTGCGGCAGGAATAAGTAAGGCGGTGGTATCAGACCCGGCTGAGACAATGCAGAACTCTACCACCTAGTAGCCACGATGGTAGTGACGCGTGTAGCCAATCGGTCGCCTTTTACGACCTGCCTGACAGAATGACAGTTGGTATATTCTTCAAAGCAACCCGGATCCAACAGCATTTGCCATTCTGCTAGTCACTTTGTAAAAGGTTAAATTATACCGCGTTATGTATACTCAACTTATAGCGTACGCTATTTAGAGCTATGATATACCTAGCAGCTAGGGTAGACCAATAGTTATATCATTATAACCTACAAAGTTATGAACTACGTGATCTAATAGTAACGTTCTAGACCATAGATGCTAGACATCATAACATAGTTTATAACGGTAAAGCGCTCGGTCGTCGCTCGCTCGATGTATGACATAATGAATGAGTCACGCGCTATCGCGGCCGGCTCGCGCGATTAGTGTTCCATTTACGTTATTATATAGTCTATACGAAGCGCGCTAGAAAAATATAGTTTATAGTCTATAACGCGCTATCATAAAATAGTTTATTTAAACAACACTAGTTACTACCATTGTGAATATTAGGTGGTAAAGTTCTGCAACATCTCGCCCGAGAGTTGCTTTAAGTGTTTAAGTCAGATAATTAGTTTTAATTCTTTCTGTCTGTGCAGTCGATGCATGTATATAGTTAGATTTAAATAAATTTAAAGCGCTTAATAAACTTTTCCTCGCGTTGGTCCCGGGCTCCTTTGAAGAATAGCTCAACTGTCGTTTTGCCAGGCAAGTTGTGAACGGCGACCGATTGACTATACGAGTCATTAACATCGTGGCTACTAGATAGTAGAGTTCAGCATTGTCTCGCCCGGGTCTGGTACCACCGCCTTACCTATTCCTGCCGCAATAGCGTCAGTGCTTGTCACTGTCGTGTTTCGGTTTAGAGTGTAAGGTAGCCGGTAAACTTATGCATGTGGTAAAAGACCTTGCCACAATATAGCAACGCACCATTAACCACTTTGGTGTCAATAGGCGATAGTTGACTCTGTTCATCAGGAGACCCATCTGCTTGTTTGCTTTCTTATAATATATATTTAAAAAAATATAATAGTAAAGAAACTTAATAATAATAATAAAGGACCGTGCACGTTTATACTGGGACCGGCCCATCACCACAGATAACACCATTAATGCGGACAAACCAGATATCACGTTGAGGTACCGAAAAAAGTCTGATGTATTTCTTGTGGACATCACCATCCTTTTCGACGAAAATCTTGTTACGGCCGAAGTAGAAAAAAAAAACAAAATACCTGGACCTGGCACACGAGGTTACAGCGATGTGGAGGAAAAGCGGTTCTTCTTGATAATGCTAGAATTGTCCGAAGATTTCTGAGCCACTCGCCCTAAGTTCAGACCGTTTGTGCTTCACGTCGGAGTTAATCCGCTTAAAAGGCGAGATTTAAAAATTTAATAGAACAGAATAATAATAATAAATCTTTTATTACCCCATTAACCATATGGTTAATGACACAAGTGTTAATGACACAAGAGTCAACCCTTGGCTAATTAACTGTCATATACATGACAGTTAATTAGCCAAGGGTTGACTCCTTCTTTTGAGTGTAATGAACACTTGTGTCAGAAGGAGCCACTCTTCCTTAACACACTTATACATTAATACATGATTTTGTAGTTTTAGTGTTTGTAAACGTATTTAATTACGTAAATTAAGTTTAAGGAAAAAAGGTAAGTGTTATCTGCTCTTCCAAAACAATTTTATACTCAATACACTGTTTTTACAGTTATAGTATTTAAGTATTTAGTCACATCGTAAAAGGTAAGTGTTATCTGCTCTTCCAAAACAATCTTATACTCAATACACTGTTATTACAGTTATAGTATTTAAGTATTTAGTCACATCGTAAAAGGTAAGTGTTATCTGCTCTTCCAAAACAATCTTATACTCAATACACTGTTTTTACAGTTATAGTATTTAAGTATTTAGTCACATCGTAAAATGTAAGTGTTATCTGCTCTTCTAAAACAATCTTATACTCAATACACTGTTATTACAGTTATAGTATTTGTGTAAGTGTTATCTGCTCTTCCAAAACAATCTTATACTCAATACACTGTTTTTACTGTTATAGTATTTAAATATTTAGTCACATCGTAAAAGGTAAGTGTTATCTGCTCTTCCAAAACAATCTTATACTCAATACACTGTTATTACAGTTATAATATTTAAGTATTTAGTCACATCGTAAATGGTAAGTGTTATCTGCTCTTCCAAAACAATCTTATACTCAATACACTGTTTTTACAGTTATAGTATTTAAGTACAGTACCCGGCGATAAATATTGCACATCGAACTTTGGAAAGAGACAGTCGGATAATTTCGGCTGCGTAGAGCGTTATCTCAGTCCCACACTACCTATGTGACGTTTAGTCAGTCGTTGTTCAAGTACGATAGAGTGCGGTCGCGTCCCGATCAAAAATATATATTTAGAGTTGATAACACCCACAAATTTAAATAATTTAAAGTTGTAATATGACATCTTTCGGAAAAAGAGGGAAACCTTTACGAGATCAGTCACGTGAAATTATCTACAATGTTTATAAATACTTTGTAACCGAAGCTGATAGATTTAAAAAAAAAGTAGATGAAAATGTAAGTTGTTATTTTAAGAAGATTCAAGAGCGAGTTGCAAATGCCACTGGAATTTCAAGAAGAACTTTGAACAATATATTAAACGAAGTCAGTACTGAAACACATTCGACTGGAATTAAGTTCAGCACTCCAAAAAAAGGGAGACCAAAAAAGCAATTTCGTTTGGATATGGACGATTTTGATTACGATGTTGTTCGAAGAATAGTGTATGATTTTCACTTACGATTTAATGAACTGCCAACAATAAAATCATTAAAAGCTAAATTATCTGAAGCTATTAATTACAATGGGTCTGAAAAAACGTTGAAAAAAATACTTCATGACATGGGATTTCAGTTCACTAAAATGGAAGATAATCGAAAAATTCTAATGGAAAAGCACGACGTTAGTCTCAAACGAATGGAATACCTTGATAAAATACGCAAATTTCGCGAAACAGGAAAAAATATCGTCTACATGGATGAGTCATATATACATGCATCCCACACTAAAGGGAAATCTTGGAGTGACGATAAGAAAAAAGGAGTAAAAAAGCCAATTTCAAAAGGTCAACGTTTGATAATAGTTCATGCGGGAAATGAAAAAGCTTTGTACCCGGTGCTTTTTTAACGTATAAATCCACGGACACTACAGGTGACTATCACAATGAAATGAATAACGATAACTATGAGAAATGGCTGGTTAACCAATTAATCCCAAATATACCCAGTGATTCTGTTCTAGTTATCGACAACGCACCCTATCACAACAAATATATTGAGAGACCCCCCAACTCAAACACCATTAAACGGGAAATGATCAACTGGTTAAACAGACACGAAATTCCAGTTGATCCAAAATTAACAAAAACCCAGATTTACGCTATTATATGTCAGCACAAGGAGAGGTATACAGAGTTTTCTGTGGACAAAGTACTTGCCGAACATGGGCACACTGTGTTGCGATTGCCACCATATCATCCGGATTTTAATCCAATTGAAAATATATGGTCTCAACTGAAAGGCTATGTAGCCTCTAGAAATGTGGGTATGAACTTAACAAAAGTAAAAACATTATTGACTGAAAAAGTAAACATGATCGGCGCTGAAGAGTGGAAAAAGGTTGGCGATCATGCAATCAAATGTGAGAATGAATATAGAAGCATTCAACACAGTTTAGACAATTACACTGATAGATTAGTGATAAATACGGCTGATAGTGGCAGTGATATTGACCTCTTTGAGAGCACAGATAGTGAAATGGAAGTAATTGAGAATTAGAATTATTATTATTTTTATTGCAATGTCTCATTTTAGCAATAGGTATAATGGTGTTTATTATGTACACTAAAGCTGTAATGTTCCAAAATAATTAAATACGTAAATATAATGTGAACATGTTTTTTTAATATATTTTACCCCAACCTAAAGCCATCACTTATAGAAAAATTAGTGTATTTTATACAAAGAATAAAAATATTAAAGAAGCAAATCATACTTGTTTTAACAGCTCCTAATAGGTACCGGACTGTTTGTATTTTGTGCGACAGAGATAACGCTCTACGAAGCTGAAATTAGCCGATTGTCTCTTTCCAAAGGTCGATGTGCAATATTTATCGCCGGGTACTGTATTTAGTCACATCGTAAAAGGTAAGTGTTATCTGCTCTTCCAAAACAATCTTATACTCAATACAAGGTTTTTACAGTTATAGTATTTAAGTATTTAGTCACATCGTAAAAGGTAAGTGTTATCTGCTCTTCCAAAACAATCTTATACTCAATACACGGTTTTTACAGTTATAGTATTTAAGTATTTAGTCACATCGTAAAAGGTAAGTGTTATCTGCTCTTCCAAAACAATCTTATACTCAATACGCAGTTTTTACGGTTATAGTATTTAAGTGTTTTAGTCACATCGTAAAAGGTAAGTGTTATCTGCTCTTCCAAATCAATCTTACACTCAATACACGGTTTTTACAGTTATAGTATTTAGGTATTTAGTCACATGGTTTAAGTTAAAAAATCAAGGTAATTGCCATTCACTCTACCCTAACACTCTTATACTTAATGTATGGTTTTAGAGTTATAGTATTTGGATATTTAGTTGCATGGTTTAGATTAAAAGATATAAGGTGAATGCCATTCACTCTTTCTTAACACTCTTATACTTAATACACGGTTTTACAATTGTAGTTTTTAGGTAATTAGTTACATGAATTTAACGTTGTAAAATTTAGGTATATGGTTTAAGTTAAGAGAAACAAAGTGAACGCCATCTACACTTACTTAACACTCTTATAATTAACACATGGTTTTACAGTTATATTACTATAACTGTATAGTATAGTAATAATATAAGTATATTAAGGAAAACTTATTCTTGTAGCTCAACTTTTTCGAACGGTCGACGTCCTACTTTCTCACATAGAGGTCACGTTAAAAAAATTCTGAACAAAAACGAAGGGGGTCACATTACCCCAGGAGGTTAAAAGCAAGCTAGGCAAAGCGAGAGCTGCAAACAATCAGAGAATGCGGGTCGCGTTGTCAGAGAAAAAGCTAATGAAGTGCTGACGTAGCTTTTACGAAATTGAATATTACCGTCGGATCACAAATCAAATAAGTGACAAATTCTTAAGTTAATTTTATCGTTTATGAACTCACAAACTTTAGTAATAGGGGATATTAATTAAATGAAATGTTTCGTTGTTTATTCCGAGATTTTATGTTTAATCTTTGAATATAAATTGAAACTGAGACACATAATACTGGAGACTAATAAAGGATAATGTACCTACAAGTAATATTCGAGCAACGCATACATAGACACCTCTCACGGACGCGATATCTCGGAGTGGTGCGCGCGGCGGAACAAACTGTCCCAAACCATTCCGAGATATCGCGTCCGTAAGAGGTGTCTATGTGTGCGTTGCTCGAATATTACTTGTAGGTACAGTGTCTTCTGTTAGTCTCCAGTATTCTGAGGCTGAGACTGCTCGAAAAATAATATGTGTAGGAAGTAATTAATTTATCCTTGTGTTTGCCTATTCCCTGCCGATTTTCTGCCAGGTAGTTCATCATAAGTTAGTTGGATAAATTTGCTGCTAACATTGTGGCTAATAGTATCAAGACCGGTTCCCTTGCGGGATATGCAGAGTAAACCGAAAGTTTATAAATTTTCCGGTTCAGCACAAGTCACGGCTTTGTCGGTTGACTGGTGATAACCATAGCCGCATTTTACCGACAGGGCATACCACGCTACTTGTGTTCCACTAAAGTGCAGTCCATGGACTGCACTTATGTCAGAGCTCGTTGAATTAAACGCGTAAGCACCATGAAATTCACGGCGGTTACGACCTTTTGGTCGACGACGATTTGACGCTGCAACGTTGCTTAATTTTGATTTGTCTTATTATTCCAGCGCTTCAACGGGTGTTAATGAAATGGAACACGACTTCTGCATCATAGCTTCTTAAACATTAAACTCTCTGTTTTTATATAAACTTATGGATTGTTGCATAAAAGACCTAACATAATTTCACATTTCAATCTCATGAGGAATTGCTAGACATAAGATGTGTTACATTTCATCTTCGTTCGAACAATAACGCACCAATTATATATTTGGTATATACCTATATAGTCCATGGCAGTCTCTATCACTAGCCTTTATTATAGTTATTGCTTGCCATTGTTGTTCTTTAAATTAGAGGATAGATGGTTAAGTTATGCATATGGCATCTCTATCATAATCATATAGGGTGTCTCCTAAATCGACGTCAAGCCGTAAACCCGTGATAGGCCAAGTTATAATAGTTATCAGAAAAATAAAAAAAAACAAGTAATATGTCTCAAAAAATACAAAGCTTTTAAAAAAAATCGAAAAATCGACATCTTGTGATGGTTTTTAATTCCCGGCGCTACAAATTTCTACTTTTTGTTGTTATTTTGTTTTGTATGTAATTCAGAATAATGCTTCAGTAAATTGGTGCCTAAAATTTGACTCCGACTTGAAAGGAAATGAGGCTTTTTGCCCAAACCAATGTTTCGAATTTAATAGTTTTCTCGATTTTAACTTAATTACTTGGATTTTTTATTTTTCTGATAACTATTATTACGTGGCCTATCACGGGTTTACGGCTTGATGTCGATTTACGGGACACCCCGTGTGTCATAAACATATTTGTTATCTTTAAATGATAGTATTTCTTCAGGAAAGCCTAAACTTGTTTACAGTTATATGCTATAAAATTAAATCGAAAACCTATATGATTTATACGTCATAAAATTTAAAATGTACACAAGTACATTATTTATTACTAGCTGTGCCCGCGACTTTGTCCGCGTGGAAAAAATCTAAAATAAAAACCTGCATGATCCCGTTCTCGTGGGGTTTCCTGTGTCCTTTATCGGGTCTCAACCTATCTTTGTACCAAATTTCATCCAAATCAGTTCGGTGGTTTAGGCGTGAAGGAGATAGATAGACAGACAAAGTTACTTTCGCATTTATGATATTACAGTATGGATTAACAATGTTTTTATGTGGTAATTAAAGTAGATTTGGACAGAGTTGTATGCAAATACTATTTCATACAATGTTATATTTTCTAATATCTTTTTTGTTATTGTTATTTCAGTATAGATAAGCAATACAAGTATATTTCGTCTCGGTGATGTTTTTCAAGAGACTACGTAAAATTGAAATATGCCCTGTATTTGCATATGAATACAAATATATGGAGTAGAGTAGGTACTGGGAAACTATCTTCGCTCGAGGGTCCAGTTCAAACAGACGACACATACTAGGGCAATATATTCACCCAACATGTAAACCCTTTTAAAATAAAAGTTTTTTCCGACGCAATATATTCGCGCACTTTGTTACATAACACTATAGGAAAATTCAAAGGTACACTTACGTAATATTTTCAAAATGAAAAACCTAGTAGAAAGTTCTGTCCAGACCTCACCATAATACCTTCCATCACAATGAATAAACACTGCAGGGAGCTTCTTCTCTTCTACAAAACTAGCAAAAAGCAGAGCTTTGTAAGAGCTCGCAAAGTTATACTATCTAGTAATATTGTTAGAAAAGTATTTTATGAGAATTACATCTTTTAATGTATGGCCTTTATTTATAATTATCTAACCTAAAAAACTCAGCGTATTTTCACCTAAACATTACATTCGCACCAAAGGCCCGCGTCGTCAGGCTCTGGACTAGGAATATTTGGTTTTTGTTTGCTTGTTATTTTCAAGGAAAAATATGTATTAAAAGTGAAGGATGATCTTATAAAAAAACACATTTTTAACGTTTTGCTGAAATAATTGATTTTTTTTTCTAAAATCAGGAAGTTCCTGGTTTTACGTCGATTTAAGAAATCAAAATCAAAAAATGTTTTATTTAAATCTTCAGAATTTTTAGACTTAATATTGGACTTAACGCAAGCACGAAGAACTGATGGTACAACTCAGCGAATACATTTTTCGAACTTTTCTCTCAGAGAAACCCTTGGAGTTCGATTCCAGAGTCAGGCAAATGAAAAAATGTGTTTTTTTGAGTTTTCTGATAAAAACAACTTTGCCCGGGATTGGAAAAGTGCCCTACTGGCGATAGGCTGGCCACCTATCGCATTGTGGGACTTAAGTATCTTCGGCTAACCGTGGATGCACACGTTGTACTTCTGCCTACCTCTTCGGGGATACAGGCGTGAATATATCTTTTTTTAGCTTTTTACCCTCGGGCTAAGATTGGGAATTGATCTCAATACAATATAAATCAATTAATACATCTGTACTGTTTCTCAATAAGCATATTGTGAAACTCTCTAACGCTCTGTTTACTCTGTTCCCCGCAAACATCCCTGCTCTAGACCTAAATTCCCCTTGTGCCTCCCACAACATTGCTTCGAACTTCCCTTGCATTCTCCTTTCAATGATTTTATCATACACCTTCGATGCCAAGCTGATCAAATTGATGGCTCTATAGCTATTGCAGTTATACCTGAACCTCGCATTTATACGAGGGCACGATGACCGCGCGCGCCAGTCAAATATGAAGAAACAATTCATGAAGTAGGTAGTCTCTTAATAAGTTCAAAAATTCTAATACAAAATGTATCTTCTATCAATTTTAACTCGTTAATTTAATAAGTGATGGCGTTAGTAGTAATAAGATTCTAATACAAAGTGTACCTTCTATTTTTTTATTTTTATAAAATGGTATTTTTATGGTAGATAACAAATCTAGACATGAATATAAAGTACCACGTCGACTCTCAAACCTAAAAAATGCGATACCTTTTCAGTAAAATGTACCACAAAAGTGCACAGAAAGTCGCCTAGTGTAGGGCTCGCTGCGCTCGCCCAATAATTTAATTATCATCACACCGGTTCCCTTGCAGAGTAGGCAGAGTGCCTCTAACGTCTATAGACTTTCCGGTTCAGCACGGTTCGCCGCTTTGTCAGTTTACAAAATGATTGGTGATCTCCATCGTCGTATTTAACCGACCTTAGAACTATTATCGCCTACTTTCAACTATAACTGGGACCGACAGCTATACACGCTCATCTCAGACACGGGAGATGTAATACAGCACCCGCAAAACTCCATGCTGCTTCTCAAATTTCGGATTTTTGAGAAAAATCTTGATAAAAACCTCAGTTTTGTCCAACCTGGGTATTGCACCCGAGATCTTATGATGTAAGCTGAATAAGCTAACCTCTAGATCACTCTTTCTATCTTTCATACCTAAACCCGAGATTAGATCTCTAAATTTATATGCATAAATTTAGTAAAAAATGTATATATTTAATTTATTATTTTATTAAATATATTAGAGATGTGCCGATTATGACTTTTGTCGACTAGCCGATTAGCCGATTAGGCGGTTGTAAATATGCCGACTATTCGGCCGACTAGTCGGCCAAGCCCATCAAGGTTCCGTGACACTTTATCTACAGCTATTCGCGCGTAAGTCGCAATCGCCTCCTGCGAGCGTATCGAAACTTGTTTTCAAAACAATGTTTTATCTTTCGCAGTTCGCGCTTCGCATCGTTTACTTTTGTGCGGGCTAAAGCGGCGTTTTCCTGCTGTCTTTCAGACAGGGCAGAAGCCTTAGTCTTTATACATCATAATTATTTACCTTTTGTCAAAGAATCTAACATAAGTTTAATAAGATGATGACGTTCTTGTGTATCACAATCAGGGATTAAATGGATACGCCTTTCAACACGATTTCTTAGTTTGTTAGTATTGCTTGCATTTACACACAAAAATACAGAGTTAAACTACCTACCGATGAAACAAAATTAATTCAAAGGTAATTTTTGCACCTTATCATCCCATTCGGTACGATAAAACAGTACAACATGACTTATTTCTATTTTTCACGATATATCGATAAATGTATGACACTTTTGACAGAAAGGAGCGTTTGCTTATATGCACGGCGATATCTTTTCTTCCTAATGGTATGGCGTGTCTATTAGTATTCATGTGCTCTGTGGTCACAAAATATTTAATATTTTTTACTGGACATCATGCAAATTCAATCTTACTTTAATATAACTTAGTTAATTAATTTAAAAAAAATATTTTAATAAGAAATATTTATAAATGTTAATTGAAGTTAAGATTTTATGTTGTTTTGTTTATTAATTAAGATACTAGCTTGATAAATGTCACAGATAGGTTTTTTTTTTCATATATCATAAGACAGCAAATAAGCATATTATAGATATACTGACTATTATAGAAGACACCCAGCGCCTGTAGACACCACAGATGTTAATGATGCGTTGCTAACCACGTTAGGATTTCAATGCCACTTGCATAAGTTTACTGGCCACCTTACCCTCCAAAACGGAACAAAACAGTGATAAGCACTAACGCTATTGCTGTAGGAATAAGTAAGGCGGTGGTACCAGACCCGGGCGAGACAATGTAGAACTCTACCACCTAGTAGCTACGATTGTAGTGACTCGCATAGCCAATTGCTCGCTTCTTACGAAATGCCTGGCAGAACGGCAAATAACGGCAAAACAACTTTACAAACAAGTAATTTAAAAAAAAAACTGAAAGTTGCTTTGCTTTACATTTCAAAATATATCTATAATATCTATATATATAAAAATCAATTGCTGTTCATAAGTCTTGCTAAAACTCGAGAACGGCTTTGAATTAATTGTTTGAAGTCCAGGAAAGGTTTAAAAGGTGAGAAAATATAGAAAAAAGGGTTTTTAAAAAAGCAGAACAACGTTTGCCGGGTCAGCTAGTAATGTTATAAAATTAAAAATATTATCTAATTGACTGTTTAAACAGTTTATTGAGAAATACATTCAAGCATGAAGCTGGATAGTCGCCAATTAGACGCCGATTAGGATAGTGGCCGGATAGTCGGCGGATAGTTTCAGTAAATGTATATAATAATCTTCAAATCGAATTATATAAATGACCGATTTCTGATACGACCGAATTTAGATCCTCACCTTTTTTAAGTCGGTGGAAAATAATTCATTAAAAATCCTGTAATAATAGGCTGGTTGGCTAAATTTGAAAGACTGCTTAATAATTTACCTTAATAATTAATAAAAAAATATTAATTATAAATTTATTATAAAAAAATACCTTAATAAAAAATTTACCGCGTAAATGCTCTGGATTGTCTTGGTGACGTATCTTAATGATATTACGCCGTGGTAATATCTACGCTACATACTCTGTGGTTTCTATGAAAATAACATCAAGATGATGTTCTACCACGGAGTGACGTAACGCTTACAGATATGCGTTCACTGGCACGTGACTTAATGTCTATTATTGCCGAATTTAATCCTAAAAATACTATTAATCCTTATCTTTTAGAACAAATAATTAATGATTATAAATTACAATATAACTGATACATTCTTAATGGACATAAGCTTATTATTTTACGTGTTGGTGACGCAAAGTTATTCAGTTACGCTTGTTTGCTATCGTATGATAAAAAAATAAAAATAAAATGTGAGATTTTTTACCGTGTAAATATTTATCTTTTGAAACTGTAATATCCGCTCTTCAAAGCAAAAGTTTCAATCTGACAATCCCTTTTGTTACATTTGTACGCCGAGGTTATAATATCTCAATACAAGACGAGCAATATTGGATTTTCTCATACTAGTCAGACAGGTTGAGCTTTTAAATTGGATATTTTACACCGCCATATGAATCAAACGAATTTTGTAATTCTGGTGGAAAATTTAATATCAAGATGTTATTCAAATTTGATCAAGTTAACATTACGATGATGAGAGACATCAATTCAAGAAGTGGTTTTCTCTACCTTTGTGTTTTTTTACCCGACTGGAGGAGGGTGATATGTTTATCAGTCATATATGTATATGTTTATTACTACGTAGCGTTCTAAAGACCAAACGCGTGGGCCAATTTTGATTATTGTTACGTCAATCAATTCGTTAACTTGCAAGTGTCACTTAAGGCATAATTGTAATCAAAATTCACCACAGCGGCAACCAGACACCCCTTGTAAAAAAATAGCCAAATTTGAATGTGCCCCGTCTGTGAGTCGTTCTGTTCTGCATTAGAATTTACGTTTTTTTTTAAATTTAGTAGCCATTAATTTTATTTACTAGCAAAAAGCAGAGCTTTGTAAGGGCTCGCTAAGTTATATTACCTAGTAATATACTTACGAAAGTATTTTTATGCGAATTTAATCTTTTAATGTATCATGGACTTTATTTATTATATTCGCATCAAAGGCGTCGTCAGGCTTTGTATCTAGGGAGGCGCAAAAAAATAAAACCAAAATAAAAAATAAAATGTTTCTAAGATAATTTTTTTTAGTACTTTTCTAAAGAATTTTTCAGATACATAATCAGAAAAATTCTTTAAAATTTTTTTGATTTATTAAAAACACGATTTTTATAATTATCAATGTTATCTACACAAATCAATTATAAAGGTTATCTACATATTTTACACTATATTTTCTGGTTTACATATAATATAGTACCTACCTATAATACGTAGCAACTCAAGATCTATCTCGCGCCACCACTTCGCTCTTGAAGTCTAATATTGATAGAAATCAATTTTTATTTATGATAACTTTCTTGTTTTCTAAGAAAAATGAGTTTTAAAAATAAAAGCTAATCTTATAAAAAAAAATAATTTAATTATCCTTCAAAATTTTTATAATTAATATTGGATTTACCGCAGGCACGAATTGACGGTAAAAACTCAGCGAATAAATTTTTCGAATTTTTCCCTCAGAGAAACTCTCGGGGTTCGATTCCCGAGTCAGAGAAATAAAAGTTTGTTTTTTCAGTTTGCTGATAAAAAATCGTTGCCCGCGATTGGAAAAGTACCCAGTTGGTGATAGACTGGTCACCTTTCACTGTCTGTAATCTGTAAATGGTTGACCTTGCAAGCCATCCCTGAAACTTCCCGCAAAATTAACGGTTTTTTTAAAATCAAAATAGTAAAAACTATAAGCATATGTTTTTTTCAGTATAAATATCTATTTTGATAAAAATGGCAGTATATTAATTTTGAAAAGCTATATATTTTGAAAACAATGATCGATTTTGATCTTTCAAATGGCATTCAACTCAATTTAAATATTGCTTTAGCTAAAAAATCGGTAGGTTCAAAAATTTCGAAGCAATGTCAAAACTTATTTTTTTCAAAAATTGATAGATCCCAAACAAATTGACCGATTTTTATCCAATTAACGGTACGTGGCGCAGTTTTTAGAGGAGAAAGGATGATAAGATTTTGAAGTAATCGGTATATTTTCCTGAAAGTTATTTCAAAAATATTAAGTAACTTTGCTAAAGAAAACGTAATTTTAGTATTTGAAAAGCTGTAACTTTTGAAAATAAGATTCGGTTTTGATTTTTAAAAGGACATTCGACGTAATTTTTTTAGTATGAAAATATCGTAGAATACCAAAAAATGATTGGTTGAAATATTTCGAAGTTATGTCGAAAAAACACTTTTTTCAAAATTTTCGTCAACGATTACTTCCAAACGAATAAACTGATTTTGAGGCGATTTATGCATTAGACGTAATTTTTTTAGGAATAGAGCTGATTAGTTTTTGTACTCAATCGGTACATTAATCTGGAAGTTATTTAAAAAAATTCTGTTTAGCCACAATTTTTTTTTGGGTTTTTACAAAATTTCTCAAAATCTCTTGGGCCCATTTGGTTCAAATTTTTAGGAAGTATAAGATGAGCGGAATGCAATCGAATGCCATCAACCGCGTTTCGATCGATCCAGACGTTCAAAACTTATGAGTTGTTGACACACACACACACACGTACGCAGACACACACGCACGCACGCACACACACATACACGCACACATACATATACATATATATACAGACATACTGACGTCATCGCGAAAATAGTCGAAAATGGTTCCTAAGACCACAAAACGTAGACATATGGTAAAAACCCCATTTTTGAAAATCGGAGCAAAATCAGTAACCTCCCTATCTACATACGTAGTGGGAAGTTAAAAAGTACAAGTGTTTTAATAGATTAATATTGTATTAAAATGGAGTGAATGAAAATGAGTTAAATGAAATAAAACTACCACGCCAAAGCATATACCTAAAAGTGCGATATTTTTTCAGTAAAATGTACCACTAAAGGGCACAGATCGTCGCCTAGTGTAGCTTTGTAGCATTTTAACTTGTTAGTTTTATAATAGATGGCGTTAGCAGTAATAAAATTCTAATACAAAATGTATCTTCTATTATTTTAATGTTTATGAAATAGCATTTTAATGGTAGATAACATATCTTGACATGAATTTAATCCACCACGTCAAAGCTCAAACCTAAAAGTGCGATACTTTTTCAGTAAAATGTACCACAAAAGTGCATAGAAAGTGAACTACATGAATTAAACTAATGACTTTGTTCAGCATTGCTTAAATCTATATTTTCATATCTGGTGTTGTAGCGTGTAGCAATGCCACCTTGGACATTATGCTTTCCACCTTGCCAGTAGGAAAGCATAATTAATTATATATACTATTTATACTGCATAGTCCAAATGTAACATACAGGTGAAATCAGTGTGTCAGTTAATGTGTTAATAAAAATTTTAAATCATGCAGTCAGTCGCTAGTAAGCATTACATATTGATGTGTAATGCTTATTTATGTTACACATAAAATAATACAAAACAAATGGTATTTTTATGTCGGGTTTCTATTGAAATAGCTAGAGTCGATGGAAAAGTTTCAATAAATATTCCAGCTTCCACTCATCAATTTGCTAGTCACCAAGTTAGGTGGTATTCTTTATAGAATTACAATTTATAAGGTGATCTCTATCACCGCATTTTACTGATCTGATAACGACTTTCGCTTGTTTGTTACGATAACCGGGACCAGAAGTTTTACGCTTATTAGAGATATCATTGAAACCGAGCTACTACTGAGATTTTTCTTAAAGAAACCGTACTTAGTAACATTTTGTAGACCCGACTTATGTTGGGTTCCTATAATCAACGATTCATCATTCGTAGCAGTAATTTTATATTTTACATTAGCAACCAATTTAATAATAACAAGTCGTATTATACCATTCCACAAGTTTCAAGAACCATTTAGTAATATGGCGTTTATAGGAACAGTTTAGGCTTACGCCTCTTAGAAAATTTAATAAAATGTAATGACTCTCGTGACTAAAACAAATCGTTTTATTGATATAGGATCCGGGCATTAGCTTACGAACTCGGGACCTCATGATCTATTCCGAATAGACAAAACACAATATCACGAGGCAGACGTAAAATATAGTTTTCACTAAAACATCTTATTTCTGCCTTCACATATATCAATTTCATATAATGTTATCACAATCATTCCTGTGCTTATGTAGCGAGCGCGTTTTGTTCAGCGCAGTCAGAGAAATTGCATTTGTTATCTGTACCTATTTTGTCTAACAGATTCAAAGCTTTATATGAGCGTGTATGACAAGATAAATTTCCCTATTTATCTTCTTTTACGAATACGAAAATACTTTGGAAATTGTTTGTTGTTGAATTCAAATGATATATTTACGTAAATGAATGAATGTTACGAACCGTTTCATTTGTTAACAAATGTGAGGCAAACAAATTAAATATACATTTTACTCTTTCGATTCCAAAATTAATGACTAATTGTAACTAAAACAAATAATAAATATAAATACATTATCAGGTGTAAATTGTACAGTAAATATTTACATATTTGAGTAAGTTAGTCGGGTTAGCCAGTACGTTTAAAAGGAAAGTTTTTGTTATAACCACATATATTTTCAGAGCAGCTAATATGAGTAGATAAAAGTGATAATATTACAAACTTACCCGAAGCTATGTCATGGTAACATTGGACGTTGATGAGCATACCATATTATTTATGTTGCCATAAATTTCTTTCATTGAATTATCCAAGACAAAAACAACAATATTTTGCCAGAAAACATGCGATACAAATAAATCAAGTACATTGTGATTAATATATGAATAATAACAAATAACAACCACCTAAGCCCAGAAATACAATTAATATCTATGCTCATCAGATAAATATCTGTTCCTGTCGGTAATCGAACCCAAATCCATCGATTTGTGGTAAGGTTCGCTAACCACTCGACCGACGGGGTGGTGAGTGTATTATTTGGTTATACGTAATCATAGTAAAATTTTGATCAATATAACTACGATATTGTAAATCTACTTAAAGCTAGAAGGGTTAACTGTAAATAATCATCGTTCTGACCGCCATATTCATCAAATTAACGTCGTCGTCACAATAAATTCATCGTTCTCCATAGACTTCGTAACTTTAGGATATTAAATAAAATCTAGCCAGTTATTAGTGTCATTAAAGTTACCGTTTTTGTTTTGATATATAGTCCGGGTTTCCTTTGAAAAATAGAACACCTGCGGGTCTGCCGTAGTTCGTAAAGGCGGACAATTGGTTATACGTGTCACGACTAGCTTAAATGGTAGAATTCTGCATCGTATCCGTATTCCTGCCGCAATAATCAATAGTTTGCCAAAAAACTTGCAACTTTCAAATAAATCAAGTACATCATTAAAATATTAATACCTACCACAAGGTTAGGTCTTTATTTGATTAAAAAGAAAAGCCAACGTTATTTAACTGCTAAAGTAAAGGTGGGAAATAATTTCAATTTACAATTACTAAGAAACAGGAAACTACGTTATAATAAAAATAATATCACTGTATTGGACAAATTACACGAATTGATCTAACCCCAAAGTAAGCAAATTTTTCCCCGTGTTAGTTCCGGGCTCCTTTGAAAAATAGACCAACTGCCGTTCTGCCAGGCAGATCGTAAAAGGCGATCGATTGGCTATGCGAGTCACTACCATCGTGATTACCAGGTGGTAGAGTGCTGCATTATCTCGCTCAGGTCTGGTACCACCGCCTTACCTATTCCTGCCGCAAATAGCGTCAGCGCTAGTCACTGTCGTGTTCCGGTTTGGAGGGTAAGGTAGCCGGTAAACTTACGCATGTGGCATTAGACCTCGCCACAAGATAGCACAAGATAGCAACGCACCATTATCATCTTTGGTGTCTATAGGCGATGGTTGACTCTTTCTATGAGGAGACCCATCTGCTTGTTTGCTATATTATGATATAAAAAAAATAAAGTTTTGCCTGTCATATTTTTGTCAATAGCGTCAATGCTTGTCATTGCCTTGTTCAGGTATGGGTAAGTTAACTAATAAACTTTTATTATCTTCTATCTGCATCATTGTCATAACTAAATAAAGAAAACCCATGCCTAACTTTATTTAATGGATATTCAATTTTTAAAATTAAGTCAATACGTTCATTCATAATAGCCCAAGATATTATGAATGATAATGATTATTGATTTATATTATAATTCTATTCATCAAGAAACCTAAAACACTAATTATTGAAAACAATATAAATGCTCCCTTTGTATTTCAACTTTTAACTCGGTAAGAAATAATAGGGCTAGAAGGTATCGCTTTTTGTTTTATTGAGAAACATTTTATTTATTTGCTCGATTTCTTAATTAAACTTTGCCAGACTCACGATCTATCAATCTTTCTAACACTAATTAATTAACACTCAACAGAAATATACTGAAATGTTTAATGTCGTAAATATTGCTCTTCCAAATTCCACCTTCTTATCGCGTTTATTTATTGTATTTAAAATAACAGAATATAATTAATAACAGATTATAATTAATATTATTATATTAATATCAATCTTTGTATTCATTTCATTCCTTTAGATTCGTCACGTCGCACGCTGGATCGAAACCTGTATTTTAGAACTAAGAACATGAAATAGATAAAGATCAGAATAAAAATAATTTTTAGTTTAGGTAATTAAAAAGTTTTTGAATGTTTAAATAATTATTATTTCTACAAAAAAATTAACGCCATGTTTCCGTCAAGTTATTTACCTTTTATTGGATCCACATAATATAGACCGTGTGTTTTATAAAAAATATATAAATATCTTTAATTACTACCTTCGACCCAATGGAAGTTGGATTCCTTACGTGGCAGACAGAGTAAATTAAATGTCTTTAAACATTATATACACACACGGAATTATCAAATGGGAATATAAGTTATTATTCTATTAACCAACTATTAGCGCTTACTAACGACAATAACTGTGACTTAAATATTGACGTGCTCTCCGAGATACAAATACGTACACACACCACTAGACAGGACTTTCAGTCTGCAAAGATTTTTCGAAATATAAAATTTAAATTAATATAAAAGTATAAAATTTAAATTAATGCAGCGTCGACATCTCGTGATGAAAAAACCAGCGCGTTACGTAAGGAGTACAATTCCGCTTCGAGGTTCTTCAAAAGAGCTATCGCCAAGGCAAAATCTGAACACATTGGCAGAATTGGTGAGAAATTAGTTCGCCTTCCTTCGGGAACTCGTGCGTTCTGGTCTCTTGCCAAGGCTTTCTTAGAGAATTTCTCACAGCCCTCTCTTCCACCCTTAAACGGAGATGATGACTCTCTGGCTCATACCGCAAGGGAGAAGGCCGATCTTTTGGGCTCGTTCTTTGTGGCCAACTCGGCTCTGGACGACCAAGGAAATGCACCGCCTACCATCCCGCAGTGCTATAGTTCTATGACGGAATTAAAATTCTTGCAGTCTTCCGTACGTAAAGCACTTTTTTCCTTAGACGTCCATAAGTCGAGTGGACCGGATGGCATCCCTCCGATTGTACTTAAGGCGATAGGTAATGCCAAACTACGAAACAGACTCATCTTTGAAAGCCTACTACTACTAACCGGTTGGTCCAATAATTAAAAAAAAATATGTATTGTACGTATAATATAATTAAGTTTAAATTTTAAGTTCGCTTTTTTAAATTTTATTGTTATTTTTGACGGAAAACAATCGAATATCTTTCTTATTTTTACGCAAAAATTTGCTTATAACTTCCAAACTACTGTAACGATTTTTATGATTTTTTCTTTTTATTACAGACAATTTATTGCTTTATAAAATTTAAGTTCAAAATTTTACAAAATCATTATAATGTGCTATTAAATCAATAAAAACCTTATTATTTAATTCGCGGACAGCGCTCGCGTCGAAAGTCAGTCTCCCGGTAGCGTTCATACGGAAAGGCTGTGTCGCATGTTTGCGTGCTCCGCTCTCCATATTCGAGTCAAAGAGTAATAGTACAGATAGAACGTTTGGCACAATAGTAAGGTTGTGCCGTTTGGAAATTGAACATTTCGTTGCTTGGACCATAAAAGGCTGTTTTTTTACAGATTTTTTTAAAATCATCCCCTAAGATGGTGAAATAGGGGGTGAAAGTTTGTATGAAACTCTGTCATTTTTGAGTTGTAATGAATGATGTGCCGTAATTAAATTATCCTTTAATTAAATACAATTAAATTTATTTTTTTTTTCTAGCCCATAGAGCGTTAAAAAGAGGCTTTAAAGTTTGTATCAAAAATGATTTTTTTTATTTATTGCATTACTATAAAATCTAAATTATTTTAATTTAGTATTTATGATTTTTAATACAATTAAGAAGTATGAATTTTCGGACTTTTTAGTACTTATGCTCTTCAATCGAAATTGAAGAAACATGCACGTAATGTTCGAAGTTTCCTCCATTAAAAGAGTAAAAGTGTGTATTACAATTTATATGAAAAATCAAACGTTTATGGTCAAAATAACTTGAAATTCGGCACTTATATTCTTCAACACAATTTAAGAATCATATATTTGGGGATTTTTTAAAATTTCATTTTATTAAAGGGTAAAAAAAGCATTGATGTTTGTATGAAAAATAGATTGTTTATTGTAGAGTATTATTTAAAGCTTAGTATTTATGATTTTTAATACAATTAAATGAATACGAGTTTAAGGTTATCAAATGTCATCTCTTCAAAGGATGAAAAAAGTGGTAAAGTTTGTAAAAAAAATAAAATATGCTTTATCAAAATCTCTTCAAATTTATTAGTCATGTTCTTTAATTCAATTAAATAAACGTGCATGTAAGGATGCTGTGTGTTTTATCTCTTAAAGAGGTAAAAGAGGGTATTAAAGGGACTGAAAGCTAGTACTTTATAAATAGTTTTGCTTGCGAGTAGACGCTGAATAATATTTTAAGATTATTTATGTACTTACCTACTTTTAAGCTTGAATGTTTTATTAGCTATAGATAGATAAGTATTTTGTCAATATTTTGTATAAATGTACAAAAATAAAAAAATAAAACATATAAACAACAAAGATAATTCAAGCAAGCAAATAAAAAGCAAAACTCTAAAGAAACAAAAAAATAAAAGCTGGTACTATTTGAAGGTAGTAAGGACTTCGCAAGTAAAAATAAATAAATAAAATATATTATACATACAAATAGTCTAAATAAACCAACTTGTTTAGTAGTTTCCTCTATAAACATTATATCAATTTATATATCTTATATCTAAGATCTATTTAAGAAGCTAGTTAGTTTTAAAATATTATTCAAGAGATTACATTTAACAAAATCAAATTTTGAAAGGTTTTATTAAATATTAATTGTTGATTGTATGTATTAAAATAAAGTGCTACACATGATGTATTGTATATTACAAAACTTTCAAAGAAATAGGATACGAAACTGTTATTATTGTGTAAATTGTTATATGATTTTTTGTCGATTTTCGGTATATTTGTTTTAGATATTTATCGTTTTTCTAAAATGAATGTATATGTAATCGATAAATGAGCGATTACTGGTTATTGGTTTTGAGTTTGACAACATTCAGTCGATTCATGATGATAAAAGTTCATATAGGTGAACAAAAATGTTAAAACGTAGGTATCTGTATCCACTGTAAATACTCTTTGAAGTTGGGATATACCAGCGCGCGAAATAGTATTTACGCTACTCCTGTTAGAAACTCAAGGGGTCGTTCGCAGCTGTAATCGCCTTAAATCATGTGCTCCAGAGCTGGCGCCGGTACTCACACGCCTTTTCCAGCTCTCCTACTCACTCGGCGTAGTACCGATTTCATGGAAGACAGCTTTAGTGCATCCCATCCCTAAAAAAGGAGATCGCTCTAATCCGTCTAACTATCGGCCGATAGCCATAACCTCCTTGTTCTCCAAAATTATGGAGACAATCATCAACTCGCAGCTCCTCAAGTATTTAGAAGAGCACCAGCTGATTAGCGACCGCCAGTACGGTTTCCGTCGCGGCCGCTCAGCTGGTGATCTTCTTGTATACTTAATACATCGGTGGGCGGAAGCAGTTGAGTCCAAGGGGGAGGCATTGGCAGTTAGTTTGGACATAGCGAAGGCCTTTGATAGAGTATGGCACAAAGCGCTTCTGGCGAAGCAGCCTTCCTAAGGGCTTCCCAAGAAATTATGCAAGTGGATCACCAGTTTTTTGGCTGATCGGAGCATCAAGGTCGTAGTTGACGGTGCGTGCTCTGACCTTAAATCTATCAATGCTGGTGTTCCACAAAGCTGCGTGCTATCACCGACACTGTTCCTTCTGCATATCAATGACATGATGCGAATTCGCAACATACATTGCTATGCAGATGACAGTACTGGTGATGCTACATACTCCGGCCGAAGCGGTATTTCTCGGGAACACGTTGAAGAGAGCCGAAACAAGCTTGTGTCCGAAGTTGAGAATCGACTAACCGATGTCTCGGAATAGGGTCGTCAAAACCTGGTCACTTTTAACCCCAAAAAGACACAGCTTTGCGTGTTTTCCGCTAAAAAGACACCCTTTTTCGTGTCACCTCGATTTGGGGATACTCTCCTGACAGCCTCAGCTAGTATCGGGTTTCTGGGAGTCGACATATCGAATTACGTTCAGTTTCGCGGTCATTTGGAAAGTAAGGCTAAACTAGCCTCCAAAAAGCTCGGTGTGCTCAGCAGAGCGAGGCAGTACTTCTTGCCGGCCCATCGCCTTCAACTTTATAAGGCTCAAATTCGGCCCCACATAGAGTACTGTTCTCATCTCCGGGCCGGAGCTCCTCAGTACCAGCTCCTTCCTCTTGATCGCATTCAGCGTAGAGCGGTTCGAATCGTTGACGACCTGGCTATTTCGAAACGGCTCGACTCTTTGGCATTGCGCAGAGATGTTGCCTCACTCTGTGTCTTCTATCGTATCTTTCATGGCGAGTGTCCCGACGAGTTATTTGGATAAATTCCTGCCGCCGAATTCCATCATCGGACATCGCGTCAAAATTTGAAATTCCATCCTCACCATCTCGATGTCTGGAAATCCACAACTGTGCGTTTCTCTCGACACTTTTTGCCTCGCACTACTTTGTTGTGGAACCAATTACCGGCAAGGGTGTTTCCAAACGGTTACGACTTGGGGGCCTTCAAGAAAAGAGCTTACTCATTCTTAAAAGGCCGGCAACGCAACTGCAAGACCTCTGGTATTGTGGATGTCCATGGGCGGCGGTGATCACTTACCATCAGGTGCACCTCCTGCTCGTTTGCCCCCTCTTCTATAAAAAATAAATAAATTTAAAAATATATTCAAAAAATGTAGCCTCTTTGAATTCATATATCCTCTGTTTTAAAGTTATGTGGATCATACGTTTACATTAAGGTAAAGACACAAAATAATTTTTGTACCAGATTAATTATACACTCATTCAAATGCTTATGAAACACATAAGCATTTGAATGTGTATATAATCAGTAGAGCTTTTATTAAACATATATATTTAATACAAATATTTATTTAATGGATTTCCATACGTTAACAAAGAAATACTATCTAAAACTAACGCCTCCTTATTTATATATTTTAATGCCCGAATTGTTTTAAATAAAGTGTTCTTTTCCATCATCCACTTAATCCACTCAAAACTTAATATCGTTTAAAGTAACTTACCAACTTTGTTGAGTAGTTTTCGTACTAAATTGTATATTCGTGTTATATATACACATTTAACTTTTAATTAACTATTACCTACATAATATACAAACTTTTTGTTAAAACACTCCTTAATTTCCACCGGATACTGTATAAACGTCGGCAAAACGCGTGCAAGCACTCATTCATTATTGATGAGCAAAGCGTGATAATGTAAAATCAATTCTGAAAGTCGCCTCTGTGGTCTAGTGGTTTAGCTCCAGTATCGGCGTTGATCACATGAGGCCCCGGGTTCGATACCCGGGTCGTTCAACTCAAAAATGTATTTTTTCAGTTTTCTGATTAAAACAACGTTGTCCGAGACAGGATAAGTGCCCGGTTGGCGTTGGACTTGCCACTAATCACATTATTAAACTTAGTATCTTCGGCTAAACTTGGATGCACTGGTTGTACCTCTACCTATCTTTTCGGGGATATGAGCGTGGAGATATTTTTTTATTTTAATTCTGAAAATTGTGTCAACGTAACACGAAAGCAATATATTTTTAAAGCCTACGCCTTACTTCTGTACGTAGGTTGTAGATCCCTTTTAGGTTAAAGGTTAATTGGTAAATTTTGTTCGCGATGTATTTTGCTTTTACCTGTACTCTTCATGATTCATGATATTTTTATCAAATCTAAATATTGAGTTTCGTAATCGAGTAAAAATGACTATTGTAAAACAAGCTTTGTACCTTCTATAATTGTCCACGCAAAAGTTTAAAATCTATAAATTAATACATAAAACATATATTTTGTACCTTTTTTTAAGAAAAAGCACCGTTCAAAAAAAAAGAAATTAGAAGTACTTTATAAAATAAAACTTTTTATGAGTTATTTTAATGCGTCAACATTTTTTTAAACTACTACTGGATCGAAAACGCGACCACACACTAAGAAGATCCGGCGGAAGAATCTCGATCAGCGGGCTTGTCTTTTTTCAGTATGAAAAAAAAGTATCTTCATTCCCATATCCCCGAAGGGATAGGCAGAGGTACAACAAGTGCACCTACGATTAGCCGAAGATACTTGGTCCCACAATGTGATAGGTGGCAAGCCTATCGCCAATCGGGCACTTTCCAATCCCGGGCAACTTTGTGTTTCTCAGAAAACTGAAAAAACACTTTTTTATGTACCCGACCTGGGAATCGAACCCGGGACCTTATGTGGTCAACGCCAACGCTGGACTACTAGACCACAGAGGCGACTATGAATAGTTTCGTAATATTACTACACTAATTTCGTTGAAGTTTTAGTAAACTGTAATAAACTGTATCTATATAATAAGGCACCTACAATATAATAATATAATACATATTTAACATATAATATAATAAGGCACCCATATTACTTACTTTTAGTGTGCCCCATGCACACTAAAAGTTATGCACTTCTAGCTAATCGGAACTATTTGAATTTCAAATGTTATATTTTTTAAACGTTCTAACCTTCTTAGTAATAAAAAAACAATTGGCGGGAAATGATTTGTCAATTGTTTTTTTATCACACATCAAAGTTCTACGTACGCAACGAAAATGGAATTAAGTCGAAAAGATTTTAGAGCGATGATTTTTTATGATTTTAAAAGTTCTCTTTCTCCGCAAGACTGTGCCTCTCGTCTTCAAAATGCTTTTGGGAGAGAAGCACCTTGTTTGAGCACCATGAGACGACGGTTTGCTGAATTTGAGAGAGGTCGAGTTTCTTTACATAATGAATTTCGTAAAGGGCGGCTTCAACTGCCGTCAACGAAAATAATGTGACTACTGTTAAGCGGTTAATTGAAGAAAACCCTTGGATTACCTATGAGACAATTTGAGGACGATTGGAGTTTGGTATGAGCCAAATTCAGAAAATTTTACACGAAGAATTGAAAGTTCGGAAACTTTGTTGTCGTTGGATTCCTCATGAACTGACAGCGGAGAAGAAGTGGGCTCGCGTGAATGGTGCTCACAGATGCTACTGAAGTACGACCACGGACATTCTAATGCTGTTAATGACATTGTCACAGGAAAATAAACGTGGATTTAATGTTTGAACCCGAAAAAAAACCAGTAATCTTGTGAATGGGTGTTTGAAAATGAGAACAGGTCAACAAAAGTGAGACAGGCGGGAAACGTTGGTAAAAAAATGATCGCGTTTTTTTTTCTCAGCTGGAACCCGTAGCTGTACAATTCTACTTAAAGATCAAAAGAGTGTTAATGCCGAGTCGTATTCTACCATTTGTTTACCCAGGGTGTTAGAAAAAGTTCGCGAAAGACTTTCCAAAAGCCGCATTTTTACTTTTACCAACTCCGAAGAAGCAGTGATAGCGTTCAATCAGCACGTAGAAAACATGCTTTCAGATCTGTGGTCCTCCTGGTTTAAAAAATGGTTCGATCGTATGAAAAATGTTTAAAATGTAAAGGAGATTATTTTGAAAAGCAATAAACATAATATTTTGGTTATAACATGTTTTTTTAAGTTACGCAAAACTTATAGTGTGACATATGTATTCTTGCAAATAAATATTTTTATTTTTTTTATTTTCATTTTATTTTCAATATTCAATTTTCATTATTTTTTTAATGATTACATAACTAATTGGTGTGTTAAAAAATGTATGCAGTGTTTTACCCTAAGGTTTTACCAGTCAACCTGTATATATCACTCCCGTCTTACTCATTCTTTACTATTCATACCGACGACGGACGCCCCCCGCGAATATTCCGGTAATAAAAAAACATAAATTGTTCAGGAAAAATAAAATAGTATTTTTTATATATTTGCTTTTCGAATAGTTTTGCATCTCAAAAGAAAGCTAATTTTTTAAGCTGTCTTCATATCGAGACAAAATACACTTGCTCACAAAAGTGTGATATGTTTTCCGTCGATGGAGAGTATAAACTAGATTAAAAACCGTATTATTCGTTTATAAAAAGATAAATAGTATTTTCATGTCTTTGTAAATATTAATAGAAAAATTGTGGAAAAAATTGACAATGTGAATCATGACCTCTAAATGCTAAAAAACACATAACACGAAAAACTCAGTAATAGCTTATTACCGGAATATTCGCGGGGGCGTCGATACTTACTCACACACATTTACACTCTTCCTGTGCGAGTATTGTTACGTTTCTTCAGAGATACAGAAATGCAGAAATCCTTGTGACTCAGATCAGAATTCCCATTTTTAGGGTCACGTAAAGAGGAAAGTATTTCATAAAATAAACAATTTTTTTTCTTTTACTTTTCCGTTTTTGATATTAAAGTATAGATCGACTGATAAACTTAATGACTAGAAACATCGTTAATTTAATTAAGCCTTGATAAAAACGTGACTGGCATAAGCAATGAATTTAAATTTATTCGGGGCTGAATCCTAATTTGCGCGCCCTTTTGTAGCATTACTAATTAAATATACTAAGCCCCGCTTACATTTTACATAAATTTAATTTTTTGGATGCTTCAAATCAGATTGTGGAAATGGTACACGTACTGCATATTTTAAAATTGTTAGCCTGAGATGTGCTAAAAAATTGAATAAATGCTGTTTATATTTTTTATTTTTTATGAAAATAAAAATATCGTTGAACAAATAAGTCAACTTGATTTAACGCGATAGAAAGCAAATTATTTGCTTGTGATATGAGCGTTAGCCAATGTACTAATACTCCTATATAGACTCGCACGTATATGTAAACACTAAAATATAAAAATATATATTTATACATAGCAATTAAATCGCAGAACGCATTACACAAATTGATCTAACCCCAAACTAAGCAAATTTACTAATTTAAATATGAGTGTTAGTCAACTGTACTAATACTAAGATAATAATAATAATAATTCTTTATTTGCACGAAATAGGAGTACAAAAAGATCTACAGTGAATTACAGTTCTTCCTACTTCACCATATAATGCAAATTTTTAGTTATATATTTATTTAAGCATGCAAAACCTATATACATTTATATAAGCAAAAAAATACCAAATTCTGATAACCAGTAGTCATTGATAAATTAAAATCTTACAAATACCTATCATATAATACAATACTATGTCAAACAATATAAATTTACAATTACATGTCATTTATGCATTTTTTTAAGCATTGGTAAATTTTACATTTCATAATACTTATACAATATAAAAATTAATAAAAAAACAGTCAATATAATATAAAATACAGCGATAATTAATTTTTTCTTTGCACTTACTACTTTGTATGTGTAACAATTAAACTGATTTTTTAATTAAACAAAATGTAGTATCTATTTCACATTATAATATTAATTAATACTTAGATTTTAATTTATAATATGTATAATAACGCCCAAACCCAGAAATGAAAACATTTGCCCATCATACCAACATATTCCCCGTGTTAGTCCAGCCTTGTTCCCCCCCCCTGTGTTGGTCCGTGCTCCTTTGAAGGATAGGTAGACCATCTGCCGTTCTGACAGGCAGTTCGTAAGAGGCGACCTATGTGAGTTACTACCATAGTGGCTGCTATGTGATTGAGTTCTGCATTGTCTCGCCCGGGTCTGGTGCCACCGCCTTACTTATTCCTGCAGCAATAGCGTCATTGCTTTTCATTGTGTGTTCTGGCTTCGAGAGTAAAGTAGCCGGTAAACATATGCATTTGGCATTAGGACTTTGCCACAAGGATAGCAACGTGCCATTAACATCTTTGGTATTTATAGGATATGGTTTTCTCTTTCCATTAGGAAAGTCATCGGCTCGTTTACTATCTTATGAAATAAAGAAAAACGTGTAAGGTCGTGGGAAACCAGGTAAGAACGAAGTTCCTTGCGTATATTCTATCATTTTTTTTCTAATGTTTTAGTATTCTCCTTTGTTTATCATCATAACGTGGATCATACAAATAATATAGCTGTTTGTAAGTAAACAGAGCCTGAACCAACATAAATATGAATGAATTAATCAATCCAAGCAGGCGTCGTTTTCAGGTATTCGAAAACGTTTATACATTTTCCTATACTTGAACTTGACATTTCCGTTTCATTTTCTAATTATTTATAACAACTTTTAACAAACTATACCTATTACGCTCTTATGAACTAAACTATGCATTTTTTTGACTTAAAAATAAAAACCATAGCTAGTTTGTCTAACAGACCATGGTCCCACGAACAAACTTTTTTTGATTAATAACAAGCTAAATTTTTGTGAACAGCTTCGTTTTGACCAGACAACCATTTTTTCTATCTTCGAAAAATCTCAAATTGGGTTTATTAATTATTATATAAAGATTTATTAATAACAATAATTATTTTTCGACTTTAATCGCTTGATTATATTATGAAAAATACGATGAAACCTTCGTCCTGAACATTCGATGGTTTATCTGACGAGTCCTCCACTCTAAAGTTTCGTAATTAAGAGATTTTTGAAGTGATATTAATCAATTTAAAAACAACCTGATTTTCTCACAACATCTTGTTAATTATTATTGTGATTCAAGGATAACTTTGTTCTACATGTAATGTGAAAACTTTTCTTAATCCGACAATCTAAACTTTTCTTTTTTATCTATATTATTAGTTACCCGATTCGAGATTTTTCGAAGATAGAAAAGATTGTTGTCTCGTTAAAACGAAGCTGTTCACAAAAATTCAACTTGTTATTAATCAAAAAAAAAGTTTGTTTGTGGGACCAAGGTCTATAATTGATATAATTTTGACACTTAAAATAACTAATTACATCACTTGAAGCATTTTAGAGAAAAACAGATTTAAAATTATAAATTAATCCTCCGGCAAAAATAAACTGAAACTTTAATAAAAATGTCTGAGTTAATATTTTTCAACTCTGAAATTGCTCTTAGAATGTGTAAATAAAAATTCGTTTTCAAATATATAGCAAAAATGACCCTACAGTTTTCGGTTTTGTCAATATTGTATTTTTATTTTAATAAAAGTTCGCAGCAGCTGGACTATGGGTGAATGGCGCAGAAAATGCAAATATGTGGACAGCGCGACTATCACGAGGCCATTTTCGCGTATAAATTGTCGTATATTGGCTACATTTGTCTAACATTTAAAATTGATGTATTGTGAACATCCTGCACATTTTGGGAAAATGTATTTTATGAAAATCGAATTTTACTTTGTAAGTTTAAGTTTGAATTTACATTTTCCATCGTCGGAACTTGGTGAATCTGCATCCTTTTGAAGTATTTCAAATACCTATACTCTTGTATCAATACAAGAGTATACTTGATATGTATGTTAACTCCGAAATTACGTACTCGATTTTAATCAAATTTTCCAACTATCTGTATTTTGTTTTTTATTTTTTGTTTATATCTGACAAAGGTCTCCGGGTGGAAAGAGTCAACCATCGCGTATAGACACCAAATATGTTAATGGTGCGTTCTATCTAGTGGCGAAGTTGAATGCTACATGCATAAATTTACCGGCTCCCTTACCCTCAAACCAGTACCAGATGCAAATAATATATATATATATATATATATATATATATATATATATATATATATATATATATATATATATATATATATATATATATATATATATATATATATATATATATATATATATATATATATATATATATATATATATATATATATATATATGTTCATGGGACAAATTACACTGACTGGTCTAACCCCAAAGTAAGCAAATTGTTAGCTTGTGTTATAGGTGTTAGTCAACGATACTAATACATAGAAATACACATATAAGTACTGGAATAGATTTAATAAAACACCCAAACCCGGAAATACAAATATTTATGCTCATCACACAAATGCTTGTCCCCGTCAGGGATCGAACCTGAACCCCGTTGATTGCGTAGTCATGGTCAAGAAAACAATTTAGTTAATCAATTTTATAATACTACTTTGAAAAATATTTCTTTTTTATATGTGGTCAAGATAACCCCCGAAAAAAGTAAATTTTGATGACCGAGTCTATTTTTAATATTTCTAGAATTTCATAAACTAGTTTCATATTTAACACCCATCAATAAAATATTTTTGTTTATAACTGAATTAGCTGTATCCGCGACATCGTTCGCGTGGAAAAAGTTCTAAAATAAAACCCGCGTAGTTTCCGTTTCCGTGAGAATTTCGGGATAAAAACTATCCTCTGTACTTTCTCAGGTCTCAAACTATATAGTTTGATAACAGATATCTGTTCCAAATTTCATTCAAATCGGTTCAGTGATATAGGCGTGAAGTAGAGACAGACAGACAGACTTACAGACAGACAAACAGAGTTACTTTTGCATTTATAGTATTAGATAGATCTAACCCCAAAATACGCAAATTATTTGTTTGTGATATGGGTGTTAGTCAACGAAAGTAATACATAGAAATACATAAAAATACTAATAAACACCCAAACCCATGAACATATATGCTCATCCCAGAAATGCCTACCTGTGTCGGGAATCGAACTCGTGCCACTAACCATTCAACCATTTTACCACGGAAATTAGCTGCATCGTGCAGCCCGCTGCTATAAACAAGTTTTTGGTAAATCCGACAAAAACATTTTTCCAGGATATAAAGTATTCCATCTATCTTACTAATCCTACTAATATTATAAATGCGAAAGTATGTTTGTATGAATGGATGTATGTTTGCCACTCTTTCACGTCCTACTATCCTCTCCTACTAGTCCCATTTCTTACTAATATTATAAATGCTTATGTTTGTTTGGATGGATACACGGATGGATGTTTGTTACTCGTTCATGCAAAAACGGCCGAACCGATTTAGTTGAAATTTAGCACACATAAACAGACTGACTGGTGAGTTACCTTCAATATTTAAGGACGTGATAGTTGGCGATCATATATGATGAGAAAAAATAATATTAAAATACATGTTAGTATACTTAGTAAACAGTGCACCGAGAATCCTATATTTACATGCACAATACTTGGACACTGCGCATATGCATGTCGTGACACATAGCACGCTATCAACACAGAAAAGCGGGGGGTGGCGGCGGCGTGTCCTTGATGTCGACTAGCGCGTACTAGAGAGTATGATATCCACATTTCACTTATTTTTAGAAAAATATTAATAAAATTAAGCCCCTAATTTTATTATTTCATTTTAACAAGAATCGAGTACCGAATACACTCCAGAAGTATTAAAGGTGACTGACCAGTCAGTCTGTATATGATGACTTGGAATAGCACATAGAAAGGAAAGGAATAGCAATTTTTATCCCGGAAAAATATGCTGTTCACATGGGATTCACGAAATACCATTATAATATATCGGACTACGGACTGCAGCTAGCCCATCCATATATCCAAACATCCAAATTTTCGCATTTATAATATTAATAAAGATTAAATAAGTGTTCTGAGGCGTCTATTTTTGGATTTTCCAAACTTAATTATTATAAGCCGATAGTTTTAAATGTGTTTGTTAAATAACACACACGTTGACGTCGATGAGTATAATTGAGAGTACAATATGTCTATTGTCTGTACTGTATCGAATATATTATGTTATTTGATTTGATATGATACTCTTGATTAGATTTGTCACTGTACGGTAAGAGAACTCCCGGGCTCCCGAAAGTCCCGGGCTCCTTTGAAGAATAGGCCAACTGCCGTTCTGCCTGGCAGGTCGTAAAAGGTAACCGATTGGCTATGCCAGTCACTACCATCGTGGCTACTAGGTGGTGGAGTTCTGCATTGTCTCGCCCGGGTCTGGTACCACCGCCTTACGAATTATTGCCGCAATAGCGTCAGTGATTGTCACTGTCGTGTTCCGGTTTGTAGGGTAAGTTAGCCGGCAAACTTATGCATATGGCATTAGACCTAGCCACAAGATAGCAACGCACTATTAACATCTTTAGTGTCTATAGGTTGACTCTTTCCATCAGGAGGTCCATTCGCTTGTTTGCTATCTTAGGATGTAAAAAAAAATGTTAGTCACAAGCTTCATCTAACCTCACTCCGTGACGACACATTATTAAAATTCACTTTTCGAGTATAACGTTACGTGACTCATGACATTGTCGTCACAAAAACGCACCTGCACGATAATAATGACGTGATTCTGTCGCTTACTTAAGTGACATTATCCGCTCTGAAATCGTCATTACGCAGGGTCGCTATCTCATAAATATGCCTAAGGGAGCAAACTTCCGTATCTTATATTGTACTCAAATGTTTCCCGTGGGATTATAAATATGTCTCTTTAGTGTTTATCTTGTGGAAAAAAGTTCAAAGCAAGTTTTTCTTTTTGTTTCGAAATATTGACTTTGGCGTTCAGACATTTTTGTAAGAAATTTATATATATTTTACTACAAGATACTTTTAAATACTGTTTGTTTGGTACAAGTTATTTACAAAGAAAAGAGGCTTTGTCTTGGTCTCCCTGCTAGGTAAGTTTTAGGTAATCAAAAGATCAACATATTCTTAATATCAAGACTAACAGTTTTTTTATATCAGCAAACAAGCTGATTTCTCTCTTGGTCAAAGATGTTGGAGGTATGTTGCTATTTTAATATAGTGGTTAGGATAATACCACGTAATACGTGTGTAATAATACCACATGTATAAGTTAACCGATTTTCTTGCCCTTCGTACTTGTATACGATAGTGACAAACACAAGACACTACTTTTTCCCGTGTTGGTTCTGGGCTCCTTTGAAGAATAGACCAACTGCCGTTCTGCCAAGCAAGTCGTAAAAGGCGACCGAGTGGCTATGCGAGTCACTACCATCGTGACTACTGGGTGGTAGAGTTCTGCATTGACTCGCAATAGCGTCAGTGCTTGTCACTATCGTGTTCCGGTTTAGATGGCAAAGTAGCCGGTAAACTTATGCATGTGACATTAGACCTCGCCACAAGATAGCAATGCACTATTAACATCTTTGGTGTCTATAAGCGATGGTTGACTCTTTCTATCAGGAGACCCATCTGCTTGTTTGCTATTTTATGATATAAAAAAACACTATTGGGACTCCATTATGCAAGGCAGTACTAAGCTAATCACATCAAATCAAAAATTAAGTGGCATAGCATAAGTCACAAATAAGATATCTTTTCTTGGTATACATAAATTATGTGTCAAGTTGTTTGTCCGCAATAGACTCCGAAACTACTGAACCAATTTCAATGAAATTTTGTAGATAATATCTATTATTTGGTCCAACTTAAAAGATAGGATAGTTTTATCTCAAATAACCTCCCCTCTCCTTCTTAACTACCCCACCAAAATATTTAAATTTGTATGGCAAAACAATGCTTGCCGCGTCAGCTAGAATAATAATAGAATAATAAATAGACTGCTAATAGAATAGCTGGCGACGAATTTTGGGAAGGTCCTTTTAGCAGATTGGAATTGCGAAAATATATAATTTCGTCAAATGGCGATACCGGGCCTGCGAGTCTCAGAGCAGAGCGTTCGCGGTTATTTCACTACTGCGCAGTATACAACATTTGCAAAAAAAATATCCTAAAAAGGTATTTATAGCAACTTGATTTTTATTTCATCTTTTAATTAGGCATCTTTTAATGAGCAAACATTTTGACGACCATTCGTTAGGTTCTCAAATGTAATCTAATTTAGTAAAAAGATATTATAGTTATAATAATAATAATAATAATAATCTTTATTGTAACAATTAATTTTAAACGTTGACAATGTGCTGCTATCATTTGAGTTAGCGTGAGCTGTGTTTCAAATGATAGTTCCTTCCAATTTTTTTATACGTATCACGTTTATATTTACAATCACAGAGAAAAGTACAGAAAGATAATAATACCTACTATAATATTGAAAAGTACGATTATATGTAATGACGACCTGTGCATGTGGGTGGGTACATACAAAACGAACGCGCGAGTACATGCGTGGTAATGTGTGTGTGTATGTGTGTGTGAGTGTGTGTGTGTGTGTGTTTGTGCGTGTGTGGGGGAGGGGGCGTGGTATAAGCGAATATTTGTTTATCTGTACGTGTGTGTATAACTGCCTGTAATCCTTGTCACCAATTTCATGAAACTGGGTACTATGATACACGCCAAACTTGTGAGGATAAGTATTTAAGTTAAATTAAAAGTTAAAATACTAATTTCCTTGAATTTTTCTCTAAAAGAGAACTTTGGATTAAGATTAAAAGTGCCAATTCAGCTTCTTTGTGGTAATACAAGTAGAGTATATATTTCAGCGGAATTTTACCAGAGAAGAATCCCACATGACGTGATGCTGTAAAAATAACTAAAGTACACAATTCTTTTTCCGCCGTGTTGGTCCCGGCCTCCTTTGTAGAATAGGCCAACTGCCGTTCTGCCAGGCAGGTCGTAAAAGGCGACCGATTGGCTATCGAGTCACTACCATCGTGGCTACTAGGTGGTAGAGTTCTGCATTGTCTCGCCCGGGTCTGGTACCACCGCCTTACCTATTCCTGCCGCAATAGCGTCAGTGCTTGTCGCTGTCGTGTTCCGGTTTGGAGGGTAAGGTAGCCGGTAAACTTATGCATGTGGCATTAGACCTCGCCACGGGATAGCAACGCACCATTAACATCTTTGGTGTCTATAGGCGATGGTTGACTCTTTCCATCAGGAGACCCATCTGCTTGTTTGCTATCTTATGATATAAAAAAAAAAAAAATCTTGCAGTATCGACATCAGTTAACTGTCACATTTTTTAAATAGGTACATACATGAGCTGATGAAGAAATATTGTTTTTTAACTTATTAATATGTGGTCCTCATTGTAATTATTTATCCAATTATACGTTAAATTATACATTGGTATCTACGTGCCTTTCATTAGTCGTTTAATATTTAACACACTTGTTCCAATATCCGACCGGATATTACCAAGACCTTTCAATGAAATAACTTAATCATCCTTACAAAGCCCACGACGCATCTGCCTTTGATATTCCATGGCCATTGTTATTCACTTATCATTGAGAAGGTCTCTATCCATGTGCCCACATGCTTTAAAACTAAAGAAAAACAGACGTCAATTTTGTAAAAATAGAAGATAAATAATTTTTTTGGTTGATTTTTAAAGGTTAATGTTTATATTTTTTTGTGTCTTTTGTCGTAGCTCGACTGGTTGTTAGCTGATAACACACCAGTCACATCTGTAACAGACCTGAGAAGAGTCCTAACAAACGGCTCGCTTCAATTTCCACCGTTTCCCGCGAAGCTGTACAGGAGGGATGTGCACGCTGCTACCTACAGGTGTAGACTCAAGCTGAACAACGGCCATGTTGTTTTATCTAAGAACATACACGTACATGCGGGTAAGTATAAGACAATAACAAAATTTCCATCGTTATATTCATATACTGTTTACCACAATTTATTCTCGCTTGAAAAATAAGATAGCCGGTAAACTTAATTATTGTTGATCCCGAGCCAGTTTAAAAAATGTGTCTGCCTAACTGCCATGCAGTATGTAAAAAGTTCATTGATCTGTCCTCTTTTTGAAGAATAGATCAACTTCCTAACTGCTTAGCATCTTGTAAGAGACGAGAAAGGCTAATACATATAACCTATATCATGACTACGAACTAGGAGGTAGAGTTCTATAACGTCTCGTTCGCAAATAAAGCGCTTAATACAACTATTAATAGGGCACCACCGCCGGACTACTTCGGCTTTCAGGGACTATATATAATTCGCGAACCACTGGTTAAGAACCACTGGTCTAAGTTTTAGTCTATTCGACTATAGATACAATTCCTATAGGTTGAATCCTAAAATGCCTAAAGTCTACTAATGCATCGACAACAATTATGTTTATTAATTTGTCCACTTTTTACCCGATTGCATGAGGGTAATATGTTTATTTAAGAATAGAGCAACTGACTAAATGCCAAGCATCTCGTAAAAGGCGAGAAAAGGCTAATAGGTACCTATAAATAATATCGTGACTACGAACTCGGTGGTAGAGTTCTTCAACATCTCGTTCGGGTTTAGTATCACTGCCTTATCTATTCGTATATCATTAATCAGAAAATTCAAAAACATGTGGTATTTCCACCTCGCTACATGGATAAAAGCGCACAATAAGTATATATTGTGTCTATAGTCAATAGTTATCTCTTTTCAACTGGAGAATCAATTAATTTTTTGAAAACCTATAAAATAAAATAGAAAATAAAGTCTGTTACTATCATTGTGACTACATATTTGGTATTTTTACATTCTACAAAGTTTGCTTGGCTTGGGGAGGAAATGTTAATTTTTTTTAAAGAATGTCGCTATCACTACGTAAAACAGCGATAGCGTCATTTTTTTCAACATTTCCTATTACAATAGCGTCATTGCTGATCAATAGCGTATTTCATCTTTTTTATGAATAAAATATTTCTGGCACATAGAAGACAACGCACTTCTAACATTTTATCAATTGATGGTGTCTGTACTTTTCTCTGGTCTATAGCGAGGGTTGGTTTTAACATTCTAATCTAATCGTAATCAGACTGCTGTTCTGTTATATTATCCTAGCTACAAAATATAGTCTAAAATAAGAGGAGAAATCATTAAAGGACGTTTGAGTTCAGGAAGTGAAAGGGTGAAGTGATGGTGATCATGATTTTCAGCAAACCTGCGAGGCCTATCGAAAAAAGTTTAATGGCAAAGTTGTAGGTAATGTAATATTTTTTTATTTTTTATATTATTAAAAAATATTAATTTTGTTTCAGTACTAAATATACCATGGGAGGTCCACGTATCGGATGAGTACGTGATGGCGGGAAACGCAGCCATTTTACGGTGTCTCGTGCCACCGCATTACAGCGAGCGAGTCGACACTACAGACTGGCTTGCTGATGATGGTACCAACACCCATCATTTAGGTATTTTGTATTAATTTTTATTTTTTATACTAAAAATTATTTTGAGAGCTTCAATGATCTAAGGCAGCGGCTCTTTTAGTGATAATGAACCGCTTTACAAAATATCTATGTTGCTATGGACCAACAACGGTTTGGAGTCAATATACTCAAAAAGTAAACAAATAAAGTGCTGTTGCAAAGCTATTAATAAGGCACCACCGCCGGACAATTTCGGGTACTTCCAGGAACTACCAGTAATCCCCAAACCACTGGTCTTAAAGTTTAGTCTATTCGACATTAGATACAATTTTGAGTAACCCAAAATGAGTTGATTCTTAGAATGCCTGACGTATCCTAATGAATCAACAACATCAACACTCGTGTACTTTAAGAGTGCTTAAAACCTTAAAAAGTGCACCTTAAAATCACAAGACACAAGCGATAGTCTAGTTACTTCCTGAGGCGCAGGAATTAACAGAGAAATAATAATAAATATTAATTATAATTAATTAATTACAATAATAAATATTAGGACTGACTAGCCAAATCAACTAATTTTCCCTGTGTTGGCCCCGAGATCCTTTCCCTGTGTTGGTCCTGGGCTCCTTTGAAGAAAAGGTCAACAGCCGTTCTGCCAGGCAGGTCGTAAAAAGCGACGGATTGGCTATGCGAGTCACTACCGTCATGGCCACTAGGTGGTAAAGTTTTGCATTGTCTCGCTCGGATCTGCTGCTACCGCCTTACCTATTCCTGCCGCCATAGCGTCAATGCTAATAACTGTCGTGTTCCATCTTAGAGGGTAAGTTAGCCGGTAAACTTTGCCACATGCATTGTGGCATAAGACCTCGCCACAAGATAGCAACGCACCATTAACATCTTTGGTGTCTATACGTTGACTCTTTCCATCAGGAGACCCATCTGCTTGTTTGCTATCTTATGATGTAAAAAACAGTAAAAATAAGATTTAACTTAACGAAATTGAAACATCGTAGGGGTTACCCTTGTAACTTGTTGATGAACCTGTTGAACTAACGCTTCGCTGGCGTGGTATCCCATTTACTCTCTTAAAAGTGGAAAGTTCGTGTTTCTTAACAGATGCTTACGTCATAATAGCTTACGTCTATGCCAAATTTTAGTCCAATACATCTATCAGTTACCACTTCCTTTTGGTGGTGGAGTTTCCCTAGATCTTGCCCGGGTTTGGTACCACTGATTATTTATTTACTAACTGTTGCCTGCGACTTCGTATGCACGGACTTCGTTTACTCCGCACTGCTCCTGCCCTGTAGGTGATAGCGTGATAATATGTAGCTTATATGTGAACCCGACCTGTTAGTAATATTCATGCAAAATTTTAAATAAATCCATGCAGTACTTTTTGAGTTTACTCCGGACATACATACAGATAAACAGACAAACAGACAAAAATTCTAAAAACTATATTTTTGGCTTCGATTTTGATTGTAAATTACGCCTCAAGTATTCTTTTAAAAAAATATTAAATGTACAGTTTTGACTTTCCTACGATTTTATTATATGTATAGATAGATGTCGCAATAAAGTCAATGCTTGTCAATACCGTGTTCCAGCTAAAAGCAAAAGGTAATATTATGCATGTGGAGTTTTTACCACACAGATAGCTAATCTTTAGTACCTATATGCGAAAGTTATTTCTTTGAATCAGCGAAATGTCTGTTTGAAATATAAAAAAATAGTCAGTCAACTTTTCCTTTTTTTTCTTTCCTATAATAGGTACACACTACACATATTATACCTAAAATACTTCCATAGCTAAAAAATTAAAAATACATTTTAGTACTACATTGTCAAATCATGAAACACAGATTGTTTTAGAGCGGCTCAGGGGATACGGGTCAAACGATCGCAACAGCTTAAACTTGTCCACTCGAGTAGATCAATGTGCGGCCAATATTAATCTTGTTTTGCAGATATTTTGACGATTGGAATAAATGTTTAAAACCTACATATTTACAAAATTATCTACATCACTGCTTCAACTTTTAAATCTTAAATCTTAATAATGCTTTATCTTTTACCTAAACCCTAACTAAACTTTTAATTAAAAAATAATGTTTCAACTCTTCAAGAGTGAAGTGCTACTCGACTCCTGAAGATACTTCGATTACGAAGTGAAATATGCGTTGAGTATCTAAACTGTATGTTTTTTCTTTTGATATTAACGTGACTGAAAGTTTGGTGGAAGCGGGAGCCGTTGGGGGATGCCTTTAATTTCCAAACTTTCTGTAAGCTCGTTATATTCCTTACACTCCTTTTGTTATATTATTTTGTACTTTATTTTTGTTATACTATTGTATATATATATATATATATATATATATATATATATATATATATATATATATATATATATATATATATATATATATATATATATATATATATATATGTGTGTGTGTGTGTGTTTCATAGATTGACAGAATTGAAAGAAAGGAAAAGGCAGTAATATGTAATTAGATCTTGAGTATTCTGACCGCTTCAAAGGAAAACAAGGTTCAATTAATTATTTGATTGTAGATGGATGGATGGTGATTTAGTCGAATGGTTGTATCCATCAATTTGTTTTTCGAACTATGCATATACAAAATATATCGTAAGTATCAGAGCGTGGATACTTATAATGCAGGCGTGATGGTAGACAACTACTACTTATTCTATTCATGCAAATAAAAAAGAATTTCTCAAACACTACATTTTACAAATGCTCGGAGTGTGATAATTTTTCAAAGCTTGCATAAAAGAGTTAAAGAATATTTTTTATTAACAGGTTCTAAATACGAGCGTCTAGACGACGGCTCTCTTTATATAAGTGCAGTAAGACCGAATGACCGGTATAAAGCATTCCGATGTCGAGTGCGCGACCGTGTCACCGGCTCCTTTTTTTCTAGTCAACATTTTGGTAAGTTTAAAAAAAAAACATGTACATACATATCATCACGGCAAATACTTAACTTATAAAGTAGGTAGAGAAAACCTTGTGCCAAATATCGTTATGCATTATTTTCATTCATTAATTGCTCTGTCTACACAAACACGTTAATATCATCGGAACATCCGCCTTCACCTTCCATTTTATCGATGTACATATCAGAACTAAAAAAGCATCGAACTGACGACACATCGACTGCCAGTGGCAGCGATTTTTTTATTTATAACAATTATCATTAAGCACCAAAAGGTGTAAAAAAAGCACGAAAACAAATAAAATAAAATATAATTCATGTTTAATAAATAAAGAATTTACATTTGTATGGTTGTTCTAATGAATATTATGAGTAACTACAATAAATTATGAAGTATAATTTTTAAAAATTAACAATGTATTAACTGTATATTACTTGATCATTGTTTCTTTTTCCGAAATACTAAAAAAGTCAAAATTCATTTAAAAGGGGCATTATGGCCCTTAGTTTTAGCCTTTATCAAAAAAATAAAATAAAATAAAAATGGCGCGAGAATTTGCGGTATGCCACTTGCCAAATACCTTGTACGTACTATGTAGTATGTACAGTATCAAATTCGTATAATTTTGTATGTAGTTTGATATGTACTATATAGTGGGCAATACAATTAAAAAAGGTGGTCTTACAATTTCGCCATACGAATAGTAATGCATTATTAACATTTTGTGTCTATATGCAATGGTTGTCTCCTTTCTTAACCATCTGATTGTGCACCATTTTTTGTTGATGATTATTATTTTCAGACTGTAATATTAAGATATTTTGTCTAAAGGTCACGTGATAGTGACAGAGCCGAAAGGCGAAGTGCGGCCCCGGATAGCGGTGGAGCCTCGCACCCGCAGGGTTCAAGTGGGTCAAGACGTGCGGTTACCCTGCGCTGCACACGCTTGGCCCGTGCCCACTTATAGGTACGTCTTCATATATACTATTTTATAAATACCATTTTTACCAACGTATTTGTTCCGATGAGATTGTCGTTTCATCTGGGGGCTTAGACAAAATAATAATATAAAAACAATAACGAAGTTATTTTTGTTTTTATAGCACTCACTCCGTGCTTGGGAAACTTGAAAAACTTTAAGAACATCAAGCTTGAGGGAGATGGTCGCAGGTTCGAGTCTCGCGTGTCGACATTTTTGGAACGAAGTTCCTTATTGCGCGTTGTGAAAGGGGGCTAGACGGAAAAAATTCTTACGAAAAGTTGTCACGACACTTTTTGCTATAGTAAGCTATTATAAGCTGTGCGGCGTGCGCATGTTTCTCTGTCTCTCTCTCTCCCTCTCTTTCTCTCTCTCTCTCTCTCTTACAGAAAGCAAGCCAGATATTTTCATTTCTACTTCGCATTGAACAGTGTGGTGTCGCGACGATTATTTTTGTTGAGTGTATACTGGTTTTTTGTATCGAAAAGAACTTCGTTCCATCCGGGTGTCCCTCGACACCTCTCAAGTTTTTTTTCTTTGTTGTTTTTAAAGTTTTTCAATAACGAAGTTAGAACAGAATAATTTGTTTGGATTGACATTAGCCGCGCTAAATTACGTGATCAGTCGTCATCGTTATTGCAAGTTGGTAGACAAAGTTATTAAATCAGTTCAGAGGCTTAGCAGTGAAAACGTGACAGGCAGACTTTATTACTTAGACAAGCAACTTTTATTATTTATCAAAGGTTGTTAATAACTATTTAAGTCGGTGGTTCAACATAAATTCGATATCGGTTGCACACCGTGTGTACTGTGCAGTGTGGAAGTTGGTCGCGCAAAGGACATCCCTAAGTAGGTATTATGATGTTAATGCCATATTTTATGAAAAAATGATCCTAGTGAAAATTGTCGTATTTCATCAGAGTTCTACTAGAAATTCGTAAGATTGCTACTCACTTTGTTGGTTGAAAATCACTGCACTGCTGCACGATTAAATTGATAGTTGTATAAAAAAGGGGGAAATTGACCGAATAAGTAATTAAATATGATAATACTCACTGTCACTCATGATTTTATGACTGATATTTCTCCTTCTTTTATAATTCAGATATATTAGCGATGTAAGAATAAAACATAAAAATTTAATAATAGTTTTTCCGTTTGTCTTCTTGCTTATTTATGGGTACAGCTGTAGTTTTACTTTGAAGTTATAATAAAATCAAAATTTTATAAATAGTCTTTCACCGTGGCTTTTTAAATCACCATTTAAATAATCACAATAAAATATAGATGTAGAAGAAAATAACTTTTCTGCAGAAAAATTAAAAAAGAAAAATACACAACCCTAATTTCCTGCTTAGTAAATGCTTAGTAACCCTGCAAATGCGGAAATACAAACTTTTCAAGGCTCAATAAATACTAGCCATTGCTCACAACCGCGTGCTACGTCTTAAATGGATCATGAATTTTGCTTATTTCTCGTACACTGGCATACGGTTTGTATACGACAGAAGTTGCATGCTATGCCGGATTTGTTTGTTCAAAAGAAACAACCGTTTAGTTTAAAGTTGCCCGTCGCTTTGCTGCGGCTTATAGACACGATTTATAACGTTTTGAACAACAAACTTCACTTCAAATGTTGTTTAAACGTTTTATTTGATTATCATTTTATTGCTACTGCTTGCAATTTAAATGGTACTGTCACTCTTCAATTTGAATGTGTTTATAGTTGTTAAATCATATGTAAGTCTACAAGAATTGTATTTTTTTTCCTTTGCTCTAATCCTCTATACAACAGTATCTTCAGGACCTGTGTCTTAGTTTTACCACATGTTAAAGTGTATTTCTATTTTATAGTTGTGGTAGTGGAAAGGGAGAAAAATAGAAAGAAGAATTTAAATCTCAATATAAGCGAAGTGTGAAAACCGAATTTGAAAATAAAATACAAGATATTCTGTTACCTACAGACGTTTAAGATATACGTCATTAGTTGCTTACATAACTTAATAATACAAAGTCGTTTATTCTTAATAGACACTTGATTTTTAATAATTGCTATGATGGAGTAGGTTTGAGCTGCAAATTATTGCGCAATTAAGGAGCTCTACTATAATTCGAATAATGATATAGAAGAAAGACCTATCATTTTGAAAGAGCTAGTGCCTAACAGTAATAAGACTACTTTTAACACAAGTTTTCTTACTTCATCTTTTAAGAAATGAAATCGTTAAAATCACTACATTACACCTACATACATACATAAACTTAACAACTCTACCGAGCTTAATTTTTTTTTAAATAAACTGAAACCGTAAGCTATAAAAATTTTGCAAATATAACCCATCGGCAATAGACCATTTGAACAAAATCCTTTGTTCTCACAGTTTTCATAGCTCATGATTTTTATATTGTTAAGGCGAGGCATTGGGACAAACGGTAAAAAACTGGTTTTCTTAATCACGTTTTTCTTGATCGCCTATAGACACCAAAGGTGTATATGGTGCGTAGCTATCTTGTAGCGAGGTCTAATGCCACATGCATAAGTTTACCGGCTACCTTACCCTCCAAACCGGAACACGACAGCGACAAGCACTGACGCTATCGCGGCAGGAATAAACAAGGCGGTGGTACCAGACCTGGGCGGGACAATGCAAAACTCTACCACCTAGTAGCCACGATGATAGTGACTCGCATAGCCAATCGGTCGCCTTTTACCACCTGCCTGGCCGAACAGCAGTTGGTCTATTCTTCAAAGGAGCTCGGAACCAACACGGGGAAGTTTATGCTTTACTTGTGAATTCAACGGAAATCATGCATTTTTAGAACAAGAACACATATTCACTTGCATATATAATGTCACTATACGCCTTAAGCTTAGACCAAGATTAAGTTAATGAAATAAAGCTTAGTGTTTATAATAGAATAACAAATCTCCCGTACCAAGTTATTACGAACATATTGTCACCGTGCAGCAGGAATGTAATGCGTAGGATTACCGATTTCCATAATGTTTAATGCCGGCTTCCTATTATCCCCCGTGTTGGTCCCGGACTATGAGTAAGGTTAAGAGTATGCTAACTACCGTTCTGCCAGGCAGGTCGTAAAAGGCGAACGATTGGCTGTGCGAGTCACTACCATCGTGGGTACTAGGTGGTAGAGTTCTGCATTGTCTCGCCCGGGTATTTGATACCACCGCCTTACCTATTCCTACCGCATCAGCGTCCTCCGGTTTGGAGTGTAAGGTAGCTGATGAACTTTTGCATGTAGCATTAGACCTCGCCATAACAAACCAACGCATCATTAACATCTTTAATGTTTATAGTTCTTTGGACATTTGATAATTTGATATTTATAGGAACCGTTTTAGCACACGCCTCGTAGAAAATGTTACTACTCGTAACTACGCGTCGTAATATCGGAAATGGAATAAGACAGTAGTTCCCCTAGTGCTAGTCCGATTTCAAATTGTTGTGATGTCGAATAGACCATGTTCTATTCTGTCAGGCAGTTCGTACAAAAGCGAACGATTGGTGAAGAATGTTACTAACAACGTGACTATAACTAGGTGGTAGAGTTTTGCAACATCCCGCATTGGTTTGTTACCACCGCTTTAATTCCTGTCGCAATAACACCAATTCTTGTCATTGTCGTGTTCGAATCTAACGCCCTAATTTTCTTCCATGTTGGTTCGGGCTCCCTTTAAAGAATAGGCCACTATTCTGCCAGGATAGGTCGTAAAAGGTAACCGATTGGCTATACGTGTCACTACTATCGTGACTACTTGTTCTGCAATGCCTCACCCGGCTATATGTGTTTTTTTTATATTATAAGATAGCAAACAAGCAGATGGGTCTCCTGATGGATAGAGTCAACCATCGCCTTTAGACACCAAAGATGTTAATGGTGCGTTGCTATCTTGTGGCGAGGTCTAATGCGACATGCATAAGTTTATCGGCTACTACCGGTACTACTAGTACTACCACTTTACCTATTCTTGCCGCAATAGCGTCAATGTTTATCATTGTCGTGTTCCAGTTTGGAGGCTAAGGGAGCCGGTGGATTTATGCATGCGGTATTGCCATTTAATTCATTCAGCGCACCATTAACATCTTGGGTGTCTATAGGCGATGGATTCTATTCTATTCGATTCCCCGTGTTGTTCCCGGGCTCCTTTGAAGAATAGATCAACTGCCGTTCTGCTAGGCAGGTCGTAAAAGGCGACCGAGTGGCTATGTGCGTCACTATTATCGTGACTACTAGGTGGTATAGTTCTGCATCGGCTCGCCCAGGTCTGGTACCACCGCCTTACCTATTCCTGCCGCATTATCGTCAGTGCTAGTCGCTGTCATGTTCTGGTTTGGAGGGTAAGGTAGCCGGTAAACTTATGCATGTGGTGTTAGACCTCACCACAAGATAGCAACGCACTATTAACATCTTTGGTGTCTATAGGCGATGGTTGACTGTTTCCATTAGGAGACCCATCTGCTTGTTTGCTATCTTATGATATAAAAAAAAATCTCTTTCCATTAGGAGCTTGTTTGCTACCTAATGATATAAAAAATCAAATCCTCTTCGCTGGGTGCAAATTTATTGACGAAAAAAAATCAAACCATTCTAAAGTTATAACGGGATATACAACCAGAATAAATAGTAATTATCAAAATGGTAAAATGTATGTCATAATTTATCAAGAAATTCGATGAAAAATATATTGTACCACTGTTGACTAAAATTATAAATAAACGCTAATGAATAAACTTCATCAGTCAAAACATTCTAAGAAATAAAATGTTACATTTAATGAAAGGTTCCGGATTGATAATTATTTTTAGCTGGAGCAAAAATTACAGATTTATATTTTAACAAGAGATCTTTGTACCTGACGCGGTATAATGAAACTTCCTGTTAGCTACTCTATTAATTAAGACGGTATACCCCGAGGAAATGCAATTTCAAAGTTTTAATACAACGCACTATGATTAAAATTAATTTTATTAAAGAGGTTGCTTATTCTTAACTGTTTTATTTGTTATCTACCCTATATTATCATGGAGCTGACTGTTTTGTGGTCTATGGGCAGGACAATTCGACTCAGTTCAGCGTCGATTTCGGGTCGGGCAAAAGTTAGTTTCTTCGAGGTTTTCCTCGAAAATCTAAATTCTCAGTATCAGTTCGGAGTCTTGTTAGTTGTATGTTACCACATCCACGCCTCGGATAAATGCGTAAAGCTGTCAGTACCGGTTATCGCTAGAAATAAGCGAGTTGTCAGAAACAAGTTGTCAGATTGGTAATGCGGCGATGGGGATAACTACTCATCTCGCCAAAGACAAATCGGTGTATCGTGGTGAATCTTAAAACTATAGACGTATAATTCACACTGCCTACTCCGCAAGGGAACCGGTGTTAGGAATACACCATTTGCCATTCTGTCAGGCAGGTACTATAATGCGAACAATTGCTACTATCATAGTGATTTCTAGGTGGTAGTGTTCCGCTAAGTCTGGTCCGAATTTGGTACCACTGCCATATCTATTACTGCCGCAGTAGCGTCAATGAATATCACTTATATATTCCAGTTTGATGGGTAAAGTAGCCGGTAAGTTTTTGCATATGGCATCATTATTAACATTAACATTTTTGATGTATGAATAATATATACGTACAATTATTACAGTCGTATAAATTTACATTTAGCAAACAGAATTCAAGTCCTTGTCCTACGAACTAGTAAGGCATTCATAACTTATTCATGCTGACGAAGCAGTCTTTATAAAAGCCAGTTCTTTTCAATTTATCCTAAACCTCCTCAAGAGTTAAGAACCAGCTTTGTGATTATATTTTCTAGTTTTATTTCCCGTGATGTAAATTATTTATTATCTAAAGATTATTATCCTTTGGTTTTAAGAGATTTCTGCATATTTGAAGTACTCTTGTAAGATTATGAATGTAATAAAATGGTCTAGAAATATTTTCCAAACACATCATAACATTTATTGTTGTAAATAAAAAATAATATAAACAAATATCAATGAGAAAATAACTTTTAATTTATTTATAGAAACTTATTGTAGCTGATTTCCTTATAATATTGACTATACTTAATGCAACTTATACACAGAAATAAATCTATAAGCCACATATTTTGACTAAGGCGTAGAGATTGTGAAGTTGAGACTTGCAGAGTAAGGGCGTCGTCATCGTCGTCATATCTTTCATAATGTAAGCTTTAACTTTTAACACATTTCATACTTCACCATTTGCATAATTGTCCTAAAAAAGGGGTACAAAGATTTACATGTATTTAATAACAAAGTACTACCAACACAATCAATTTTATTTTGTACGCGGCATTCACTAGTCCATAATATGGCATAAATAGTTCGTAATTATGAAATAATTATTTTCATTTAAAATTAAAGAAAAAAAACAAATTACAAACAAGCTAAATCGATGTTATATCATACAAAACTTAAAACTCCCTTTGTTATATTAAGTGCAGGTGTCGTTTCGCATGATTTGTTATCGTTTACCATACCATTGTCTTGAGTCAGCGTAATACTAGATTGTAGACTGTAGTGGCTGAACTAAAATTTCATGGACGGGCCTGGCACAGTAAGTTTTTGAATGAACTACAACGCATTTCGTTATTACGTAACATTTAGTAAACAGAATATAAAGCATATGTAAAAATTACATAGACCAACCAAATAAATGTTTATGAAAACTTTTTAAACAAATTTACCTAAATCTTATGTATTTTTGTATGCTGAAGCCGTATTCCATAACAGTTTTTTTATCACCCGTCATTTTTTCGCAATATATTAATTTAGAAGCGTGCAGCCCGCTGCATTATAAGTTATTGCAAATCCCACGGGATCACCTAATATTTCCAGGGTAAAAAGTAGCCTATATGCTATTCTAGGTCATTATTTACCTGTATACCGAATTTTGTACACATTCGTTCAGTATTTTTTTCGTGATTGGGTATCAAACATCCAAATTTTCGCATTTATTATTTATTAATATGATTATAGATTATAACTAGCTGCATCGTGCAGCCCGCTGCATTATAAGAGTTTTTGGTGAATCCCGCGGGATTCCCTAACTTTTCCGTGATAAAAAATATCCTATGTGCTATTCCAGGTCACCATCTACCTGTGTGCCAAATTTCATCTAAATCCGTTAGTAGTTTTTGCGTGATTGAGTAACAAACATCCATCCAATAATCCATCCAAACATCCATCCAAACATCTAAACTTTCACATTTATAATATTAAATATAGATATCAATATAGATAACTGTAAAAAAATAGGATTTTTTTTATATATATTCAAACTAGCTGACCCGCGCGGCTTCGCCCGCGATTATATTAATAAGTCGTCTAAATAGCTTTTAATAAAAATTTCATCCCATATCAGTCCTCAAGGGTCTGATTTTTGAAAAAAAATTAGCCTATGTTTGACCCCGGATCTTCAACTATATCCATGCCAAATTTCATGAAAATCAGTCCAGCAGTTTAGCCGTAAAAGCATAACAGACAGACAGACAGACTTTCGCAGACAACAGACAGAATTTATAATATTAAGTATGGATTTAACAAATCAATGTTTTATAAATTGGTTATATTTTCACTTAAAATCATATTTAATTATTTATTTTTTTACATCATACAAGCAGACGGGTCTCCTGACGGAAAGAGTCAACCATCGCCTATAGAAACCAAAGATGTTAATGGTGCGTTGCTATTTTGTGGCGAGGTCTAATGCCACATGCATAAGTTTACCGGCTACCTTACCCTCCAAACCGTAACACGACAGTGACAAGCGTTGATGCTATTGCGGCTGGAATAGGTAAGGCAGTGGTACCAGACCCGGACGAGACAATACCGAACTCTATCACCTAGTATCCACGATGATAGTGACTCGCATAGCCAATCGGTCGCCTTTTACGACCTGCCTGGCAGAACGGCAGTTGGCCTATTCTTCAAAGGAACTCGGGACCAACACGGGGGATATTATATAATTATAATTTTTAATAAAACACACACAGCAAATTGAGTATATATATGTACAATAATTTAAGAATTATCAACCTTAGAAATTTTTATTTTGTTACCAACCCCATTACATATAAATAATGTTGCTAACTTCAAAATATTTAAATTGTCAAAAATTTATATGATACATTTTGGTACATAATCTTTTTTTAGTAAAGAAATATGATAAATTGGTAGATGATGCAACCTCTTTTTCATTTTTTTCATCATCAGGACACCAAATTACGCAGGAATTAGTTAAAATATCAAAAAAGTTTTTAGGTTGTTGGCCTGTGTTATTATAAAATCTAAAAAATGTCTGTGTCCAAACTATTGTCAATTGTCTAAAGTTTAGTGGGTTAATCTTTGTACACGGTCAAAAAAATATTCCCAAACCCACTCTGTATCAGATGCAAATATACCAATTTTGTATATGTGTGAATATATTAAAATAGATATTAAAAAAATACTATTGTAAAATGTATATAATATGTGTATCAATTAACAACGATATCAATTAATTCTGTATGTAATTAATGTATTAAACTTGTATAAATATTTACATAAGCTAACTGTTGCCCACAAACTTAACCACGTAATAAACATCACATCTACCACAAACCCTCAAACATACCTACGTGGAATCGTGTGAATTTATTTTTATTTATGAAAATGCTAATATCATATTTTTGTATTCGTATATTTTAAATATTCAGACTGAAATCTTTCTTAATGTTTGAAGGTATTTATCCATCATAAAATTTATTGCTGAAATTTTGGGAAATTGTTTCATCTTGTGCGTTCTGGTCATTCGCTAAAACTATTTTAATATACGTTTAACTAGTTTTCGTAAAAAATAGTGAGCATTTCGATGTATATCATTGCATAAAAACGTTGCGCACTCTGATCTTAAACTTGTTAATAATGGTACTTTCTAAAGCTGTGTACTATTATTACCTTCACTATTTCGTATGCACATAAATTAAATTAATTACGGAAGGCAAGACTAATGATAAACTCTAACTGCAGCATGATAGTATGACGACTACTGGGACAAACTTGTGTATGAAATAAGGAAGGGTCCCTTACTAAAAAATTAATTTAGTTCCAAGAAGATACAAGTTCACGGATTCAGATTAGTACAATAATAGAATTCTTTTAGTCGATGTGTCGAGCAACATTTAATTTCTTAAGTCACTTGGAAAGAAAGGCCAAGACTGAGTGGCCCATTACTTAGATATAAGTTATAACTTACATTTTCAGCCTTACATTAAGTATCTACTATTCTCCAGCCCACGTTCTAAATCTTTGATTTTTACCGAATTCAATATTTGCTATGAGCTACTTTGACTCAAATTATCTATAGCTGTGCTATTTGAATTGGCTTATATGCATTGCTGTCTCACAGTTTATTCTTTCAAACTATAAAATCTGAGAGCATAGTTACCAAAATTCTTGTAATAATAACTCTCCTTCTAAATAAAATTTCTTTGTTATTATTTACTCCCTTCAATAAAAACCCGACAACTGCACAATTGACATGGCAATTTTGCATTATACTTTTAACTGTAAATGGCGTTCATACAATATTTATAAATCTGTAAAAACCGACAAAGTTTCCCATCAGGGTTTGGATCTCATCATCTTTTTACATTACTTCTCTTTTCTATAATTTCTATAATTTTGTGCTCGTACAAACTTAATTTCTATAAATTTGTGTATTTTTTATAATAAATTGATAAAGTGCGTGTCGGGCCACGCACAATGTAGGGTTCCGAAGTTGCCTACCACAATAATGTGGACTAAGAAGAGGGCTTTTATAGTTCCATACTATAAATATTTAAACTATTTAACGTCAATGATAAATATATATCCGCGCCACAGGTTCACCGCCTATAAGAAGTTCTCTAAGAACATTTTATAAGTTGGTCGACTATTAGGTAATCAAAAACTTGTAAATCTTTCTAAGCCTTAATAGTTTTCGTTTTAACTTCATTATATTTACTACTATCATGATTTTTTCTCACCTCAAACCCAACCAAGTAGTCTGCAGAGGAGGGTCACTTGACTCTAACAAAATTAGCACTTAAAAGATTAATATTTTACAAACTAGTCCCTTTATCGAAAATTTGTTTTCACAAATGTACCTCCACACAATGGCGTACGTGCGAATAAAGTTAATATCCTTACAATTTACATATAGGGGTGCTACCCTGAAAAAAATATTTTTCAAGATGTTACCACTTTGTTGACGTGACTAATATTATGTATATTCGTGTCAAATTACAGCTTTCTAGTACTAAGGATGTGTGAGCTATCGTGTGGACAGACGGACGGATGGACATAGCGAAACTATAAGGGTTCCTAGTTTACTTTAAACCTTAAAAAACAGTTCTAAAAATTAGTGTCAAACAATTTGCACAATTATAATATTGTAATAATTTAAACACAATAAAACAGTCACAACTGACCTCCCTCCTGTATCTCTGAAACCCTAGATTAGATATTCACCAAATAAAAAGGAAGGTAAACTTTCCTTTCCCACAATAATTTTCCAATTTTTTTTAAATCAATTAATAAATAACCGAGTCATCATATATTATAAAAATAAACACATATTAGGAGGTCATATATTATAAACATAAACACATAAAAATATAGCTGAATAGTAAATCTTCATTTTTTGAAAGTATGTTCAAAATAAGTGATACCGATAAAAAAAATATTCTCACTGACAATTTAAAAATTAAGGAACTTTTTCAATTTATATCCCTCTTAAAGGAACAAACTTCAATAGCGCTCGTTCTTTGATAGTTTGTGTAAATGATGGATGAGTTTAATGTTTGCTCTGTATTTGGAAATTACTGAAAGTCAAGCTGCATGCATCATAACTCCGACGTCACACCGAGTCCTTTCAAATGCAAATATCTCACTGCATTTTAACTCTTTTCAAAACTATTCCTTGCTAACCCAAGGAATATTGAAGTTTTCAAGCTACGATGTCACTCAGAAAATTTCACACAAGATAATGTGACATGGCATTTGCTTTAGAATTTTGTGCTGCATGCTTTATCACATTAAAACTTAGAATGAAAGCTTTTTTCTGTAGAGATGTCTGATTTGTGAAACAACGTTAAAAAAATTGTGAAAAGTTGAAGAATAGACAAACTGCCGTTCTGTCAGGCAGGTCGTAAAAGGCGACCGATTGGCTATACGTGTCACTAACATCGTGACTCACCCGGGTATTTGGTGCCACCGTCTTACTTACCGCCTATATAGCGTGAAATCCTAAAAAGATTCCATAAGGCTGTTTAGCTTAAGAGAGATATTATTTCTATCTATTAATTAAATCTCTACTCTGTTTAGTAAATACGAGATATTAGTTCCTAATATTAATTAAATCTCTCTACTACCTAGCGCGACATGTCGCACGCTGTTTAGTCTAAACGAGATGTTAGATATTTCTGTTGATCAAATCTTTCTACTATATAGCGCGACATGTCACACGCTGTTTTTTTATATCATAAGATAGCAAACAAGCAGATGGGTCTCCTGATGGAAAGAGTCAACCATCGCCTATAGATACCAAAGATGTTAATGGTGCGTTGCTATCTTGTGGCGAGGTCTAATGCCACATGCATAAGTTTACCGGCTACCTTATCCTCCAAATCGGAACACGACAGTGATCAGCACTGACGAGTGAGGCGGTGGTATTAGACCCGGTCGAGCTGATGCAAAACTCTACCACCTAGTAAGTTTTTAACCACTCTACCGCCTAGTAAGTAAGTGTTTAGTCTAAACGATATTATATTAGTCTAAACGATATTATTTTATATATTTCTTGTTATTGAACAAATTTCTGTACTATCTAGCGCGACATATCACACGCTATTTAGTCTAAGCGAGATATTAGTTCTTGCTATTGATCAAATCTCTCTACTATCTAACGCGACACATCACACGCTGTTTAGTCTAAACAAAATATTAGTTCTTCCTTTTGATCAAATCTTTTTACTGTCTAGCGCGACATATCACACGTTGTTTAGTCTAAACGAAATATTAGTTCTTCCTTTTGATCAAATCTCTACTATCTAGCATGGACATATCTAAACGAGCAGGAAGGCTAATTGTCGATTTTTCTTAAATGACTTAAGTAATAAATGAGAACCTAGTGCAGGTTTGTTATACATTATGATTTTTATACAGCATTTTTACTCGCATTTCTTTACTGTGTTAGAATTCGTCAATAAAAATGTGTTAACTACATACTTATAAAGTTACAAGATTATAAAACAATTGACATTGAATCGACTAATTGGGATAGAAAATAAAAAACCAAGTCATAATTAAAACAGAAATTTAAATAAATCCTCTTGACTTAAATCATTTCAAAACTCACTGCAATGCTTGTTTGCAATTCAATTTGTAGCGTAATTGGCTAGGGAACAGATACCTGGGATACTCCTGTTTATTTTGTCTGCGGCTGACCTAATATAACTGTGCGCAGAACTAACCACTTCTAAGAATAACTTTATTCAGTAAGTTAACAAGCTTAGGTGTTTCTTCAAAGGATTTAATCGAGGATGGATTTCGGATGTTTGAATTGGTTTGAAGGAGGATGATAAATGATTGTGTACTAAGACATATTTTTCAATTGATTTAACGTGAAACCGATTCGACTGTTCAAAAACCATCAAATTATGAAAATTCCAATCATTAGCCTCTTACGGCAGAACGGCAGTTAGACTATTCTTCAAAGGAGCCCGGACAAACAGGCGGTAATGGTAAAAATAGGGAAGTGTGCTGAAACAAAAGTTAACATATGATTATTGCTCGTTCAAACTTAATTTCTTGTTTTATAAACTTAATTATTATAAACCAAAAAAGCTAGTGATTTTAATTTCAATAAAAAATAAAAATTCCTACTACCTCTAGAAATATTTAGCTACAAATTATACATATAAGCTTTAATAAGTTTGGTATTTAGCACGAAGTACCTACGTTAAAATTTACGTTCGCGTTCATCGTTAATTAATTCTGAAAGGATCAGTATATACTCCAATTCCCGGTGTTCACATGTGGTTGTGCTTAAAGTTAACACCCGACTAAGCTTAATATTAATTTAATTTACAGTATTTTTATTAATATAAATTTTGATTCCAATAAAATCTTTAAGTTTTTCATCTAAAGCTTCTATTGAATCCTTTGAGGAATAAAACCAGAAAGACAAATCCGGCAGTTTATAAAAGGCGAAGTATTGGCCGAACGAAGACGTTACCCCCTAGAACCCCCCCCCCCCCCCCCCCCCAAGTTACCCTGTTCATTACACACTATGTGCTAGTAGACGTTACCCCGTTAATTACAGACTATGTGCTAGTATTCTGCAACATTTTGCCTACCTGCCTTGTTTTTCCTTGTCACAATATTAACAGTGCTTATTACTACGACGTTTCACTTTAGAAATAAGGCAGCCCGGCCCGCAAATATGGCATGGCAATGGCATGGCAATGCAAAAATATATATCCTATGTCCTATTCTAGATCATCATCTACATCTATAAATCAGTCCGGACATTATTGAGTAACAGACATCCAAACATACAAACTTTCATAAGATAACAAACAAGCAGATGTGTCTCCTGATGGAAAGAGTCAAGCATCACCTATAGACACGAAAGATGTTAATGGTGCGTTGCTGTCTTGTGCCAAGGTCTAAGGCCACATGCATAATTTTATCGGCTACCTTACCCTACAAACCGAAACACTATAATGACAAGCACTGATGCTATTGCAGCAGGAATAGGTAAGGTGGTGGTACCAGACCCGAGCGTGACAATACCACCTAGTAGCCACGTTGGTAATGACTCGTATAGTCAATCGGTCACATTTTACAACCTGCCTGGCAAAACGGCAGTTGGCCTAATCTTCAAAGGAGCCCGGGACCAACAGGGAGGAATTAGTTAATAACGATATTTTTCTTTTTAGGTGGTTTCGAGAACGTCACGAACAATTAATAGCAATAGAGAAAACATCATTATGGCCCCGAGTAGCAGTACTCGGCGGGCTGCTCAGAATTCAAAGACTACAGCGGGAGGATTCTGGCAGATTCATATGCTGGCTGAACAACACTGCAGGAGGCGAAGCTGCCCATTTCAACCTCATTGTAACTGGTATAGTTTTCTACCTATTATCTATTTATTAATACTTGAAGCGATAAGTTTGGATCCCTTTTTAAGAAAATTGCTCGCACGACTTAATAGTAGAGGAGACAGTGGGAGATCGTCCTTCACTGATCTGATAACCAGATGAGATGTATATTTTATCAAATATTATTTATAAATAAATATGCCTATAATTACTTGCCTATTCAAAAGTGCTCATGGCTATTTGTTATTAAATTAACCTTAATCGATTTTTTTTTATCTCTTTCATACTTTTGATAACCAAATGAAATTTATTTCACTGATAATTTTTAACACACGGAATATGCCTAGGTAGGCTTGTCTACTCATTTGCCATACACATGGCTACTTGGCAAGCAGGTGTGAACAGGTAAGTCAATATAGGTGACTCCATCGATCTGCTAACTTATCGAAAGTTATATCAAATTTTAGATTATTTTATTACAAAATCAGTCACATATACTTGCCTGCAAAAAATCGTACTCAAAGTACTGTTTCCAAGATAAAAACTGGCCATGAGCGCTTTTGGATAGGCAAGTAATTATAGGCATATTTGTTTAGAAATAATAATTGATAAAATATACGTCTCATCTTGTTATCAGATCGGTGAAGGACGATCTCCCACCGGCTCTTAGACTATAACGTTTAAATAAAAAAAAGATTTTTTTAAATATCATTAAAGGCGAACAAGCAGGTAGCTTTTCTGATGGAAAGAGAAACCATCGCCTATAGACACCAAAACGATGTTAATGGTGCGTTGCTATCCGTGTGTTCGGATGGCAATGCCACATGTATAAATATATCGGCTACTCTACCCGCCAATCCGAAACACGTCAATAACAAGCACTGATCTGATTGCGGCAGGAATAGATAAGGCAATGGTATCAAATACACGGGCCAGCCGTTGCAGGACTCTACCACCTAGTAGGTATGTTCTCATTTATATGACAAAAGCGAACATTTTTACTCATATTAACCTTAATATACACTTTTATCAGGTTCACTTTGTCAAGGCTAACACTGGTTCGAAAACGCGGCGAACCAAGAAGATTCGCAGGAAGAAATAATTTATATGTATCTAACGAACCCTTCAGACGTTGTTCTACCCAAAACCGATTGCAGCACCACCTACCGGGTTCAATATAAATCTCAATTCTCGAATCCACTGGAACACATACAACATTTTGTTACATTGGGGTGCGGTCGCATACAAACACGCAGAATTTTATATATATATATATATATATATATATATATATATATATATATATATATATATATATATATATATATATATATATATATATATATATATAACACGTCATCGATCTAATTTTTTATTATATAAGACTTCGTCGTTTAATTCTTAGACTTTGTTAATTGCAATCTATAGTATATATATATATATATATATATATATATATATATATATATATATATATATATATATATATAACACGTCATCGATCTAATTTTTTATTATATAAGACTTCGTCGTTTAATTCCTAGACTTTGTTAATTGCAATCTATAGTACAAATCCTACTTTATTTTATTTTGTCTTGATTCTACAATACAATAACTCTTTATTGTGCACCAAAATATATGACAACATTAAAAGTTACAACATAAAAATAATACAACTAAGATACACAAAGGCGATCTTATCACTAATAAAGTGATCTCTTCCAGACAACCTTTATAGTAAGGATAACAATATACTAAAAAAAATGGTGCTAACCACAAGATAATTTATAGTTTTTATGCTCTTAAATAAAAATAATAATAATAATAAAAGTAACATCCGGTTACAGTTACACAGAAATCAAAACAAAACAAAAATCGCAAATAAAACAGTGGTAATACATAAACCTAAATATAAATAAAACCTAAATAAATATTTTTATTATTCGTTGTATTTCTGTCTCCTATTTGCAAAGTATAGCAACTTTTCCAAAAGGTATCTGATAACCTTCATTTAAAAGAAATCAAATATAAAAAAGCTGGATAATATGTTAAACTCTGTTTTAAGCATTTAAGTAATGACTTTAAATTGGGACGTTATAATTTTGCTCGATATTTAAGGAAAGGCATCAGAGAAAATACTAGTAAAATTCTTCTTATTCTTTTAGTACGTTTATTCATTTCTGTAAACATCTAAAAAATGGTTACAGATTATTGAATTAATGAAGTTAATACCAGGTCAAAAACAAATCAATTAATTTTATGTAGAACCTTAATAATTTTATACTCAACAATGTAAAGATAACCGTAAAATGTAAAACAAAGAAAATTTAATAATGTAAAATAAAAATATAAAAAAATGTTAGGGTAAAAGGAATAGAAATTTAAAACTAATAATCAGTAAAAGCACCATAACATTCAAAACACACCTGCAACGGTTTTGTATGCTCATGATGAGGTAATTAATATTTTGTTGAGGAATATTGTTTTAGGTCCTACGGGTATGCAAAAAAATGTAGTCTTCTGTATTTCAGTTTTCAGGCGTATTCTTCACAGCTCTTTTTGGTAGCATACTCCACGCGTCAGTCTAGGGCTGCTACACCGTTCTGCTGTAACCAAGTTGTAACCACTCTTGCTGTAGTAGTGCAGCATTGTATTGTATAAGCCGAAATTCTTGGCCTATCTAGAATTGTTCCAAGCATCTAATTTCAATATTTTTCAACCGTCATAGGTCACTGTATTGAAACGAGGTCGGTTCTTCCACTGAGCTGAATTCCCCTCGCATAGCATGATTTTATTGCCTTGGTATGGATGCAACTTCTTGGGGGTGGTTCAGCCAGCTAATACATTCAGCAACTCGCCAAACACATATTCTCTGAGATCAAGATGAAATCTATACCTGGACTTATCAGTAGAGAGTAACCACAGTCTATTGACGCAGTTCCCAGTTAACATTCTCCTTTGCCCAGAGTAGTCTGCGTACACGATTTGCCCTTCGTAAAGATGGAACTGGAAGGCGTCTACGTGCGTGAAGGTTAGTTTCCTGCAATCTTCTCCTAACAGTTTGGTTACTCACATAACCTCACATGACAGGTGTTCAGCCTGGGGTCTTTGGACTAATTGTCCTGATGATGTAACATATGGCTCTCTTTTGGCAGTGACTTGCAAAAATCGGTTCTTGCTAAAAAGCTATGATGAGGTTTGGTCCAGGATGCTGTTTTACCACCTCGCCCATCTCCCGATAACGTGATTATAATCTTGAGATAACGCTTTTGTTTGTGCCTATAGCTTCCGCGACATGATACTGTATGGAACCGGCCTCTAATATTCAAATGACTCTGAACTCTTCCGGGGTAAATGCCGACACTTTATTCCAAAATGATGTGAAAAGCTCTTAAAAATACTAAATTAAAGAAAAAAAAGTATAAAGTTTGGTTTATGTTAAAAAAATTATCAATAACTCTGTCCTCTGTATAAAGCTCTACTGAATAAATTCATAATTTTCCCGCCCACACCTAAATTCATTTCTTTTTGTTTTTTTTTTAATTTGGAATTGTTTTTGAACAATTCAATCATAATTGAATGTAATTCTTTTTTTTAATCGCTTGTAATTTTTTTGTAATTCGACCTAACGTGAAATATCCCTAAACAGTGTTTAGCAATTTATATACTATATATACTTAACGACTAATAATAAATTAATTATTAACAAAGATATGACTACATTTTACAACGATATAATTATCATTATAATACGTACATATTTTTTATTTATATCAATGACATATTCAAATAGATACGCGTAATATTAATCATAATATTAATATATAAAAAAATTGAAGCATTTCACACAAACTTGGACTATACTTGGCCTGCCTTAGAAGAATTATTCTTATATAGTTTAACAATTCACAATGCATAAATTTTCATTCCTTATAGTAACTAATTATGCAACATTGCAAGTTTAAAATAGCGCAGTCAGGGTGCAACCGCACACAACATAAATTTATTTAAACTTGAACTCAGTATTCATGTCCACAGAGAGAAAACAGAAATATTAAACAGAAGTTTCTTTACAGAACCAATTTCCGTCCGAATTAAACAAGAAATAACGCGAACGAAGTTTAGTGTTAACGCTAACTTTGAATGCAAAATTTTTGGGCATCCTATAGAAGTTGTATATTGGATACATGATGGAAAAATTTTGAAGGATACAGACAGAATCAGAATATCACAAGATGGACTAAGGATACATATCAAAAATACACAATCTAGTGACCAGGGTATTTATCAATGTTTTGCCAGTAATACACGTGATCAAGCATATGGGATTTACGAATTTAATAGTACCGGTAAGATTTCAAATATTTTTACATATCTTATCTCAAATACTTGTACCATGATTAGTCTCTATAGAATCTTTCATAGACTTAGCGTGGTGTCTCAGTTGAATTCCCAAGTCAATTATTAAAATGAGGAATTCACCTCTTTACCATTCTTTCTTATTTAGAAGCCATCGAAGAAATTTTTGATAACGAAATAATAAGATCTCTTATTTTTATCGTATTGTTTGCCTATTTCACCCGGCCTCTGATTGACTCAATATATATTTTATTAATTTTCTTTCCCGGTTTTTTAACCTTTGTTCAATAAATGTAAGCGTGCATTGACAATCTGCGAAAATAACTAAGTCGGAAGGTGTACAGAAATTGTGAAGTTTACACTAATGTTATAAAGAGAAAGGATTTGTATTTTTGACTTTTTTTATTTTTAATTGTAATTATAAAACGTTTGTACTATTTTCACTATATTTCATTTATATTTATAAGAAGTAAACTCAAAAATTACTGTACTGATCTTAAAATTCTTTTACCACTGGAAAATGTATAAGGAGCAAAGGGAAATAAAAGTGGACGAAGTCGCGAGTAACAGCTTACTAGCTAACAATATAACCTTATTTGTTGCAACTTTGGAAGAAGCCGACGTTTTGTATCAGTTATTTCCAATTCGAAATCAATCAGTGTTTTTAATATTCGAGCCAATAGGTAACAACTAACAACCATAGCCAACCAATAGCCCATTCCCATACTTCACCCACCAATGCTACATTTTTATCGATGACATACATATGTATATTGTATTGCTTCGTTCTTACTAATCAACAATGTTGTCTGTAAAGGCGAATATTTATAACTAGCGATGTTAGTCTATGCTAAAAACCTTTTTATTTTTGGGTTAGAAAACTTTAATTCCGCAAGGGTAAAAATGCATCGTTGTTATCAAAAAAATGTTAATGTCTTGAAACTTGGAACCATATCTATTAACCTCCACGATACTATTCTTATTTTACGTGTTTGCACGACAGTATCCTAACGATACTATCTCTACAAAGCACCTATGTGTAATGGGACTTATATGACCTGCAATCGATCACATGCTTATTTTTTGAAAATTTTGTTTTACAAGTTATACAAATACCATATATGGTAAATTCACGTAAAGTGTATACGGTGACTATATATTTTGTATACAATACAGCTTGTTCCGATTGTCTTGAGCTAAAGCACAAATCTCTGAATAAAACTCAGTCAAAATGTTTCAAAATATTTTTAACAGTCCCTACTGTTTAAGTATCAGACTTGAGTTGTATGACAAAAAAGAGTTAAAGCTGAATATAACTTAGTCAAATTTACGATTGTTATTACTGAAATTTAGGGTGTACTTTCCCAGTTGAAAATTGTAGAGCCATTGTTTTATGAAAGCTGTAATGCCGCGCGCGGTCTGTCGGGAATCACTCCCAACGAACCCTCACTACGAGAAGGACTCACATACGTATAACACTGAATAGAACGTTACGTAGTTTTTTTGATAATAAAACTAAAATACAACACAACAATTACCGACTTAAAATACAGTTATGCGTATTTGTAAATATGCCAAATAAAGTAGTTGATGAAAAAATGTTAATGAAAGTCAGTGAATTATATAACTTGGATAGAAACTAACTTACTACATAGTATAGTCTATTTGAATTTGGTGACCATTACACAAAAATATATAAATTAATACATTGGAAATGTAAAGTGAATATTCAAAAATTTAAAACAGGACGTTAATATACATACATCTTTCACCAAATACCAATTTATTTGTTAATAAATAAATAAATAAACGCAGTGTAGATACATATAGATAGACACAATTTTCAAGGCTCAGAATTATAATTAAATTCCAGATGTCACATTTTTCATTCTTTATCTTTAAGATATTTTACTAATTACTAATTACGATAGTCCTTTTTTAAGAGAACATAAATCATGTAAATATAAAGTTTAATATTCATGAAATCTAGGACATCTATTTCAAATTTCAAATTAACTGTATGCTTTAAAACCGCATACGGATTGTCGCATTGTGCCGACGAACTTCTTCACCCACGATAACCAATCATATATCATCATCATTCTTTTTTTATTGGAATGGTCTTACCCCGAGGGTGGTCCCATTTAATTTTTTTAAATTCATACCATAATTGTGCGTAAACAAGGAATGATTGATGGTTCACTCAACCATTTTAATGTATAGCCTAGCAAAAATTTTCATAGAGTGATCCGATTTCGATAATTCTTTTATTGTATAGAATGTTTTTATTGAAAATGATATCTCACAAAATTTTTGAAAGAACAAAACAACCAAAAGGGTAATAGCTGATTATTCATTCACTAATTTTCATTTCATGGTCAAACATGACCACGCATAACTTTTCGTCGGTTCAATTTTTTTATTGTATTTTAAGATAGCGAACCGATGGATGGCTCCTCTAATGGAAAAGAAACGTCATCCCTTATAAATAACTATATTATTTTCCATCTTTCATACCTACATACATTCATATCTTCACGCCAGATCTCTTACGGGTTAGGTAGAGAGAACCTAGTGCAATATGTGACGATTCGCGCAGTTTCGTCTTACTTCATACATTTTTTGTCTTAACTCTTACATTATTGCATGAGACTTGCTGTAACAATCATACCACTTTAGTGAGTTTTTTTTATGGAAGAGGGGGCAAACGAGCAGGAGGTGTACCTGATGTTGAATTATTACCTCCGCTCATGGACATCTGTAATACCAGAGGCTTTGCAGTTGCGTTGCCGCCCTTTTAAAAATGAGTAAGCTCTTTTCTTGAAAGTCCCCATGTCATATATGTTCGAAAAAATCCCAGCCGGTAACTGATTCCACAAAAGAGTAGTGCGAGGCAAAAAATGCCGGGAGAACCGCACGGTTGTGGATTTCCAGACATCAAGACGGTGTGGGTGGAACTTCAAATTGTCAAATAAATAATTAAATCCAAATCGGTCGGCCTAAACTGTGCCACAGATGACACAAATCTAGACACATTCTACTTATAATACATGTCTACTTGCGTCAGAGGTCAAAAATACAGTATGATAATAATAATTGCTTTTTACGTAAGTTACATCATGTGTAACGTAAACTTTAGAATTGAATAGAGCCATTGTTTTGTAGTGGACGAAAGCCGCGGCCGATCTGTGGGGAATCGCTCTCGACGAACCCCTACAGCTAGGAGCGCTCACACACACGATACCGACTGGAACTTCACGGGCACTAGAGGTATGTACACCTAAAAAAATGTTATGGTTTTACTGTTGTCATTTCGTGATATTTTTGTATAAAATTCCTTATTACCCATGCGGTGGATAAGAACTAAAAAAGTATTCGATCGTCCTTTGCTATTGTATTATGCTGTGGCCGCACTTGCGTCTATCGTCACAAAGCTTCGCGCAATGACGTGATACATGAAGGTGTGAACGGCTATAATTGTCGGCTATCGTTGCAAGCTTTCGACTGCGTGTGCCTTATTGCGCGGTACGACAAAGGGGCCTTAACTACTAACTACTACTACTAACTTAGCTAATATCTTAGGCAGGGTTAGAGTAGCGAGTTATATAAAAAGAAACAGAGAAACAAAAGTGAGATAAAGTAAAAACGATGAATTCAGAAAGACGTTGTTTATAATTTAATTACATTTCCTTCATTATTTTTGTATTGTTACAATTATTTGTAATAATTCTTATTATACATATAAGGAAAAACATTTCCCCCAAACTGTATGCTCCATCAAACCCCTCATTTTTTTATATTAGAAAAGCATTCAAGCAATTCTCCAGGTGCAAAGAATAACTGTCGCCTACAGGCACCAAAGATGTTATTAATATGATGCACACGCGTACATTTACCGTCAACCTTACCCTCCAAACCGGCACACAATAGGCGGCACACAATAATTACAAGGACAATAATATGTCCCTTCCCCCCGGACCTTCGAAGTGTGTAGACGTGACCAAAGTTACGATAGTTTTTATTTAATTAACATGAAATATTTCAAAATTTAATTCAGTTGAAAAAATAGGACTACATAAGTTTAAAGTGACCTCTCAATAGTGTACCGTGTATCGACGACCATTTTGAGCCGTGCGAAAACCCGCCCATCCGTCGCCTGCGCACACGCTTCCTGGAACCGCCCAATTTCGGAAGCAGCAAATCACGTGTTGGGCCGCCATTGCACCGCGTCTAAGAACTACCTACCGGTTAGTACAACAGACCAACAGCTTATGAACGCCTAGTACTGTTGTCGTGCTATTTGTAATATTCCTTTTACAAAAAGTAAATATGCAGCGCACACCGCCTAAACAAGCAATAACAAAAAACACGACAGTTTCGCCGCCATCCCCTGCCCCACGATCAAAGCGCCAGCGACCGAGCGATTCACCAGCGGCGTCATGTGCAAATGTAGATAATCAAGAGGAAATAATGTCGATGTTGCATAAGGTTTTAACAGAAGTAACGGAATCTCGCAAAACTAATAACGAAATAAAGCAATCTTTAGAATTTTATATACAAAAATGCGAAGAATTGACGGAACGCGTATCATCCCTAGAACGCGAAAAAGCTTTATAATTTACTCGGTTACAAATTTTAGAAAATAAACAAGAAGAGTGTGACAGATTTCTCAGAAGCACGTGCTTGGAAGTTCGTGGTATTCCCTCACAACCTAGGGAAACTAAGCGAGATTAATGTACACTAGTAGAAAAATTACATAATAGCATAAAAATCGATGTCCATCCAAGCAATATAAAGGATGTTTATCGCATCAGAGGCAGAAAAAACGAGGAAAGGCCGATCGTAGTAGACTTTACCACTACCATCGCCAAAACGAATACTCTGCAGGCTGTTAAAAAATTTAATACAGCAAATACTACAAATAGGCTGAATACTAACACGTTGGGATTAGATGGTAAAAAGACCCCCATATTTGTGTCAGAATTTTTAACCCCAGTTGCAAAGCGACTCTTTTTTCTAGCCCGCGATGTTGCAAAGTCCCATAATTACGACTTCTGTTGGACGGCGAATGGGAGAGTCCTTTTACGTAAGGCTGAGGGTTCACCTGCAATTATAGTCCGTAATGAACAGCACCTGGCAGACCTGAAACAAAAAAACTAATAAATTTAAATTGTGTCTCTAATCTAATGTTGTTCTACTCCTTTGTTATATTACGGTTAATTTTAATTTCTAGGTATCAAAATAACCTCACTTATAGATTACTACACACCGTAATACCAAACATCATCATAAACATAATCAATCAATCACACACAAGCAAACATCCACACACACTTACAACGTTCATCCCTTTCGCGCAAATCCTTGTATTGATATCACCTCTTTCTCTCGACTTAAACACACTAAACCAAATAGTAAAAATTGTGTATTACTAGGAAATTTAATGACCATCACCATAAGTGCCCGAATTATTTACATAAGCAATTAGGAAAAAAGCCCGCAACACAATTTATGCAACATTATCGACGATTTCTCTAACACAAAAAATCTTACGTGTTTGCCAGACTCATGCAGATCTTACATCTCAACAGACCAAGGGTCTCTTAATGTCTTAGTAATGAATATTAGGAGCATAAATAGAAATTTTGCGGCACTAGAAATACTCTTACATAGACTCAATTTTACATGTGATTTAATCATATTGACTGAATGTTGGATTGAGAATGATAAACCATTTCCTATTTTGCAGAAATACAATTCAGCCCACACTAAAAATTGTTTAAACAAAAGCGGTGGCATAATTATCTACTTTAGTGCCAACTTAGAGCTAACGGTAGAGGAACCCTCTTTTAGGGAGGCAAATTGCTTAATTGTAAAAATTGGCCAAACTTTAGCAATAATAGCACTGTATAGATCACCTTCTTTTTCAAATATAGAGCCATTTCTAAGTTCCCTAGATAACACACTCAACATAAACAGAAAATTCAAAACTATTGCTGTTACAGGAGACTTAAATATTGACATTCATCCAGACAGCACTGATCGTAATGCTGCTTCTTATTTGGAACTTTTAGCAACTCATGGACTTTTACCAAATCATAGTCTCGAAACAAGAGGTACAGATGCCTGGATCATGTAGTTTTAAAAAGCAACCTAAAATGTAAATCAGTTGTATTAAAAACTTATATTACTGATCATTACCCAATTATTCTAAATATCGAAAATAAATCACCAGTAATCAATTACAAAAATCAGTACATTTCATCAATAAACTATTCAAAAATACAAAACGAAATTAAATCCTGTGATTTCTCCGAGGTCCTATGCTCTACAGACTCTAACTTTGCTGCTGAATTTCTTATGAATAAACTTGTTGAGATAATTAAAGCTAATACTCGTACTCTTAAATTAACATCCAAACAGCGAACTATCAAGCCCTGGATATCCCAAGGTATTCTTCGATGTATCCGCAATCGTGACCGAATGCACCTCCAATTAAAAGAAACACCTTATGACGAGACGCTAAAAATAACATATTTGCGATACAGGAATTTCTGCACAAAGTTATTAAAGAAACTAAAAAATGACTACCACAGAGCTGAACTGGAAAAAAATAGTACAAATATAAAAAAGACTTGGGATATAATAAGAAAAATAACAGGAACAGGAAAATCACTAAAAAGTAATGATATACTACTTAAAACTAAAAATAATCCAAGAGCATCAATTAATTACGTTAACAATTACTTTGCAAATGTAGGGAAAACTTTGGCTAATCAATTCTGTAACCAGTCTCAAACTTTAACACACATCAATAATTTACCATCTCAAGTAAATTCGTTGGGGCTTTTAGAAACTAACGAGTTTGAAATTTATGATGTGATGCAAAGTCTGAAAACTAACTGTGCAGTAGGTTGTGATGGTATCTCAACTAAACTTATGAAAGAATCTGCAATAATTCTGGTACCACTTATAACGCACATATGTAATATCACCCTGAGTTCTGGAATTTTCCCTAAAATTTATAAAACATCCATCATAATGCCAATACATAAAGGTGGATGCAGAGACAGTGTGCTAAACTATAGACCAATTTCCATCTTGCCATCGATTTCAAAAATTGTTGAAAAAGTTATAAATAAAAGAATAACATCCTTTCTTGAACAATTTAATATTTTGTCATCAAATCAATATGGCTTTCGATCTGGTAATTCAACAGAAAATGTTGTATTAAGACTTACTAATTTCATTGTTCAGGAATTAGATAAAAAGAACAAAGTAATCGGAGTTTTTCTTGATGTGGCAAAAGCTTTTGACACTGTCTCTGTTCCCATTCTTGTAAAAAAGCTTGAACGTGTTGGTATTCGAGGTACTACCTTGAAATTGCTGGAAGACTACTTAAGCGGAAGAAAACAAAAGACTCGTATCGGTGGAGTGACTAGTAGTGATGAAGAGATCAATTATGGCGTTCCTCAGGGTAGTGTTTTGGGTCCAACATTTTTCACTGTCTACGTGAATGAGCTATGTGGTCTGAACTTACCTCATGGGAAAATATTTTCTTATGCAGATGACACGGCGCTAATTTTCGTAGGCAAAACTTGGGAAGAGGCGAAGAATTATGCTGAGAAGGGCCTAAAGATAGTAGCAGAATGGTTGTGTGTAAACCAGCTAACACTTAATGTCAAAAAAACTAAATTTCTCCCTTTTAATAATGCACCTCACAAAACTCCAAATTTAAATATTAAAGTTCACACTAACTGTTATATCACTAATTGCAACTGTCCAAAATTAGAAAGTGTGAATAAGTTGAAATATTTAGGTGTGGTTTTAGATAGAAGGATGTCCTGGAAACCTCATATTGATACTCTTTGTTCCAGAGTTCGTAAACTTATTTATATTTTTAAAAGTTTAAGAGAAGTGGCCGACCGTAAAACCATTTTTAATGTGTATGATGCCCTATGCAAATCTATACTCACGTACTGTATCACATCATGGGGTGGTGCTTGTACATCACATATATTACCTCTGGAACGAGCACAGAGAGCCATTTTAAAGGTTGCAACTTTTAAATCTTATCGATCTAGTACCTCCGACCTTTATAATGACTGTGGAGTTCTAACAGTCAGACAACTTTATATCTACAGTATTATTACTATGCAACACAAAAAAAAGACACACAGTAAAAGAAACAAATAATAAAAACAGAGGAAGAAGAGACATTGCTTTTGAGATACCCTTATGTAAGACTAAATTAGCACATCGTCATGCATTATTTCTAGGGCCTTATCTCTATAATAAAACAAATAAAACTCTCACAAATTTGAATACAAAAAACAATTCAGAGCTTAAATACATAATTAAGTACTGGATAAAAAGTCTAAGCCCCGATGACACGGAAAAATTCTTTAAAATAATCTATTCCTAACACAAATATTCATAAAAATGACATACACACATAAAACACTTACGTACATGTATATACAAGCACACAAACGTACACATACATATACCCTCACATACACACACACACACCTACACACACACACACATACACACACACACACACACACACACACACACACACACACACACACACACACACACACATACACACCTTACAAAATACCACACGTTTATTTTTTATAATATAGATATAGTAATATTGATTAGAAAGAATGTTAAAATTAGAAGACTAATTGCTCACATAAAATTATCATGTACAATAGGAAGGGTTAGCAGATCCTACGACACAAGTTTAGCACTTAGTGTAGGTTCTACGCGCCAATATACACCCATTTGTATGTAAGCACTCTAGTATAGATTTTATTATAAATTTTTGATATGGACAAAAACATGTGAATCTTGGTTTTGAGAAAATAAACGTATTCCGGACCACGTGTGCCTTAGCTCGCTAATATCTTCGGGACGTTAGACGCAAGTGTGGCCACAGCAATATAAACTTTTCTCTTTAATCACTGTATCTATTTACAAAAACTACAATAAAATCCGCTGCCTAATTTAAAAGATATGAGCGAACGCAGCAGAAACATTGTTTTATACTTTGTAAAGAAATTAAAGATAATACAAAAAAAAATAACAAGCGCATAATTTTATCCGCTAGTTTCTCTTCGAAACTCATGTAGTACAATGCACGTAACCGACCGTGTTCCGTAATATCGGATCAGTCGTGTAATGAGTATCGAACTAGGTAAGCATGTTTCCAACTTTTTATCCGTTCTCGTTTCCTTCATCATAAAATATTTAAAAGTCCATTTTTAAGCGCGGATCCGCTGCAAGCTATTAGAGTCAGCTCTTCAGCTCAAACAAAGAGCTTCAGTGACGACGCTCGCCTGCCGCGGGCACATCCAGTCGGTGCACTAAATACAATACCACAAATTTCTCAATTAAGATCCTATCCCGTAGTAATAAGGTGGTTTTTACCATACCTGACTGGGAATATATAAGCCGCTTTGTCTTATTATTAATTCGCTCCCCGGTATTTGGTGTCGCTGCTCTTCAGGGCTCGAGAGTCGTCGCAATGCACACACGTTCGCTATCGGAATATAGAAAACTATATTACTGTCAACATCATTTGCATTTTAATTTAGCAATCAAGTTATGAGTTTTTTCTACTTGAAATTTATTTCATGGTTCAGTTTTCGTTTTTATGAACTTGAATAAACTAAAACAAAATATTTTTGAACCATCTGCCGACCATTTTAATTTAAAAGAGAGCAAGACTAAAGTAATAATAATATTCTGCAAGGACTCCCAAAAATCATCAACTGTCACTTTCCTTTTCCTCTTCTCCGCCTTCTACTCATCATGTCACCATGTCAGTGTAACCTAAAAGGATGAGTTAACCAATAAATTATATGCATGAAGCTTTACAGTCATGATGATGCCGATACTTTTGTAAAATCACCCCATATACACACACACACACACACACACACACACACACACACACACATATATATATATAAGGCGTGAAGATAAATAAAAATTCGTAAAGATTTTTAAAAGAGAAAAATAAATAAATATCACTGGACAAATTACACAAATTGATCTAACCCCAAAGTAAACAAATTATATGCTTGTGGTATGGGTGTCAGTCAACGATACTAATACATAGAAATACATATATAAATACTCTAATATATTTAATAAACACCCAAACCCAGAAATACAAACATTTATGCTAATCACACAAATGCTTGTCCTTGTCGGGAAACGAACCCGAGCCCCGCCGATTCCGTAGTCAGGGTCACTAACCACTCGACCAACGGGTAGGTATTTCATACAAACATTAGTTATCTTATCCTGCAATACGTACACTTTCCAGTCTTTTACTCTAATTTTAGTCTAATGTAGTCACTCATTTTAAAGTGTCGTAGTCATGGCAAAAACAGAACTCTTATAAATTTGTCCTGCCCGTTGTCCTTCAGTCCATCCATACTCATTATTATCTAAACAATAAAATAAAATTCATGGCATATAATATCAGATACGACATAATTTTTAACGCAGTAAAACTGTAGCATCTGTTTTGACAACTTTTGTATCTCCGGAACCGCAACAGATTTTCACCAAATTAAAATGGAGCCGCATAGGAAAGTTCACAAATGACCAACTTCTGAGGTAACAAACATTAAATAACATACGGTCGAATTGATAACTTCTTCCTGCTGAAAAGTCGGTTAAAAACACCTAAATACTTTTAACATCATCCATATGAATATTATAAATGCGAAAGTAACTGTCTGTCTGTCTGTCTCTTGGATGGATGAAATTTGGTACAAAGATAGTATGTGACCCGAGAAAGGATATAGAATAGCTTTCATTCCGGAAATCTCACGGTAACGAGACCTATGTGGATAAAACCGGGAGACTTTTGTTTAAGATTTTTTCCACGCGGATGAAGTCACGGGCACAGCTAGTATAATATAATTGAATGGACTGGTAACTATAAATCATTTGTCGTAGGTATGTAAATTTTAACAGATGTATATATTTTATTCATTAATTTCTTTAAATTGGAAAAAATAATTAAATATCATATATGTATATCAGTGACTTTAAGCAATTAATAAACCCTCATCATCACGTGGTCCTTCAACTTGTTTCTTTTGTTAATAATACATATAATATGGATCACATAATAGGTCGGGAGAAAAGTATTTTCGTATGTCGCATTAAAAATGTGACGTTCTGAAGATGCAATAAATAAAAAAATAAAAAATAGTTCCCGGCATTTTTTAATTGTTTTTCAAGGAAGCAAAATGAACGTGTGTGACGAAGAAATTAGGTACATTTTAAAGTTTTATTATAAAAGAGGTAAAAATGCGACGAACCCCGCGAATAAAATTTGTGCAGTTTACAGACCTAATGCGGTATCAATAAAAGTAGCACTAATGTGGTTCAAGCGTTTCAAGTCTGGAAAGATGAGATTCGCTCTGGACGCTGGATAAAATCAATGCCATCTTTGAGAAAGTGGAGCAAGATCGACATATTAGTAGCTACGACATTGCTGAAGAACTGGATGCTGATCATAAAACAGTTTAACGTCATTTACGAAAGTCTGGGTACAAGAAAAAACTTGACATTCGGGTACCACATGATCTCACTAAGGGAAACCTGTTACAACCTGAAATACAACATGTTTCCATTTGCGATTCTTTGTTGAAAAGTAACAATTTCGAATCATTTCTCCTCCTCCTCATGGAGTGTTCCTCCTCCTCCTCCTCTGTGGTCTAGTGATCCAGCGTGGGCGTTGACCAATGAGTATTTTTCAGTTTTCTGACAAATACAAAGTTGCCCGGGATTGGAAAGTGCCCGGTTGGCGATAGACTTGCCACCTATCACATTTGTGGGACCAAGTATCTTCAGCTAATCGTGGGTGCACATTTTGTACCTCTGCCTACCCCTTCGGGGATACGGGCATGAAGATTAAACAGTTGGTTATGGGTGATAAAAACTGTGTGACTTATGATTAGAATGTGCGAAAGAGATCATGGTCGAAGCATGGACAAGCCCCACAGACCGTGGCAAAATCCGACCTGACTTAGAACAGTGATGCTATATGTTTGGTGTGAATCGTCCTCTGTGAGCTTTTGCCACCAGATAAAACTATCGATTCTGACTTCTACTGTCAGCAAATGATGAGGTTAAAAAGTTATTAAGTAAAACCGGCCGGAGCTGGTGAATAGGAAGGGCATGGTATTCCACCATAACAACGCCAGACCGCACTCATCTATAGTCACGCAGCAAAAATTGAGTGAGCTTGGCTGGGATGTGTTGATGCATCCTCCGTATAGCCCTGACCTTGTTCCATCAGATTTCCACCTGTTTCGGTCATTGCAGAATTCTTTAGGAAGCATAAAGCTAACCTCAAAAGAACACTGTGAACAGTACCTGTCAGATTTTTTTAATGTAAAATCTCAATATTTCTACAGGAATGAGATAATGGCACTACCCATAAGATGGCAACAAGTCATCGATGAAAATGGCACATACATATTATAAATAAATAAAAAATTAAACCTAAAAAAATTGTTTTCCTTTATATGAACAATACGAAAATACTTTTGCCCCGACCTTATAAATAAATAATCGTTACCACTAAAACAATTACTCTAAGAAAAACCCTACCTGAAATCCCTTCTATTTCACATACGCTTGTGATACGCAATTTTGGCAAAAATAATTAAACACTCCACGAAGTTGAATGGGGTTGTCTCCTACACTTGTGCGCGACAGGCCTGCTCAATAAATTATGCAAGTGGTAGACCTTTTGTTAACAAGCCTCATTTGCGCCCGCCACAAGGTTGAACTCTGTGGAAGCATTTAATATATTTGCTGATAATATGTACCACATAACCAACACAATATCTATCAAATTATTTTTCACTTGTCAGCATTCTGAATAAAATTTTGACATATTCTAACTGTAATTATCTATTTGACCGTCAAAATATATTTAATTTTTTATTATTTTTAGAATAGCGATTACTACAAAACGTAAATTGACGTAACAGTTATATGATGACACTAGAATTACAATTTAATCAATTTTGATTCGAAAAACACATTGTTTAATTTTTATTTTTAAAATTTATTTGACCGCCCCGTTGGTCGAGTGGTTAGAGACCCTGACTACGCAATGAACGGGGCTCGGGTTCGATCCCCGACGGGGACAAATTTGTATTTCCGGGTTCGGGTGTTTATTAAATATATTCTAGTATTTATATACGTATTTCTATGTATTAGTATCGTTGACTAACACCTATGGGTGTATAACACAAGCAAATAATTTGCTTACTTTGAGGTATCTAACCAGTAAGTGTAATATGTCCAATTAATATTTATTTATTATTATTATTATTATATACACTCATACACACATACACATACATACATACAGACGTACTGACGTCCTCGTGAAAATAGTCGGAGAAGTTTCCTAGGACCTCAAAACGTGGAGATCTGGTGAAAACTCGAATTTCGTAAATCGGAGCAAAATCAGCAACTTCCTTATCTATATACGTAGCGGGAAGTTAAGAAAGTAAGTAAGCAGTAAAAATACATTACATTATTAAAAATACCCATTACACACACTACATTCAAGTGACATACATGATAGTATACGCAGAGGTGTACTATTTTCTTTACGGCTAAAATCAGTTGTCAAACGTTAAAAGAGATTTTACTGTTTAGTCTATGGTCGAATTTCGGTTGCAGGCGATCGCTAATAAAAAGAAACCTCACAACTCATTAATGTAATTTAATTTGCAATCTTCTGTGAACTTTTGTATGTGACATTTGTCATTTTTAGTGTCACTGAAAAAGAAAAGCAACCTCGACATTTTTTTTGAGGTTTTTCAAAGTTTCTCAAAATCTTCTGATCCGAATTGGTTCAAATTTACAGGAAGTCTAAGTTGACCGAAAATTGAATGCTATCAACCGTGTTTCGAGCGGTCAAGCCGTTCAAAAGTTATGAGGCGTTTACATACACCCATACACACATACATACATACATACATACATACGTACAGACATACTGACGCCATCGTGAAAATAGTCGGAAAAGGTTTCTAGGACCTCAAATGTGGCGATCTAATGAAAACTTGATTTTCTAATATCGGGGCTAAATCAGTAACTTCCTTATCTACATACATAGTGGGAAGTTAACAAATCGGAGGCAATCATGAGAACTGTTGTGAGTGACAGTTAAAACTTGAAACGGTATTTACAAGCACAGATTTATACCTTACATACTTGATATAAAAAACCCTAGATGCACAGTCCCGAACAAAACTGACACTCAAAAGTGTCCCTAATTTCTTTTATAGTTTTTATAGATATGGCAAAAACATATGTCTTTGCATATCCAACCTTAATTGCAAGACTTATAGTTGTTTTTACAAAGCAATGTACGAAAATAAATAAAATTGACAGTGACGCGGCCGACGCGATTCTATTTGAAATGAGTGCACAATTTAAAATTGTGCACTCATTTTTGGAGGACGTTTTTGACACACTGATTGTGTATCTTGGGTTTTTTATATCAATGCTTACATACATACATTTATACCTTCTTTCTTCCTTCGCCCTTCTCCTACCTTCCCGCTTCCTTCTCCCTACCTTCCCGCTACCTCCTCCCTACCTTCCCGCCACCTTCTCTCTACCTTCCTGCTACCTTTTCACCACCTTCCCATTATTTGTTTTTATGTATTATAAAAATGCAAAAAAACCGCAAGCAAAAAAATAACACAAAAAATTAAAAAAATAACGAAGCCTCCTTGGTACAATTTGTAAATTTATTTTTAACGTAAATATTATAGAATCACTGAGAAGCTGTTTCGAAAATTTGTGAATATTTTAATCAATGACTAATAAGATAGTTAATTAGCTGCCTATCTTCATCTAAATTTCGCTATCATCATCTATAGTTACCAATAAAGGGTTACGTTTAATAAAAAGTATCTAAAGTTTATTTCTATAACCCAGATCACAGAATAAAGTGTTTTTCAATAAATATTGTGTTGAGATTTTGCAAGTCGTGACGAAACGCGGTCGGGGCGGATTTGTAACGAGTCCACCCGCCCGTCTCCATAATACCTTGACTACTTATTCAGCTTAGTTTATACGCAAATTAAACTGCACTGTATCCAGCCTATTTTTCCCGAAGATTAAATGCCAGGCTTAAAGGATTTCCTGTATTTATATTAATATTATAGTAAGATTAACTAAATAATAAGTTTAGTTTTAAAATTTCCTATGTTGTAATTATCACATATTGTAGTTTTAGTGGTTAACCCTTATAAGCTTAGAAGATAAATCCTTCCGGATTCGATGATATGCATGTGTGGGTATAATAACTATAACCCAAACCTAGTTCACGGTAATTGAAATTGATAAAAGACACGACAACAGTTTTAACGTGACAATTCATTTTCAAATGAAAGAGATATTCGTAAATCTGTCTCGTAATACAGGAAGTTAATCTATTCGGCTAAGATCATGAGGTCCCGGTCATCGACCCGTGTTGGATAAAGGTGTTATTGGGTTTTTTCGAGGTAACTCTCGAATCTCTAATCTAAATCCCTAATCTCAGTAGCAGTTCGGTGTCTGTTGGGTGGTGTGTTCATATCCTCGTGCCTCGGATGAGCACATAAAGTTGTTGTGCTAGAAAAAGGTGACAACCTTTCTAAAATGCAGCAATGAGGATCACCATCAGTCTCGCCAACCGACAAACGTATAATATAGTATAGGTAGACGTTCGGTTTACTCTGCCTAACCCGCAAGGGAACCTACGTGGTCATTCTTTTATGAAATACAAATAAATGGAAGATAGCAATATCAAAACAATTTCTCGCAACCGTTTTTATTTTATAAATCGATAAAAATCGACAGTATTTTTACTCGTAATTTTTAATAAATAATAAAATCCTTACAATTTCTGATTGCGCTGAAGTCTTATCGTCATAATCTAGGGATACGGCCATATTGGTTGGTATAGATTTCTACGATCGAAGCGCAATCAGTTATGTGGCCTACCTTATACCACTTCAGCTTGCTAATCCGCACAATTTATACTCGACTATTTGCTGAACGACTATTTGTTGGGTGGTGATAGTAGGATAAATGTACAATCATTCGTCTCTTTTCAATCAAAAATGGATTTTAAAAGAAAGAATTGAATTCTTACATTACAATTACAGAAATCAACATATTTGGAGTTCCGTATTCAACAAAAAAGACCTACTATCTCGCTAAAAAGGAAAAAATATTTTCACATGCTCATAACAATCATGAACCATCCATCTAACATAACAACCCACAAATGATAGACGAGAGAAAAAACGTCTCTTTTTACGTGAAGTTTTTTTAAGCATTTACTTTACCAATTTGTTGGCGTCATTATCACATATAAGTTATTTAGCTAAGGCGCCACCAGATGTAAACAAGCGCGAACAGTACGAAACTCTAAAAGGTTCCTTGTTATCAATGGAATTATAATAATACCAAATTTTTCCATCGTAATAACGTTGTTGAACCATCATAGTGGAGTGCCTGGAGCATTCAAAACCGTAAAACCTCGGATTAGAGTTATAGTGAATGAATTAATATGATCGATGTGGGATATTGTTATTTAAACTATAAATTGCAATGTTTACCCAAATTTTTTTTGTGCACTCCATTGTTTCATTGTTTAACCAAATTATTATGAAAAATTAATGTTTGACCATATATTTTCACTTTAAACAGTATTTTTTTTAATTTATATGTTAAATCTTACCTGAGTATAGGAACATTTTTCAAAGATACCTGTGTGTAATAATAGGAGTATGGATTTTGAACAAGTAGAAAAACGTTGAGGAGAGAGCGGAGAACAGCTGCTATGTACAATGGAATTTCTCGGCCAGTTTAATTATAAATGAAACGTACTCTATTGTGTACATTTAAAAAAATAAGGTAATTAATTACGACTAATGAAAAAAAAATAGTACAAAATCTGTTTATTTTAATATTTTACATTGTTGTCTACATCAAATATTTTCTCTTATTATTATTAATATAATATTATTATAAATAAAATTAAGCCGACCCGGCAAACGTTGTTTTGCCTTACATATTAGGAATCCATAGCGGACAAACAATGTGACACGTAATTTATATAAGACTACGGGATTGTCCTTCTACGCAGCCAAAATGGCATAAAACTTTATATGGTGGTTAAGTATTCTTAAATATTCTAATTTTCCACGCAATTTTCTTAATATTTTCTTTTATAAGAACCTTCTCCTTACAATTACAAACACAATAAAATTTTTTTTATCGAAATTAGTCCAGCCATTCAGGCGTGATGTCGTGACCAAGGAAAATAGGGATTGATTTTTATATATATAGATAAGAGGTTACTCCTCTACTAATTTTTATTATTTCACCTAAATTTGTTTCGGAAGATGAACCCAGGTGTATAGTAGGTCACACTATAAGTTTTGCGTAACTTAAAAAAACAACATGTTATAACCAAAATATTATGTTAATTGCTTTTCAAAATAATCCTCTTTACCTTTTAAATATTTTTTCATGCGATCGAACCATTTTTTAAAACAGCAGGACCACAGATCTGAAGGCATGTTTTCTACGGGCTGATTGAATGCAAACACTGCCTCTTCGGAGTTGGTAAAAGTAAAACCTCTCATCAAATCTTTGATTTTGGGGAAAATACAGAAATCACAGGGTGCTATGTCAGGTCAGGGCTATGTGCAGGATGAGTGACGAGGTGTACTTTTTCGGAATCTAAAAATGATTTTTTTTTTGTTGGCCGTGTGTGAAGAAGCGTTATCATGGTGTAGGAGAATGCGGCTTTTGGGTCGTCTTTCGCGAACTTTTTCTAACACCCTGGGTAAACAAATTGTAGATTACCACTCACCATTAACACTCTTTTGATCTTCAAGTGGAATTATGCAGATGGGACCCGTAGCTGAGAAAAAAATCGCGATCATTTTTTTACCAACGTTTCTCGCATGTCTCACTTTTGTTGGCCTGTTTTTATTTTCAAACACCCAATCAAGATTGCTGTTTTTTTTTTCGATTTCAAAACAATGTATCCAAGTTTCGTCTCTTGTGACAATGTTATAAACAGCATTAGAATATCCGTGGTCGTACTTTTGTGGCATCTGTGAGCACCATTCCACATGAGCCTGCTTTTGCTCCGCTGTCAGTTCATGAGGGATCCAATGACAACAAAGTTTCCGAACTTTCAATTCTTCGTGTAAAATTTTCTGAATTTAGCTCATACCAATCCCCAATAGTCCTCAAATTGTCTCATAGGTAATCCGGGAGTTTTCTTCAATTAACCGCTAAACAGTAGCCACATTATTTTCGTTGACGGTAGTCGAAGGCCGCCCTTCACGAAATTCGTCATGTAAAGAAACTCGACCTCTCTTAAATTCAGCAAACCATCGCCTCACGATGCTCAAACAAGGTGCTTCTCTTCCAAAAGCATTTTGAAGACGAGCAACACAGTCTTGCGGAGAAAGAGAACTTTTAAAATCATAAAAAATCATCGCTCTAAAATCTTTTCAACTTAATTCTATTTTCGTTGCGTACGTAGAACTTTGTTGTGTGATAAAAAAACAATTGACAAATCATTCCATACTAATATTGTAAATGCGAAAGTCTGTCTGTCTGTTACGCTTTCACGGCTAAACCGCTGGACCGATTTTCATAAAATTTGGCATGGGTTTGGCATTTCATAAAATTTGGCAAGTTAAAGATCTGGGGTCAAACATAGGCTAATTTTTTTTTTTCAAAAATCTTTCCCTGGAGGGCTGAAATAGAAAAAAATAGGGGATGAATTTTATTAAAAGCTATTTGGGCGACTTATTAATATACCCGCGGGCGAAGCTGCGCGAGTCTGCTAGTTCATTATAAAAACGTCGTCTTCAATACACCTTCCAGTACAAAAATATACAAGAATTTTTCACTTAAAAACCAAATTTTCACTGTTATAGAAGCACAATATTCACAGAACACGTGTTACTGGCAACTAAACTAGCCGAGAAATTCCATTGTACATAGCAGCTGTTCTCCGCTCTCCCCTCCACGTTTTTCTACCTGTTCAAAATCCATACTCCTATTTTTATACACAGGTATCTTTGAAAAATGTTCCTATACTCAGGTAAGATTTAACATATAAATTAAAAAAAATACTGTTTAAAGTGAAAATATATGGTCAAACATTAATTTTTCATAATAATTTGGTTAAACAATGAAACAATGGAGTCTCTGTGGATTAGCACTCAAACTATCATATAGACTACGACGTTGCAATAAACCTATTTTAACATGTCTGTGGATTAGCACTCAAGCTATCATATAGACTACGACGTTGCAATACGTGATAACGAATAAGATAGATCGAGCGCTGACTAAAACATACGACATAACTTATTTATTAATGAGACAGTTAGAGTTTACCTATACGTACGGACCTAAATAAATATTCATTTCAATTTCATGCTAAAATGATTGATTGAAATTACATGCCCTAATTATTTCTTTCACAGAATCGAAACCAGAGTTAGTGTATTGGTTTTCTGAGCAAACTCTTCAACCAGGACCCAGTGTTTCGTTGAAATGCGTGGCGATGGGTCATCCACCTCCACAGTTTACATGGCTCTTGGACGGATTTCCGATTCCTACAAATTCAAGGTAAGATCTTACCAGATGCGAGTCTCTAGGACTATCACGTAACAACTGTGTTATCAATTAACGCCAGTATTATGTTAGAGTGAAATTTACGCATTCGGCTGCAATTACTGCATGGCACGAGCACTAGTTTGGTTAACTGACGGAAATCATTTTTGCCAAAGCCAACACAGGCGATGGGAACATTGCACCTGATGAATCACTACTGAAGCAATGTGTACCGACATGTTTGAATTTTCTTTTGTAGAAATTAAGGATATACTTAAAGCTTTTAAAACATTAGAAATTAAAAAAAAACTTCCAACATATGGGGTTACTCCCTAAAAATTTTTGCTTCAGTAATAAATGTAATCGCACCATACCTAGCTGAAATATTTAATAGGTGTATAATATTATATATATTTTGTTTTTCCGGATTTGATGAAACTCAGCAAAGTTATTCCTATATTTAAATCTGGTTCTAAATCTGAACCAACCAACTATCGACCTATTTCGTTTCTGCCTACCCTGAGTAAAATATTTGAAAAAATCATTCTCGATCAAATGTTAAGACATTTTAATAAATTCAAATTATTTCATGATAAACGGTTTGGTTTTACAAAGGATCGCTCAACTACAGATGCTGGTGTAGAATTACTAAAGAAAATTTATGAAGCCTAGGAAAAGTCACAGGATGCGATTGGGCTGTTTTGTGATTTATCAAAGGCTTTTGTATGTATTCATCATAGCATATTAATCAGGAAATTACACCATTATGCAATTAGAAATAAGACTCTCGACCTTTTAATTTTTTATTTCAATGGAAGAATTCAGAAGGTTGAATTTATATATATATATATATATATATATATATATATATATATATATATATATATATATATATATATATATATATATATATAGATATATATATATATATATATATATATATATATATATATATATATATATATATGACTTACCTTACTATGTGGGTGATAAACATGGAATTGTATTGTTTGCGGATGACACTTCACTTTTATTTAAAGTGAAAAGACAAATTGGTAAGTATGACGAAGTAAACTATATGATTTCAAAAGTTGTACACTGGTTCAGTGTTAATAATTTGCTTCTAAATGGGAACAAAACTAAGTGTATTAAATTTTCAACGCCAAATGTAAAGCATGTAGATACCAATGTACAACTTAATGGTAAAAAATGGACCTTGTGAACTCTACTACATTTTTAGGAGTTACTGTAGATAAAAAATTGCATAGGGGACCACATATCGAAAAATTGATGATGACACTGAACGCCTTGTTTACTTTACTTTCATAGTATTATGTCATATGGAATTCTTCTCTGCGGGAATTCCGCTGAAATAAATACAATATATGTATTACAAAAAAGACAATTTACAACCTTAGCCCAAGGACCTCCCTGACAAAAAAATTCAAAGAAATCAATATTTTAACTGTAATTTTTTCAGTATATATTCGAAACCTTTATGTACCTACCTTCGTAAAAATATTTGCTTATTTAAAAAGAATAGTGATATTCACTTCCTAAATGCAAGGAACAAAAACAATCTTGCTGTGCATGTATCTCGTCTCCACAGAATAAGCAACTCTTTTATGTATACGCTTCTACAATAAGCTGCCTGATGCCATTAGAGATTTACCAGTTAAAAAATTCAAAAAATGTGTTAAAATAAAACTGTGTAAAAAAGGTTACTATAAAATATCTGAATACCTAGATGTCAGGAAAGCATGGGATTAACTGCTCCTTATATCGATAATCCTTATTATTAATGTAATAATTAGATACTTACTAATTAAACATTATGTAATATTTCATTTAAAAAAAATATGAAAAAAAGACAAGCCCGCTGAGTTTCTTCCGCCGGATCTTCTCAGTGTGTGGCCGCGATTCCGATCTGGTAGTAGTTGAAAAAAAATGTTGACGAGTCAAAATAACTTGTAAAAAGTTTTATTAAATAAAGTACTTCTGATTTCTGATTTCACCCTAACGATCCCATCACCCGATTAAAAGTTTCCGTTTTAACTTTTACATGTACTCATATAGATTCAAAATGCTGGAATTGCTCCTGGTGATAGAAGATAACCACTTAATATAATGTAACTTGTCAGGCTAAAACTGCAAAAAAATAGGCAAATAAAATTTACTGGGAAAACACAAAACTTTACCACAACTGTGTGGGGTGAAATATTTCTGTTATGTAATGACAGATGTAAATTCGAGGCCTAAGCTCCTATAGTATCATGGTACACAACGAGATAACTTTGACGTTAGTACCTGCCACCAATAAGATAGAGGGTAGTCTCCTTATTTTCCAATCCATAAACTAGAATATATATAATATATCATACTAACTGACCCGGCAAACGTTGTTTTGCCATACAAATTACTTGTATTGAATGATATGGTGGGGTACTTGAGACGGTGGGGGAGAGAAATAATTGAGATAAAAACTATCCTATTTTTTAAGTTAGACCAAACAGTTTTTTTTATTTTATTTACAAAATTTCATTGAAATCGGTTGAATAGTTTAGGAATCCATAGCTGACAAACATCGTGACACGTAATTTATATGTATTGAGAAATACAGCGTATGATGCACGGTATACCAAAAAATTAAGAAAACATGCCACTTTTTTGGGCTAGTCGTGATGGTAATTCTTTTTCCTTGAAATGCAAAATTTGCGTTTTATGATTTTTTCTTATTTTCACAACACACTACATTGCTCAGACTTGTCGTGCCCGCGAAATCGGAGCTCAATATGTAGCGAATTAGACATTGCTTATTTTATGTATTTTATTATATTTTACTATTTTTTAGAATATATACTGCAGAGTTTTATAAAAAAGCAAATTACACAAAATTAAGGCAAAAATATTGGGAAAAATCAAAAATTTCTTACACAAATTTCCAACAGTTTTCATCTCAGAATCATGGTCATCTCTCCTTTAGCGCTGGCAGTACTCTTATCCAACTAAGCTACGTGCCGCTTATTCCATTAGAGAGAATTCGTTGCTTTTGATGCTGTAACATTACATGTACATTTGATATCAAGACATGACAACACTGGCCAAAAAAATTAAAACAAATTAAACTGATTAAACAAATTAATACATAAACTTCATTTTCATGTTAAAGGCAGTGGTTTTACTGGTATTCAAAAGTTTTAATACTACACAGGTTTGTGGTGGGACAACATGTGACGCTCCAAGATGATGTGGTCAGTCATCTAAATATCAGCAGAGTGACGGAACAAGATGGCGGAGAATATGCTTGTGTTGCAAGCAATAGCGCAGGGAAAGCCCTTCACGCAGCCAGAGTTAACGTCTACGGTCTGCCGTTTATTCGTGAAATGCCCAAAGTGACCGCCGTAGCTGGAAGTGATCTGAATATCAAATGTCCGGTGGCTGGATATCCCATAGAATCTATTACATGGGAAAGAGGTAAATTTATTAAAATATTTGCAATTTTATAAAACGTTTCACTTATAATGTATGTCGATTGGCTCCACTCTATAGTCTGAAATGGAATTTGAGAACAAAAATGTAAACATGTCAACGTTACTTTCATTTGCCACCAAATCGACTATTCAGATATACTTAACATGTTTTTTCTAGATTATCATGGTGTTTCGATTTAAAATAAAAATAAAAATTGACTATTTGATAACTCTTTTATAGTTTAAGGGGCCAGGGAAATACAACAAACATGTTAAACACACTAAAAAAAACATGAACAAGAAATAAAAACCCTAAAATCATAACAAAAAAGCAAATTCAGTCACGACAAACGTCAAATATCGAATGAGGTGGTTCGAATCGTTGACGACCAGGCTATTTCGAAACAGCTTGACTCTCTTGCACTGCGCAGAGATTCAGGTTCAATCTACCGTATTTATTATGGGGAGCGTTCCGACAAGTTGTTTGGATTAATTCCTGCCTTCAAATTCAATTATCGGACATCGCGTCAAAATTTAAAATTCCATCATCACCATCTCGATGTCTGGAAATCCACAACTGTGCGATTCTCCCGAAACTTTTTGCCTCGCACTACTCTGTTGTGGAATCAATTACCGGCAGGGGTGTTTCCGAGCGGATATGACTTAGGGACCTTAAAGAAAAGAGCTTACTCATCAAAACATTAGAAAAGTTATGTCATTTGGGCTCGCAAACCAAAACCTTAACGGGCCAAACGTCGAACTACACATTATTCTGGAACCACACTTGCGCCTATCATCACAAAGCTTCGTGCAATGACAAGATAAATGCAGATGTGACCGACTATTATCGGCTATATTCGCATACATTCCGGACTACGTGTACCTTAACGCGCATATAACTTTAGGACAATAGACGGCGGCTCCATCATTAGAAATATATTAATTAATAAAGAAAACTTTACACACGCTACCATGTGTTTGATATACACACGTACCTATACACTATTTTATTTAGTAAAATTTAGAAGAGCTTTCATTGTTTAGTTTTTGTTCAATTTGAGTCATAATTTTTTCTCGCTATTATTTGTCTTAGAATTACGGTCGAGTTTCGCTCAGAAGGCGATTGCTTATTTCGTTCATTTTCTTAGTTTTTACATTGTTTTAATTATTAGAAATATCACAGCTACAGCATTAAAGGGTATAAATATTTTTCATTTTTCCTATCCTTAAATATTTTAAAAGCGAGATTACGTTTAGGTAGGATTACCTACATTATTTTGCTCGCATTGCCTTACTCCGAAATTATTAGAAGCCAGGGAAATTTTATTATGTTGGAGGCATAATATAAAGAAAAATAAGACGATAGTCCCTTGCTAGTAAATATTTTCGAAATTTATATTATAATAATTATAAAAATTATAAATTATGTTAAAACTCATTGAAAATTTGATAATTTAGAATACACATGTTTTCTAAAAATAACATTATATTAATTTAATCAACTAGGTACTAACAGGGTCAAATTTATTCTGAATTTTTGAAAAAAGTTTCATTTTTTATACCATGTTCAGAATTTGGAATGATAAAGATATTAAACAAAAAAGTCTAATTGTTCTGGTTTTGCAAATGATGCGCTTATCAACAGACAGGATTAAATTTTTATCAAAATATATATTAAGCTTTGATTTTTTTATATCATAAAATAGCAAAGAAGCAGATTGTTCTCCTGATGGAAAGATCTCTCTTTTAAATTTAATCGTTTATTGTTGGGATTCATAGCATTTTTTATGTTATATTATTGAGGATATTGATATATACATACCTATTGATTTATAACATATGGTATTTATTATAAACTTCATGCATACCAATATATTAATATATTTTTTTATTATTTATTATTATATTATACATTTTAATCATCAGCTTGCACCCTTTTTTTCTTGCAATTTTTTTTTCGCTATTGCTTGGAGTTGACTGGTTGAGAATGCCAATGGGCATTAAGTCATCCATTGTACTGTAATTGTGCATAAATTTAACTTAATAAATAAAGAGACACCCATCGCCTATAGACGACAAAGATGTAAGTTGTGCGTTGCTATCCATGTAACGAGGTGTATAATTTACTAGGTACCTTATACTCCAAACCAGAATATGATACTGACAAGCATTGATGCTATTGCGGCAGGAATAGATAAGATATTGATACTAGACCCAGATGAGACAATTCAAAACACTCTCACGTAGTAGTCATGATGGTAGTGACTCGTATAGACAATCGTCCGTCTTTTACAACTGCTTGGCAGAACGGCAGATGGTCTATCCTTCAAAAGGGACTCAGACCAATAAGGAGAAATCTGTCATCTAAATATTTACCTAAGCCGCAATCAAATTGATCCTTTAAACCAATTTTGTATTTCAAACCTCATTCAAATTCACTGCCTCGTTAATCTAGTGGTTAGCCTATTCGAATGCGATCATGAGCGAACTCAATTTCTGAATAGAGCCAAATAATTCTCTAGAAAAATCTCGGCAGCAGCCTAGGATCTGGTGGTGTAATGTTACAATTCTATCTCTTAGAAAATCACGTAAAACTGCTAGACCCGATCTTTGCAAATAAGGATCAATAGTCTATAAAAAGTTCTGAGATGGAGATCATTTCCTATCGCAGTGGTGCTTCTTAACACCGCATTTGACCATCGGTAATCGAATAGTGGTGAATTTCAGTGTCATTGCCGTCCAGGTCAATTTGCCCCACGCGAAACCGGTGTAATGATATTTGTATTATTTTTATTACAATAAATTAAATTAATATTTTCACAACGTCAAATTTATTAGGTCTTTCGCTAAATTTTACTAATGTATAATATAATCAGTACACCTTCGCAGTTGATTTTTATATACCCTCGTAAATTACACTTTAATGATAGCAAATTTACATTCCACCTATATTTCATTACGTGGCGAAATTGAATTCCCGCGGCGCTCCTTCTCAGAGTTCACCCACATCTCTGACACTGGCTTTTTAATTTCATATTGCTGTGAGATTTATGAAATTGCTTTTATATACCTACGGCTAATACGCAATAAATTCTTTATTCCATTTGGCATTTCGATTAATAAATCTAGGGATCTAGGCACTGGTATTTCTTGAAGCCTTGATTTGATGTTTGAAGTGCTTAGGTATATTAAATTCAATGTTAATATTGTTTTAAAAATTAATATTAGTATCCGGCCAAAAGTTTGGTTCGGTTTCGAAATCGACTAAAAAATCTAATTTTGCTCAGAAATTGGCTAAAACTTCAACTGCGCTCATTGTACAAAACATGAAAATGTGCTCGTGAGTTTGTCGTTTTGTTCCAACTGACGTTTGTAAGTCAATGTAATAACAATACAAAATACAAGATGTTTATTCAGTAACTTTAAGTTACGATACGACAAATATGATAATTACGTTAAAATCAATGAATATTTGATATTCCTAAACTAATATTATAATGACGAAAGATTTGATTTTATGTTTGTTTGTTATAACTACGATTTAACTAAAAACTACTCAACCGATTTTAAAAATTCTTTCACCTGTAAAAAACTACTTAGCTAGAACTGACTTTGGCTACTTTTTTACTCGATTGATCATCGAGAAGTAATGATGTTTGGTCACTCAAACAAACAAGTGAGTAACTGTTAGTATTTAATAAAAATACCAAAAATTTAACACAAGAGGGTAGCTTTAGTTGAGATATTTTAAGTTAAAAACAGCCAAAACGGTATAGCAAAATATTTTTTAACAGTTTGGTGTAAGCGAACCTTGGCGGAAGAAAATAATTAATAGCCGTCAACCGTGTTTCATTCGATCAATCTGTTCAAAGTTTATAAAAGGTTTACATACAAAAAGACAAACTGACATCTTCGTAAATATAGTCACAAAAACTGTCAAGGACTTCAAAACTTGGAGATCTGATGAAAAATCGATTTTCGAAAATCGAGGAAAAATCAGTTTAGCGAGAACCTAAAAATTGCTATATCTGTAGTGCCCACACAAATACTTAAACCAAATATACAGTTTATGTAACTCTAAGAATCTTTTATACTTGGAATACCCTAAAATATATTACAAACATACTAGCCCGCGGATAAAAACATTATTCAAAACTAAATTCCACATTACTTTTACTGACATGTACTAACCACGGGATATGTTAAACGTTTATTGGATTTCAGCCAAGAAACCAAGTACGTGTTTGTGTTGGAGCTCGAAGGTACACTATTGTATGTGCCTCGCATGTTCTCGAGCCATTGCCAATGTGTTTGTTCTCTATGATTCAGCCTAATCTTTCAATACTGGCACTAATGTTAATATATTGTGGGATATTGTAGCGAATTTGAAACGTAGTTATCGGATAATCTACATTTTTATCTTTAAACCAACATAAGATTAACATATCCTAGTTACTAACTAATCTTAATTTCAAAATCTAATCGAGTAATAACTACGTCCAGCAAAAATGCATTAAAATGAAGTTATTTTATGAATCCCATGGTAACAATATACTAAAATTATTATTTATATTAAATTTGAATATAAGCTTTTTTGTCGTATTAAATTTTATCTACTCTTGTCTAGCCGATTTAACGTGACTAGCGATCACCTGTGGCCGAAATACTTCCATAGACTAAACAATAAAATCTCTTTTAAATTTGATAACTGATTTATCCATAAAGAAAGATAAAAGAAAATAGTACCTTTACATGTGTGTATAATATCATATATGTCACATGAATTAAATTTGTTAATGTTTATTTTTATTAATTTAATGTATATCCAATGCATTTTATTATAAACTGTTAGGTTTTTGCAGTCTGCAGAAATGTAAACTTTAACTGTGCCAAATTTAATACTACAGCAATCACGCAATTGTCCTAAAAATGGATACAAAATTTTATTTTCACGTATTATTATATAGATTTAGTAAAAACTATATGCATATAATCAATAGACCAACAAACTCTGGCATTTTAACAGTGGCCTTATATTTATATCGTAACGTAATGTCAGTACTCGTTTTACCACATATTCACGAGATACTAATAACGTTGTCAAAAAGAAACAAGTCGACAACTATATACTAATTACCGTTAAATTCTGAATAACACCAACAAATACCATAGAAGCATAGCATTACATAACATCTTGAAAATATTAATTGTGTCACCTAATCCACATTTGAGCTACGACTTTCCATGAGCAAAAAAGTTTTTTACACCGAAAAGCGTGGCTAAAGTGCAGATTTATATCACACGAGCTATAAAATAATACACGATACGAGTGAGTAAATTGGTCTCTTATCACACGGCATGAAGTTAGCGCCAGAGCGCAGCGAGTTGCCAAGCGTCGCGATTTTTTTGTACTGCGCCGCTAAGTGGTAATAATTTAGTTCTCTAAATATTGATAGGTACCTACTTGATATAAACTTAATTTAAAAAATATATACATATTTCCCGAATTGGTTTGTTACCTTTTGTAGAATAGACTTTTCACTGTCAGGTACTTTGTACAAGGCAAGATAAGTTTAAGTAGGTCACTATATACACCTATGATACCTAGGTGGAGTTCTGCAATGTTTCGTTCACATATGGCCTAACGCTGTCACAATAACTGCAGTGTTTTTCACTGTTTTATTCCGATTTAAAAAAAAAGTAAGGAAGTTGTTGAACTTATGTAAGAGATTGTTAAACATATAATATGTATATACCTCTAGCATAGACGTATTCAACGCAATGCAACGTATAATGCTAAAACATTTTAAAATACGCAATCTTTTAATTACATAATTTACTAATTGAATATAAAAAGGTTAACGCGTCTTAAAAGATTAAACTTGAAATCAACCCCTTAATTACATCTTTCGTAATAAAATCAGTACACAAAAGACTTTAATTATCATCCGACCTAAATCGGATAAAGTCAGGTTAGTAGGATTATATTATTTTTTTTCTTAGTCGCGTCCTACTTTATTTTATAGCCAACAACTCAACAGATCAAAAGAGTATAGTGAAAATATCAGACCGTAAATTCTTCAGCTCGTTTAACAGAATTACAGGGTAAGATCAAATTAAGTCTCCCCGGTCACTCCCTCGTAATTTTCCTTTTCCGTTGCGACCCTTGTCAACAACGATCCTATCTTTTCATAGAGAACTTTCATTAGTCTGAAGTTTTTAACTATCTTTATTATGTTCCTGACGTTTATTACTAAATGAGGAATGTATATTTATAGTCAGACATGCTTATTTATGATAATGATATGATAAAAATGCAAATGAGTACCGTTGTGTATGATGTCAGTATTAATATTGCCTTAACTTGTCGCGATGCACGCAAGAACCCATCGCTTATGCCAGTTATGGTCTTCGATATTATATAGTAGCATAATATGGCTCGAACAATGACTGGATTGTTAATTAAAGAGATGAAAAGAGAGAGAGAGAGAGAGGGAGAGAGAGAGGGAGAGATATAGAGAAATGCATGCATATGAATAAAAAATGACACAAATTTATTCATTATTAACGACAATACAAACATTATATAACTTTGATAAATGATAATGTCAAGAAAGTGTCAGATGAAATTGAGTCAAGAACCGTAAGAACAACAAATACCTTCGGAAATGAGATCTGAAAAAAAAATGGAAAGGCAAGTAGTATCAGATGACTGTAAAAAGTAAAAACAGTCCCAAAAATAGTTAAGCGTGGCCGGATTAAATAGAAAAATTAGACACATGATAAAAGTATTCAAACAAACAGATAGGATACCACTTAAATACTGGTACTTTACTTTCAATCCTCGGCACTTGGTGAAATTCCATTGTCATTACTCTATTACTATTGCACTAGTGAAATTTAAGTAGGTACGAGTACAATAGTAATAGTGTCTCTAATATATTATTACTTGCTGGCCCGCGCAACTTCACCCGCGATAAAATTGAAATATCGTAACGTAATGTCAGTACTCGTTTTACCACATATGTTTTATTACAAAAAGAAACAAGTCAACAACTATATACTAATTACCGTTAAATCCTGAATAACACCAACAACTACCATAGAAGCATAGCATTACATAACATAAAAAATATTACCCGTGTCACCTAATCCACATTTGAGCTACGCCTTTCCGTGATACGCCTTTCGTGAAAGATGTAGAAAGAACACGGGCAAGACTTCATACATCGTTTTTTTTAGTTATTATCTTAAAGTTTAATATATTCCTTAAGATTCTATATCAACTCCTTAATCTATCCGCATTTAATAAATATTTTTTTTAACTTGGGGAATGGTAGCTAAAAAAAGTTGGAATTTAGGTAAGGTTAACGTAAACCTGAGATGTAAACAATCAGTTCTCTCCTTAGTAGTCTGTGGTTAGGTATTTATCTTGTCATTGGGTGTCTTCAGTACAACTGCTAATTACAGAAATCTAAGTTAGATTGACAGAATTCCGAGCTAAGATTTTGCAAAAACACTTTATAGGTACTTAAAAGAACAAAAAATAAATAAGCATTAACTATTCTTTTAAATAAAAACAAGGAGAATTTTTATTTGATACTTCTAATGAAAATTATGACATATAATTTATTACTGTTTTAAAGAAAATGTAATTAAAGTTTTATAAAATGGTAACACTTAATCATCACATGATACAATTCAATCAAATTATAGTCTCAATTATTTTTAAATGATTGTTCCTAGCGATATATTTTATTTAATTGTCGTAAAAATCGTAGAAAATTAGTCTAGTGATCTAAAAACTTCAAAAGACAAGCAAGGGTTGTACAAAATTAAAATGGCCTGTGTCTTTCACACAATAAATAGACTTATGTCCTTGCCTAATTTTATTAAAATTGGTCCAGCGATTTATCCCCTATTTCAACCCCTTAGGGGTTGATTTTTAAAAATAAATGGACTTAGTGCCTTGTCAAGTTTAATCAAAACTGTTTCAGTGGCTTAGTCTAGCCTATAAATAGGCTTATGTTCTCGCCAAATTTTATCAAAATTGGTTCAGTGATTTGTCCCCTTTTTCGGCCCCTCAGGGGATTTTTTTAAATAAATGAGCTTTTGCTAAATTTTATCAGAAATAGTTCAGCGGTTACCTTCAATTCCTTCTATTTTTACCGAAAGCACGTATCAGAGATAACAATAAATGTTAAAAGTAAGGAGACTAAATTTTTGCCCTGCTTTTTGAAATGGCACGCCAAAACTATGATGTTACGAAACTTTGTCTCCAGCGAACTGCTAAAATTTATTTTGCTCCGTTAGATAAAACTTCACTAAATTTAGCATCAGTAGTCGCAATTTGCAGCTGCAATTTTAAATTATTAATGGAGTTTACCAAAACGGGATATACCAAAAGGCACTAACGTAATCCGCTCAATTTGAAATTGCTTTTAGACAGCAGGATCTAATGAGTGTAAGTTAGTTTTTAAAATATAAAATTGTTTTATGTGTTAGTTTATATATATATATTAATGATTCTAGTTAATTTTCAGGTTTTTGATATTAATGTTTTAGGGATTTTGTAATGATTATGGTTAAAATTAGATGGCGGTTTTTCCCCTGTGTTGGTCTGAGTCCCTTCCAAAGAATAAATCACCTGCCAGTCTGCCAGGCAGTTAGTGAAAAGCGAAATGCGAAGGCGTAAGGCGCGTCACTACCATCGTGACAATAGATGGTAGAGTTCTTCAACGTCTCGACCGCCTCACATATTCCTACCATAATAACGTCAGTGCTTGTCACTGCCGTATTCCGGTTTGTGGGTAAGGTAGCCAGTAATTTTATGCATGTGGCATTACAATCCTGTCACACAGATAGAAACGCACCATTAACATATTTAGTGTCTATTGGCGAAGGTTTCTCTTTCCATCAGGAGAGCCATTAACTTGCTTGTTATCATATAATTTAAAAAAATAATAGAGATTGTTTTAGGTGATGTTTGAATAAATAATCTTCGAAATATAAAAATAAATAAATAAGCATCATTACAACTACCCGCTACGTTAGTACTAAAAGAAAATTACTGATTTTGCCTCGATTTTCGAAAATCGAGTTTTCACCAGATGGAGATCTTTTTAAACTGAAGTTTGTTTAAATAATCTTTGAAATAGAAAAATAATTAAATAAGTTACCTGTTACGTTAGTAGTAAAAGAAAGTTACTGATTTTGCTCCGATTTTAGTAAATCGATTTTTCACCAGATCTCCACGTTTTTTAAGAACCTTTTCCGACTTTTTTACGATGACGTTAGTATTGTTGTATTAGTGGGTATGTGAGTATGTAAATTTCTCATAACTTTTGAACGGCTTTAATCAAAATTCATTCTGGAATATCAATTACTATTTTTTATTTAAAAGTGTTGTTTTTTTGACATTACTTGGACATTTTTCAAGCAATCAATTTTGTAACTAATATTTACAACATTTTATAGCTAAAAAAAGTCGTAAGCCATTTGAAAGATTTTTTTTTATATAGAAGAGGGGGCAAACGAGTAGGAGGTGCCGTATTGGTTTACAGATTCTAGGTAGTTAAACTTTCAAAAGAACGTTTTTTATTATTTAAATGGTGTTTTTAACAGATGGCCAATCTTTGCCTTTAAACCGACGACAAAAAGTGTTTCCTAACGGCACTTTAATCGTGGAACAAACTCAGAGAGGTGAGGACGCTGGTACATACACCTGCCAAGCTGCCAACAGACAACGGCATGCTGCAAGAAGAGACGTGGAAGTGCAAATCCTAGGTAAGTATTTTTATTAATATAGCCATTTATTTGGTAAAATAAACTCATATAAACAATTCGTAAACTATAATTATTTACTAGAGATAAAGTACTTCTTGAGAGTCTGTGAGGTTATTTTTAATGCTTTAGGTGATGAAATGAAAAGGCGATCATTCTGGTAATATTAACCTTTCCCTATAGACTTAAAATATTTAATATTTAAAGACAGCAAAACCTTATTATACGCTAGTTTTCCAACTATTTTACCCTCCAAACTGGCATGCAACATGTACAAACTTATAACGTTACAAATTTCAGACATCATAACGTTAGTGCTTAATGATGTTTTAGTAAGTATTGAGATTTGAGGAATTAACTGGCTAGTAAGGCTATAATACAGAAGGTAATATCTCAGCTAAGATATTCTTGGCAATATGTAATAATATGTAATAATCTTTTTGTATTATAAAACATATTTATTATAAAAACTAAAATTAATTTCACTTATGTGATCCGTCAAGCCTTTTTGGCTATAATGCTTGCCAATGCAATGAACATTCATTAATGAGCACATACGTTCGAAAATAAAAAATGCTCGACACTTGTGCAAATGATTAACGCATTTTACAAAATAGTTTTTAATACTATCCTATGTTCGAAATTCAAAATATCAAATTACAACTATTAGTTTGTTTCGAAGTGATTTATTTAGAAGCTTATACATATTATGTAAAGATTTTTCTACGCTGTTAATCCAGCAGAATGAAATAATAAAATCACAAAATTATGCTTTAAATAATAATTATGTCAAATACCTCCATATATTTTCCCCGTGTTGAACGAGTTCCTTTCAAAAATAGATGACCTTTTTTTATAATAGAGGGGGCAAACGAGCAGGTGGTGCACCTGATGGTAAGTGATCAGCGCCGCCCATTAACCGACTTGCAGCTGCGTTGCCAGTCTTTTAAGAATGAATAAGCTTTACCGCCAGGCAGCACATACAAGGTAGTTGAAGGGTTAGTGTCCATTTAATTACTATATTTATACCATATATATGTTTCCCCCATGTCGGTCCCGGGCTCCTTTGAAGAATGGGCCAACTTTCTGCCGGGCAGGTGGCAAAAGGTGACTGATTGGCTATACGAGTCATTACCAACGTGGCTACTAGGTGGTAGAGTTCTGCATTGTCTCGCCCGGGTCAGGTACCACCGCCTTACCTATTCCTGCCGCAATAGCGTCAGTGCTTGTCGCTGTCGTGTTCCGTTTTGGAGGGTAAGGTAGCCGGTAAACTTATTCATGTGGCATTAGACCTTGTCACAAGATAGCAACGCACCCTTAATATCTTTGGTATCTATAGACGATGGTTGTATTTTTCCATCAGGAGACCCATCTACTAGTTTGCTATCTTATGATGTCATAAAAAAGCAAAAAAAGTGATTCTACCGATTAAAAGAGATAACTATCCCCCTATTACCCACCTCTTCCCCTTGTTTCCCTCCTTTGCTCCTTTTATCCCTTTCCCCCTTCTACGTCTTTTCTCCCTTTCCCCCAATCTCACTTTTTTCCACCTTCTCCCTTTCCCCAGACTCCCCCTTTTCCCCATTTTGTTCCTCTTTGCCTGTCTTTCCCCATTTCTACTTTTTCTTCCGCCGCTATATCTCTTTTCCCTTCTTTCCTTTCTTTTCATGCTCTTCCTTACTAAAGAGTGGGAAAGGGAAGGAAAGCTTCTTCCCTCCCTCTTCTCTCTCCACCCCCTTTTTTTCTCTTATTTCTTTCTTTCTCACTCATCCTCTATCTTACACTCTCCACCTCTCTCTTTACTCCGTCTCCACTCTTCATCTCCCTTTCCCCCTTCTCCCCTTTCTTGCCCCCTCTCAAACAGATTATTTTTACCGACTGTTTCATTTTTCTTATTTTTTACGAGTTTTTTAAATCGTCCACATTAAAACAAGACTCGTGACGGAAACTCGTGGCAGAAAATTCTTACACATTTTTTCGCTTAGCACCATCCGCCAAATCCGTCCCGTGCGATAAGGAACTTCGTTCCAATTATTAATATGTCGTAATAAAATAAATAAATATTCACGGGACAAATTACCCATACTGATCTAACCCCAAAGTAGATAAGCAAATTATTTGCTTGTGTTATGGGTGTTAGTAAATGATACTAATACATAGAAATACATATATAAATACTAGAATATATTTAATAAACACCCAAACCCGGAAATACAAACATTTATGCTCATCACACAAACGCTTGTCCCCGTCGGGGATCTAACCCGAGCCCCGTCGATTGCGTAGTCAGGGTCGCTAACCACTCGACCAAGGGGCGGTCAAAATAAACGGGGCGGTAAAATGATAAACATCTATAGATATGCGTTGGATTCTAGGCGAAATTTTTTACTCTTATAATTCTTCTTTATGGATGTTGCATACAGTAATTATCAGTATTATATCTACGCCATTTACAATATCATTGGCGTCTATAGGCTATGGTTATTACTTTCCATTACAAAATTTATGCTAAAAAAGATCAATAAGGTCTACAAGGAAACTATGCATATTCCATAAAGCAGCATTTTCAATAAAAATCTAATCATATCATATCACCAAAACAAATCAAATGTAACCTAATCATATACAAAGCTAATATATTTTTTTGGTTAATTTGTTAATTGCTTACGTAAACGGTCCAGCCACATATTTTAACTAAGGTGTAGAGTTTGTGAAGTTAGGGCCTGTGGAATGAGAGCGTGTAGATTTAGAAGTTTAGTTCTACATAAAATCTGATAACTTTGACAGTGCGAGTCATGTGGTCTTGTCATGGCAAAATTTTGCATGAAAATGTTTTTGGTGGGATTGTTATTATAAACACCATATTGCCAATTTGGGTTAATTAATATAATCATTTCATCTACTAAGTAAAACGTATTGTAAGCTAAGCATTATTACAAATTACATTTCCCCAAATTTCGCCAACATTTCTAGTTCATTGAATTTCCCTTAATATTATTAGAGTAATAAGAAGCTAAAGCTCTCTAAGTCGTGTTGCTCAGCTGAGGCGCGTGCCGATAATAACATGAATTGATGCCTGAATAACTTTTATGGTAAGACCGTTAATTGCATGAACTCAGTACTCTATTATGTACCACATTTGTAGTAGGCTCTACACAGCTATCATCTTTACTATTGCATATATTATAAATCTTTTTAACTTAGATAAGTTAAAAAAGGTCTTTTTGTTATTGTTTTTTAAATATTCACAAATTTATAACCAACAGTGCACATTCATTATAATTAGTTTTAATTGATATACGCTTTAAGAGTAAGAACGCTAATTTAGATATAAATTTTCATTTTGTATCAATGTTATAACACTAAAAATACTAAGTCACGTTTAGATCCCAAAACAGAAAATATTAATATTAATATTTGATCACAAAACAGAAAATCTGGTCAAATAGATACTAATAAACATTTTATAATTAAAAGATAAAAGTGTTTATCTTGTCCAAAAGTTTTAGGACACTAAATTCTGACATAAACTTTCTAATTTAGTGAGGCAAAGATTTAAAGCACCATAAAATAACAAAGGGGTGGGTTTTCTCATCCGTAATTCATTAAAGTTAGCACGTTAACCATTCTCTAGGCATTTACAGAGCTTTAGCTTTTCTGGGTTAATGGACGCATAAAGTTGAATATTAAAGAAATAGAAGTAATCCTTTGGGATTCATTAAATCCAAATCAACAATGAAACAACCTTGTTGTCCATTTAATTTAGTTTGTACATGCTTATATTCAAGATTTCAGTTTAATAAATTAAATAGTTTCATGAATTCTAATAATAATTATGTCATAATTAAATATTCGTGCTAATAATAATTAGGTAATGATCAAATATTCGTATTCAAATGCTTAAACAAAAGAGTAGACTTCCTTATCCCAATTTCATTAAAATCAGCTTGTTTTCAATTCTGTAGACACTTTCTAAGTTAATGGAGCCATGAAATTGAATATTAAATAAATAAAAGAACCTAATCCTCGTTTTTCATTAAGTTAATTAAATCTAAGTGATCTCGTTGTGGATTAGTATTACACATGACGTACGTATTAGTACATGACGTACTTAAGTGCAAGTTTATGAGATTATGATAATTTGATACATAATAGAAGCTCGAAAATTTTAAAGTAACCCTTATCGTGTTTGTAATATCATAGGATGGAAAACAAGCACATACATCTCCCCGTGAAAAAAAAATAACCATCGCCTAACACCAAAAGCGTTATTGGTTCGTTGTTAGCCGTGCAGCAAGACGGTAGCGCCATATATTGTATAACTTCACCGGCAACCCTACTCTTCCAAACTGGAACACGACAGTGACAAGAACTAATGTTATTATAGCAGAAAAGATACGATAATATGATACGAATAGAAACAAATAGAATATAGCACTATAACACCATATTAGTAAGGCATTTATTCTAAGTAAGAACAGACCTTGACCATACTAATATGTGTAAATAAATGAACGTTTAAAGTACCAAAAATTATACGTACTGCCTACCCGGGCAGCTACGCCCACGACTAAATTAATATGCCGTCGATATATATTTTATTCCCTGATTTTAATATAACCTATTTTAGACCACGAATCTTCAAATTACCTCCATGCCAAATTTCATCAAAATTGAATTGGTGGTTACCCGTGAAAGCGTAACAGGCAGGCAGACAGACAAATTGACTGACAGACAAACTTTCTCATTTATAATATTAGTATGGATGTATAAAATTATATATTTTTAATTTGTTTACATCATTTAAAAATAAACATTGTTACGCCGTCGGTTCCAGTGCTTACCCTGTAATATACATAATAACGGAAGATTTAACCTAAAACCTCAATTCACCACAATTCACCAGTTTGTCGGTTTCTCTTTAATTTAGAAATCCTCATGCCACTTTTGCCCGTTCAATAGTATTGCTTCTTGTTTACGACAATAGGAACCATTAACTTTGTATATTTTTCCAAGATGTGTAAACACACCATCACCAGATATTTTTCTAACTAGAATAAATTACTTTATCCGGAAACAATACGTGTTGCTCCCCGTGTTGGTCCCAGTCTCCTTTGAAGAATAGGCCAACTGCTGCTCTGCCAGGCAAGTCGTAAAAGGTGACCGATTGGCTTCACGAGTCACTACCATCGTGGCTATACTAGGTGGTAGAATTCTGCATTGTCTCTCCCGGGTCTGGTACCACCGCCTTACATTTTCTTGCCGCAATAGCGTCAGTGCATGTCACTGTTGTGTTCCGGTTTGGAGGATAAGGTAGCCGGTAAACTTATGCATGTGGCCTTAGACCTCGCCACAAGATAGCAACGCACCATTACCACCTTTGGTGTCTATAGGCGATGGTTGACTCTTTCCATCAGGAGACCCATCTGCTTGTTTGCTGTCTTATAATATAAAAAAAAACTGAATACTGATAACCTTTAAGCTAACGAGGCAGATACCACACCTGTCGAAATAACTAAGGAGATTTTCAATTCAACGAGTATTTTTAACTTTCCGCTACGTACTAAGTTACTGATTATGCCCAGATTTTCGAAAATCGAGTTTTCACTAGATCTTCTTATGGACCTTTTCCGAATATTTCCACGTTGCCATCAGAATATCTGCATGTATGTTTGTATGTGTGTATATGTGTGTTTGTAACATCTCATAACTTTTAACCGATCTAAACGCGGTTGATGGCTTTCTCTCTAAAAGACTGCGTCAAATACTACTTTGAAACTTTGAAGCTAAAAAAACTCAAAAATTGCGTTGAATACGATTCAAAAGATTCAGAAATGAAATTACTGTCATTTATAACAAAATATAGATTTTTGAACTCTGAAAAAATATATGCTTAGGTATAGTTTTTATTTCTTTAAGCTTAAAATTTAAGCAGGAAATTGCAGGGTTGGCCTATAGGGATTTTTTTATGTTAGACCACGCATAACTTTTTACAAAGAAGTCCGATTTTGAAAATTATTTTATATTAGATAGGGTATATCCGGCGGGTGGTACTATTTAATTTAAAAAACCTGTAAACGATTGACCCTACAGTTGATCCCTGAAACTTCCCGCTAAATTAAGGTATTTTAAGCTCGAAAGAGTAAAAACTATAAGCATAGATTTTTTCATTGCAAACATCAATTCGGTTACAAATAGCAGTATATTGATTTTAGAAAAACTGTATATTTTGGAAACAATGATCGATTTTGATCTAACGAATGGCATTCAACTCAATTTTTGAGATCTGAAATATTGTTTTAGCTAAATAATTGATAGGTTGAAAAATTTTGAAAAATGTCAATTGCGTAATTTTTTAAAATTTTCGTATTGATAAATTCCAAACAACAACAACCGATTTTGATCCAATTAACGGTATTTGACGCAGTTTTTAAAGGAGAAAACCTGATAAAAATTTAAGCCAATCGGTGTACTACCCTGAAAGTTATTTCAAAAATATAAGTAAGTTTGCTAAAAACAACGTAATTTTAATATTTGAAACGCTGTAACTTTTGAAAATTAGATTCGATTTTGATATTTAAAACGGCATTCGACGTAGTTTTCTTTAGTACTAAAATATCGCAAAATACCAAAAAAATATTAGTTGAGGAATTTCGAAGTTATATCGAAATGTTTCGTCAACGATTGCTCCCAAACGGATAAACCGATTTTGATGCAATTTATGCATTAGACATAGTTTTTTGAAGAATAGAGCTGATTAGTTTTTATACTCAATCGGTACTTTAATCGAAAGTTTTATTAAACAAATACTGTTCCGACAAAAAAAATTATTGGGGTTTTTTCAAATTTTTCAAAATCTCCTGGGTCGGCTTGCTTCAAATTTTCAGGAAATCTAAATTGAGTGGAATCCAATCGAATGCCATTAAACGTGTTTCGATGGGTCAAGCCGTTCAAAAGTCATGAGATGTTTACATACGGGCAAAATTAGTAACTTCCTTATCTACATACGTAGCGGGAAGTTAAAAAAACAATTCCAACCGGGTACCGATAAGGGTACGAAAACAGGGGATGATTGATAGCTCACTCACTTTTACCCCGTGTTGGCCCGGGCTCTTTTAAAACAACTGCCGTTCTACCAGGCAGGTCGTAAGTGGTAAGAGGTGACCGATTTGCTATACGAGTGACTACCACCGTGGCTACTAGGTTGTAGTTTTCTGCATTGTCTCGCTCGGGTCTAGTACCACCGCCTTACCTATTCCAGCTGCAATAGCGTCAGTCCATGTCACTGTCGTGTTCCGGATTAGATGTCAGGTAGCCGGTAAACCTATGCATGTAGCATTAGACCTCGCCACAAGTAATGCACCATTAATATCTTTGGTGTCTATACGTATAGGTGATGGTTGACTCTTTCCATCAGAAGACCCCTCTGCTTGTTTGCTGTCTTATGACATAAAAAAATATTTTAACATATGACTACGCTTAACTTTTTACTGAGTAGTCGGATTTTAGGCTTTATCCAATCCAATTAAAGGGATTGGGTATATCCCGCTAATTTAAAAAAAACTAACCATAAGAGTGCGAAAACAGAGGATGATTGGGTGTTAGTCAATGATAATAATACATAGAAATACTTATATAAATACTCAAATATATTTAATAAACACCCAAACCCTGAAAATACAAACATCTATGCTTATCACATAAATGCCTGCCTGAGCCCCGTTGATTGCGTAGTCAGAGTTGCTAACCACTCGACCAACGGGGCGGTCATTTTAATATATGACCACACTACACATATAACTTTTTATAGTAGTCTGGTTTTGATAATTCTTAATTTTTTGATAGAATATACCTTAAGGGTGATTCCATTATAACTTTTGAAAAAATAACCAACCATGATGGTAGGAAAACGGGGGAGGATGAATTGTTCACTCACTGATTTTATTGTGCAACCACGCAACTTTTTTACAGAGTAGTCCGATTTTGATTATCAACTTTTACGCTAACGAGGCAAATATCTCTTTTTTTTAACCGACGAAAAAACGGAGGAGGTTCTCAATTTGACGCGTATATTTTTTCATTTTAGACCACGCACAATTTTTTACAGAGTAGTCCGATTTCAATAATTATTTTTTATTGGATTGGGTATATCCCGGAAGCAGTCGCACTTAATAAAAAAATTTAACCATAAGAGAACGAAAACAGTTATTAATCAACAAACTTTATTATTATTGCTAATAAAAAAGATTTTTTATTTTTTGTTTATAAGTTTTTGTCAGATTTTTTTTTTGGTTAAAAGTTATTATAAATTGAACAGAGAGAATTTTTTACAGTTCGCCATAAAGTTCACATCTAAAAGGGTTTATCAAGTTATGAAAAAGCTTTTAAGTAAAAATATTGCTTCTTTCAGTGCAACCGAAAATATTGCCTATACAGCCTTTAACGAATTTATTGAGGGAGGGAATGAGGGCGGCCATTTCCTGCCAAATATTGGAAGGAGATTTACCGATTGCTTTTCGATGGGAGAAGAACGGACAGCCTGTAACATCATCGCCATATGCGCCTAGCGGGATTATTACAAGGAGAATGGACGAGTACAGTGCTTCACTCGTTATTGAGCATATAACCTCGCTTCATAGTGGAAATTATACGTGCATTGCTTCCAATGTTGCTGGGTCGGAGCGGTTTACTGTACCGCTTACAGTTAATGGTAAGGAAATATTTTTATACTAGCATTATAATTGAATTACTGTAATTTCAATATTTATTTAATTATTGATCGTTAACCATATATAACGCTATTTAATATTTAATACAAAAGTGAATTTATTTACTTTACTTTTCTTTCTGAATTTTTTTATAAAATCAAAGAAAGAAAGAAAAAGGGGCCAATGAGTTATCGTCTTCTGAATACACAAACACACTACAACTTCGCCGGTAAAGGGTTTATTAATACTAGTCAGAATGTCGAACTAAGTCAGATTATATCTAACAAAAAATGGCGCTTAACGTGATAATCTCAAATCAGACTTTTTAAAAGTTTGTTAGTAAACTTTTATAGTTTCATCAGTTCTGTCCGTCCGTCCGCAGCCTAGTTGAGATATTTTTATCACTAGAAAGCTGTAATTTAGCATATTAGTCACGGCAACAAAGTGATAAAATAAAATCTTGAAATATATTACTTTAGGGTAGCTCCTATATATGTAAAGTGGGGATGTAATTTTTTTGGTATTATTGGATAGGTTTTTAAAAAATATTGCAAATTTGCAAAAACAAATTTTCGATTAAGGGATTCCTTTGTAAAATATGAAGCTTTAAAATTCTAATTTCGTTAGAGTCAAGTCTTCCCCTCTCCCCCGCCTTCCTACCAGCTAAATGATTTATTCTGGTGGTTTGGAAAAATTTATGGTAGTAGTAATATAATTAATTTAAAAGGAAAACTATCACGGCTAAGTAAATTTTACAAGTTTATGAATAATAGTCGACCAATTTATAAAATGTACCTGGAGAAGAGTTTATATGCGGTGAACCTGTGGTGCTGATATATCCGTCATTGATATTAAATAACTTAAATGATCATAGAATGAAACATTTAAAAAACCTCTTCTTAGTTCACATTATTGCGATGCGCAACTACGGAACCCTAAATTTGCTCATCCACGGGCAAAATGTCCCTGTAGCTAATAGTAGCCTTGTTATCTAATAGTATTTTTATTCAGAAACTAATTTGAAAGAATACCCTTTAGACAACATATAAATAAAAGATTTATTATATATACATAAATCATATCTTATAGTATGAAAACAGGTTTACATAATATTTACCTTTAGAAATCCCATGTTTTCTGACAGTATTGTATGCTTAGTTGTTCAATTTGCATTTGTTTGTCTTTAAATAAAACCGCATACGAAGAATAAAAATAAAATAAAATAGCATACCTATATTAATAATAATAATAATATATTTATTTATTTCTCTCACAATCGTTAGGTACAATAAGTTTTATTTTACTAGTATAATAGACTAAAATAACGAATTGTGAGGGACTGGTGTCTGCACTAGGATACCCAGTGATAACAATATATACCCAGTAATAAACAATAAAAATATGTCTATAAGTTGAACTGGAAGTAGCTCTCAAACAGATTAAATATTGTACTAATTTGTCCAGAAGAACAAAAACCTAATAAGCCGGACAGGCCTGATACTTTTATAATCAGGCCAGGCAGACATTATGTAATTCAAATCCGGTCTGGCTTAAACATGATATCTGACAGCCAGATATTTAACTATTATCAACCGACTTGAAAAAGAAGGTTCACAATTTGACCTGTATGTATGTAACATTTTTGAAATTGGATAATATTTGGGTATAATATATAATATGAGAGTAATGATCCATTTTTTTTTGAGCGTGCCTGCTAAATTTCATAAGTGCATGTACGTTTATATGTTTTTTCACGAATTCCTCAAAAACTAAATAACATTATCAACATGATTCCTTTTAATTTAAACGAGTCATATTTTAACTTAGGAAACAGTTCAAGTTTCATCGAAATCGGTGAGGTAGTTTTTGATATGGGTGAGGTTGACACATATTAATTTCGGTGTAATTTTCAAATTCCTTTATTATAATACTAGCTATGATGTCCGGCTTCGCTCATGTTGTAATAGTTGAAATATAACAAATGTAATTTAAGACTTTATTGAAATAGGAATTTTAAATTTCGCGCCATTACTACACATGCTGCGATTGCTCGCAACGCCTTTCGAAATGCAACCCAAATAATCGTTGTTCTGAAAGTTCAAATACTCGACAACAGATGGCACCACTACACGTAATTTCCAAGTTGAAGGGTTGGAAAACCCTTTATATCTTTAAAAACACGCCCTTTAGGTTAAAACGGGAACTTTCTTGTTCGAGGGGGGATAAAGGGCTATCACACTACATAAGTCCCTTTATCGTGCCGAGACTCCTTTTTAAGTTTTATCGGCACGCACATTTTATCAACTTAGTTTTATTATATAATAATGATTACGGTTTACTTATAGTTCCTCCAAGATGGCGGCTAGAGCCAAACGACGTCGCAGTAGCGGCGGGACAAGATGTTACACTCCAATGCCAGGCAGATGGGTACCCAAAGCCAAACATCACGTGGAAAAAGGCTGTTGGTAAGCTACTTTATACTACTAAATACTGTTAAATAGATTTCAGTTTAGTTTATTAAAAAATGGCTAAGCCCCGACTATCATGAATAACTAGGTGGTAGAGTTCTGCAACGTTTCGTCTCGGTTATAGCACGATCGCTTTACCTAACTATTCTTGCTGCAATAGTGACATTGCTTGTCACCGTCGTTTTCTGGTTTGGTGGTGGTGGTGGTGGGTAAGGTAGCCGATAAACTTATATATTTGGCATATCATCCATGTATGTCCTTACTAATGCGACTACTACGTACTGAAGTTCTGTAATGACGGGTCCGGGTTGGACACCAATGCCTTACCTATTCTTTCAGTAATTGCGCCAGTGCTTATTGCTGACATGTTCTGGTTCAGAGGGTAAAAAAGGTGGTAAACTTATACATGTGGCATTGTTAGTGACAACAATCTATAGACTATCAGTAATGATTAGCTCTCGAGAGTAATTCGCATATTTACTTCGATTTGAAAACCGTTTCAACTAAAAAGTTTAAACATGTATAAGTCTATGTATGTATGTATAAGTACATTTGTAAACGTAAAACTTAGGTCAAAAATTATATTTGAGATAGAAAAAATAGAAAAAAGAAATATATGCTATCCTATGTTATACAAAAAGTTATAACAAATTAGAGTGCATGTCACAATTGTATAAATATTTAGTCTATATAACAACTAAATCCGTAGAAATTACGTTTTACTAATCGTATAGAATTCTATATTATATCATCTTGCCTCTGTTCTTTCATTCTTTAAGTAAAATTATCATACTTTCATCTTTTAAAATATCATACGTCGCTACCCAGAGACACATATTAATGGTATAATAGACAAGCAATATACATTCATATTATTTTGTAGATACCATTAAGATGAAATATATATTTTCACTATTATAAGTAGCAGCATTTAGGTCACAGTAAATAAAATGTACGGTAAAGGTAATTACATTAATATTGGTAGAAGAAGTGCCTTTAGGAATCACCTCGTAGGTACATACATCATTTCTGCTACCAATGTAGTATCTAATATATTTAAGTAGAAACTGAGAAATATTTTCATATTTTCTTCTTAAATTCAGAAGCGAGCAAATATTTCAAAGAACTTTAAAATTTTGCAGACTATAAAAGTTAGAAAAGGAATATATTTCAACTTCGTAGATAGTATTTCAAAATAGTTTTCATTTATACGCCATATTTAATAAAGTGATAGTTACGTCTATAAATACATTATATGTGTTCTTTTAAATAATTATCATCATAGACAGTGAAATGAACGAATGAATGAATCAATGAATCCGTGTCCACCTCAATAACTCAGTTTTTCGTCACAGTTAGGTGGGTGGTAATCAACGTCGTCGCGTTTTCTGATTTAAGGCGAGACAAAGAGGGGAAAAGCTGGTTTGCTAAATCACATTTTTTTGTATTGATTATTAAATAACAATTTTACAAAAATTACATGATATACCTAAAGATATTAGCGACCCATCCACTAACGTTCATTCCTTCAGACTTGTCCTGATGTACAAACCGTACAGAAACGCGACAGGATATAATAAAACCGTTGTAGCCACTAATTAAACCGCAATCCTACATTCTTTCCCCTGAATTATCACAACACGCCAGTCCGACCGGAAAAACAATCCTTCGATTACCATCCACACGTTTAGGTACATTCCTGTCAGTTTGCATCTTGTCAGCCATTCCGAGGGATTGCGTGTCGGTGGATGATTAAAATCCTATAATTTTATAAAGATTGTTGTCATTTAACAGGAATGCCTGTCATTTTAAATTATCTTTAAAGATTATTTTTATTTTGCAACATGTGTACCCGTAAGCAAGAGATTGCTATTGCTCTGAGTCTTATTGCGAGTGAATATATTTAAACCTAAAAGGAGTCATAGAATGTGGGTAAAAAGTGGAACACTTCTAGTTTCAGAAAACCACTTCAGAAAAGGAAAAATACAGTGATTTAAGAATTTTAAAAGATCTGGCATACAATGAACGCGACGATTTTAAAAACTAAGAATGGATGTTTCTTTCTACAGATCTTTATTTTAGGGTTCCGTGGTTAACTAGGAAAGCTTACAGTTTCGCTATATCCGACGGTCCGTCTAGTGCAAAGATCCTTGATGATTCCCATTTCTACATTACTACCGTCTTACCTGTTCCTCGTAAGAGGCGAAAGATTGACTATACGAGTCACGATCATTATGACTACTAGAGTCTAAAAAACTTCAACTTGCGATATACATTAGTCACAATATATTATTGTGATATAAAGTGATAACATAAAATTTTAAAAAAATTGTTGAGTAGCTCCTCTACATATAGGGTGGTGATAATGATAATATGATAAAATTTTTTCTCTTGTTATGGGGTATGGGATATCGTTGGATAGGTTTTTAAAAAAATATTGTAGGTTTGTGAAAACAGTTTTTGGATAAAGAGACTCGTTTGTGAAATTTAAGCTTTAAAGTGCTAATTTTTGTTGTCAAGTCCATTTTATCTTTCCGGGATGGAGACAAATGCAAAATGATAACAAACGTGCGCTCAATCACGCCAGATAAATAAACAGACACTAACTTGACCAGTTACCGCGCCGCGTCTTCACGACGATGGGAGGGAACGCAAGGTTTTAATACCGTCATTCTTTCTTCCTTTTGGAAATCCATTGACGTTCATTCCATAAGGATTGTTGATTCCGGCAGGAATGAACGTTAGTGGAAGGGCCGCTAATGGAATGTGCTAACTTATTACATGATAGAATGTACTTTACTCGAACATATAAAATTCCGAAAACAGGCTAAAAATCTCTAAAACAAATAATTTATTGATATTTCTTATCTTCCACATGATTTTTATATGGTGATATTTAGTTTTAAATACAGAAAAGAATGTGCTAAATTTTGGTTTTTAGCTGAAGTCCTATATTTATTTATCCGAAAATTAACACGTTTCTTAGCGATTTCAGAACAAATCGTGCCCCTCATTTCCTATAAAATTGACGTGCGTCAAAATACCTCGCCTTAAGGGCGCGTATTCGTTTCGTAGCGAAAACTTCATGTTTTCAATTTTTTTCCAAAGCAATAGCGTAATAATGTGAGCAGATTATTCGAAGTTTATTACAGTTTTTGAAAGATTAAGTCTTAATTATTCGATTTGTCGTAGGTTCAAAATTTGATTGGCAAAAGATTACGCACGAGGATTTATAGTGTTTTTAAAATAATTCTTCTAAATAAATGAGTTTATATAACTGTCTAAAAAAATCAGTATATTAAACATTACCTTATTTCATATATAATAAATATTTTAGGTTTCTACTGAAATACTTATTGATGAAAAAAATGTTAAAGTGTGCTGATTTTGTAATTTTTCTCTAATAACAATATTTTCTAACAACTACATTTTCATCATTTTGGCTCTGTAGTGCACTTTAGGACCATATATTCTGTTGGAAAAATGTATAAAATAAAATATATTGGCACATTACAATGCTTGTATTCGTCTTGAAAAATAACTCGGACGCCTATTTTCGTGAAACGCTATGCAGGGATTGTCTTCGTTTTAAAAAACAGTTATCAAAAATTATATTCTTGCTCTGTAGTGCACTAAATCAAGACTTAACCTTACAAAAACTGTAATATTTTTTGAATAAGTCTATTCACCTTATTACGATATTGCTCTTGAAAAAACTTGAAAACATGAAGTTTTCGTTGCACATCGAATACGTGCTAAATGATTATCGCGTTTTATTTGCAATACCAATAGCTTACGTGTTTTTCTGGTACAGACGATGTTAACCCATCATCGCCAGACTCCGGACTGAAATATACGAGCGAGAGACTACTGAGATTTAAAAAAAAACTGTAAACGGTTGACCCTGCGAACCATTCCTGAAACTTCCCGCTAAATTAAGGTACTTTAAGCTCAAAAGAGCAAAAACAAAAATAAACACATAATTTTTTTCAGTTCAAACATCTATTTTGTTAAAAATGGCAGTATATTGAGTCTTGAAAAGCTGTATCTTTTGGAAACAATGATCGATTTTGATATTTTAAATTGCATTTAAGCGTTTAACTAAATTATTAAAATAAAAATTTTATCAATTGTACATGTACTGCCTCGTGAACTAAGGGCTAGCCTATTCGGCTTAAAACATGAGAAATCTTTCGAGAAGAAGGGTTCTGTCGGGTCGGAAAAATTTTAGAGGTCGCGGTTTTCCCCAAAAATCCAAAATATGAATAACTGCATGAAGTCTGGCGGGTGATGTGCTACTACTACTCCCGTGCCTCGAATAAGGATGTAAAGTGTCGGTCCAGGTTATCGCTTGAAATAGGCGATAATCGTTATTAGGTCTGCAAAATGCCACAATGGGGACTACCACACATCTTGCTAACCGACAATAACCGACAAACCGATGAATCGTGGTGAACAGGAATATCTATAGATGTTTGGTTCACGCTGCGAACACCGCAAGGGAACACCGGCTATATGTTACTATGTACCATTTCGACTTTATATTTAAAATAAAAGTTGTAATTGGTTGATATGAAAATTAATTTTATAGGTAACACGCCGGGAGAATACAAGGATTTCATGTTCGAAGGAAGCTCAAGAGTATTGGAGAACGGCTCGCTCGTCTTCGAACGGGTGGCCAAAGACAGCGAAGGGCACTACTTATGTGAAGCGAGAAACGACATCGGAGCTGGGCTGAGCAAACTCATATTTCTAAAAGTTAATGGTAAGTAATTTTTTTCAAAAAAATATTTACAAAACTCGTGGATTTTTATGGAGCCATTAGCGTAAACGCGTAAGTTTAATATATAACGGTAAGTAACCAATTGCTGTTAGATTTCCAATTTTTTAATATTATAAGATAGCTAACAAGAAGACGGCACTCCTAATGAAAGAGATAACCATCTATGCGATGGTTGTCTCTTTCGGCTAGTTCTAGACAGATTATAAACATGTTAAAGTGCTAGTTAATATTTAAAAATAACTCCAACTTGATGGAGAGTACTATGCGTTCTAACTGAGAATAGGACTGTCAGGATGACATATTGCTCCGCATTTTGCAAAAACTTCATAAGTGATAAGTAAGGTGTGCAAAAGAAATCTAGCAAAGAAATACTTTAAAAAATATTATCTTCATTCTAATTGGTATATCTTTTATTTAGATTCCCATCAGATAATGTTACCATGTATTAAAATAAGGTGTAAAATAACTAACACGACTTTTATATATACATATATATAGATGAACGGCTAGACTCGATACGTGGTTGACGACACTCAAATTATTTAGTTTACCCAACCTAGTACTTAGGGGAGCCTAAGATGCTAAATGGGTAGTTACTCGAGCGTCGTAGGGACTTATTGGATTTTGTAGATTAAATTATAGGAAAAATAAAAGGTTATATAAAGTTTTTCATTTTAATTGTGGGGAAAAAACTACAGATAATAAATGTTTTAAAAAAATCTGTGCCATAATAACACCAAATCGCGTCAGATTAGGGTGTGGGGGCTAATTTCCACCTAAAAATTGGAAAATCTGCTGAATCAAGTGTAGCGTAAAGGATTGGGAGGGTCACAAAGTTGAAGAGAAAACGTTGTTTTCATACTCTCCAGCGCGCCTGAATTCCCTTTATTATATAGAAAATAATGTAAGAATAACGAAAAAAATACAATCTGACAATTTCCACAAGCCAAAGTTAACTTAATTTTGTTTCTTTTCTGCCCGAGGGGGGTAACCCCTCTATAGAAATGGCTTATATTGGATTTCATTTTAATAATTATTTTACTTACCTCTTGTTGTTACATGCCTAGATTTATAAGTCATACATATATAGTTTTTGTTTATAATGTTAAGATTACTTTTTATTTCTATTGTTTTTTTTCATGATTGTAATTAACCTTATTGTGTCGACGACTCTGATGCCCGGTAAAACTCGCAAGAGTTTATGTGGTATCTTTAATATTATTGATAATGTAAAAATTGTATTGAAATAAATAAATAAATAAATAAATAAATAAATAAATTTGGTTGAGAGCCTCAACAGTATGCGAGGTATCTTCCCTATGTTAATCTGACGCGCTCGAGTAAATACCAAAATCCCCTCCTGGGCCCCCTACTATAGACTACCTAAACATTTTAATCTGAAAAATAAGTTGTCGAAAGAATGTTTTTTAACTTGTTTTGTGATACTGATTTCCCCATAGTTTTTGAAAATCAAGTTTTCACCAGATCTCCAAGCTACTATTACAATGACGTTAGTATTTCTTTGTGCATGAATGCATGTGTGTGTATGTATGTAAAACTCTTATAACGTAAACGGCTTAACTGATTGAAACGCGCTAAAAAGTATTCGTGACGGTGCTATTAGATGCAACCAAACTTAGACCTTCAGAATATGTGACGATAGCAGATTTTGAAAAATTTAAAAAGCAATAAACTAGCCAAAACAACACTTTCTCAAAAACCTCCAGACGATGGTACCGATTGACTAGTCAGCTCTTTTCCTTGAATACATAAGCTTCCCGGGATCTTAAAAGATCTAAATCGATCTCATTTGAATGAAAACTCGATTTTTGATAATTGCGATAAACTCAATAAATTCCCTTATCGGGAAAGTAAGTTAAATATCATCAAAATCAGTCCAGTCATGTATTAACTCAGTGATATAAACACATACTGAAGAATTATGAATATAAAGCTAATCTATTATAATTTGAATATGCTCAGTAAAATATATGACTGTTGAAAACAAGTAGCAGTGGATACGACATTAAGTACCATTAATCCCTTGGAATATAGGTGAAAACTAATTGGTTTTGCAAACTAACAAGGTGACGGATTCGACAGTTTAGATATTATTATTCCGAATTATTGAGACTACTATAATTAATTAAATCTATTGTTTAATTAATTAAATATCGTCGCAAATCACATTCGTGCAGTTTAATTTCAGTAAATTATTAAGATAGTCCTAATGAATTATATCTTCAAATTATAATCATAGATGTTAAATTCGCCTGTTGTATATTTTGTGCAATAAAGAGTTTAAATAAATAAATAAATCATCAATATTTACAGACAGATATACTGCTTGAAACTCTCCCTTCCCCCCTTTCCACCGCCTTACCTATTCTCCCCGCAATAACGTCAGTGTTTGCTACTGCCGTGATCCGATTTGGAAGATAGGATAACCAGTAAATCCCGCCACAAGGATACCATTAACATCTTTGGTGTATATAGGCTACTAACTCTTTAAAGAGTAGGTAGCAAGAATGAATGCCATAAGTACATAACAATTTAGGTAAACTTGTTCTTTTTTTGCAAATTTTAGTAATATTTTTTAAGAAGCAACTGTATGGTATATGTCGGTATTTTCCTTTTAACCAGTCTCTTGGACCGGTGGTAACTTAATCACTCCACATTTATAATTCTTTTCATACACACGCATCAGTTACGATGATTCATGGCGTGATGCTAGACGGAACATAGTCAATTTTGCTTGGTCACATCTGAAGCCTACATACATCCATTCTATTTTGTTTATCTGTTACCTCTCCGCTCTATTTTGTTATCCGTCGTTCCTACATTTTTGAACCTTCTTCATCTTTTTACCATCACTTTTTTTTAATTCCAACCTCCGTTACCTACTACGTTAGTATAAATGTCAAAAGCGATCTACAAATACTTCAGCACGTATTTTCAGTAGTGATCTCATCTTGACCACCGTAATTCTGATTTCATGCCCTTTCTTTGCTCGCTGTCATACAATAGTATTCGAATAAGCACGGTATTATTCTGAGCAAGACGGGTACTTTTAGAGTCGGCTCACTTTGACGCAGATTCGGAGCAAAGCGACGCGACATGTTTCTTTTAAATTTAAAGTTTTTTTTTTAACTATAAAGTAAATTAATATCTATTTCCATTAGATAATGAACGGTACGGTAAAGCGTCGACGCGCAAATCCGCTCACGATGCGTGGTGTCGCGCGTCTTGTATTTTCATAACATAAATTACGTTACGTAATGGAAATAGAGATGAATGCATTCAGCATTACTATTTTCATATTCTTTGGAATATACTTTAAATTTTAAAAACACATGCCGTCGCTTCGTTTCAACTCTACGTAAATGCGAGCAGACCCTTTCTTTTAATAGTGCTTGGATATTTACAAACTATTGCTTGTCTCACGGTTTGAATATGTGATATTGCATAACCTAGGTATTTCTAACGAACTCATTTTATACAGAGGACTACAGTGGTTATCAAGATTTCACTTTCATCATTAAATTAATAGGATTAAGTAATTACTTTATTTATGATAAAAACAAAGTAGGTATAAAAATAATTTTATCACACATATAAAAAATCTATTTATTGTGTAACAAAGATATTTAAATTATTATAGCATTTAAACAGGCATTATATAGTATTAGACAGAAATGTTGAATTGTAATCCTTCTTAATGTAATAAAGAATTCGCTTTCCTTTCAAAGGAACCTTTAGTAGTATATAAAGGGGATATCGATTAAAAAGGGATGATAGGGTATCGAACAACGGATATGCCTGAATATATTTCGAGTCTACAAAGAAATATATAAGATCGTTTAACCGATGCTTAGAATGAAGTATACTTCATTCTTATTAATCATTCATTCCACTTCATTTTATTAATCACTTCATGGATATACGTATAGTAAAATTTATAATTATATAAATTATTCTTGAAATTGCTAAAAACGACCAGTTTGTATTTCGTACAAACTTACTTACGGTTTAAATATCAAATTAAAATTTATATAAGTTTTGTAAATTAAATATTAAAACATAAATAAATAATATATATAGAACCGTCGCGGCTCGGGTTCGATCTTTTCTAGCATTTCGGTAAAGAGCATAAATGTTTGTATTAAATTTATTCTAGTATTTATATATGTATTTCTATGTATTAGTATCGTTGACTAACACCCATAACACAGCAAATAATTTGCTTACTTTGGGGTTAGATCAGTAAGTGTAATTTGTCCCGTGAATATTTATTATTATATTTTATTATTTATATAGCTACCTACCAAAGCTGGTCTTTATACAACCTATATAGGTTGTATAAAGGAAAAGGATAATTAAAACGTCGTAATTTGACTATAAGTCTATGACTTCTTTTGACCATAACCTAAACAATAAAATGTCTTCTGTTTTACAATAAACTTCAACCCTAAATAACATAGGTATTATGAATGTGTGTTTTTATTATGTTACATGTCAAATAAATTATAGTGTAATGCTTATATTTATTAATTTAATGTACTTCCAATACATATAATAATAAAAATATTAGCTTTCTGCATATATGCAAACTTTGCCATATTTAATAAATCCTCCGTCCACGTTATTGTCATTAAAGGGTACAAAATTTTTCACTTCACGTATTAATATAGGCATAAATAAGATTATATTTCTTAAAAACTACGCTAACCAGGAAAAAATTTGATGCTCCGTCTCTATAAACTACCGAATCTTACAAATTTTATAAGAACATGAGTCCATTTTATTATATCGTCATACGTCATAATCTAGTCAATCTATTCTACTTAAAAATGAGTGTTTCTTCCTTCTTCATTTTAACTGATTTTACAATAATTTTATTTTCTCACCACAAAACTGATCTTAAGATTCTTCTAAAATATAAAGCTAAAACAAGTTAGAATTTCACAAGACAATCTGGTGTTTTGGGTTTTATTGTAAAATGTACTCTAACAAGAATATACTTACTTGATTTTCCAGAGATGTTATCGTACAGGCTTACACAACAAATTGTGTCTCATTTATAATGAAGTCTTTGACAGTGATGTACAAGCCACAAAAGCAGTTAAAGAAAATGTAATTAAAGACAAACTGTGGGTAATAGCAACAAAGGCGATATGCTCGATTGTTTGCGACGGAAGTCGCGCGCGTCTGAGCAGAAAACTCAATGACCGTACGTCGCAATACGTCTCTTTATTGGAAAACGAGACAGTTGGCTTCCACTAGAATAAGTTCACCTCGTACGTGTTTGTATTCGCTGATATTGGCTTTTGTGGTGAACCAAACATATCAGTATCAATTACGCGGTTGACGTTTTGCGAACCATTCCGTTGCGCGCGAATGCGTTTTTCGTTACTTTTGGATGTGTGTGCCCTTTTTCATTTATTTTTGTACGTGTTTCATTTTACCGTTTGACGAGAATGCCTGAATTCCAAACTTCTGTTCCGTGATTGAAATGGAAAATTAAAGCTTTTGTTTACGTTGTTGTAACATAACTACAGATAAAGTCTATTTTGATGTTTAGATGTAATGTATATATTTTGAATGTTTATAATTTCGTTCTCTGTTATTCGAAAAAAAACACAAGCAACCACTTCACACTTCTAACGTCGCATTAGTTTGACCTCTACATTAGTCTACCTTACACCTGCATTAAACGACAAGGAAGTAACCGACACGTATTTTTTAAAATTTTAATTTTCCATTAAGAAGCACATTATAAAATATGTCGGTTTAAAAAGACCTTGAAGATATCAAACGACCGACTTTGTAATCGCTGTTTAATTTCCAATTGTTATTAAAATTAAAGATCCAACCTTTTTACTTCTTGTCACTTATCCGCTATTTTCTCAGTATTTAATTTTCAATCAATCAGATTTCTAAATGATAGTCCATTGAAATCCGTATGATAAAAATACAATGCAGAATGAATGAATGATTTTTTACAAGCTGCATTACAAACCTTCCAAATATAAGTAGGACAATTACAATCATTGAGGGTATTACAGAAGAATAACGTACCTTCATTTTCTTTAATATGCCTTCAGTGTCTCCTAACCTGTAATATATATTTTATAATTAAGCTAATAAGGTAGCGTTTTAAAAGAGAAATAGATATTCTTTATCAGCTTTTTCTGAATAAAATATAAATGTTTCAAATATCTGCTTGTTTTTCATGTGTGTGAGAGAAAAGAACTCTTAAAAACCCTACATTTTAATTCCATATACTAGAGCTCGTGTGAGCATGTCTCCAATCTTCTTTACAAACTTTTTTTGCGCACGACTGAATTTCAAACAGAACAAATTCAATCTCAAATATTAACGAGTCCTTTACGTGATCCGATCAAAGTAAAACAAGGGTTCGATTTATGCAAAACTAACAAGTATCACGATACTAGGGTACTCGTAAAAGAGTTCCCTTATTTTAAGCCTCGGGTACAATCACGATCCCTTGTGTTTGTAAACATGTGAATTACGACCTTTATTTTTATTCCAAATAGGTAATGGGCGCTGCTTTGTTTGCAGAAATAAATAAAACAAATGCTTATCTTATCACACACTTTCACTGACGGAAATCGAAATTGTGCTTCGTCTATGAGCTTCGAGTATTTTTTAACTTCTCGCTACGTATGTAGATAAGGAAGTTACTAATTTTGCCCTGATTTTCGAAAATCGAGTTTTCACTAGATCTCTAGGTACGTTTTGAGGTCCTAGGAATCTTTTCCGACTATTTTCACGATGACGTTAGTATGTCTATATGTATGTGCGTTTGTGTGTGTATGTGTGTGTGTGTGTGTGTATGTATGTGTGTGAATGTATGTGTGTGTATGTAAACATTTCATAACTTTTGAACGACTTGACCAATAGAAACGCGGTTGATGACACTAGATTGGATTTTTTTTAGTCGTCTGATAAAAACAACGTTGCCCGTGATTGGATATTTGTCAACCGATCACGTCTCCAACGGTGGTTGGCTCACTACCACGGATTAAACTGGATACGTCTATCAAGGCAATTTCTTAGATTGTCCATGTTGCTTGCATTTACACAGAGAAATAAATTTATAACACTTACCGATGAAATAAAATCAATCCAGATTAAACAATACCCGAAAGCCGTGTTGGTCCCGGCCTCCTTTGTAGAATAGGCCAACTGCCGTTCTGCCAGGCAGGTCGTAAAAGGCGACCGATTGGCTATCGAGTCACTACCATCGTGGCTACTAGGTGGTAGAGTTCTGCATTGTCTCGCCCGGGTCTGGTACCACCGCTTTACCTATTCCTGCCGCAATAGCGTCAGCGCTTGTCGCTGTCGTGTTCCGGTTTGGAGGGTAAGGTAGCCGGTAAACTTATGCATGTGGCATTAAACCTCGCCACAAGATAGCAACGCACCATTAACATCTTTGGTGTCTATAGGCGATGGTTGACTCTTTCCATCAGGAGACCCATCTGCTTGTTTGCTATCTTATGACATTAAAAAAAAAAAAAAAAAAGCCTTAACTTTTTATTCGACACAATAAAATATTACACCTCTATATTACCTTTTTCTTTCTTTTTAACTTCCCACTACGTATGTAGATAAAGAAGTTACTGATATTACCCCGATTTACGAAAATTGAGTTTTCACTAGATGTCCACGTTTTGAAGTCCTAGGAACCTTTTCCGACTATTTTCACGATAACGTCAGTATGTCTTTATGTGTGTATGTGTGTGTCTCATAACTTTTGAACGACTTGACCGATCGAAACGCAGTTGATGGCATTCGATTGGATTCCATTCCAAAGTCTAAGTGACTTTCTAAAAATTTGAACCGATTCGGTCCAGAAGATTTTAAGAAATTTTAAAAAAACACAAAAAAACTTTGGCAAAACAGTATTTTTTAAATATATTTTCCAGATTTATGTATCGACTGAGTACAAAAACTTATCAGCTCAATTCCTCAAAAAACTACGTCCAATACATAAATTGCATCAAAATCGGTTTATCCGTTTGGGAGTAATATCGTTGACGAAAAATTTTGAAAAAAGTGTTTTCCAACATAGCTTCGAAATTTGGCAACCAATCATTTTTTGGTATTCTTCGATATTTTACTACTAAAAAAACTACGTCAAATGCCGTTTCAAAAATCAAAATCGAATCTAATTCTGAAAACTTATAGCTTTTCAAATATTAAAATTACGTTGTTTTTAGCAAACTTGCTTAATTTTTTTAAATAACTTTCAAGTTAATTAACTGATTGACTTAAAATTCTTGTCAGCTTTTCTCCTTTAAAAATTGCGTCAAATATCGCTAATTTAATTAAAATCGGTCAATTTGTTTGGGATTTATCAATGAAGAAAATTAGAAGTAAAATGTTTTTTGACATTGCATCGAAATTTTTCAACCTATCGATTATTTAACTAAAGTAATATTTTAGATCTCAAAACTTGAGTTTAATGCCACCATCGTTTTATATATACCTACAGCTTATCAAAAATTAATATACTGCCATTTTTACAAAATAGATGTTTGAACTGAACTGAAAATCTTTGCTTATGTTTTTTACTCTTTTGAGCTTAAAATACATTAATTTAGTGGGAAGTTTCAGGGATGGGCCGTAGGGTCAACCGTTTACACATTTTTAATTATGTAAAATAATAAATAATGTTCATCGTCATCATCAAAATGTTTTTGTAACTTTTGGTTTGGAATTGCCCTAAAATATAATTAAAAAATATATATTTTTTTTTATGTCATAAGATAGCAAACAAGCAGATGGGTCTCCTGATGGAAAGAGTCAACCATCGCCTATAGACACCAAAGATGTTAATGGTGCGTTGCTATCTTGTGGCGAGGTCTAATGCCACATGCATAAGTTTACCGGCTACCTTACCCTCCAAACCGGAACACGACAGCGACAAGCACTGACGCTATTGCGGCAGGAATAGGTAAGGCGGTGGTACCAGACCCGGGCGAGACAATGCAGAACTCTACCACCTAGTAGCCACGATAGTAGTGACTCGATAGCCAATCGGTCGCCTTTTACGACCTGCCTGGCAGAACGGCAGTTGGCCTATTCTTCAAAGGAGGCCGGGACCAACACGGCGAGCAGTATTAGGCATACTTCTTTATTAAAATAGTTAGTCTTTTTCATTTCCGAAAAAGTTTAAATATTCAAAGACGTGCCCTTTTCGAAATGCATATTAATTTTTTCTATATTTCCATATAATAGAATTTTACCAAATGCCGACAATCGAAAGTATAGAACAATAACCATGTAAACACATATTCAATCATATCAACAAGCCCTTAGCTAAAAATGCTTGGCATTATATTAAACATCATTTAGATGTTACTTATTTGCTAAACAACTTGACGTCATAATGCACTAATGGCGGGATAACGTAATAAACTAAACCAAAATGTGACAATCTTGTGAAGAGTAGTGGGTTTACTGATAAGGTTATACTGCGTTCGCTTACCCATTGTGGTTAGATAATTAAAGGCAAATTCTCCGTACGGATAGTGGAAATTAAACTCGAAGTTTGGAAGTAATAAATAATACATATTGTTTTATCACCGAGTTTAATAAAGGAGGTTCACACTTTGTTGGAATTATTTATGTATGTTACCCAAACTTCAAAAAAGCCTGGACTGATTTCAAAAAATTATTTCAAAAAGTATACTTCTCATTTGGTCTCGTATAAATTTGGTGAAAGGCTGATCAGAGATTGCAAAGGTACCTGCAGGCAATTAAATATATTAATGTACTAGTATATAGAGATTGTTACAGAGGGTCAGAAGTCGGTTGTTGCAGTTGTACTGCGTTTCAGTAATATAAAAATACATGAAGCCTACCCAGCACTTAATAATTTTACAGGGTGTAAACTTAAAAAATACTTAAACTTGACAACAAAACAGTTACTTACATTTTATACCCTCTACGATACATCGTGGTCTAGTGGTTCCTATTCATTTCAGATCGTAAAATCCTGGCTTCGGCCCGGACAAGAATTTGATTGCTTTTAGCGGAGTCGGGGTGTTTTCGCGGCTTTTCTGAGAAAACGTAACCTCAGATGCGGCTGATCATGTAAACCTGTCTGTCCGGGTTACCGCAAGAAACGAGCGATAGTCGTTAGCTTGTCGATAAAATGAGGTGATAGGGAGATCACTATCTCGCAATATATCTCGCAATCCGGCTAATTGATGAATCACATCACCGAGAACCTAAAGACACTAAGAGTGTCTTTAGGTTCTCGGCTAAAGCTGCGTCCACACTTGTAACATTACAACGGACCGGATAGCGTGGCAACGCTACAGACATGTTACGCTAAATATGGACGATATAAGTTGCACTGACAAGGTCACAAGCCACAAGGTCACATCGTATCGCTATACGTGCCTACACGGCGCAGTCTTAGATCAAACATACTATAGATCTAGTGTTCCATACAAATGTTAACATAAAACGTAGCACCGTGTTCCACTAGCGCATATATCTGTGTGCGTATTTTCGTGTCGGACAAATGATTTTATGGATAATAGTTTTATTATCCATAAAATCATTTGTCCGACACGAAAATACGCACACAGATATATGCGCTCTACACCATATTAAAAAACTGTATTACAAAATCAACCTTAGCTCTAATAAATACCTTATACGACATAAAATGAAATTTTGTTAAAACGTACTTAAGGTAGCTTCTTATTTTTTGCTCAAAATTTTAAAGAGCTATTTTTTTAGATATTCGGTAACGAAAACAAAAATGTAGTGGAGGCGCATTATCAATTCGGGTACGTAAACACAGAATTATATTAACCAACATTAATATTTTAATTACATTTATTATACCTGCTCATTTGAACCCACCCACAATCTAAAGTATATTTGATCTAAAGTCGCAGTACAAAACTAAACAACGTATACAACGATGTTTATAGCGTACACTCCAAACCATCGTCTGTGTCCGTATCATCGGGCGTACTTCGACGCGTGTCATAAATACAAGTGTGGACGTCTCCTGATCCGCGGACAATAGCGAAAATCCTTTGAAATAAACTGACTTTCGATGGATCGGCTCGTAACACGTGGCTTAGATGTGTGACAGTACACAGATCAGCGTCCACACTGGGCCCGGCTAGTAGATCGTAACTCCGTACATTGTGCGGCCGTTTATTCTGTGTTTGGCAGTTTCTTTCAGTGTTCGGAATGGATTCAACCGTACTACAGGTCGTGACAATTGTACGGGTAACAAAATACGTCCACATTAATCGGTACTGACACGCGTGTCTGACACGGTCACGGGATAATGTACAGTAATTTGTTCGAATGTAGACGCAGCTTAACTCCGCGCGCATCTCAAGGATAATAATATTCTTATTTGCTTATTTTGTTTTGATATTAGGCTTTAAGAGCCGTCCCTATACTCTTTTAACAGAATAATTTGACTACTTTAATGCCTTCATCTTTTATAAGATAGCAAACAAGCAGATGGGTTTCCTCATGGAAAGAGTCCACCATCGCCTATAGACACCAAAGGTGTTAATGGTCGTTATCTTGTGGCGAGGTCTAATGCCACATGCATAAGTTTACCTGCTACTTTACCCACCAAACTGCAACACGACAGTGACAAGCACTGACGCTATTGCGGCAGGAATAGGTAAGGCGGTGGTACCAGACCCGGGCGAGACCATGCAGAACTCTACCACTAGCCACGATGGTAGTGACTCGTATAGCCAATCAGTCGCCTTTTACGACCTGCCTGGCAGAACGGCAATTGGCCCATTCTTTAAAGGCGCCCGGAACCTACACGGGGAAACTACAAATTTGACTACTTTGATTTATTAAAGAGCGTTAAATAAAAGATTAGTATATAGAATGAGTAAATACAGCACGCCTATATTACTGAAGGATCCGCTATTAGCTACAGGTATGACATTTCATCATATAAATAATTAAAACGTATCTACTAATCAATGTTAAGTTATAAAAACACATTATTATAAAAACAAACGCCGATGTAACCCGTTTTTAAAAAACAAAACCCTCCTTTTAGCGAAATCGGACAAAATAATATAGTATATAGCATAATATTTTGGAAAATCACTTAATGATGAAAATGGTATATAAGAGAAATATTTACAAAAAAATACTGTAAAGAAATATTACAGAAATATTAGTATTGTCGACAGTCGGTATTGTTTTTAATTTAATTCTTTAACTAAATGAATAATTTTTTCTATCGCAGCACTGTAAAAAAATACAAAATTAATTGCACGAAAGAGAAAGAAGTGCACGTATATACGAGTACAAGCCGAGAAAGAAATAAAAATATCAACAAACTTGATCAATCTGCACTAACAAATTTGGTAGGACAAACGTTATTTTTATTATTTATGCTCCCAGTTAAAGAAAACACTAGTTTAATCTCTTATTAATTATAATTAACCACTCAACGCCAGACAGCCATTTGAAAAACGAAATTTTTCTAGGAAACGAAAAAGAATACGGAAAAGGCGAAACGTTTTTTTCGATCGCAGAGCACGCTAATGCTTCACATTGAGTCGCGCAAAATACAAAATTAAGATCAAGCTAGTGATACTTTCAAGCTAAAATCCATCAAGCCAATCCAAACAAATACACATACATACTGTTGAGTGACTTAAGGTTCAGTTTAGGTTTTATAGAACGGCGTGAATTAAAACGAACGTCTTCCTTGAATGAATATAATTTTTAACTAAATACAATAAATTGATATTTAACACTGGACACATACACTCTTAAAACATAACCTACATTCTATGGCAGTCGGGTAAAATATCAAATGCAAAAGATAACACAAATTTAAATTACTTTTTGTGTTGCCAGCACCCGCGCGATTCCCCATGAAGAGTAAGACGGTCCAAGTGACGGCGGGAGAAGCAGCCCACCTGCAGTGCGCCGCCTCGGGGGACGCGCCGCTCGAAGTGAGCTGGCGCAGCCCGCACCATCACACCATAGCACATCATCTAGACCAGAGGTACGAGTGCTATTTATACATGGGGCACACTAAAGTTTTGCACTTCTAGCTAATCGGAGCTATTTGAATTTCGAATGTTATATTTTTAAAACGTTGCAACCTTCCTAGTAATAAAAAAAACAATTGGCGGGCAATGATTTGTCAATTGTTTTTTTATCACACATCAAAGTTCTACGTACGCAACGAAAATGGAATTAAGTTGAAAAGATTTTAGAGCGATGATTTTAAAAGTTCTCTTTCTCTGCAACTCTATACCGCTCGTCTTCAAAATGCTTTTGGGAGAGAAGCACCTTGTTTGAGCACCGGGAGACGATGGTTTGCTGAATTTGAGAGAGGTCGAGTTTCTTTACATGACGAATTTCATGAAGGGCGGCCTTCAACTGCCATCAATGAAAGTAATGTGGCTACTGTTAAGCGGTTAATTGAAAAAAAACCCCGGATTACCTACGAGACAATTCGAGGACTATTGGAGATTGGTATGAGCCAAATTCAGAAAATTTTACACGAAGAATTGAAAGTTCGGAAACTTTGTTGTCGTTGGATCCCTCATGAACTGACAGCGGAGCAGATGTGGGCTCGCGTGGAATGGTGCTCACAGATGCTACTGAAGTACGACCAAGGACATTCTAATGCTGTTTATGACATTTTCACAGGAGACGAAACGTGGATTTATTGTTTTGAACCCGAAAAAAACAGCAATCTTTTAAATGGGTGTTTGAAAATGAGAACAGGCCAACAAAAGTGAGACAGGCGAGAAACGTTGGTAAAGAAATGATCACGTTTTTTTTCTCAGCTACGGGTCCCATCTGTACAATTCAACTTGAAGATCAAAAGATTATTAATGCCGAATGGTATTCTACCATTTGTTTACCCACGGTGTTAAAAAAAATTCGCGAACGACGACCCAAAAACCGCATTCTCCTACACCATGATAACGCTTCTTCACACACGGCCAACAAAACAAAGTCATTTTTAGCTTCCGAAAAAGTACATCTCGTCACTCATCCTGCGCATAGCCCCGACCTAGCACCCTGTGACCTCTGTATTTTCCCCAAAATCAAAAATTTGATGAGAGGTTTTACTTTTACCAACTTTGAAGAGGCAGTGATAGCGTTCAATCAGCACGTAGAAAACATGCCCTCAGATCTGTGGTCCCCCTGTTTTATAAAATGGTTCGATCGCATGAAAAAATGTTAAAAATGTAAAGGAAATTATTTGGAAAAGCAATAAACATAATATTTTGGTTATAACATGTTTTTTTAAGTTACGCAAAACTTATAGTGTGACCTACGTACATCGGAGAATTTGAGAATGCGTGTAGATTTGCGCTTAGTCTGTAGCATCGGCTACGACGTAGCACAAGGTGATATTGTACGAGACAGAATGATCGCTGACTTACGCACATGATCGTACTTATTTAAGTATTCATTCATAAAATATACAATTTATGTTTTATACTCGTATAATAGGTTTAAATTAAAGTTAATCTTGCATAGTAATAATGTGAAGTTTAGTCCCGTTAGTCGAGTGGTTAGTGACACTGACTACGCAATCAACGAGGCTATGATTCGAATCCCGACAAAGACAAACATTTGTGTAATGAGCATAGGTGTTTGTATTTATGGGTTTGAACGTTTATTAAATATGTAGGTAGTGGGTAAGACACAATGAATAAAATGCGGATGTGGTGATATAACAGCTCTTTATATTTTGATCAACTTTTAATCAACATAACATAAGATCACTATTAAAACTTTCCATTATTAATTACTAGCTCTCGTTAGCAATTCCAACCATAAGTAACTTAAATATTCCTTATTACAAATAAGTCATAATTTAAGCAATAGATAGTCAATTATCAATTACACTGCGACTAATTTATAGTTGATAATAATAATTAATTTGTTTGCACAACTTAATTATCCAAGAGTCAAAGATAAGCTACTAGCAAGATACAACAAGTGTACTGAGCCACGCCAGAGCCAAGACAAAAAGTAAATTAATACATGCCAAGACTGCATTAACGGCGGGCGCTCAGAGACTTATACAGGTAGCAAAACTAGTTGAGTAGTAGGGATATCGAACGATATCCCTACTACTCAACTTGTGGCTTAGACGGAGGCTTAGACGGTGCACCTGTTGTTTACAATATTCTTGCATTTGATGACGCGGACGCCGTCAAATATATTTACAAATGTATTTGTCAATGTATTAATATCTTGGACTAACATTCACATCATTAGCAAATAATTTGCTTATTTTAGGGTTAGATAGATTCTTGTAATTTATCAAGGAATATATATTTATTTATTAATTTATTATTAGTATTTATTTAACATGTGCTAGTTTGGTCAACTTTTTGTAGCAGTCTCGGAAAAATATACTGTAAGATAGAATGTTATAAAATTGTTTTCTAGTTTATTTTTATTTATTTGTAGATTTTTTGGACAGATTTTAATCAACGTTTATTATTAATATACTAACCCACGCAGCGTTTCCTGTGAAAAAATTAACGTGTCGTCAATATAGAAATTTTATACAATATATACCTATTTCACCGTCGTAGGGAATGCATTTTGTAAAATCTTTTATTATTCCTTCTTTACATAGTAAAAACAACCCGTGTGAAAAATTATGGCCTTCTTGGTACAAGGGCAAGGATTTAGACTGGACGTTGATATGTCAGTCATTTTGCCAGAATTTTTCTTTTTATATAATATACAGATAAGACTGATGATAACTAACGTGAAATCTCCATCAATCTTAGTCTACTGATTCTAGACTACTTTTGCAGGAATTAATATATTTTGTGCGTTTCAAAATCCATACTTAATATTATAAATGCGAATGAAATTCTGTCTGTCTGTCTCTTCTTCACGCCTAACCACTGAACCGATTTTAATGAAATTTCATGCAAAGATATTTGGAGACCCGAGGAAGGACATGGGGTATTTTTTATTCCGGAAATCCCACGGGAACGAGAACTATAGGAGTAAACCACAGGGCTGTCTATCTTTTAAACTACGGTAATAAGGAGTAATTTAGGCTACTTTTATTTAAGAAACTTTTCCACGCGGAAGAAGTAACGGGCACAGCTAGTTTATTATAAATGCCTTGTTCTCTTTTTATGATAATTAATTATTCCTGCACTTTATCCTTTCATGATTTTCTTAATTTAATTATTTGTTTATTGACCCGTTAGTCAAGTGTTTAGTTAGTGGCTTGGTTTCGATTCCCGATAGGGACAAACATATGTGTGATGAGCACAGATGTTTATATTTCTGGATCTGGATGTGTATTATGTATGTAAACAGTATTTATATATGTATTTCTATGTACTAGTATCGTTGACTAACACCCATAACACAAGCAAATAATTTGCTTACATTGCGGTTAGATCAGTAAGTGTAATTTGTCCACTGATATTATATTATTATTATTATTACTTATGAATTTTTTTCTTTGACAAATAGTTATTGTATACAAAAGTCATCATAATATCTCCACAAAACTTAGTAAAGAACTGTCACTTTGCAGGTACACAATACGAGAACAAGTTTTAGACGACGGGCTGGTTTCAGAACTAAGTATATTACAGACGTACAGACAAGATACAGGAGCTTTGACTTGTCGGGCTTCGAATGCGTATGGACAAGATGAAATGCTCATTCATCTTGTAGTGCAAGAGGTAATTAACTTTATCTGATTTTTCGTGTGTTTTTGTATAACATAGGATAGCAAACAAGCAAATAGGTCTACTGTTTGAAACAGATAAATATCCATACTAATATTTTAAATGGGAAAGTGTATGTGTGTGTTTGTTTGTCCGTCTTTCACGGCAAAACGGAGCGACGAATTGACGTGATTTTTTAAGTGGAGATAGTTGAAGGGATGGAGAGTGTCATAGACTACTTTTTGTCTCTTTCTAACCTTCCTTCTCTAAAATGGGGTGGAAGTTTGAATGGAGCATTCCGCAATTTTCAAGAGAAGAAGAAAAATTTTCATTTTTTTAGAAATCTAAAAATTAGTATGCGGAAAATCGTGCGTCTTTTTTTTGAAAATTTGCCCCCAATTTAACGCGAGCGAGGCCGCGAGCAAAAGCTAGTGGCCTATAAAAACCAAAGTTGTTCAAGTTGCGTTGGTATCCATATGGAGATGGTAATACCACATCCGTAAGTTTACCGGCCACGTTTAGTGTACCAAACCGGCGGGGCTATCACGTAACTTGTGAAATTATCGTAATTGTTTAGTTATTGTAAAACACATAACAACCTTGTATATTAGTGGCAGTCGTTGCCGCTTGATTAGTTTTGGTGCTGTGACGTTGCAAAAAGTGCATCTAGTGACCAGCAAGCAATTGGCGACGTTTTTGATGATTTATTCGTTACGTTTAAGAGTCTTCAAGAGGATTGCAAACGTTAGTTGGAAACGTTAGGTAATACGCCTGCAGAACACGACAATGATAAGCAATATGGAGTGGATTTCTTTTATTATAAAATTTTGTTTATTTTTATATGTTGCTGGAATACAATATTCAAAACAATATCCTTTCTATGACCGTATTCAAGGTCAATAAATTTATTTCAATTTAATCAATGCAGGACTATAATATAACTACCCGTTGGTCAGTAGGTTTGGAAATCAGAATAAAGATGAAATTAGATATGAAATTACACCATAGGTATACTCATTCATCACTTATTCCCGCGCCCTTAATAGGTAAACTAAATTCTATGTAATTGCACGCCGCGGCGCGGTTGTGCATTATTATCCGTTGAAAGAAAATGTATGGCTCAACCAACTTCAATCACATTCAGTATTAAATTCATACACTAATTTGATATAAAAAGTATATGATTATAAAAAGAAACTTTAATTCTTCAAATTCTGTATAATTTTAAGCCTCTGAAGAGAGTTAATTACTCTAAAATATCTCGTTGAAAAAAAAATTTAATGGCCGTCAGTTGATTATTTTATGTCTGTAAACACGAAGTAGGTTGATTGGCTTTATGAATTCACTTTATTTTATTATCAATATTATCTGATCCACTCAGAATAGATCCCTATTGAAAATCACTTCATTCGGATCTTTTTTTATAATGAATAATTTAAAGAAAAAAAATGTTGCACTTTTCAATTTTCCAAATTTTGTGAACATCACTTCGTAAGGTGCCTATTAATTACTCCTACAATGGAAATTTATGTGAACGATACAAGCCTTATATATTTATTATTATTATATTAATAATAGCTCAGCGTTTTGTCCGATTGTGTTGAGAATACTCAGGTTGCGAGATTGCACATTTTTTTATTTGAGTAAAATAAATAACATTATGCCAGTTCCCTTGCATATTTTTCAAGAGAACTTAGTATCAATAGATGCTTTGATTCACCACTATTTATTAGTTTATTACCAAGCGATGTTGACGTAGATTCCCATTGCCACGTTTGTCAAATTTTATGATTATCACTTCTTATTTGCGATTACCGTAACCATCAACTTTACTGGCTTTTCTAAAGCGTGAAAGGGTAAATAAGAAACCAACAATTCTAAAGTACTGCTGAAAAGTTTTTATGGAGAATAAATCCCAAAAAATATTGCCCGGGAATCAAACCCGAAATTAAAAATTATGAAGCCCTAATCTAAGCTAAACAGGCTAATACACTAACGAAGTGAGCTACTTACGAACCTTAAAGAGTTTTTTTTTCTTTGATTTAGGTGCCAGAAATGCCAAAAAATATAAGAATCATAGACCAACAGTCTCGCTCAATTCAAATATCCTGGACGCAACCCTATGCCGGAAATAGCCCGATCATTAACTACATTGTCCAATACAAGGAGGCTCCAGGTAAAAGTTACGTTCCTTATAGCAAATACACAAACAGCGATAATCTATATTGCTCCTTTCGCACCTTTAGCATTATAGTGACCCAATTAAAAAACCATGATTTTGACTTAATGTTAGGAAACGACCTAAAACGACTAACTTTTATCTATAGATTCTTATTAAGTCAGAGAGAGATTTTGACATAGAAAGCTGTAAAACGTATATTCCTGTCTAATAATCTAATTTTTATACTAAAATCTTAACTGTACAAATCTTTATTTGACGTTTCCCTAAAATGGATATTTTTTTAAATTGGTTAGTATAATTCTAATGGTGCGCTTTGTGTAGTGCCGCCTGTTAGTCTGCGGGACAGAACCTTTTTTTGAATAATCAACACTTACTTGACACTTCGTGAGTGGCTTTCTTTTGCGAGTCTACATACATATTTGTCTTACGATTTTTTTCTCATTATAACATAGCAAACTAACAGATGACTCGCCTGATGGGAAGAGACAACCATCACCTATAGACACCAAAAATGTTAATAGTGCGTGTCATCCTTGAAGCAGTTTTAGTGCAACATGCATAAGTTTATCGGCTACCTTACCGTCTAAATCAGAACAAGGCCTGGGCGACATAAAGCAAAACTTTCCCACTTAGTAGCCAAGATGGTTGGATGTATGGAACTGACTAGCAAAGTGGCAGAGAACTATTCTTCAAGAGGGGCTCTAACCAATACAAAACTGCCTTTCTCAAATAAGCAGGTTAAAAATTACTTATAAAAAAGTTCATAATCATAATCATAATCATCATAAGACAGCAAACAAGCAGATGGCTATCTTGATGGAATGAAACAAACATCTTCTATAGAAAAGATGTTATCGGTGCGTTGCTATCCGTAAGATGGAGTTAATACCACATGCATAAGGTTACCAGCTACCTAACACTCCAAACTGGAACACAACAGTAACAAGCACTGACGCTACTGCGACAGCAATAGGTAAGGCGATGGTGCCAAACCTCGATAAACCGAACGCAGTATTCACGATGGTAATGACTCGTAAAACCAGCCGTTTTGTAACAACCCTACCATATTAGGATTTTGGTTTACGCACATCCCTAGTAAGCAAAGCATCTAAAAGTGCTATCCTAGCACCTTTGGCTCCTCATTAACCTCAGTCCTAGCTACATCCAGCAGTCTCCAAATACTATATCCATGTTCCGTACTATTTCTATTGTGTAAAGTGTAAGTGTGTGTTCTACTATTTCTAAGTGCAATAAACTAATTTTGTGTAATTAAAATATTTTTTAAAAAGGCTAGTTCGCCTTTTGCAAATTTCCTGACAGAATGACAGGTGGTATATTCTTCAAAGGGAGCTTGGAGCCTGAACAACACCCAATGTTGTTCCAGGCTTCCTATTTTTTCTTATTTTATATACCTATATGTTTTTCTGCGCTTTCAAAAGTTTTAGAGCGAAAGTTTGGTAAACTTTCCAAAAGGATGTCACTCCCGAAATTTCAAGTATATCATGATCATTTAATAATAAGAGTGCCATCTCGCGAACTATGCTATCTATTATATTAATTTTCGTAAGCAAAACAAAATATCATATTTATAATAGTAGTCAAATTTACTGCTTTTCTTGATAACGTTTAATAATTACAATCCCTTTATGTCTAAATCACATGTAAGCTATTTTATCTCAGAATAATATTTCATTGTTTCAGTAAGATTCACAAAAAATCTTAAATCACATAGTGGTGTAGCTAGTAAGTACATAAAGCTTGATAGAGTTCGTTTTAATTAATCGTTCTATTTTAACCTCCTTAACGTCTTGCGGGTCTTACTACTATCTCTCTTGTATATTAATTAGCTCTTGATCTTTCAATTAAACTTCTATTATGTGATTGATCTTGTTCTTCTAAATAATATTACAGAACCTTGGCCAACGACGCCACAGAAAGTAATAGTTCCTGGAAGTGTGACCTCGGCTAGTGTACAAAATTTGCAGCCAGCCACTTCATACCATCTGCGAATAATCGCGGAAAATCGACTTGGACAGAGCGAACCCAGCCAACTCGTACAAGTCACTACTACAGAAGAAGGTAATTTAATATAGCAACATAACTACAATTTATGATAATAGTTTTATGAACTTTATGAGACCAAGACCTTTTACGAGTTGCCCAACAGGGTCCATTATACTCTAATGAGCTTTAGCCTTATTGTATTATCCCTTGTTGTATTAAGAAATATGCAATAAAATTACAAATTGGAATCGGAACATCACAAATATTTGTAATAATAAATAATTAGTTGATATCAAATATTATGTGATACAAAAAAGGATGCATTGCCGTCATTATAGGGGCAATGTATTAATATAGTCTGACTAATAAAAGTACTCTGAAAACCACGGAATATTTAAAAAAATGTCACCATAACAACACTCAACAACCAATCATGTGTGTTGCCGATGAGCACGACCTGCGTAGGGTGTCGGCACATTACGTTGAGTCGCGTTTTAGTAGTATATTTCCACCTTTTGTAATTTGTCCTGTGAATTATATTAAAAACAAGATTGTTTGTTGTTAGATTTGCTACGCTAGCATTATGCTGTTATAGATACTTTGGATTGGATCTTTCTTAAATACAATTATTTCTGTATTTTTATCAACAACGTTAAACAACTTAATAATAATGCACCTTCCAAATATTTCGTTATTTTAAGATTTTTTTTTTAATATTCACGGGACAAATTACACTTACTGATCTAACCCCAAAGTAAGCAAATTATTTGCTTGTGTTATGGGTGTCAATTAGCGATACTAATACATAGAAATACATATATAAATACTTTTACATACATAATAAACACCCAAACCCGGAAATACAAACATATATGCTCATCACATAAATGCTTGTCCCCGTCGGGGATCGAACCCGAGCCCCGTCGATTGCGTAGTCAGGGTCGCTAACCACTCGACCAACGGGGCGGTCAAATTTTAGTTTGAATTCAGCGTCTTTCTCTTGTTGTTTTTCTTTGTATTGGAAATGATACAAAACAACATCTCCCGCACTGCACTTTTGGTCGTTTTGTTCATCTTACGCTAGTAAAATGTTAAAACTAGACCACAACAATTTACACCGAATCATCAACAACCAAAGAGATTAATTAGTACATAGAAGTCGTTGTCAACAACCGACATTTTCTTTTTGCCATTTTGACGTTGACATTGAAATTTGAGTGTCTACTTTCGTTAACCAGACTCTGCCATACGTGCATAAGTTTATCGACTACCTTACCGTCTAAATTACAACATAACAGTGACAAGCACTGACGCTATTGCAGCAGAAATAGCGTCAGTGCTTGTCGTTGACTTAAGTTGACTGCCTCGTTGGTTGAGTGGTTAGCGAAACTAACTACGGATCGAGGGGGCTCCCTCCCCTACACAGAGTTTGTAGAGATATGTAGGGGTTTGTAGGGTTGGAAATTTTTGTATTTCTGGGTTTGGGTGTTTATTACGTAAGTAACAGTATTTATATATGTATTTCTATGTATTGGTATAATGGACTAGCACCCATAACTTAAGCAAATAATTTGCTTACTTTGCGTTAAAAAAGGGGTTTTACAAAATCCAGATCTCTCCCACCTGCCTCATCACGGTGGTGGTTTTACGATTTGCTTGGAAGGAAAGTAGATGATAAATTCATCAAAAGGCACTCAAACTAACATGGTGAAACTAAAAACTTATAGTTACGTTAATAAAAATATTACAAAATATACACAGTTGTTATAAAATATGTATTCCAGCAAATTCGACACAAAAAATTGAGAAAAAAATTAACTTCGTAAAACAATAACTTGAAGAAATTGAATGATATCTTTTATTTGCAGTCCCAAGTGGTCCTCCTTTGAATGTGAGGGTAGAAGCAAAAAGTTCCACAGAATTAACTGTCAGCTGGGACCCACCACAGAGGGATCTATGGAATGGCAATATACTGGGTTATTACGTGGGGTTTCAAGAAGTAAGTAGTGATAAATAATTTTTAACTGGTTTTAGTAGCACAAATATCATAAAGAAAAAGAGTTATATTGTTGTATGCTTGAAATAAATAACCTCAAAATTATTGAACCGATTTAAAAAATGATTTCATCTCTAATTTGCTTATAATTGCTTTCTACTACTATTACTTTCTACTAGCAAAGAGTTTTAAAGGGACAAAATAATCTTTTTATACCGACTGAGCAAAAGGAACTAATATTTTTGAGATCATGTGAATAACGTCGTAACAGCTTGTTTTCACTAATTTGATAAATTTCATCCAAATATTAAAATATATTGCTAACGTTATATATATAACTGACATTGTCGTTGTAGTTCTTATTACAATGCAAAAAGGAAGCCAAAATCGAAATTATTAGGGAATATAAATATATTTTTCATTCAGATTTGATATGGTGATATTCTATCAGCTTCATAAAAATATGTTTGTATGTAATAAAGTCGGAATATTCACGTATTACGTATTAATTATATAATATAAATATATAAATATATATATATATATATATATATATATATATATATATATATATATATATATATATATATATATATATATATATATATATTTATATATATATATATATATATATATATATATATATATATATATATTGTTGTGTAGTTAAACAGCAACAGCACGATACTAAGTGCGAGCGGGCCGGGCGGCGCGTCGTACACGGTGCGCACCGTAGAGGGCGCGGGCACGGCGCGCGCGCGCACCACGCTCTCGGCGCTACAGAAGCACACCGGCTACGCCGTAGTCGTGCAGGCCTACACCAGCCGCGGCGCCGGGCCCGCCTCGCCGCCCGCTACGGCCACTACCATGGAAGACGGTAACTAGTGCTCCTGTGCTTCTATTTATTCAAGCTGTTTTGTCGCATTGGTTCATTGGTAATTTAACGTCTAAAAATATATTAAATAAGATTTCTTATTTTATTTATAACATAAGATAGCAAACAAACAGATAGATCTCCAGATGGAAAGACTCAACCATCGCCTATAGACACCAAAGGTGTTAATGGTGCACTGCTCTCTTGTAGCAAGGTCTAATGTCACATGCATAAGTTTACCGGCTACCTTATTCTCTAAACCGGAACACGACAGTGACAAGCACTGACGCTATTGCGGCAGGAATAGTTAAGGCGGTGGTACCAGACCCGGGCGAGACAATGTAGAACTCTACCACCTAGTAGTCACGATGGCAGTGACGCGCATAGCCACTCGGTCGGCTTTTATGACCTGCCTGGCAGAACGGCAGTTGGCCTATTCTTCAAAGGAGCTCGGGACCAACACGGGGAATATCGTATATAAGTAACAAGTAGTCACTATGGTTGTGACTCGCATAGCCAATCGGTCGCCTTTTACGACCTTCCTGGTGGAACAGCGGTTGGTCCCCGGGATCAACACGGGGAGTATTAAGATGCTGACCCGCACAGCTTCGCCCTCGAGTAGAGTAATTTATCATTAATAAATATAATTTTTCAAACAAACTGCACCTCTTATTCCAACCTCTTTGACATTGACCGAAAAAAGGATAGGCGTTATTTGGCCCCTGGTCATCAAGAATTTTCTCGCCTGATTTCATTAATCGGTTCAGCAGTTAAGCCACGAATAAATAAAACAGACAGATAGACAAGCTATTGTATTTGTATTATTATTATTCACAATCACCATCAAACAGCTTCGTCTCCTCTGTAGCCTAGTGGTATCGGTGTTGACCACATGAGGTCCCGGGTTCGGTTCCCGGATTGAGCAAATCAAATATGCTTTTTTTCAGTTTTCTGATAAAAACAACGTTGCGCGAGTTTGGATAAGTGCCCGGTTGGTGATAGGCTGGCCACCTATCACATTGTGGGACTAAGTATTTTTGGCTAATCGTGGGTGCACTACTTGTGCCTCTGCCTATCTCTTAGGGGACACGGGCATAAAAATACTTTTATCAAACACCTTTAATAATAGTAAGACCCTTAGTAATTCAGGTATTGTGTCCGCCGATTGCCTACAGATTTCACCCGCTTTACACGATTATTGATATTAAAAAGCTTTCCGTGGTCGATATTTTATTCAAATGGTTTTAGAATAATATGGGGTGAACTTTTACTTCATTCATATTTATTACATAGTTAATCTAATCGATACAAGTGTTTTAAAATTAAAATAATTTGTGATGTTATTTTAGTAAATCTCGAATTAAACAAATTCGAGATTTACTAAAATAACATAAAGGTAAAACTGATGAATTTAACAGATACAGATTAGTTTTATTTTAAATCGATTTCTTAATTTTATTCATTTCTTAATGTTTGTTGACGCTAAAGTTGCCAACTGTGCTATCTATATAAATATAATAAATGCGAAAGTTTGTATGTTTGGATGGATGGATATTTGTTACTCAATCACGCAAAAACCTCTGAACGAACTTGATTAAAGTTTGGCACGCAGGTGGATGTAAGATGACCTGGATAAGCACTATTTTTTATCCCGGAAAAATTAGATGATCCACGAAATTCGCCAAAAACTTTTATAATGCAGCGGGCTGCACGCCGCACTAGAAAATAATATATAAGGTAATTTCATAATAAGTGAAAATATTTTAACCCAGTATTCGGTACGTCTAATCAAAGATATTTAGCTAAAATAGATGTCATTCAAGTCATTCAATGTAAAACGTTTTATTTGTACGAGTAAAATTTCGTATACGAATAAAATTTCATACAAATCAAAAAGTTTTAAACCCTTGAATGACGTTTATTATTAGCTGGATACTTTGATTAGACGTACCAAATTCTGTGTTAAAATATTTTTACCTAATATGGAATGACTTTATATATTACTAGCTGCAGCGTGTAGCTCGTTGCATCCATCAAAATTTTCGTATTTATGTTAGCTGTAGCGTGCAGCCCGCTAGCCCTCATACATGCATCGATTATAAATTTGTTCTAAGGCGGTACGAAATCCGCCGATTTAATAATAATGTTAATCACTATTCCAGTGCCTAGCCTGCCTCCGGGGTCGTTACAATGCATGGCGTTGAGTTCACAGTCGGTGCGCGTCACGTGGGAGCCGCCGCCACTGCGCGGCCGCAACGGCGTCTTACAGGGATACCGCGTCACCTACGCGCCCGTCACCGACTGGTATGGTGAGTACTACAGTTCATTTATAATAATCACTAGCTGATACCCACCCAATTCTCTGGCCGTATATATATATATATATATATATATATATATATATATATATATATATATATATAAGCAACAGAAATGGATCAAGGATGGACCCTTGTGGGACAGGAGGATCTTATTCCATTAAATTCAACCTTCTGAATTCTTCCATTCCATATACATATATATATATATATATATATATATATATATATATATATATATATATATATATATATATATATATATATATATATATATATCCAATATCTGAAACAAAAAAACAATTTATCTGAAATTTCAAAAAGTAAATATTCGATGTTGATTATAATTCACGGGCGAAAAAATATTTTGAAAAGTAGACTCCTTAAGTACATATGAGCATGATAAAAGCTTGGACATGTGGTTGTTAGGTAGCGAAGAGGCGGTGACGAAGCAGATCTCGGGGCTACACACGACGCTGTCGGGGCTGCGGCGCTACACCAACTACTCGGTGACGGCGTGCGCCTTCACCGCCGCCGGCGACGGCGCGCGCGCCGCGCCTGTCTACTGCCACACCGAGGAGGACGGTGCGACATACACACATTACTGGCCTACTCCAACAACACCCAATACTACTACACACCATTACTGGCTTAATCCATCAACAATCAATACTACCACACACTGTTACTGGTTTAGTCCACCACCACACGATATTACTGGCTTAATCCATCAACAATCAATACTAGCACACACCATTACTGGTTTAATCCACTAACACTCAATACTACCACACACTATTACTGGCTTAATCCAACAACATTCCATATTACCACATACCATTACTGGCTTAATCCACTAACACTCAATATTACCACGCACCATTACTGACTTAATGTCGAGTCCATTTTTCCATTCAAATGAATTTTGTTAATTAAATCTTGTTAATTTAATGTATTTTTAAATTATATTATTTTCAAATAATACGTTTCTGCAATTCTCCGCAATGTAAACTGTAACTGTGCCAAATTTTATAGGAGTATAAGGTTTTTTTTTTACATATTAATTCACCGTTTAAGTTTACTAAGTACGTATTTGCCTGTAATAAACGAACAATTTCTTTCTTTCTAGTTCCATCTGCACCAGCGGATATAAAAGCTGTGATATCTTCACGTAATAAAATTCTAGTATCATGGTTGCCTCCTGCGTCACCCAATGGAGTACTCGTGGGATATACTTTGTACATGAGCGTCATAGAAGATGGCAGAGAGGTTTGTAATTTAACCTAATTTCTAAATCGAAAGTACTCCTTAATTTAATTAATACTTAAATTTCATTTTATTTGAACCTTTAATTATTGCTTAGTTTTTAGTTTAGTAGAGCTAACATTAAAGTTTTATTGGATTCGTAGTCGTAGTCGTAACTTTTAATATTGTTTAAAATATTCTAACATAATATAATATATTTTACTTGCATTCAGATATATAATGAGAAGATAAATACAATTGTATTTATCTTCTCATTAAATTGCGGAATAGTAAGAGTAAATTGGGTTTAAGTAGATGCTCAACTTCACTATGACTCATTAATCATCAAGCTAGCAAAATGGGTTCCAAAGCCTACTGTAACGACTATCGCTTGTTAGTTTTTTTTTTACAGGAAAAAGGTACAAACAAGCAGGAGGCTCCCCGGTTCGTAAGTGATTCGACCTTTTAAGACTCAAAGCTTTTTTCTTGAAGGTCACCTTCCGTTCAAAGTCGTATCCATTCGGAAACACCACGGCCGGTAATAGGCTAGTTAACTCAATTTGAAAAACTGTTAAACAATGTATCTTATTTATATTAAACAAAAACTATTTGTTTCTGTTAAATACGTAATGTGTTTTTATTATAAATCGTACATTTATAATAAAAATTGTGCGTTTTAAAATTGCAATTAAAAGCACAAAGTATGTAATGTAGATATTACCACGATGTGATGTCATTAGGATGCTATGATAGAGTATGAGAGTGTTCTCGACTATCATGGCGTCCTAATAACATCACATCGTGGTAATATGTACATTACAGTACTCCCAAAGTGATAATGCGCATAGAAATCTTCGCCAGTGGTCGCGTTTCCGGAAACAACCGAATTATTGAATAGTAAGAGCCCTAACCAATGCACTTGCATTTAGCATCTTGTGCGATAGAAATAGGAGTCAATATCAATCGATAACAAGTTCGAACGGTCTGCGGCGGTCGACGGGTGCCGCCGATGAGTTGAACGTCAGTCAGTTGTCTTTAAGTTTGGAAGTGCCCGCAAGTGTTCTTTTAATGTGGAAATATATAGAGCTGATATTACACACCCTTCTTGGTTTTGTTTTCAGAGGTAAGTTTAAAAATTTCAACTTTAATTATGTTAGCTACATAATCATAACCCATGAGTGTGTATCGATCATATCAGTCATTCTTTATTATTTTCTTATCTAAATTTAAATTCGAAAATTTGAATACTTTATTTGTATAAATTTGAATACTTAATTTTAATTGATTTTGATTTTTTTGCCCATTTGACATATTCATTAGACATTTTGGAACCATATAATATGTAATTATTCGTAATTATTTACAATAATATTAAATTTTTCTTTACTTTTAAATCAAAGAACTGTTCCTATCTATATGACATGGAACATTTGTTATAAATAAATTATCTGTACATAAATTTAATAGAATGTTACAACTCCGCCCATTTCATCTTCTTTCAGATCGAATCCTTCCAGAATGGATAAATTTAAACGTGGGAAGCCGCAGAACTCACAAGCACGGCAAATGGTATTTAATGTGTACCTTTATTTCTTAAATGAAGCTAATGTATTCAAAAAAGACCATGACGGTTATTTTAAAAAAGTTCAGGAGCGTGTGACAAAATCTACAGGAATTTCACGCCGAACGTTGACTAATATATTGAACGAAAAAAGGCAAAATCAATCAATGAAATTGTCCACACCGAAAAAAGGAAAACCTATAGGTAGGTTTCGGCTGGGACTTGATGATTTCGACTATTGTGTAATTCGAAATATGATATACAATTTTCAGTTGACGCTCAAAGAACTCCCAACTGTAAATAATTTGAGAAATAAGTTAATCGAAGCTATTAATTTCAAAGGCTGTGTAGAGACTTTAAGGCTCATCTTGAAAGACATAGGGTTTCGATTTCTGAAAACTGATACCAACCGACGGTTACTTATGGAAAAGACAGATATACGTTTAAAAAGGATCAAATATCTCCGAGAAATACAACAGCTGAGAAATGCTGGTAGAAACATAGTATTTATGGACGAGTCATACGTGCATACATCGCATACTAAAGGTAAAACTTGGCAAGACAGCAGCAAAAAAGGTATTAAACAACCCATTTCTAAAGGAGAGCGAATTATTATTGTACATGCAGGCAATGAAAAAGGCTTCGTCTCAGGGGCTTTAATGTTACATAAATGTGTCGACTCAGAAGGTGACTATCATAAAGAAATAAACGCCTAACGTTACAACACAATGTTCCTCATGACCCAAATAAACTCAAACCTGAATTGTACAAAATTATAAAAAGCCACAAAGAACAATACACAGAATTTGCCATTGACCGTGTAATGGTGGAGCATGGGCATAAAATTGTACGATTGCCACCATATCATCCCGATTTCAACCCAATCGAAAACATTTGGGCGCAAATAAAACAACACGTTGCCAAAAGAAATATTGCAATGAACGTTACGTCAGTTAAAGAAGCTATTTTAGAAAAAATCAACAATATAGGTTCGGAAGAATGGAAAAAAGTTCGTGATCATGCCCTTAAATGCGAAGATGAGTATAGGAAATATGACCCAAGAATCGATAGTTATTCAGATGAAATGATTATTTACACAGGAGATAGCAGTGATACAAGTGAAATTGAAGACCTTGATGAAAATTCCGATGACTCTATGATGTCAGGAATAGAGAATCTCCCTGATTCTGATTAAATATTAACCTATGTTCTGTTATACGATTCTGATTAAATAAAACTTTTTTTTCCTAATATAAATCTTCTTTTCATTTAAACTTCCTTTTTTCCATCGTTAAACCAGCTTCCAGCTTTCATTACATATTATATATATATATATATATATAGGAAATACGACCGATGCCGACCACTGGCGAAGATTTGTATGCGCATTATAACTTTGGTTGTAACCACTCTATATACATATCGTCTTCCGACGCTCGGGGAATACGACCGTTGCCGAACAGTGACGAAGATTTCTATGCGCATTATCACTTTGGGAGTACTGTACATTATGGTTTCTATAAAAATGGGCATGTTCCAGACGAATGTCTTAATTCAAACTTCTAACAAAATTGACAGATTACTTAACTAAAACATTTCCAGGACATTCTATAGATATCTCTCCGTAAGATATAATCCAATGCCACAGTTTTACTTTGTGAGTCAATGCTTCTTTGCATAATTCTGACAGTTTTTCTATAGGTTTAAACAGTTAAAGATATAAAGTGTGTTCGAAAGAACCGGCTATACTTAGGCAAATTTTATTTTCTCTGACAAGTCTAAGTAAGTTTGGTAGACAATCAGATACGATAAATGAAAGAAGTTGAACAGAATGACGCCCATTGATAACATCAAGATGACGTTTTACCATAGTGTGACGTAACACTTCATCTGATTCGGTATGTGATTCCCCGCTCCCTGCACCATGTAGAACACTGCCCAGTGAGCCACGACCACGCGCTGCGTCGACCGCAGCGCGTGGTCGTGGCTCACTGGGCAGTGGCTCAGGCTCAGTGGAAGTGAGTAGGAGAACCGGAACAGGCATGTTTAATACTAGTGTCAACTCCGGAGCATACATTTTAGTACTATCGGAGAAATGTCACGTGACTTATATTTTGCTCACATAGATGACGCTCACGCGACTTACGGATTTCCAAGAAAATCAGTGTTTTACTTACTGATGACTAAAAGGTAGCCCCTAATGTTACAAAAATCCACGAAAAGTACGCTGGGGGTACCTTAAGTTTCTTGCTAAGTTGGCCGCGTGGTTATTGAGCGCAATTTGCACCTTCCTTTTCCTACCAGAGAACGCAAGACAGTCGGACTTAAGTCGGTGTTAAGTGTGTAAGTGGAATCTCCCCGGGTATGACGGCAGTTGCAAATGCAGCACGACACTACCACTAATTTTTTTGAATGGTTAATAAAGCTCATCACACATGGCTAAGATACTATAATATTTGATTTTAAGATGCCTTAATATAATATACCTTAAAGCAACTTTCAGAAATCGCTCACCATACAAATCGTATGAACCATCACACACGACTAAGATAATATATATTTTACTTTTAGTATCTTAAGATACCGAACGACGTAGAAATATATATTTCATGCGAAGAAATATATATTTCATATCTTAAGATATGATCTTAAGATACGAAATATATATTTCTTCGTATCTTAATATAAATACAGGATGTTTTTATTTTGAGATATGCGCTGCCGCAGTGCCTCAATCTATATTATCTATCTATGTTATAAATGCGAAAGTTGGGATGTTTGGACGGATGGATGTTTGGATGAATGGATGTTAGTTACTCAATCACGCAAAAACTACTGAAAGGATTTGAATGTAGTTTGGCACATAGGTAGACGATGACCTGGAATAGCACATAGGCAACATTTTATCCCGAAAAATTAGTTGATCCCGCAGAATTCACCAAAAACTTATATAATGCAGCGGGCTGCACGGTGCATCTAGTACCTATAATATATGAGGCACACTAAAAGTTTTGCACTTCTAGCTAATCGAAACTATTTGAATTTCGAATGTTATATTTTTAAAACGTTGCAAGTTTCTTAGTAATAAAAAAAACAACTGGCGGGAAATAATTTGTCAATTGTTTTTTTATCACACATCAAAGTTCTACGTACGCAACGAAAATGGAATTAAGTTAAAAAGATTTTAGAGCGATGATTTTTTATGATTTTAAAAGTTCTCTTTCTCCGCAAGACTGTGCCGCTCGTCTTCAAAATGCTTTTAGGAGAAAGGCACCTTGTTTGAGCACCGTGAAGCGATGGTTTGTTGCAAATTCAACGAGAGAGAGGTCGAGTTTCTTTACATGACGAATTTCGTGAAGGGCGGCCTTCAACTGCCGTGAACGAAAATAATGTGGCTACTGTTAAGCGGTTAATTGAAGAAAACTCCCGGATTACCTATGAGACAATTCGAGAGCTATTGGGGATTGGTATGAGCCAAATTCAGAAAATTTTACACGAAGAATTGAAAATTCGGAAACTTTGTTGTCGTTGGATCCCTCATGAACTGACAGCGAGCAGAAGCGGGCTCGCGTGGAATGGTGCTCACAGATGCTACTGATATATGACTACCGACATTCTAATGCTGTTTATGACATTGTCACAGGAGACGAAACGTGGATTTATTGTTTTGAACCCGAAAAAATACAGCAATCTTGTGAATGGATGTTTAAAAATGAGAACATGCCAACAAAAGTGAGACAGGCGAGAAACGTTGATAAAAAAATGATCGCGTTTTTTTCTCAGCTAGGGGTCCTATCTGTACAATTCCACTTGAAAATCAAAAGAGTGTTAATGCCAAGTGGTATTCTACCATTTGTTTACCCAGGGTGTTAGAAAAAATTCGCGAAAGACAACCCAAAAACCGCATTCTCCTACAGCATGATAACGCTTCTTCACACACGGCTAACAAAACAAAGTCATTTTTAGCTTCCGAAAAAGTACATCTCGTCACTCATCCTACGCATAGCCTTGACCTAGCACCCTGTGATTTCTGTATTTTCCCCAAAATCAAAGATTTGATGAGAGGTTTTAATTTTACCAACTCCGAAGAGGCAGTGATAGCGTTCAATCAGCACGTAGAAAACATGCCTTCAGATCTGTGGTCCTTCTGTTTTAAAAAATGGTTCGATCGCCTGAAAAAATGTTTAAAATGTAAAGGAAATTATTTTGAAAAGCAATGAACATAATATTTTGGTTATAACATGTTGTTTTTTTAAGTTACGCAAAACTTATAGTGTGACCTACGTATAATAAGTTACTAATCGTTCCAACTGAGAATAGGATCGCGCTTGAATATATATAACAGTAAAATATATCAGTCTAGCTGTTCATCTATATACATATTATATGTATATATAAGTCGTGTTAGTTATTTTACACCTTATTTTAATTCATGATGGGAATCTAAATAAAAATAAACCAATTAGAATGAAAATTTTATTTGTTTTAAAATATTTCTATTATATATGTATTAGTATATATTGAAGATTTATTAAAGAACATATAACGTTTTAATATTTTCATCAATAAAAAAAATGTATAAAACATCAATATATATAAAAAAGTCATGTTAGTTACACCACTTATAAGTCAAGAAGGATATTTCATATTATTCAATATCAAAATCGTTGTCTTAGGAGCTGTCTAACAAATCAAAAAGTAAGGCCGTATCACTATGGTTAATCAACCTGTATATAGAACTCCAACGACGCAGACTAATATTATCGTATCTTAGCCGTGGGTGATACGCTAAGATACTGTAATATTTTATATTAGGGCATCTTAACATCAAATATTATATTATCTGAACCGTGTGTGATGAGTTTAATTATTATTATATTATTATTAATAAAATAAATAAAATAAAAATAAATATTTGCTAGTATTTGACGAGTAAGTGTTCTAAACTGTTTTATTTAGGAGTTTATACTTAACAACATCATGTATACATTTTAATTAAAATGTTTTTCTCATGCCTTTGTGTGATAAGCAAATCAAACCGAACAAACTTTTATATCTTACAAACAAGCAAATGGCTCTTCTGATGGAAAGAGACAACCATCGCTGATAGATACTAACCAAATTTTTTGTGTGGCAGGATGGTAATGTCACATGCATGGGCTTACTTTTAAACCAGGACACGACAGCAACAAGCAACGACGTTATTGCAATAGGAATAAGTAAAGTGGTGGTATCAAGCCCGATCGCAACGTTGCCAAACTCTACCTACCTAGTTTGTAGTGACGTTATTAGTGACACGTTAGCATTGATCGATTCAACGGAAATAGGCCCGGTTCTACACGGCTAACCCCATTTACGTTAAGAGGATTGGATGTTAATGAAGTAAGTGTTCTGTACAGGAGGGCACGCATAAGCGCATGCTGTCGCCGAGCACGTTGTCGCACGAGACGACCCGCGCACCGGCACACGCGGCGCACCAGTTCTGGGTGTCGGCCGCCACCCGCCTGGGCGAGGGCGAGGCCACGCGCGTGCTCACCGTGCTGCCCGCCGACACCGGTACATACACATACACACACACACACTCTGTGGATATACTTGTGCATAACAAGGAAGACAATTTTCCTCGATGAAAGGGAAGACAACGCGGAACACACCAAAAATATCGCGATATACCGTCCCGTTGGTCGAGTGGTTAGCGACCCTGACTACGCAATCGATGGGGCTCGGGTTCGATCCCGATGGAGCATTTGTGTGATGAGCATAAATGTTTGTATTTCCAAGTTTGGGTGTTTATTAAATATAGTCCAGTATTTATATATGTATTAGTGTCATTGTTTATATATATATATATATATTAGTGTCATTGACTAACACCCACAACACAAACAAATTGCTTACCATGAGATTAAATCAGTAAGTGTAATTTGTCCCATGAATATTTATTATTTATTTATTTATTACCTATCAAACTAAAACGAAACAGTGGCAAACATTAAAACTCTTCTGTCCTGACGGAAAGAAACTATCGCCTATAGACACCAAAGACGTTAATGGTGCGTTAGGTACTACCCGTATAGCGGGGTAACAATGCCACATGCATAAGTCTATCAACTCCAAATCGGGACACGACCATAAGGCATGACGCTATTGCGGCAGGAATAGGTAAGGTGGCGGTACCAAATACCCGGGCGAGATGTTGCGAAGCTCTACCACCTAGTAGTCACGATGATAGTGACACTGTTAGCTAACCGGGCGACTCGCAAACTGCCTGGCAGAATGGCAGTTAGTATATTCTTGAAAGGGGAGCCGGACTATCACGTTATTTGTAAAATTATAGCTATTAAAGATTGAATTTACCAAAATTGACTACTCTGTTATTTATACTATAAATTGAATACTCTGCCCAAATAGTAATAATAATACTGTTAGTGGTCAAATTAAACAAATGGACCTAAACCCAAAGTAAGCAAATTAATTATTTGCTTGTGTTAAGGATATTAGTCAATTATCCTGTATAGCATTTTAGAAAGCCCACTAAATGCGCCATCTTTTATCAGCACAGCTAGTTAAAGTTGAAAGATATAATAATTTTGAGTACATGTTTGGGCAAATTAGGGATATTTCCTCTGAAACCAAGATAGTTGTGTTCAAATTTTGAATTGTAATTTATACTAACCATCATTAGCGGCCATCCATAAATTACGTCACACGAATTTCATGATTTTTTTGACCCTTCGCCCGTCCTTGTCACAGCATTTGTTAGACCCCTTACCTTACAATTTTACATTGGAATAATGATCTTATTCGATTGTTTTTTATTTATACAGGCAGCTTTTTAAATTTAATGTTGTAATATTTATATATAAAGTATTATATTTTGAAAAAATGTGATGTCACAAAATTTGGAACCCCTTCCTACCCCTTGTCACACAATGTCACACTTCTTTGACCCCCTTCTTCCCCTTAACATGGGACGTAATTCATGGATGGCCCCTTATTCAGTGACAAATCCCACCCCCCAAAATAATTAAGCTAAGTAAACATTTTGTAGTCAAACTTGAAAAATCATAACATAGTGTTGATTTTCACTTTTTTTTTAAATGGCTATAATTTTTAGAGTGCAGGTTTTTTTGTACCTTAGTCGCATCGTTTCATTCGGTTCGCTAATCACTCGACCAAACAAACGTTCTTAAACAATTTTGATTCTATGTTAATAATAAAAACATTACTTTTTGCCAATAAGCAATATAGTTTGTGAACGATAAAAATCAATTGTAAATAACAAAAGTTATGTGTAAATTTTCGTATGCTCCACTTGTTTTCATACTCAATTAATTCAAATCTCACACTTCTGTAGAAGCGAAATATTCTTAATAGAAAATTAAATTCGCTTTATGTTTAATATTTTATAGACAAATCTACTCTACATATTTAAAATATAATCTACATATTTATATGAAAAGCATAAAATGTCAGTATAGATTAGTCTACCAATGGTAATACAAGCCTTCTATTTTGCAGTGCCCGCACGAATAACATCTTTCAGTCGTAGTATCGTGACACCTTGGAAGGAAAATATATCACTAGCGTGCAACAAAGTAGGCATTCCAATACCTTCTACCACTTGGAGTATGAATGGAGCAGCATTAGAATCGACACTACGAAAAAATGTAACCAGCGATGGAACTTTAATAATAAGGTAAATTAAAATTACATTCATTTAATATATGTAAATAAGCATTATACCTTATGTATAATTACAAGCAAGCAATTCTTGCATATTATACACTAGCTGTGCCCGCTCGTGCAGAGTAAGTAAACTGTATAAAAAGCAATATCTTAAAAATTTCATCCAAACCTGATATGTGGTATAGTTTTAAATCCATACTAATATTATAAATGCGAAAGTAAGTGTCGTCTGTCTCTCTCTTCTTCACTCCTAAGCCACTAAACCGATTTGAATGAAATTTGGTACAACGATAGTTTGAGACCCGCTAAAGAACATATAATAGTTTTTATCCCAGAAATCCCATGGGAACGGGAACTATGTGGATAAAACCCCGGTACTGTCTATCTTTTAAACCATGGGTAATAAAGAGGAACTTAGGTTACTTTTATTTTAGAAATATTTCCACGAGGACGAAGTCGCGGGCTCGGCTAGTTTAAAAATAAATAAATGTAAATGTAATAATAATCATTGGACAAATTATACAAATTGGTCTAACCCTAAAGTAAGAAAGTTATATGCTTGTGTTATGGATGTTATTCTACGATACTAATACATAGAAATACATATATAAATATTGTAACATACATAATAAACACCCAAACCCAGAAATACAAACACCTACGCTCATCACACAAATGTTTGCTTGGAATCGTACCCAATCCCCATCGATTCGTAGTTAGGTTTGCTAACCACTCGACCAAGGGGGCGGTTAATATCTTTGTAGTACTCGTATTGTGATTGAGAAGCAAGATAATGTTGCAGCATGACGCAGTACGCCGACAGCGGTAACTACACGTGCACGGTGGAGAACGTGCACGGGCGCGACGAGGTGACGTACAGCGTGGAGGTGAAGGTGCCGCCGCAGCCGCCCACGCTGGCCGTCGTGGACTCGTACGCCGACTCGCTGCACCTGCAGTGGAGCGACCGCGGCGACGGCGGCAGCCCCATACTAGGTCAGATGCCAATGTCTCCTAACTTTCAATAATTAATTGAAAACGGCTACACTCACGTTTAATCGGTGAAGATTCCGACTAGTTTCGGACCTATATGAGCCCTGAAGAAGGATCTTCAGGGTGAGTTTGATGTTCGCTCGGTAGCGGAAACTAGTCGGAACTTACATCGATTAAAGGCGAGTGTAGCCGTTTTTAATTAATTATTTAGTTTATAATGTCTCACGAAAGTTTTAATAATTTTATTGTAATATCTTTCCTCTCACTTTCCTGCAATCTACGGGAGTGATTTCATAAAATGCAACAGAAGGTTGTAACAAGAAGCCAGAGATGTGCGCGCTATTTCAATTAATATATGAGCGCGTTCGGTGGTAGATTTTGTCTTCAGATTGTACCAATTTTAATCATATGCGACTACTGTAAGATTTTCTCGTTTTTTTTCTTTTTTTGATTGTCTCCGTACAACATCGAAATATAAATAAGTTACATATGACCATTAACTATCATTTCCAAAATAACTCAACGTTTATTGTATACATAATCCAGGTTACGTGATAAACTACAAGCGCGAGCACGGCGACTGGGAGGAGCTGCAGGTGGAGGCGGGCACCTCGGAGCACGTGCTGCCCAACCTGTGGTGCGGCACGCGCTACCAGCTCTACATCACCGCCTTCAACCGCATCGGAACCGGCCTGCCCTGCGACATCGTGCACGCCTACACCAAGGGCACCGGTACATGACTCACTCATACATGTATCCGCACATACATAAATACACGCGAACATACGCGCCATTTCATCGGCGCCACAGGTCCAACCGTCTCTGGTTACTAGACTTTGAAACTACAGAATTCCACTTTCCTTTAAAACATTATCACGCTGAAACTTGGAATAGAACTCAGGGTAAGATAAAGTGAACCGAATGGCAATGGACGTGTGCTTTACCACGATTTACCGTGTTGTCAATTGACAAGGTGAGAGGTGATCCCCATAAACATATTTTATCAACCTGATAGTCTATCATATGTTTTTTGCATTATCAGAATCAATAGTTTTCAGTGCACTTCCAAGGCAAAGGAGCATTACTACACCACTATGAGACTGCTGCTGAGAATTTGACGTTAGAGGAAATCTCTTAAAATCTCAATAAAACTTTGCGATTGAACCGGGACCTCATAATTTGAACTAATTAGATTAACCACTAGACCATGAGCTCTAAATAATAGTTTTAACATTTTCAGTTCCAGTGAAGCCAAAGCACTCTCAAATGATAACGTTGAACACTACGACGGTGACAGTGTGGCTCGACTCATGGGGTGATGGCGGATGTGGTATACTGTACTTCGTTATAGAATACCGGGAAGTCAGTCAATCTCAGGTAACTCATTCAATTCACTCAAGTTTGATAGCATATGATGGAAAACGTGTAAAATCTCTCTCAATAGAAAGAGGCAACCGCCGTCTATAGACACAAAATGGTCAGGAGTGAAGGAGATCCAGGTGGCAGAAACGTATTGTACCCCCATGAACTTGTAAAGCCAATATTACCTTATCTACTCATAACAAGCACCTGACACTATTACGATAGGAACAGCTGAAACGGTGGAGCTGTTATGGCTCTTAATCTAGGACCAGCACTGGGAAAGATTTCATCTTTTGCACGAGTACTAAAGTTTTACACTTAAGGATATAGTTTATAGGATACGGTTTGCCTACTTCACCATTCTTATCGCTTGCTGTGGCTCCAAAGTTTTAAGAATACATTTTAGTTTGTTAAAAAAAATTAGTATTTTAAATTGTTGCTATCCGTCTTATCGGATGGTAATACCACATGCATAAGTTTACGGGCTACCTTACTCTTGAAACTGGATTGTGGCAGTAATAGATGAAGAGATGGTATCAAAACTCAGACGAGTCGTTACGGAACTCTACGACGTAGTAGTCACAATGGCAGTGACGAATATTGCCAAACGTTCGCCTTTACTAACTGCCTGGCAGAATGACAGATGGCCCATTCTTTAAAGGAATCCCGGACTAGACACAATCATTTTTCCAATTGTTCAGTCTACTGATTTACCAGTTGCGCGTATCAACGCATCATCAGGTCTTGTAGCTAAATAAGATTGACAGTTATATACATTGTACTAATTACAAAATTGTTTTCAAATGACGAAAATGAGGTTATGTTTAGTTTACATGATATATGTTGCTTTATTATTAACTCAGTTACGCTCTGATTAAATGATAAAGATCAAGAACTAATGTGCAACTTCATTGAGATATCTGGGATCACAGAAGTAAATGGAGAAGTGACTCATCTTGTGAGTCTGGTAGCCGGCAAGTTGAGGTTGGAGATTAACCACCAGGATATAGTATACGCTAAACGTCTTGGGGCACCACGGCAAGCGCCAGCCACAATAGCAGGTATAAAACAGCCGCGACCCCGCGTTATATCCACAGCAAAAGCTTTTTTTTTATTTAGAAAATAATATATTTTTGTACATTTAAATTTGTCCAATAATAAATATTTTTTTATTCTTCCTCTTATGTAATAATATTGGTGAACAATATTTGAATTTAATGATATATTTCGACATCCAAGTACATATACTAAATTTTATAAGTGTATGTATGTTTGTCCATAAACTCGCGAACTAAAAACCATATTGAGATCATTCTTTTGGTATTAAATCAGGTATGTTCCAGCTTAGGAAAAAGTCCAAATTTCATCAAAATGCTTTAATACTTTTTGAGATATGAGTATAGCTGCCAGATAGTTTTTCCTCTTGTTGGTCCCGGGCTCCTTTGAAGAATAGGCCAACTGCCGTTCTGCCGGCAGGTCGTAAAAGGCGACCGACTGGCTAATCGAGTTACTACCATCGTGGCTAGTAGGTGGTAGAGTTCTGCATTCTCTCGCCCGGGTCCGGTACCACCACCTTACCTATTCCTGCCGCAATAGCGTCAGTGCTTGTCACTGTCGTGTTCCGATTTGGAGGGTAAGGTAGCCAATAAACTTATGCATATAACATTAGACCGCGCCCCTAGATGGCAACGTATCATTAACATCTTTGACGTCTATAAGCGATGGTTGAATCTTACCATCGGGAGACCCATATGCCTGTTTGCTATCTTATCATATAAATTAGAGTCGGTTTAATGTTTTAATTCAATTATGTCAATAGATGTAACTGTCAATCTTGTTTAGCTACAAATCCTGATGATGCTTTAATACGCGAAACCAATAGATTTTAAGCAATTGGAAAAATATATATTGTAAAACCAGTACAAGCGTTTTAGTAATTAAAATTAAAATGCAGTTTCACCAGGTGGCGACGATTAACTGTACAGATTATATGTTTATATTTATTATACAATAATTTTATAATTATATTTCTTAGCGGATTGCTAATTGCCTCTGTGGTCTAGTGGTCCGGTATCGGTGTTAACTACATGAGGTCTCAGGTTCGATTCCCGGGGCAGGCAATTCAAAAAAATGTGTTTTTCAGTTTTATGATAAAAACTATATTGTCCGGGATTGGTTAAGTTCCTGGTTAGCGATTTGTTTTATTACTGTATCGAGTGTCTGGTAGATATACATTTTATAGTAGGGGAGTCCAAAAGGGGATTTTTGCATTGACTCGAGCGCGTCAGATTAACATAGGGAAGGTACCACGCATACTGTTGAGGCTTCCCACCAAATATAAGCCTTTTACATAGAGGCGGGTAACTAGGGCAGAAAAAAAAAACAAATCCCAATAACCGGCTTGTGGGAATTGGCAAATTATACCTTTTTCATTATTCTTACATCATTTCCTATATAATAAAAGAAATTTCAGATGCGTTCGAGAATGTCAAAACAATGTTGTCTTTGCAACTTTGTGATCCTCCCACTCCCCTACGTTACACTTGAATCGGCAGATTTTCTAAGTTTTAGGTGGCAATTAACCCACCATACCTTAATCTGACGTGATTTAGTGTTTCCATGTCACAGTTTTTTTAAACATTTTTATCTGTAGATTATTTCTCCACCATTGAAATGAAAAACATTATATAACCTTTTATTTTTCCTATAATTTAATGTACACAATTCAATAGGTCGAGCGTCGTGCTCGAGTAACTACCCATTTAGCATGTTGGGCTCCCCTACTATTAGTACAACGAGCAGTGTTAGCGATACAGTGATTAAGGAGTGTATTTTGGCAGTGGCGGCTGGTATCGAACAGCGTGCAGGCGACGGAGCGCGTGTTCAGCGTGTCGGGGCTGGCGGCGGGCGCGCACTACCAGCTGCGCATCACGGCGCACAACAACGCGGGACACGCGCTCGCGCTCTACAACTTCACCACGCACTCCGTGCCCGGCAGTCAGTTACACTATACTTACCTTTTTTCTTTTTTTTATCTTTTCTCTCGCTTGCTGGATATCTTTTTTTTGAAGTGATTTTAGAAAAGGGATGGAAATGAGTTACAGGAAATCGAGGAAGCGCGGGCGATATAATTTGACTAATAAGTGCGCGCGGTGGCCACAGAATACTGGAGACTAACAAAAATCATTCCTTACACCACATTTTGTTTCAGTTACTGCACAGTAATTTTCATATAAGGTTTTGCTGAAATTTTGCAAATTAAATACCACAATTTCTTTAGGTTATTTGAATTGATAGTATCCACTAGCACACTTTTGAGTGAGTACATATATACATATCTTCACACCAGAACCCTTACGGGGTAGGCAGAGAGAACCGAGTGCCATATTATATCACGATCCTTGCAGGCTTGTCTCGCTTTCTCCACATTAATCACTCTCTTCATACACACACGCCGGTTGCGAAGCTTGACACCACCTTCGGACAGTACTCGATCAATCTGATCATGGAATGTCAGCCTTGGTTTTCCCCGGTACCTACATCCTTCCACATTCGCATTGTATATCTGTTTTGTTAACCTTTCATCTACCATTCTTTCTACATGTTCGAACCAAAGGAGCATGCCCTTTCTCATTTTTACACCGACACTTTCTTTCCAATCTAACCTCTCTCTCACTTCCACATTACGAACACGGTCTGCGAGAGTTATCACACATATTTTTCTCAGCGATCTCATCTCGACCGCGTTGATTCTACTTTCATGGCCTTTCTGACATATCCAACTCTCACTTCCATACAATAGCGTTGGGATAAGCACATAATTATGCAGGGCTAGATGGGCACCCTGACTTAAAATTGTGCTATTAAATAATCTCCCTAACGCTCCATTCACTCTGTTCCCTGCACACACTCTTCTTTCAACATCGGTGGTGTACCTTACATCCCTGCTAAAAGCACATCCAAGATATACAAACTCATCCACTTGTTCCAGCACTACATCATCAACCACAACTCTTACATCCGTTCTGGTTGTTTCTCTTTTAAATACTAAAACTTTAGTTTTCTTCGCATTCAAAGTAAGCCCATACTCTAACCAGTGTTTACAGCTCAGTTGGAGTTGAGCCTAGAAGTACAGCGTCATCTGCATAAAGCAGGCAGTTCACCACTAGATACCTCATGCGTATTCTCACATTCAATGACCTTAACCTTTAGAGACACTTATCCAGATATAGAATAAACAAGCGAGCTGATAACACTCAACCCTGCTTGACAGGTGTTGCGAAGTGGGAAAACTTGATCCATACATCCTCTTCCAGATCTAAAACCCCCTTGTGCCTCCCACAACATTCCCTCGGAGAATGCAAGGAGAAAGCAAATGACGACTAACGAACTAATAGCAAGCGCGTAAATCCCGCGACTGAGCAACCTATCCCCGAAGCCTTTCTTACACCAGTTGCGCTTAGTGTTTACATTTACATACTGCGCAGGTACATTGTCAGCGTTCTTTTACATGACGGGGGCTATACGCAGCTATGTGTTACGTAAAAATACACTCGCGGTCTAGAACTCGCTTCTAGTTTTGTAATGACGAAATAATTTATTGTAAAAATATGTATCTGTTCATTTACGAAGAAAAAAGAAAAAATCTCGAAATGGTTCGGAACACACTGTTCGGAATAGAAAACTATCAATCAACACACTGGAACACACTGTCCCGAACCATTCCGAGATATCACGTCCGTGAGAGGTTTTTATGTGTGCTATTCTCAAATATTACTTGTATGTAACATTGAGCTCTGTTAGTCTCTAATATTGTGTGGTGTGTGTGTGGCAGTGGTGGAGACGGCGGGCGTGGGCGGCGGCGCGGGGCGGTCGCTGGGCGGCGCGCGCGTGCTGCTGCCGGCCGCGCTGTCGCTGCTGGTGCTGGCCGCGCTCGTCGCCATCGTGTTCCTCGTGCGCCGGAACAGTCAGTACACCTACTCACTACATATAGTAGTAGGGGAGCCCAACATGCTAAATGGGTAGTTACTCGAGCGTCGTAGGGATCTGTTGAATTTTGTAGATTAAGTTATAAAGAAAGTAAAAGGTTATATAATGTTTTTCATTTCAATAGTGGAGAAAAAATCTACAGACAAAAAAATCTTTAAAAAATCTGTGACATGGAAACACTACATCACGTCAGATTAAGGTATAAATAAATAAATTACATTGGACAAATTACACGAATTGATCTGACCCACAAAGTAAGTAAATTATATGCTTGTAGTATGGGTGTCAGTCAATGATACTAATACATTGAAATACATATATAAATACTCTAATATATTTAATAAACACCCAAACCCAGAAATACAAACATCTGTACTCATCACACAAATGCCTGTCCCTGCCGGGAACCGAACCCGGACCCCATTGATCGCGTAGTCAGGTTTGCTAACCACTCGACCAACGGGGCGGTTATGGTGGTATGGTGTGTTAATTGTCACCTAAAATTAAGAAAAATTACCGATTCAAGTACAGAGTAAAAGGGTGACAAAGTTGCAAAGAAAACGTTGTTTTGACATTCTCGAGCACATCTGATTTTTCTTTTATTATATAAGAAATGATGTAAGAATAACGAAAAAAAAATATAATCTGACAATTTCCACAAGCGAAAATTATTAGAATTTTGTTTTTTTTTTCTACCCTAGTTACCCGCCTCTATATAAAGGGTTATATTTGGTGACGAGCCTCAACAATATGCGAGGTACCCTCCCTATGTTAATCTGACGCGCTTGAGTCAATGCAAAAATTCCTTTTTGAGCTCCCCTACTATGTATTTTACATACCTACCAGACACTCGATACAGTCACAAAACAAATAGGTGCAGAAATCAATCTCGTGTATATACTTCACTTTTCGATGATTGCGCTAGGGTTGACAACTTTGGCTGATGCACAAATAAATTGTAGTGGTACTCGTGTCTAGTTGTATTTATTGTTGACAATGAAACGGGAAGAGCGGAAATATAAACCAATAATAATGAGTAATGACATTATTATAATTTTATTGTTATATCTATTGCAAATATTCTGTACAAAAAATTTCACTGACGCGTGTCTTAAGCCGATGGCACTCGTGCTCACACTATTCCCAACTATTCCGAGATATCGTGTACGTGAGAGGTGTGCGTTACTCGAACGCCCTTAGCATGTAGATTGACTTCTGTATCTATTTGTTTTGTGATGCTATGGAGCTTATGTGCTATGAAGTGTAAAGACAAAGGCGCTATCTAAACTAATATTATAACGAGAAAAGATTTGATCGTTTTTTGTTTGCTACGATTTAACTTCAAAGCTACTCGACCAATTTTAAAAATTATTTTACCTTTAAAAGCTATATTATTTAGGAATGACATAGGCTACTTTTTTACCCCACTGCCAATGGCAAGTAATGATTTTTAGTCACGCGATGAAACTAGAAGTTATTCGTGACGTGTATTTTTACAAATAACTGCTACTTACATAATAAATTAAATATTCTGAAACAACCTTAAAGAAAGACAACGTTGCTGTGCCGATGGAGCATTTTAAAGAAAGCACCTAAAATAGCTGAAATTCGGACAGCCAATTAAAAAAAAATAACAAACGTAAACATAAAGACAAAATTACCTACACGAATAACCTACGACCTATGTCGTACGGCATGCCTATGACCTATGACCCATAACCCATAAGTCATGACCCATGCCTTATGACTTATGACCTCTGACTTATGCCTTATGACTTATGTCTTATGACTTATGCCTAATTACTTATGTCTTATGACTTATACCTTAAGACCTATGACTTATGACCTATGACTTATGCCTTATGAACTATGGCATTTGACCAATGACCTGTGACCTGTGACCTATGACTTATGGATTTATGACTTATGACCTATGACTTATGCCTTATGACTTATGAGCCTATGACATATGCCATATGACCTGTGACCTATGACTCATGACTCATGACTCATGACTTATGACTTTCGACTTATGACTTTCGACTTTCGACTTTCGACTTTCGACTTTCGACTTTCGACTTTCGACTCTCGACTTTCGACTTTCGACTTTCGACTTTTGACTTTTGACTTTTGACTTATGACCTTATGACTTAACCCCGTATTGTTCCGGGCTGCTTTGAACAATAGATTTTTTAATTAATACACGAACCACGTGAAAACTATTAAAACAAACAATATCTACGGCTTACCTTAGATAATAGAAAGGGAACATGAGTAATAAAAAGGAACGTTCGGTAACACTACTAGGGTGTCAATCGATGTATAATTTACAATATCTCCTTGAAGTTTACTTAGTATTCTGTCATTAATTTCGTCAACACTACAAATGATTAATGTCTACCGTGTTGGTCCGGGCTATGACCTATGACCTATGAGAGTATGACCTATTTCTTATAACCTATGACATGGGGCTTATGGTCTATGCCCTATGCCCTATGACCTATTACCCATTACCTATGACCTTATGACAGTATGACCTGTAACCTATGCCTATGACCTATTTCTTATGACCTACCACCTATGCCTATGACCTATTTCTAATGACCTATGACATGGAGCTTATGGCCTATGCCCTATGCCCTATGACCTATTACCCATTACCATGACCTTATGATAGTATGACCTATAACCTATAACCTATTACCTATGACCCATGACATATGACCTATAACCTATAATCTATGCTTATGCCTATGACATATGACCTTTGACCTTTTGCCTATGACCATTGACCTATGGCCTATGATATGTTACCTGTGACCTAAGACCTATGACTTATGACCTACGGCATATGACCTATGATCTATAACCTATGTCTTATGACCCATAACTTACGACCTATGACCTATGTCCTACGGCGTATGGCCTATGTCCTAAGACCCATGGGCCATGACACATGATTATTACTTATGCCTTATGTCTTATGTTTTATGACTTATGCCTTGAGACCTATGACTTATGGATTTATGACTTACGCCTTATGACCTATAACCTATTACCTATACCTTATGACCTATGACATTGGGCTTATGGCCTATGCCCATTACCCATGACCTATGACCCATTACCTACGACTATATGACCTTATGACAGTATGACCCATAACATATAACCTGTGACCTAAGCCTATGCCTATGACATTATGACATACGATTTGTGACCTGTGACCTATAACTTACTACTTATGACCTATCACTTATGTCCTATAGCCTATGACCTATGACCTACGGCATATGACCTATAACCTATGCGTTATGACCTATGATATGTGACCTTATGACCTACGACCTATGTCCTGCGGCATATGGCCTATGACCTATGACCCATGACCCATAAGTCATGCCCAATATTGCCCTTTGACACGTCCACTGGTAGTTTTTGTTCTCTACTTCGAGTACATGTGGCATGCTATCTCGCAGAGCAGGCTACCATCTGACTTCGCTACCTTGCATTTTCCTCATGCACGCGCCCGCTTCGAGCGGTGCTTGATAATAATAGTATTATATCTTAAAATTGTGATATCTCTAAGTTATCGGTTGAAATCAAATGAAGCAAAGAGCGATTTCATTCAAAATTAAATACCTGTAATAAATAACTAATTTATTTAGATAAAGATTAACAGCATGTTTATTAAAACACCGTCGCAAATAATGCGTTATTTTAGAACAATTTTGATTACCATAAAAAGGGTCATAAAAAGTGAACCTTAATTGTTAGATACACTATTGTGGACTGTTTTTTTATAACTTTTTAAGATGAACAATTTGATCATACATGATTTTTACGTAACTTTAACCGAACGCAGCGCACGCCAGGAAAGCTCTCAAAAGGTAAAAAATCCCCGTTTAGACCACATTTTTCGTTGTTACTTCGATCCTGGGTGTCGTAACGTAATATTATATAGCCTATATATAACTTTCCTCTAGTCTTCTACAAACAGGCTATCCAACTCAAAAAGAATTATTCAAATCGGCTTGGCACTTTTCGAGATTAGCGCGTATAACCAAACAAACAAACAAACTACAATTTATAATATTAAGTATAGATTTCTATGTATTAGCATTATTGACTAGCACCTATAACACAAGCAAATAATTTGCTTACATTAAGATTCGATAAATTCGTGTAATTTGTCCACTGAGGACAAGATGAGAACACTCGCGGGTTCATTATATTATAATGAGAAATAAGTAAAAACTGAGAGAAAGTGTTGGTATTAAAATACATATGTTTGGCGTACAAGAGTTATCATTTGTGTGTGTTTTAGAAGGCGGCGGCACGGCGGGCGCGCCGGCGGAGAGCGGCGTGGGCGAGTCCCCGTCCGTGGCGCAGCTGCAGAACAAGGTCAACCGCGACCAGCAGTACCTCGCCACGCGCGCGCAGCACCCCGCACCCGCGCACCACTACAAGCACGCCTCCAACGGTCAGCGCCACACACTACCACCACCTCTCACCACCACCTCCTCACATAATATTCTCACTACCATCTATACACTACAGCTCTTAACAATATCCATACTACTTAATATTATAAATGGGAAAGTGTGTTTGTTTGTCCGTCTTTCACGGCCAAACGAAGCAACGAAATGACGTAATTTTTAAGTGGATATAGTAAAGGGGATGGAGAGTGACATAGGCGACTTTTTTCTCTTTCTAACCCCCCACTTCCCTAAAATTAAATGAACCCGAGCGAAGCCGCGGGCAAAAGCTAGTTTTTTTAATAATATTAACTTTCAAGTTAAAGCGATAGAGATTTGGTAATCTAAATAACATGAAAATACATGAGATACCGAGCTTTGTTTGGTGTTAAGTAACGCAATGATTGAAACCTTCAAAACTAATGAAACCGATAGTTTCAAGAAATGGAACAAATCAATTTCTTTATACCTAATAACGCCATGGGGTGAAGGCATAGGTACTGGCATCCAACAGTGATTTGTAAAGTTATATCCCCCCTTTTAAATTTAATCCTAACTTCCATGCCTTACGACCAAAATTTTTAAATTAGTTTCGTCTTTGTAAATGCTTTTATAAATAACTAGTGTAAGTTGAGTTGAATGCCATCATAGGTTTCAAAATATACAGCTCTTCAAAAATTAATATAAGTACTGCCATTTTTAACAAAATAGACGTTCGAACCCAAAAATCTATGCTTATATTTTTTACTCTTTTGAGTTTAAAATACCTACCTTAATTTAGTGGGAAGTTTCAAGGATGGGCCGTAGGGTCAACCGTTTACACATTTTTTATGCTATTTTAGTCAATGTCTTAACTTATCTAGTTCTTATTTTATAAGTCTGTTTATTTTTCTTCAATAATAATTTAAGTCCACAGCAAATATTTTGTTTGAGGACATGTGTATCTCTCACCCATACGGCAAACATGGTTTCTTAAACAATGCTTTCCACATCTTTTAGACATGCGAAATATTCATTGGCTTCAATCTTCATCTACAGTGACTGTATCAAGACTTTTATAGCTTAAATTAAGTAAAATAAATGGCATGCATTAGTTTTTGTAACTAAATTTATTATTAAATCCACATTAATGTTCAATATAAATAACTATTTATATTCATTACTTCGGATCAACTGAAAGAAATGATTAATAAAGTCATAGCCATACATCACGTATATGCGGCAAAGTTTATACCTACGTTAGTACGTAGTACGCATTAAGAAACTAGAAAAATAAAACGCCTCGGCCTAATATTTTCGTTTGTTTGACGTAGACTGTGACAAAGTAAATATGTAGACAAAAGCTCTATTATTAAAGTTCCACAAAACACTGTATTGTCTTCGGAATTGTTTTCTCCGTATATCAATAATATGCTGCGCGCTGATAAGATTAGGCAAAAAAATTGCTTATAAGATACTTGGGTTAATAAACCGTGTAAAGCATTATTTCAAGTCGAGTGAATAGTCGGTTTTGCTTATAAAACCCTAGTTTAGATATTGAATGGGTTACTGCACCCTATTATCAAATTCTTCTATTCGACCGTAGTCAAAAGCCACCAATGTCAAACATTGTCAGCTCCTTTTTCTCTTCAGATCGGCTTTTTTATAGAAGATGGTGAAAAAGGATAGGAGATAAGTTATCTCCACTTCCATAGACAATTGTACTACCTCAGGTCTTGCAGTCGAGTTGCAATCCCCTGGCGATAATTTGTTACATAGAGGACTAGTACGAGGAAAAATACCTCGAGAATCGCACAGTTATGGATTTCCAGATAACAAGATAATGAGGTTTAAACTTTGAATATTGTCTCGATATTCGATGGTGAAATTGGCGGCAGGAATTAATCCAAACAATATATCTGTGAAAGCACGCATCGATTCGTGGATAGTCATCGTGCTCTATGCGTAGCTAGAGAATGGATAGATTCTTGCTTTCAAAGATGCTGAGACTATTGAATAATATAATAATAACCAACTAGTAAATAATAGAATTCCTTCAACGTTAAGCTAACTCCGTCTTCTGCAAATAGCTGCTTCAAATATATGACTATTTATGCACAATGACTTAATACTCATTGGCATTCTCAACCAGCCAAACCCAAGTAATAGCGAAAAAATTAGGGTGCAAGCTGATAATTAAAATGTATAATACCAATAATATATAATAATATATAATGAAAAAAATATATAAATATATAGATAAGTACAAAGATTATATTATATTAAATGCTATGGATCCCAGCAAAAAGCGATTAGATTTAAAAGGAGGAGGTATATAAAAAAATAGTAAATATTTGAGGTGACATACTAATACTTAGAAATGCATACAAAATAAAAAATAATAGAAAGAGATCTCTAAATATAAGATATAAATTAAATAGAAGTGCAGTTCTAGTGTACTTAATACATGTACGTTGGTAATAATTAAAATTTATAATGTTCCCTAAGCGTGCGCTTAAGAGAGCATTTAGATGGTGCAAGTCTGATAACCGAAGGGAGATCATTCCAAAGCCATATGTACATGATAGAAGAATATTTAATCTTTGATTTTGTTTACAGAATACATCGAAGATATTTGTCCCTATGCTACGTTCCAGTTAACAAAACCCAGCGCATATAGTGAAAGTAGTTACAGCGGAAATGTATATAGTGGGCCCTATCATTCTGTTCGTGGATCGTTTGTGTACCACGATCTTAAACAGAATGACAAATATAAGGTGAATATATTTTATTATGAAAACATATTTTAAGATAAAAGTTAGGCGTGCTTCTGGGTGATATATTAGTACCTCAGATCTTAAATTTTGCTGCGGCAATAATATTAGTACGAACTAAATATGTTAATAAAGATCCACTAATACGGTGTACGTATCTCAAAGTTATATAATATTTTTTTATATTAGTATAGATAAACTATTAAAAAACGAATATATTATTTTTTATATTAGTATCGATAAAGGTTCTGGTAAAAAAAGAGATTTTTTTTAAAGTTTTTTGTCAGATTTGAAAATTTATTTTTCAGTTGGTAACCTAATCGTTGATAATGGGTATATATAGACTTTGTCACAAGGCTAAAGAGCCAAGTAGACTCAAAGATAACTGCAGAAACGGCTAGTAGTTCAAAACATCTATGGTATCAGTTATTTACCCGTATTGGTTCCGGGCTCCTTTACTGCCGTTCTGCCAGGCAGGTCTCAAAAGGCGACCGATTGGCTATGCGAGTCACTACCATCGTGGCTACTTGGTGGTAGAGTGGTGCATTGTCTCGCCCGGGTCTGGTACCACCGCCTTGCCTATTCCTGCCACAATAGCGTCAGTGCTTGTCGCTGTCGTGTTCCGGTTTGGAAGGTAAGGTAGCCGGTAAACTTATGCATGTGGCATTAGATCTCGCCACAAGATAGCAACGCACCATTAACACCTTTGGTGTCTATAGGCGATGGTTGACTCTTTTCATCAGGAGACCCATCTGCTTGTTTGCTATCTTATGATATAAAAAAAAAATCGTTTTTTTATATCATAAGATAGATAAGATTCGTTGATGTATGTAATACTTGGCAGTATATGACTTTCAAATTTCATGTATATCAACCTTAAACATTTACATTTTTAGCAAGTCAAACGTGGGGTCAGAAACTGTTATTGAATATTTGAGACAATTTATTAAGTACCTAAGTAAGACCTAGCGATGCTGATTTGGGTGTAAACGCATGAAGACGGTTGCCATCTTCTGAAATAAAAAAACCTGACTCAGCTGTGTGTTAGGCCGGATATTTTACTTAACAAACCATTATTAATGTGTAACATATTTTCTCTCACTTTCCTGCAATCTTTAGGAGTGATTTGTACCTACGAGTTGAGAGTTGTCACCTCTGTGGTAGTGGTCCAGTATTGGCTTTGACCACGTGAGGTCCCAGGTTCGATTCCCGAGTCGGGCATATAAAAAAGTTTCTGTTATACACAAATTCGCCCGGGATTGGAAAGTGCCCAGTTGGCGATAGGCTTGCCACTTATCACATTTGTGGGACCAAGTATCTTCGACTAATCGTGGGTGCACTTTTTGTACCTCTGCTTACCCCTTCAGGGATACGGGCATGAAGATACTTACCTACGAGTACTTAATCATTTAATTGTCAGGTATTACATAGCACATGCGACTACTGTAAGGCTCTATCACTTTCTCGAAACTAATGTTTGGCAAATTTGTCGGCATGTTTCCGCCTCTCACACAATGGTTCAATAAGTTGGCTAATTGTGAATGTGTTGCACTCCTACAAAACTTTTCAGAATGTGGACTTATTTTAAGGCGGGTACAGACATTGTAAGGCATACGCCGCACATGCTCGGAACGCACGCTTCGATATAAATTTGAACATGCCTCGCAATTACTATTAATGTCTATACATTGTGAAAATGAGCAGCATTGCGTAGCATATGCCTTCTAAAGTCTGAATACGCCTTTAATTTAAAAAAATATTAGATGATACAAATTTTTATCATAACATATGTTAATGTTACCATAACTTACCGCTTTGATACACAGGGTAAAGAACCAGAATATACAAAAGTTCGAAGAAAAGGAAACAGATTACGAGATCCTCACTCAGAAAGTCAAGGTATGATTTATTGATACACTAGATTAACTCATAAAGAGCTTACCTATAAGTAGTTAGTAATATTAGTTTTATTTTACGTAGACTGCACCTCTATAAATTAAGTTTACTTGAACCTATTAAGTTTAAGTAATGATATTTAAATTTGACGAAATGCTCACCTTTTATGCAACCTGATGGGAGCGTAACTGGTGTAATAATTTATAAAGGTAAGCATGCACAAAATGTATTGAATCATAACCTTTAAAATGTTTTTAAATTATTTTTATTATAATTATTTAATCATATATATCATGACGTCATAAATAAAATATATTATTAATGCAAGAATTTTATATATTTTATATCATCTATGGTATAATATCGATATTACCAACCCATTTCATACATATATACTTGAATATTTTTCAGTAACTTGTTTACTTACATCACCAGTTGACATCACAATTTTTCGTGATTAGCACCTCCGCTTTTTATATTTGGTGATTTATTAATTACTATGTATCACAATTAATTTAACTTTTCTGTATATTTTTGTAACAAGTGTTGTTGATAATAAACTTAACAGTTATCAGAATTCCTTTTGGTATATTTTATAATTTAAATTTTTAAACACAAATAGAAACACGGTACAAGAAATCTATCAAAATCGTTTTTATTTTATAGAAAAGGATATTTTCGAAACTATACCTAACTATATTTTAAGTAATTAACTGATCATAATAAAGTTTATTATTAACGGAAGAAAATTAACGGCTTAGCCAATTAACTAAGATCTTTTCATTTAAATTAAAAATTTAGAAATAGTTTAATTTTGTTACTATGATCAATTTTGTTGGTTACAAAATAAACATTAAATTTACACTTTTGAATTTCGTTAATGTTGTATGTGTATTGAGATACATTAATAAGTGTTTTAAAATTGGCGAAGCCGTTTCGTCAGTTTCTTGATTCGGTTGTAGTAGTTCAAGTTGTGGTTGTAGTTGTAGCGTATCGTGTGTCGGTTGTGTTGCAGAGTCGGACAACTTGGGGTCGACGGACTCGGAGGTGAAGAAGATACTAACGCTGCACCTGCCCATTACAGAGTACGAGGACGACGCCAGCGACGACGCCAGCGCGCCGCGCTCCGACAGCGAGCCCGCGCGCCTGCGCCCCGCGCACCCCGCCGCCTGTACGTTACACACGCACACACACACACACACACTTACACACACACACACACACACACACACACACTAACGCGCGCCTCTGCGCCCCACGCATCTCGCCACCTGTGCATCACACACATACACCACGATGCGTTCCAACTGAGAATAGGACTGTCAGGATGACATATTGCTCCGCATTTTGCAAAAACATTAAGGTGTAAAATAAATTCTTCCCCAGCCCATTTCTCTAATAGCCAATCCAACCAAAACCTCTTTTGGTTGGATTGGCTACTAGAGGAGTGCAAATAAGCAAACCATTTTATCAGACTTCCTTCATTGACGTTCGAAGGGACGATTTTATTACTTTTTCGGGTAAATTTAATGAGGGCAGGGGGGATTTTCCCAATTATCTCCTTTTGAATCAGCTACAGGTTACTTTGCTTTAATTAACAAATCAGTTTTTATGTATACCATTTGATTATAATTGAATAACCTTCCTGTAGTGCATCGATATCAAGAAGTGCAAAAAAGTAATAATTCTTATTAAGGTTTCGGATGGCTCGTTACGACACCGTAGCAGGAGTAATACCGTCAAACCGCATCCGCTCTAGACATGAGCATTAATCCACGTCACTGGTTACAGTAACTAGCTACGCGACATATAACGAAGTCACTAGTTCCGAGTCAAATGACAAGTAGTGATTTTTCCGCTCTAAGACTGTCTCCCCCCCCCCCCCCACCCGTGCACCCGAGACAACCATGTTATTACCCCAGATTAAATAACAAACACTACACTCCCTAACTCGGTTTTCCCAGAGAGCTGCAATGGTAGACATATTTAAGAGGCATATAAACATTTGCTTGCGATGGTAGAGAGAACAATAACGTCAGTGTTTGAAACAGTCGTTTTCCGGTTTTAAGGCTAAAGAAGCCGTTTATCTTATAAGCATTAAGCATACATGCTTGATACACGGATGGTAACACACCGTTAACATTTTTTAACAAAAGAACTAGTGCTCGTTAGCTATACTCTTATAAGTAATAGTCACATAAAGATAAAGTCGAACGGAGTGAACAAAAAATGATTAACAGATATTCCACTACCAACCCACGCAGACCCGAGTGTGGAGCGCGAGGAGTCGTCGTCGTCGTCGGAGAACTCGGTGGGCGGCGTGGTGCGCAAGGCGTTCCCCTCGCGCAAGGGCAAGGCGGCCGCGCTCGGCAAGCGGCACGTGCGCTCCTCCAGCGGCTACTCCAGCCACAACGACGAGACCACCTTCAGGTGACCACTGCACTACACAACCACCACACCACCGCTACTCGCCTGCGCCATTCTTGAACATACTGTATACTGTGTGTAGCACTTACCGCCCCTCATCTACCCCACCCCACCGACATCTGTCCGCCAATTGAACATTACATATTACGTAATTAAACGCCTTTGAAAAAAAAAACTTAACAAAATCACTTGCAGTAACGTAATGTTAAAATAAAATAAATCAGTATATGGGCGCGTTTCGATCCGATAGCAATTTAAAAAAATGCCGACCTCCTCAAAAGTGCCTGTACAGGTCTTAACACATATAACTCTTGCGTCTATTTTAATTTGACATGATGTACACATTCGTGACGTAAATTTTATACACGTCCATGTACAACGTCTCTTCTACCTGAGTTATATTTTTCACTAATATAACTCAGGCAGGTATGCTCAGTGTTGACTTTATTAATGTACCAGACATATTAATACAGTCAACACTGAACAAAATTTTATTCAGGTGCCACGACAAAGGCTTCAATAAATTTCACCAATCATTAACAGTAATATAAATTTTTTACAATAAAATCTTTTAAATACGTCGAAGTAAATCACAAACTCATTAACTATATGGTCCTTTCAAAATAGGTGATCATTTTTTACGGTGGGTTTAACAAAAATTTCAAGCCGAAAACCAAATTCATTCAAAGGACTATTTTTTAAATGTTTACGCATGTTTTGCTCCATTAGGCATAAACTCATCTATTTGTTTAGATCAGAACGATAAATTACGTGTCATGGGTATGCTATTTTCAATTCGTATAGCAAGAGCTTCCTAATAAAATAATATCAAGTAATTCATACCTAAAAGAAACAGCTGATAAAATTACCAACGTGTCATGCGATTCGCAAATTTCAAAAATGTGTTATCAGATTTCTGGCGAAAACAACATTGGCCGGAATCGGAAAAGCGCCCGGTTGGCGGTAGGCTTGCCACCTGTCACATTGTGGAACTAAGTATCTTCGGCTAATTGTGGGTGTACTGGTTGTAGTACCTCTGCCTACCTCTTCGGGGATACGGGCGTGAAGATACTTTACTTTTTAAATGATAACTGTTACAGCCATTAGCCTGTAGTTCAGTCACCTTTTGTTACTACATGTTTTAAAGTATACGCCACGTAAATGACGCACACGCACAAGAGTAGGAAAGTAAATAACCTTTCACTCTTACGTAAATGTGAATTATTCACAATTTACAACTAAGCGCAATACACCGCGGTCCAGGGAAACTTGTCTAGTTTCTTCCTTATAACTCTGTTTATATAAACACACCGGCTTTAGAGACTTTTGATAGCACCTTTTAGAATACTCAAACAATCCGATCATAGTCAATATCCTGGTCTCCCCAATACCTATATCCATTCGTATTAACATAGTGCTTTATGTATATATATATATATATATATATATATATATATATATATATATATATATATATATATATATATATATATATATATATATCTGCCCTTTTTTCCTCATATCTGAGCCAACGAAGCATACACTTTCTCAATTTTATACCGATATATTATTTTATACCTAATCTCTCTCTCTCTCTCTCTCTCTCTTGTTAAATACAAAATGATGATTATAAATCTAGGAAATTTCATAATGGACTTTTGTTTTTTTAAATAAAGCAAAATCTTACAATTTTAAGAATATTTTTGCCTCTGTTAATATTTAAAAGCATTGACTACTACAAACTATCAAATACTTGATACTTGTTGGCTATAACCTCTGAGCTATAACCTCTTATAAATAAAAAAATGCCAACTTAATATTTTTCATAAAACTCGTGCATTCTATAATCAGCTGCGAATTTCGTTAACGAAACTCTTATATAATTAAGACATAAAAACGCTTCAGATAAGTTTGCCGCTATGATGGAAGTACTACAACTGCGCTGTCAATTTTAACATTGCTCCTCCGTGGTTGAGGCACAAACGAGAGATATTCAGAGCGACAAACTTGTCTGATACGCGTGAATTCGCAATAGCGTCGACTGGATATAACACAAGACAACATTTGTGGGTCCAGTATATCGAACTACCCGTCGTTCAACGAGCACATCCACCCCCCGTCGCGGTTTTCAGACGACACCGAGTGCGAGGAGAGGCGCAAGCGCGCGCCCGCTCCGCGCTCCAGCGCAGACCACAAGCTGACGAGGGAAGCCTTCCAGATTAACGTCTAACCGACGCGACGTCACCACACGGAGGAAAACCTTAATCCCTTCCAGATGCCCACTAGAAAAGTCGCACGAGGAGGAGACACCTCAAGGCCTTCAGTAACTGTTAGTTCCTAGAGCGAAATAAACAATCTTAAACCGGGCAAAGGAAATGCGTATGTCGGTCGTTAAAAGATATCAGAGGGCCTAAATGATATCTTAAACACGTTACAGATATTCCAAGATCTGTACCAGGCATAGCTGTATTAATTCAATCCTACTTTAACTACGATGTCCTTAAAATCATTAGTATGTTCATAACAACTGCTAACCCAAGGTATCTAAGTTAGATTGTTAGAATTCTGAGCTAAGATTTTGCCAGGAAAGACTTTATAGATATTTATAAATATTCCAATGCCGCTATTTTATTTTGTAAGTCAAGGTTTTGTATAATTCTGATCTTCTATAGGTTCTAAAAGCATCGATTTCGATTCTATCGATTCTATCGCATCGATTTCGACGTAACATGATATGATCGATATAGAATGAGCGCCGACTTAAGCACATGATCAAACTTTTTTATTAATAAGACCGCAAATAACAAAAGTATTATTCAAATATACCAAATTATAGTAATATTGAAGTTTTACTGCTATGCTATCGCATATATTGGATATTGTTGTAAATTAACTAGCGGTAAAGATAAATGGATTAACTTTAAAAAAATAATATCATACATGTATGATGTTTTTATTAGCGTTGACGCCATCATTAAGAAAATCTACTACAAATCCAGAGATTTGAGATGAAAGAACTTATTAATAAACCTTTTTGTAAATTAGCGCTCATTTCACAGACAGTAGAAGAACTAATAATACTCATTTCAACACATTTGTTCTGGGGTATAATACACACGTTAAATGCTGGATTTATTGGGATACCCCATTATTATAATATCTCATTGAAAGCGCGCTATAGGCACATTGTGCCGCTAGCCCATTGTGCTGCGAAAATATACAATACATATTTTCGATATTTACAATGCAATTATTACGTCAATCAAAAATTAATTAGACATACTAATGCATTAACATTTAATAAGAAACAAAACAAAAGCTAGTTTATGACTACAATCAAATAAATAGGTTTATTAATAAGAACATCTTTTAAAAGTTATAATCCAATACTGTGTCTTCGCTTCGCAAGCGAATTGTGGTGATAGTGCACCTTAAATCTGTGAAAAAAAGTTGTTTTATAGGCAAATCAAACTGATTGTTTATAACAGACTTTATACAAATTATTTTGTACTATTAAAAACGAATTAATTTAAAGACTATGTTAAGAAACTAAATGTACACAATAAACAATCAAATCAATAAAACATATAACGTGAAAACTACTATTAATAGAGAAATTGATTTCACTGCCAATTCAAACACTACTTTTTTACAAATTGTAATTTTCAACATTGGTTTTCATGACTTTCATAAGTGGGTTATAAAAAAATTCCAAGTAACCATAGGTGTGTTCAGTACAACCGCTAATTTGAGAAATCTAATTCAGATTGTAAGAGAAGAGAGAGATTGTAAGACAACCAAGGTAAGATATTACCAGGACAATTCTTAAGTACTTAGAAATATTCCAATGTCGTCAATTTACTTTGTATAATTCTAAAACTTCTATAGGTTTTGACAGTTAATGATAGAATGTGTGTTTCTCAAAATAAAATTTAGTTATACTCTTTTAGGTCTAAATAAGTAAGACATCTTAGGTTAACAGTTGTTCTGAACACACCCAATACTTTTTCCTAAAAACCTAAAGATTTACTTGACATGTAATGAGTATATAATACTTTTGAGACATAGAGCCGATTTTGTGGATATCAATGATCTACTATTGCTGTAAATTCTTTGTGGAGTCTACTTTCTCATCTCTCTTACAACACGTTCAAGTATTTTTGTTGCCTTTAAGTTATCGATCTCAAAGTTTACGAACATAAATTTTCTTTAGCCATTAACATAATTTATCTATAGTAATAATAAATCATTGGAAGGTAACAATATTAGCAACAGAAACTTCTCAAGTGTTGCCAAAATAAACTAGTCATGTAAATATAATTGTAGATAGATAGATATTGCAAAAATATAAAACATAGTTCCATATATTTTATTTTGTATTTTGTACTCTCATCATTGGAGTTAAACTGAATTAAAAACAATTCGGATAACGAATTTCATATTGAAAGCGGTACTTTATCATCGGAATCCTTAACCACTGAGCATGAAATGTAAAACAATATTAAAAGAGCGGATGTTCTTCACCTTTGGTTCTTAATCTTAGGGTTTCTAATATTTGTGTTGACAGCACTTGGTAAAATTTCATTCGTTAAATTAAAATGCACTTTTCCTGTTTCGTCAATACTTTTTATTCATATATTTATTTTATTTATATATATAATGTTATAAACACTTGTACTGTTTTACTTAGTTTTTACTTAAAACCTAAGTAAAACAGTACAAGTGCTTATAACATAATATACCTACAAATGCCGATGAGACTCAGTTTTGAAATTTATATCTGTCAGCCAGTTACGGCAGCATCTTAAGAGTTATCAACAACAAGTAAATACTCTTAAGTATTTATCTGATAAATTTATAAAATAAAAAGCAAAAAAAAAGTATCATCACGCCCGGTTCCCTTGTGGGATAGGCAGAGTGAACCGAACGTCTATAAACTTTCCGGTTCACCACGATTTACCGGTTTGTCGGTTGGCGAGATGAGGGGTAATCCCGATCGCCGCATTTCATCGACCTAATAAAGATTATCGACTATTTTGATCAATAACTGGGACTCGTGCGAGGAACAGGAGTGGTAACACATCACCTGCCAGACTCCGAACTGCTACTGAGATTTTGGATCTTTAACAAATCTTAATAACACTTTTGCCCCATCCGGGAATCGAACCCGGGACCTCATGGCCACAAGGCAGATAAAATAAATAAAAACAAAGTGTGAGATTAGTATGAGTATTTTTTTTTATTTAGCACTAAAATGCTGTAAAATATGAAACTATGGTCCAGGTATACAAAAAGCTGTCTGAAATAGCGAGTACATTTTAACGTTATAGTTAAAGTTTTCTCCTAGACTTTATTATTTTGAGATTAAAATTAAATTTTGAAATTTAAATAAATAGTACAAATGCGAAAGTTTGAGTGTTTGGAGTTTAAAATAAAAATGTTTAAATGTTTGTTACTGCTTAATATTGATCGATGAATTTACATGAAATTTGTATAAACGTGAACCTTTACTTGTATTAACCGTCAGTATAACGTATTTTTATCCTGAAAATAGTTATTTGCAAGAAAATATCAAATAAATACAATCACAACGGTTTCTTTGCAAGATAGGTACAGTGAAACGAAAGTAGATAGATCTACTTTGTTACGATTCACCGATTAGTCGGATGGTAAGGTTGGTGATGGCTCTCGCTTGATTCGTACGATAATCGGGATCGGCAGCTTTACCAGTTCATCCGATCCACAGGGTTGTCAACACACCAGATTTCCAGTTGTATATGGCGTTTTCTTCAAAGACAAAGACATCCCGCAGGCGTACCAGCTAACATTTGCAATCCGCTAGCAATCAGCAATGACTCTTAAACGTAACGAAAACATCACCAAAAACATCGCCAATTTATTACTGGTCAATGAATGCACATTTTGGGATGTCACAGCACCAAAAATATTCAAGCAGCATCGAGTGCCACTAATACAAGGCTATTATATGTCTTGCGATAACTAAGCAATTACGATAATTGCGCATTGCGAGATACGTAATAACCCCGCTGGACTTACACAGAGAAAATTTTATTTAATGTTAGTAATTAGGGAATATAGTAGTACATTTCTTTAAAACAAAAAATTAAAAAAAAAATTCGTGCTCGTAAATTTTCGTGCTCGGTGGTTGGGAATTTCGCGATAATTGTAACGTCATGTAAATATTTTTGTAATTATTGTGCATTATGAATATCGAATGTAAAATTAAGAAGAACAATAATTAAAATATAAATATATATTTTAAACTTAATGCCTTATTGACCAAAGTCTTAAAACTAGTTACGGATGTAATTGTGTAATTATATCCTATATTATTAATAATAACTGTTTGATTGTTAAAAGTTTAAGCTCGTTTTCGTTTGAAAATATTATCGCTGTCTTCAGAATTGTAATGCTTAGGACACAGTAGTATTTTTTGTAAGGTAGACTGGATCTCTAGTTCAAAGTAATACCGATATAATATTGTGTACTTTGCATTATTTTAGCATATAATATTTATATGAAAAGAACTCAACGTATCTATCTCTATATTGACAGCCAATTTATTTTACATTTAAAGCACAATTTTATCTGCCAATATTTTATAAATTACGCTTTGGACTATGTACTCTTCAAGCTTATTGAATATTTAAAATATATTCTCATGTTCATCCTATAAAACTTATGAAGTTTTGTATTTTTTTTACTTTACATGTTTTTATATTGCTGGCTTCGTTTAAGGTTAATATTTATTTCCTTTTAACACTAGTATTTACAATTTATCAATAGTGTAAACTTTCGGCCTAAGCTTTTTTTACTTTAAAGTGTTAAGCCGATGTTACATCCAGCAGTCTTTTACCTACAGTAACATATTTTTACATAAAAATTCTAATTATGAATAGGTAGATACTGCACGATTCAAAACAATTACACCATATTATGGTATTGTATAAACTAAATTATTTTTGAGTTTTTAGATTTAAAGTGGAAAATAAAAACACAAAATTTGTTCACTTTGACTTTAAAAATTGCATGAACGATTTAGTATTCAAGTAGATTAGAATCGAGTTGTATCTACTTTAACATTAAAATTACTTATCTATACTGCCATTTTTTCAAAAAAATAATTTTTTATCTTTTTAAAAACTCACCGAACACTTTCCTCGTCAAACACAAACAATAGTTAAACAATACCAAGATACATGGGAACTTCGCGTTATACACAACCATCAATACGAAGCAAATTATATAATAAGTCATATATATAAAATGTAAAAAGTAATCGTGTTAGCTATTTATACAATCCTCAGTAAACAGTAACACAAGACAATACACTTACCTATAGTTTGGTGAATACGGCAGAAAGTTAACTGTATATGTGTAATTGTATCGAGTAGTTATAATTTAGCGTCGGACACGACAATTTTATATGAAATGACACACTTTTATGTGAATTGTGTGTTTTTTAAGTGATTTACAATTGTTTACGTTGACTCTCTTTCGTAATTCCAACGAAGACTGCCCTATATTTAATTGAGATCTATTTTATATAATCTAGTCACAAATACCAAATAGTTAATCGAAGTTAATCATTTAGTAGATATTAGAAAAAATATGTATTAGTTGAATTTCATTTAAGTACGATTTTATCCAATTTCAAAATTTAACCACTACAATCATTTTAAAGCCTACTTATTGTAATTATGAAAATTTAAATTGTAATATCCTAAATCCAAATAATTTGAATTACAAAATAAAAACAATTTTACATTAAATTCGAGTTGATTATAAGCATAACTCATACATATAGTTAACAACGAATCAATAAAAAAGAACATACCGCCGTAAGTATTCAATATCATATACATAATATATTAATCATAGAATAATATAATTGCAGACGTGAAGCCTTTTTATTGGTAATAAGTCTGATCCGTTAGCAACTAATTCAGAGAGTTAATGCTGTCTCTTTTTAATCAAATAGTATGTCATATTAGCAAATATTTTATAAACTAAGCTAATATTACATTTGCAGTTTAATCAAATCATTAAGAGGGCACCGAGCTGTTTAGAGCGAATCGATATTTTGGCCTTATGCAGGACGGGGGGAAGCGTGATGATTCTGACTAGGATGGGCGATACGAGTGCGAATTTTAATATTTCCTTTTTATCATTAAAATTTGTACAGATTTTAAGAATATAAAGTGTATAAGTTATAGAAAACATGTTTTCTATTATTTAAAAACTTATGATCTTCCGTTAAGTATTGAAGCCATACGAAGTGGTTTTCTTTTTTGTTCAGAGGTAACTTTATTTTTTTTTTCTATCGAGGCAACTAAACGTTATCATGTTTCCAAGCTATATGATTTATGGCGTGAATCTTTTCGTATCTTACTTATGAGTTGCATAGCTAATTCTTTAATAATAACGATATAACCAGGGATCTCCTGAACGCATTTATTTCAAAATTAGCTCGGTGAAGCCCTAAAAACTATTATTTTTGCTATCATAATTATTTGTAACTTTATAACTATATAACAATATATCCATCTTCAATAAAAATACTTAATTTACATCTAAATTATCAGTAGTATTATTATCCGTCTACCTCTCTGAAAGGAATGCAGCGTGAAGTTGTTTGTATGTCATTAAAAATAATTCTCCAAATCATTTAAGCTATATGCTAAAACTTCCAATGTCTCGCTCGGAAAACATCAGATTACAGTGTATTTAATTAAAAATTAAGCTTTCACTAGATAAATACAGTAGCAGCAAGGGACAGTTTACCTAAAATCGAAACCACGAATTTGAACCATTGCATGGCTTTGAGAAGAAACCCGTTAGTATTTGTATGAATGATTTTAAGCGTCTTTTTGCGTCTTAACGTAGTATAATTTGTTTTATTATAATAATTTGCAGTGTTCATTTTAAAAATAGTGAATTTTATAGAAATTAAAAAAATACTCAAAATAAACAAAATAAACTGCTGGTTCGAGTCTACCGCGTCACGAGTTCGTGACGTCCAATGAAGAATCATAAAATGCAAATTTTTCATTATCCACAAAAAAAGAATTGCCATCATGAAAAGCACATAAAAATGGCATTCTACGTTTTATTATTACACTATCCCTTACACGCTCTATAAAACTAACAGGTCTAATACGAACGGCTTATCCTGTTCTATTTTGATTCCAAATAATATAAGTGTGTTATATGTGTATGTGAGAGAGTTTGTATATTACTTCTTCACGTTGTAACGTCTAGAATTTAAATAGAATATGGACAGGGGATTTATGGCAAGATAAAACACAGGCTGCTTTTTACCCTGGAAAAATAAGTCATTCTCGTGGGATTCGAATAGCGGTAGATATTTATGACGTAGCGAGCTGAGCTATATATTGTTTTTTTTTTGTTTTCGTAAGCCAACAGACAAACGATTTTTATGTCTGCAACATTGAAAAGTATGTTCTAGATCTCTTGGGTTGCTCAAATAATAATAAAAAAATTACTTGCAAACGGGCCAGACTTATAATAAATTGATTCAAATCGTCAACGTACAAAAACGTTATTTCACTTACGAATTTCATCACTATGATTGTAGTAAATGTACCATATCATTTTAAAAATTTTGTTATCTATACATGATACACTTGTAAGAATTAGTTAATCATGTTGTTACACATATGTTTTTATAAAACAAACAAGTTATTAGGAACAGTATGATGTGAACGAAAATAAAAATCATTTACTTGAAACTGTCGATTTATTAACAAAATATACCTACCTTTAATTATTTGAAGACTTTTGTAATTATTTTTAATATATGTATATAATTATAATATTCATATGTATTACATTTAACTAGTAATTTAATTTAATCCAAATTGTAGAGACAGCTCTACCTTACATGTGATTGGTTGAAACCGACCAATAACATGCTTTCATGATCCACCAATCGGAGCATCCTTTCTCTGGGGGCTAACTTTATGTAAAGCCCCATTTTCACTTTGATTAGCGCGAGTGCGGGTGTTTAATGTAGGTGCTTAGTATTAAAGAAAAAAATACGTGAAGACAGCCGTTGATCAGTGCGAGTGATTAGTATTCAGCGTAGTAAAAGTGAATAGACGCTGATTACTAATCACTCGCACTGATCAACTGCTGTCTTCACGTATTTTTGCTTAATACTTAGAACCTGCATTAAACACTCGCACACGCACTAATCAAAGTGAAAACGGGGCTTAATGAGGGCTTTGTCGGTTATTAATAGACCATTCATAAAGCTTCGTACTGTTACAAAGATGAGTAGATGAAAAACGAAAATGTTGTAATGTAAAAGTAATACTAAATGTTACTAAATTACAAAAGATCGCACCTAATAGGTAATTATTAAATTCGCGCCTAATGTAAGTAGGGATTGATTGATTTCAATCATTGACATATAAGGCAGTGTTGCCTGTACGATTTGGATTAAAATAAATTACATATGGGTTGTATTATTGTATTAAAAGTGATTACAATGTTCTTTAAATAATCACATCCCTTTGTAGACACAATAATATTATATGATGTATATTTATGTGAAAGTTTGTATGTTCCAACCTTTTTAAATGTTTTTATTCGAACCACGCTGAAAGGGTTGATCAAAATTGAGTAATCGGCAAACAGATATACTATAATCCTGGTTAATCCAGGTTAACGTATCTGTATGAATTTGTCCAGGATGTGGGCGCCATTAGTTTTAAATATTAGACGATGAGTTCACTAACAGCAAACCCGTTTAATGCGAACAGCAATATTTTATTAGATTTTGTTGCCCCCTTGATCTAGCAGTACAGGTGGTACAGGCCACATTATGGCCGCTTGAGTTCAATCACAGGTCAGTCAGATAAAAAAGTTATGCTGAGAAACTTATCTTATAGGTAAGGTACATTTTCGTGGATATGGGAATGAAGACATTACCCCGTGTTGGTCCCGGGCTCCTTTAAAGAATAGCTCAACTGCCGTTCTGACAGGCAAGTCGTAAAAGGCGACCGATTGGCTATGCGAATCACTACCATTGCGATTACTAGATGGTAGAGTTCTGCATTGTCTCGCCCGAGTCTGGTCAAGGGCGGATCCAGGGGGAGGGTCATGGGGGTCATGACCCCCCTAGGTAGGTGTCTAGGTATGGATTTATTAGGATTAGATAAGGATTAAAGCCTATCATGACTGAACCTCAAATATGTGCACCCCCCGTGAACCGAAGGCTGGATCGGCCCCTGTATATATGACCCCCTCCCTCTGAATCGAAGGCTGGATCCGCCTTTGGGTCTGGTACGTACTAATATTTTTCTCAAGGGGGTGAAAAAGGGTTCTGAACTCTGGCTTGCACAGTAAAAACCTGCATCCACAACAACCCTGATGCGTACTATACGAATACGATCACGAAGAGTCATTAAAAAACGTTTGACTACAGAAGTAACCAAACAATAATCAGACTGATTAAAGAAAGACTGGATAATAATGGATACGATAGTTAGTATTCATATGTAACCAATAAAAACATAATAGAATATTGCTTAGTTATATTGTAAACATATTCAAAATGGTACGGTTAGGTACAAGGTAGTCATGAGTTCCGAAAATCGCTGTTTGTAAACAATGAATTTCGATATCTATGATTGTCCGTTAGTACATAAATATTTTTATTGTATAATTAGGTCAACAATTAAGTATCTATTTTCTTACATATTCGGATTTTTTTCTAGTCAACGTATTGTTGTATGGTATGTTGTTGTATAACGTACAAAGTACAACAACGTGTTATCAATAAACATTGAAAGTAACTCAAGGTGTTCAACATTTTTTTAATAAACATCATTCTACACCATTTTAGACGTTAGTATCTACCGAAATGAACTGACTACGTGGTAAATTTACACGAGGTCAAGGAACGTAAGACTGGGAGCTTAGACCTCTGAATAAGGAAACCTATATGTCTCCTTATTCAGAGGCTTAAGCCGGCGCCAGACATAGCTTCAAACATTTGAACACTTCTTTAAAGACTTTGAAAACGTATTTGAATACATATTGTCGCAACCTGCCAGACATGCTTTGCAAGTATTTTTCTCCACAGTATGCCGGTAGACGACAAACAAGATGGACGTCAATTCTGTAGACACTATTATATTATGATACATTGCAAAATCTACCAAAACCTCGAATAAAAGACGAGAACGCAATAAATAATCTCGATCTAGCATGTAACTACGCGGCACGACACGACCTTTCACAATAGCAGCGGTTTGCAATTTGCACACGTGTGGCAGGCTACGCAAATATTTGAACCACAGAACAATACACTCCTAACGGAGATTTGAACACATTCCAACTTCGAACGCTTTGATGTGCGCTAAAAAACCGAAAACGCGTGGCAAATGGCAAATGTTTGTTCAAACTTTGAACACATTTTCAAAGTACCGTGCCACAGATAGCAATCAAACAAAAAATAAAAAAAAATCAAATGTTCAAATGTTTGAATGTATGTCTGGCGCCGGCTTTAGACAAAGTAAGAATGTAAAAGCGATACCGAAATTAGAAAAGTATTATATTGGATTGACATACGCACGTGGTCAATCGTTATCGTTATCGCTAGCTGGTAGACAATGTTATAATTTGTAACGAAACCATATAAAGTAACGAACTGTTTGAAGACGTAATTTATTTTTCTAGGTTTTGATCGGTAGCTCGAAATATTTGTTCTGTGGTTGGTATCACATTTATTTTATGATTTTTTCATAATAATTTGACACAACTATCGCGTCAGTAGTTTCACATTGTTTTCGTTATCTCAGAGACGCTGACGAATTTAGATATTACTTTGTAGCGAAGCGATTTACTTTGGCTTTGGCCTCCACCTCGTATGGAAAACTATCCTCCTGCTAGTCGACGTCTCCAAATTTGCGAGTCTCACCTTGACATGGCAAAGGCAAACTTATTGTCATGGCAAAGGCGAACTTATTGACCTGGCAAAGCAAACTTTCGGAGGAAATTGATATCGTTTAAATTTAAATGGTAAAATATTGGGCTTCATTTTCTCCCGTGTCAGACAGTTCGTAAGTGACGAACGATTAACCTAACGTGTCACTACCATTGCGACTAGTAGATGGTAAATTTTTGCAATGTATCACACGGGTTTGGTACCACCACTTTAATTTACTCTCGCACTAGCGTCAGTGATGTCCTCGTGTCGGTCCAGGCTCCTTAGAATAATAGACTGACTGCCGTTCTGCCAGACAGGACTTAAAAGGCAACCAATTGGCTATACGTGTCAATACTATCGTAACTACTATAGGTAGTAAAGTTTCGCAACATCTCGACCGGGTATTTGGTACCACCGTCTTACCTATTTCTGCCGCAATAGCTTCAATGCTTGTCATTGTTGTGTTCCGGTTTGGAAGGCAAAATAGCCCAGACTTATGCATGTGGCATTGCCATCTCGTCACACACATAGTAAACGCACCATCAACAAACTTTGGTGTCCATAGGCAATGGTTTCTCTTTATATCGAGATAGCTATCTGCTTGTTTGCTATCTTATGGTATAAAAAAACACTCGTGTTCTGATTTGAAAGTTAACGTGGCCGGTAAACTTATACATACGGTATTACATCCGCCACACGCATGACAACGCATTACAAAACATGTGAGAAACTAGTTTTTAATAAATATGTATAGTAAGGATCGAAAACACACGAAGAAATAAAACATGAAAACATACATCATTTAATATTTATTATATATACACTTACAATAACTTACATTATCACCTAGATGTTATCTAGGTTTTGCTTCGCCTTAATTACTATTAAAATTGTCTAGTTTAAAAAAATGCTGTCCCATAAACTTCCAGACATTTTTTGCTTTGTAAAGTCGTAAGTCGTGAAATATGTTTTATTTTATTATGTATAAAACAAACACGCATGGATTGAGTGTTACCCAAAGGTACTATCCCGATTTTTACTATTTGTATGAAAAAAGTTAGTTATTCATTCATTACTACAGAAAAGCATAACAACCCAGTCTACCTCATATGGCATTAGACCTAAAGAAATGTCTTTACGATTTGGCCTGTAAATTACAAAACAACAAAAGTCAATCATGTCTGTGGAACGTCTAATATTTATTTTAATCACTATCACTATCGCTGTCCTCATCCACCGTGAAGTCGAACGGTCGAAACTTCTGTCTAAAATCTGCTACGTGTTGATCCTCCTCTTCCCGACTGAGTAAACACTGCCTCCAATCAGCTTTGTCTTCACAATTAAGCAACGGTGGACTTGACAATACGTCCCTGGAAATTTAATTTATATATTTAATTAATATTAATATAATTAGGTAAATTCTTTTGAAAATGTAGACTCTGATTTTAAAAGTAAAATAAAGGAGACTTAAAAACACTAATACAGAACTGATTATGTCTTCTTGTGGTTAAACCCATTCGGTTTATATTGTGAGATACTGGATTCGACTCTAAAGTTGGTTTTAAAAAGAGCGCGTGCGTGTGCATGCTTACGTTTGCGTAAGTGCGTGTGTATTTGAGTGTGCGTGTGCATGTGTGTGGGGTGCGGGTACGTGTGAGCGGGTGCATGTGTGTGCGGACGCGTGTTAGAACGTCCGCATTTAGACGAGTGCATATGTGTACGGGCGCGTGTATGCGGCTGCGTATGTACGTGTTTATGTACGGTTGCATGTGTTACGTGTGTACGTTATGTATTTATGTGTACGTTTGCTTTTACACTTTTATATTATGCAACTTGTGACAGTTACACTACACTAGTATAATATAGTACTAGTAAGTACCTGGCGAACTGCAGCGGGAAGTGGTGCGTGGTCCTGGCGTACAGCTGGTCGCCGGCGGGCAGCTCGGCGTGGAAGTAGTATATAGTACCTGGCGAACTGCAGCGGGAAGTGGTGCGTGGTCCTGGCGTACAGCTGGTCGCCGGCGGGCAGCTCGGCGTGGAAGTAGTATATAGTACCTGGCGAACTGCAGCGGGAAGTGGTGCGTGGTCCTGGCGTACAGCTGGTCGCCGGCGGGCAGCTCGGCGTGGAAGTAGTATATAGTACCTGGCGAACTGCAGCGGGAAGTGGTGCGTGGTCCTGGCGTACAGCTGGTCGCCGGCGGGCAGCTCGGCGTGGAAGTAGTATATAGTACCTGGCGAACTGCAGCGGGAAGTGGTGCGTGGTCCTGGCGTACAGCTGGTCGCCGGCGGGCAGCTCGGCGTGGAAGTAGTATATAGTACCTGGCGAACTGCAGCGGGAAGTGGTGCGTGGTCCTGGCGTACAGCTGGTCGCCGGCGGGCAGCTCGGCGTGGAAGTAGTATATAGTACCTGGCGAACTGCAGCGGGAAGTGGTGCGTGGTCCTGGCGTACAGCTGGTCGCCGGCGGGCAGCTCGGCGTGGAAGTAGTATATAGTACCTGGCGAACTGCAGCGGGAAGTGGTGCGTGGTCCTGGCGTACAGCTGGTCGCCGGCGGGCAGCTCGGCGTGGAAGTAGTATATAGTACCTGGCGAACTGCAGCGGGAAGTGGTGCGTGGTCCTGGCGTACAGCTGGTCGCCGGCGGGCAGCTCGGCGTGGAAGTAGTATATAGTACCTGGCGAACTGCAGCGGGAAGTGGTGCGTGGTCCTGGCGTACAGCTGGTCGCCGGCGGGCAGCTCGGCGTGGAAGTAGTATATAGTACCTGGCGAACTGCAGCGGGAAGTGGTGCGTGGTCCTGGCGTACAGCTGGTCACCGGCGGGCAGCTCGGCGTGGAAGTAGTATATAGTACCTGGCGAACTGCAGCGGGAAGTGGTGCGTGGTCCTGCCGTACAGCTGGTCGCCGGCGGGCAGCTCGGCGTGGAAGTAGTATATAGTACCTGGCGAACTGCAGCGGGAAGTGGTGCGTGGTCCTGGCGTACAGCTGGTCACCGGCGGGCAGCTCGGCGTGGAAGTACGGCGCGCCGGGCAGCGCCAGCTGCGCCACCTCCGCGAACGGCGGCAGCACCTCCAGCTGCACGCCGCTGATGCCCGCCTCGTCCTAACGCCCACAAATACCATGGTACAAGTTTTTCCCCGTGTTGGGCCACGCCCCCTTTGAATACATTCAGCCATGCTGATCGTAAAGGGAAAAAAATTACTACACGCGACACTACTATCGTAGGTAGTAAAGCAGGCACCTACTAGGTAATGCAAAACCTTACCCAGATATATGGTACCATCGCCTTAGCTATTTCTGTCGTAATAGCGTCAATGCTTCTCATAGTCGTTTCCGGTTTAGAGGGTAAGGTAACATCCAAAAGGCGGTAACATCCATACTAATATTATAAATGCAAAAATTTTGATGGATATTTGTTACTCAATCACGCAAAAAATACTGAACGAATTTAAATGACATCTGACACACGGGTGAGATGATGACCTGGAATAGCACATAGGCCACTTTTTATCCCGGAAAAATTTGGTGGTTCTGCGGGATTCCTTGCAAACTTTTATAATGCAGTGGACGGCACGCGACAGCTAGCAATATTATAAATGCCAGAGTCTGTCTGACAGTCAGATACACTCTCGCATTAATGACATTCCAAGGGCTATTTCTCTTTCACTGGCTAACTTTTATAAGCAGGCCTTTACAGAGAAACTTAAATAATTAGTATATATTATATATAGATAAAAAGCTATAATTCAGAAATGGCTGTCGCAAATAGACTAAGAAAATCGCTGGCCTGCAAAAATAGAGACTTAAAACAAAATTATAGATTTTGTAGAATTACGTTTTCAAATTTCTTTGCGGGTGGATCCAGATGGGGGAACATGGGGTCATGACCCCCTCCCCACCCCTAGGCAGGGGTCGGGTGTGGATTTATTAGTATTAGATAAGGATTAAAGCCCATCATGACTGAACCTCAAATATGTGACCCCCCCCCTAAACTGAAGGCTGGATCCGCCCTTGGTATCAAGATACATAAAAGTATGTCAGGACTTCTGAAAAAATATAAAAAAATAATTATCATTTTAGACCAGCTTTTTATATCACAAGATAGCAAACAAGCAGATGACTCTTCTGATGGAAAGAGGAACCATCGCCTGTAGATACCAAAGATGATAATGGTGTGTTGCTATCCGTGTGGCGAGATGGCAATGCCACATGCGTAAGTCTACCGGCTAACTTGCCCTCCAAACCGGAATACGGCAATGACAAACATTGATGCTATTGCGGCAGGAATAGGTAAGGCGGTGGTACCAAATACCCGGGCGAGTCGTCCTGGAACTCTAACACCTAGTAGTCACAATGTTAGTAACATGTATAGCCAATTGTTCTCCTTATACGACTTACCTGGCAGAACGGCAGTTGGTCTATTCTTCAAATGATTCCGAACCAAGGAACTTATATACTATAACTGGAATTGTTACAAAGCAATATTTGAAAAATAAAAATGTACTTTATTTCGTTACTCATAAAGTTGACATTTGTTTCTTACTTAACAGAGGGGAAAAACGTTCTGAGCAAGACAACGACATGAGTGGATGTTGTCCCTTTCTTGCAATTACCAGTATAAATAAAACTATCTAGATGGTAGATTTTTACATATTCAGTAATCATTAAATACTTTTTATTCATACACATTGATAAATAAATTAGCATAAAATATATTGTAATTAACACAGTGAGTCTAAAATGTGCTATTTTAATTATTACGTAATTACTTATGCAATGCAAAAACTGTTTCTCAAATTAGTAGAATTACTTAGTAGTAATTTGCAAACTTATATATGGCGATTGGCGCTTTATTTAGTAGAAAGAGACACACTCCACTCGTGTCGTGGTACTCTTCGGAACGATTTTGAAGCGCGTGTAAGCATTCCGGGTAGAATATAACTTCCTTGTTTCGAACCAATTCGGGGGACATTAGTCTTTATTCTCAAAGTAATACCACAGAATACTTAGAGACTACCAGAAGTCAATGTTACATACAAGTATTATTCGAGAATAGCACACATAGATACCTCTCACGGACGCGATATCTCCGACTGGTGCGGTACAAACTGTACCGAGCCATTCCAAGATATCATGTCCGTGAGAGGTATCTATGTGTGCGTTGCTCGAATATCACATGTATGTAGATTGACTACTGATAGTCTCCAGTATACTGTAGTAATACTCAGTTCAGTTTTTATATGACCGATCTTGAAATATGTCACTTCTGGTAAATTTTAATCGATAACAGCAAACCAATTCTAAAAGTGTCGGTATTTATGAAAATCGACTGTGCATTTATTACTATGTCACTGTTGGTTTGAATGTAATGAGTCTAAATTTGTAATTCACGTTTATGTGTTCCATCTCAAATCTATACATATAATAAAATCGTAGGAAAGTCAAAACTGTACATTGAATGTTTTTTTAAAAGAATACTTGGGGCGTGATCTACAATCGATATCGAAGCCAAAAATATAGTTTTTAGAACTTTTGTCTGTTTATCTGTTTGTCTGTATGTATGTCCGGGATAAACTCAACAAGTACTGCATGGATTTACTTCAAATTTTGCATGAATATTACTAACAGGTCGGGTCAACATATAGGCTACATATTATCCGCTATCACCTAGCGGGGAGGTGCTGTGCTAAGTAAACGAAGTCCGCGCGGACGAAGTCGCTGGCAACAGCTAGTGAATAATAACACTTTTTCATACTAATGAAGGCCAGTGCGAAATTGGTATTGTACATTTGTTCACATTAAAATATCAAAAATTTTTCATCATTTGGTATACTTAGTCCAATTTAGAGATCTTTTAGTTGAGTCGATATTCTTACAAACCAGCAATATGTAGATTTAATTTCACAAATTAAAATTAAACCAAATTAGCAATAATTATCATGTCTAACAGACTTCAATATTGGGCCATCGCACTACATACCATACATTTTTATATATAAATAAATAAATATTCACTGGACAAATTACACTTACTGATCTAACTCCAAAGTAAGCAAATTATTTGCTTGTGTTATGGGTGTCAATCAGCGATACTAATACATAGAAATACATATATAAATACTGGAATATATTTAATAAACACCAAAACCCGGACACACAGACATTTAAGCTCATCACACAAATGCTTATCCCCGTTGTGGATCGAACCCGAGCCCTGTCGATTGAGTAGTCAGGGTTGCTAACGATTCAACCAACAGGGCAATAAAAACAAAATCAAAAGGTTGCAAGGACGTGACATACCTGAAACACTTCCAACAACTGTGACTCACAAGACGGTGGCACTGGTACACATTGTATTTGCATATGAGACGTCTTGAAGTTTCTCTCGAAGAATACAGCCAACTTTTTCATTGATGCGTAAAATTTCTTCAATACTGCTTTAAACTTTTTGATCTCCGCAACAACTTCGTCGGGAGCCTAGAGTGTGTGTCACATATATTACATAAGTACAATCTGGTACAGACCATTGTTTGCCTGACATTGGATAGCAAATAAACAGATAGCTGACTAGATGAAATTAGATAACTATTGCCGATAGATAAAAATTATTAGCTACCTTACCCTCCAAGCTAGAACGATACACAACCTCTAAAGCGACAAGAAAAGAGGCAGTGGTACCAATCTTGACTAGGTAGTTTCTAGGCATGTGCAAAATGTGTCACTAAAGTGATAATACTTAACTCGTTCACTTCGACAAAGTGAACTACATATACTTCAGTAATCCATTTAGTTCAATTGATCATAACATAGCCTTTGAATTAGTTCGATGTGTAGAACTCGTTTGCATTTAACTACATAATTGTTTATTCGACTTTACAGAATAGCTTCTACTGTATTCATTGACAATACTTTTCAATTACAGGCAGTCCTCATATTTACGGCATGTTAAGTTCTCGAAATACGTAAGTCGAGACATATTTGTTCATATGTTTAGATGTAAAACTCTAGGGTTAGGTTCCACACCAACTCAAAATAAAAAAAACTGCATTTATAATACAGGATATACATACTCTATTATCAAAGTTAAGTTCTTAAAATAATTATGTATGTATTTACAAAATTGCTATATGTTATTAATTTTTGTTGTCCCTGAACTAACTAAACAAAATCAGTGGCATGTGCGGGGTAATCCCCGCTCGCAGACACCGCGTCACGTCGGCCCCACGGACATTGTCCGCGCAACAAGTGAATTCTCCTATGCCGGATGTCGAAACAATTTACGTATGCTTAAGGAATAGTGTCAAAAGATTGTTCGACGTAACTTGAAATGACGTAAATCGAAACGAGGTAAGTCGAGGACTGCCTGTACTATTAACAAGATACAAAATAAAGTAGGAATGGGAATATAAATAATTATTATTACTGTCATTTTGATAATAAACAAAGCCAGTCGTGAAATCAAAATGTACCTTACCGTAATGTATTGAAGGTCATAATCAAACTTTTCGGCCTAAATCCGATGACATACAAGGTGTCACTACAAAAGATATGTAATAGCAAACTGCGTGCGTGATATGTAGTTCCTCCGTTAGATTCGTTCAAATTACATCGTCAGTCAAATTACATCATCGCCAGTGCTCGGGTCAGTCAACGTAGTTCAATTCGTTCGCTTGTCTATCGTTCCACATACTGGACTAGGTGAGGTAGTGAACTAGATAAAATTAAATTAATAATATAGTGAATTAGATTAACGTATATGAACTGAAGTAGTTCACTTGATTCATTTGTGAACTACACACAGATTGTATTTATAGAAGTCAAGAAGGTCACAACATTGTCAAGATGGTGTCACGCGTTTGGCTTTCAATCGCCTCTCACGAGCTGCTTTTAGGCCTACACGGACTAATAGACCAACACGGACAAATATAGCACTTTGTACTATATTCTGCTCACAGATTTGCACACATTCATATTACATTGAAACAGGTTAAATCTTACCTTTGTTACTGACTGATGGTGTGCAATTGGTAATATAAGCACATGGTAAGGTGTGAGTGGACCCTTTGGCAAGGCCAGGTAGCAGTGTGTGCCCACACATATTACCAGATGTTTCTCCACACTAGGCGAAGATAGGCAGAACCAACATGTATCTGAAAGTATTAATAATTGTTTTGGATGAATATGATTTTTTATGTTGTAGGATAGCAAAGAAATCTTGGTGGGTAAAGGTTACCCCTTTCCAGTGTTTTAGCACTTATCCCGTTCTTGGGAAACTTTAAAAACTTAACAAAGAATAAAAATATTCTTTGTTAAGTTTTTAAAGTTTCCCAGTTAAATTACCAAAAATATTGATGATGCATTATGCAACATTCAGGTGGCATTGAAGTTATGCAATGTGCATAACATTAGCGGCTTACCCTACCATCTAAAGCAGGATGCAGTGCACGAAAATGACGGTCACTAGCGTGATTGCTGCAGCAATAGGTAATGGTACTAAAGCGGCACGAGACGTAGAAATCTACTACCACCTAATAATGGTAATCACTAAACCCCGTTATCTATGTAGCATATTGGTGGCAACTGATTTTAGAAGTGGGGTAGTTATAACTAAATAAATCTCTGTTTTCTTTTTTTTTTATTTACATAACAAAATAAATAATTACAATAATATATTATTGACATTGACATTTGTTTAATATGTGACACTCGAAATAAATAACTTGGATATGTTCCATATTAACGGAAGTATGGCTTTGTCTCCTTCTCGAAAATATCCATTGGAGGCAAGAAAATAATCTTTAAACTTCTATCGACGTCACTGGCAAAAACTTCTCACTTAATATCAATATCAATAATATATTATTGTAATTATGTATTTTGTTGTGTAAATAAAAAAGAAAATAGATATATTTGATTATAATTACACCATCCCTAAAATCAGTTGCCACCAATATGCTACATAGATAATGGAGATTAGTAAGCACGGCGGTAATGATATATGTAACTTCTCTCGCCTTAAAGTACCTGCCAGTTAGGTGATTCATATATTCTTCAAAAATAACCTTCTAACTGACCCACGCAATATTTTTGTGAATAAATGTGAATTCCGATTAATATAGCTAGTAATTGGTAAATGATTAAAAACATAAAGCTTTTTCATAAACGAAGCTAACGAAGTAAAACCTTTTTTTTATTTTATATGAAAGTAAACAAGCAAGCAGTGCTTCTGATGGAGCCAAGAGATGTTAATAACATGCTAACTTAGGCATGTGGTAGTACCATTCTTCCCTCTCTCTCTCTCTCTCTCGCCACTTGAATAGCAATCCACCAATAACATTTTTGGAGTCTATATGCGATGATTATCTTTTACCATCAGGAGAGCTATCCGCTCGTTGGCTGTCCTAAGCAATAAAAAATCATTTAGCCAGTACCAGTCTAACTCCCACTTGGCCAGTTTCATTATAGAAATATTGAACAAACCTGGATCAATTTCTCTTTTTTTTCGTTCCATATTGTCACCACCTTTTCTTTTTCTTTTGCCCATTTGATCATCATCTGCATCCATGTTAAAAAAGAATTGACCATTATTACCGGATACCTGAAACATTACAGTATATTTTCTCAGAGTCCCGTTTCCTCTATTTTGAAAGAAGCTAAATATGGTTTGAAAAGCTATACTGCAATTAGAAAATCATTTTAATGTTTAATAACAGTTATTACCTAAAACCAAACTAAATATATGTCATCACATCGATTCCCTTGTAGACACATTCATTTGAACATTGCTTAACCAAGTACTACAAATAATTTGTTTTTATCATCTGACATGCCTGTGATCCCCGATTTAGACAAGTTAGCTACTAAAATATTGATGTACATCAGTCTGTGTTAGTGAATATTAGCTTTGTGCATGTGCAGCAAAAAATTCCTGTTTAATAGACTTATAATTCGAATTTATATTTCAGTTTACATCAAATTGTAAAAATTACAGTTGATTTTGTAACCTCCTGTTGTAAAACTTTATCGTTATAGCGATGCTATATATATATATTTAAGTCCCTTGAATTTAAAGTATATTTTCAGAAAAATAATAATGTGGCTGTAGTTAATGACTTTTGATATAACGCTGATTTTCGACATATTTAATTGAAACATATTTTGTCACAAGTTCCTAGATTTCCAGGACAACACACATGTTCGACCAAATGAGCAAAGATTTATTCATAACATCATTATGCATCCTTATCAGTGCACAGTTGGTCACTAGTTTATGAATACAGTAGAATTCCTGTACTTTTGACCTCCTCAAATTCTAAAATTTAACTTTACTTGATTACACTCTCCCCCAATGTAATCAGCATAATAACTATTATAAACAAAATTGATTGTAGTTACACAAAATGTTTTTGATTTACTTCGTAATAATGGTATAATTGCTTTTACTTATAATAAAAAATATAAAATTTCAAATGGATTAATTCATTATTGTACAATATAAAAATTGAAAGACTCTTTGCAATATCTGTTAACTAACCTTAAGTGCAGCGACATCGGTCACAATACGTTATCATTTATGTTACTATTATCGGCATAGTACTAGGTTATGACGGAAAAAATTACAATGTCATTGTCTGCGCCAGTGTAGTACTACTAGATTGTTGGTGAATGAATTACAATGAAACAGCAACGTTAAAAAAAATATGCAAAAAATTATGGAATCGAAAAAATATCCTGAATCTAAGCTTGTGTTAATTTTTTTTGTGTACAATTTAAAATTTGTATCATTCATTCATACAGGCATTCTGTATAAGTTATGTATAAATCTAATTTCTGTACCTTGACAACTTTACCAGGCTGGTGTTGTTTCAATAAATTAGGGTCATAAGGACAAGGAGTCTCATCTGTGGTACTCTGTAGCAGATCTGTGATACGCATTTTGGTGATTGGCTGTAAGGAACAGGCGTATATCCATTTCTCCTTTACTTTGTTACCCACAGGTGCTAGGGCTAAAAATCTGGTAGCGCATTCTTTGTAATCCTGATGTATGCTTTGATTTCTAAAATATAATGTCAGTTTAAAAAATATATCACACCAATTTTATTATAGATAAGACACAGTAAAGCAAATATTGATAGATATTCCAGTTCACCTCATGTCACTAGCCTGTAGACTTCCAGAATTGACAGTGATCTACATGGCTACCTACGCTTATATCTTAATGGTTTACGCTTGTTATTTCCAACTGCCGTGTTGGTCCCGGCCTCCTTTGTAGAATAGGCCAACTGCCGTTCTTCCAGGCAGGTTGTAAAAGGCGACCGATTGGCTATTGAGTCACTACAATCGTGACTACTAGATGGTAGAGTTCTGCATTGTCTCGCCCGGGTCTGGTACCACCGCCTTACCTATTCCTGCCGCAATAGCGTCAGTGCTTGTCGCTGTCGTGTTCCGGTTTGGAGGGTAAGGTAGCCGGTAAACTTATGCATGTGGCATTAGACCTCGCCACAAGATAGCAACGCACCATTAACATCTTTGGTGTCTATAGGCGATGGTTGACTCTTTCCATCAGGAAACCCATCTGCTTGTTTGCTATCTTATGATATAAAAAAAAAAAAAACTGCTAGCATCAACATATTAAGAAAATAATAGTACTTTAAAAATTTTAACTGATTTCAAATATTATCAACTATACTTATGTCTCTAAAACTACTAAACTAATTTTGATGAAACTTGGACTGTTCCCTAAGTTAGAATATACCTGATTGAAATCAAAAATAATGATCTCAATATGGCTTTTGGTTCCCAAAAAAATCGTGGGGTAACATACAATTATACAAATATACATACACTTGCAAAATTTAATACACTTACTGGGACAACTAAATAGATCATTACACTCCAATATTATCCAATTCCAACAAAATTACACACATAATGTAAAAATGATAATTTGTTTGACAGTTGATACACTTATACATAACAAAATAAACTTTAATCCATACACCAACAGAAGCAGAGCTCTTCTGATTGGGATGATAGTGATAAACTAATACTAAATAATACTAAGTTACTATAGGAAATTCTTTATTGATATTTTAACTACAATAACTATAACAAGAAAATTAATTTAAAAAATAACAATCATAAATGCTTACCTATAAGGCTGTCGTTCATAAAATTTATCTTGTGATGGGACAAAATGATACCTGGGTTTTACATGGATAGAAAGCCATGATATGAGCTCCGACAACTTTTCTGGCTCAACATCCACCTGCAAAATCAGTTTCAAAGCTTAAAACTTTTCTTAATTTAACTTAAACTAGCTGTTGCCCACGACTTCATCCGCACGAACTTCGTTTACTCTGCACAGCTTCTCCCTCTTAGGTGATAGCGTGATAATATGTAGCCTATATGTTAACCCAACCTGTTAGTAATATTCATGCAAAATTTGAAGTAAATCCATGCAGAACTTTTTGAGTTTACCCCGGACATACATACAGACAAACAGATAAACAGAAAAACAAACAAAAATTCTAAAAACTATATTTTTGGCTTCAATATCGATTGTAGATCACACGCCAAGTATTTTTTTTTTTAAATATTCGATGTACAGTTTTGACGTTCCTACGATTTTATTTCACTTGTACTTTTTAAAATCACTACTTTTTATTGTTTATTATTTTTATTCTTATTCTTTACTTTTAGAAGAATAGTTCAACACCAACTAAACTGGAAACTAAAGATGCCACTACTACTGTGACCGCTAACTTGGTGGAAGATTCTGCACTACTACCTGGTCTAATCCCACCATACTAGCATCAGGGTTTGTCATCTGTCTTCAGATATAAAAACAGTTAAAAGGGCTTTTAATGCGAATTTCCTCCTTCCCTTATTGGTATAGAATGTAATTCCACATATAACCATTACAACAAAACTATATTATAACTGAACCAATTAAGTTCAGTATAACAAAATCCATTATTATACCACAGTTCATTATTAATGTTGGGTAAGGACCTCCTTAAATTTACCTAAGGTCACCTAATTTTTTCAGTCGTAAAAGCTGAAATTATTTGGTGATAGTGTGGATGTGTGCATAGAAACCAATGTGAAAACTTGGCTTCTATCTGTGTTATAAACATGCAATTAAAAAATGCAGAAATAACAGAGTTTCGTCCAACTACAGGTCATATTGTCCAGGTTGAAATAAAATTAATAGTATCATTGATTTTTTATTTCACAAGATTTTTTCATGCAATTTTATACCAATTTTGGGTTGTGTTAAGAATTGTGCCGCATCGATAGAGGAAATCTGAAGCTGTGAGGGGGCTTCTAGAAGGTCTTCCGATAACCCCCATTAGTTTATTTGCCAGAGACGCAAAGTTTTGCTTAAAAAATTCATATATTTTTAGGTTAGGCACGTAAATATTTACGATAAACTGTAAGTTAAGTTGATGACAGATCCAAATCAGAGCACCCCAACTACCACATGGTCTTTTTTGCCCTACCCCTAAAGTGTTTTTAGAAATCGCGTAGACGCTGAAGGATGCAGCCCCCGCCCGCTGTAACAAAGTGTAAGGTGACCAAAAAGCAGAAGCTGCAAAGGCGAGCAATGGTGCCTGTGCTTTGTTACATAAGGGCGGCAGGGCTGCACTTCCCACAACATCATAGCACACGCAATCCAATTAGTATATATAGCAAAAACTGCAGTAAAAAAGAGAATTGGGGAGGGGGAGGTGATCCGAGATTATTTCGCTTTTCTCTCTTCTTTTTTGTCCAATCTAGTGGCATAATTTAAATTTTTTACAATATTTTGTATGTCAGTTTTTAAATTGACAAAAATTCATACAAAATCTATGTATTTCCAGCGGCGGGTTTTAAGGGGAATAAACACCCCTCCTTACCTCCCCTCCCCTCCCCCCCCCCCCTCCCCACCCCTCAATAGATGCAGCACGTTTCTAAACTGTTACCCCAATTTTATTTACATAAATGTGAAGGAACCATTACACATCAATTCATTAACCTAATAAAACTAACCAAATAAAAATTAGAAAGAGTGCATATTGTAATACATCCTACCTTTTGACATTCATCCTGTTGAATTCCAGCGGGCCATAGGGTGGTAATCAAAATGTCTACACCTCTATACTCACTCTGGCCTCGAAAACAGGCATCTCTAACAGCACTACAGTCACTTGGCTCAAATGTGCACATTGGTATTTCTTTACCAAGCTCCCTTCGTGACAAGCCCGTGAGATATGCTATTTTTACATCATTACTGGTGTTAAATAGACCTCTTTTACCTATAATAAAAAAAATAATATATTATTGATCAATCTTATTGGGACTGTAAATGACAGTGTATATGTTAACAATTTTAGCAATAGAGTAAAATGATAAAGGATAGATGAGATTGCCTTAAAATGATACAAGAATATTCATGTCTAGAGTGACAATGTGTGGTTTTAGTAAAGCTCTTATGTCATATGTACATAAGTGATCAAAATCACTATTTTTTTTAAATTTAAACATTGAAACTACTTTATAGGGTGGTATAGAATTTCTTGTACTGCAATTTGTTAACAAATTCTATTATTTGCATTGGCATATGGACATGGAATCTCCGGTAAGACAGCCTACAAAATCTAGATTTCCATTATTATAATTCCTTAAAACTGGAATAAAATGATAGATTATCTCTTAAAGTATTAGCAAATTTATAAATATTGAAATAAATAAGTAGTCATGTAAACAGGATGAGGAACAATATCAAGTTACAGATAAGTCTTTGTAATATAATAACAGTTTTGAAAGTTTTTATTATGAAAATACTTAAATAAACAGAACAGACCCATGTAAACAACATTAGGAACAATTTCAGTGCCTTCTTCACAGTAGTATTTAACATGTTCTTGAGATGAAGGGCCAAACACATATGTAGGTACAGGAACTGTAAAGAAAATTTAAATACCTATTAAAATTAACAGTTCAGTGCTCAAAATAAAGATCTCAAAAAAACATATATAAAGCATAATGATTTTTTACATCATTAGATAGCAAACAAGCAGATGGCTTTACTGATGAAAAGTGAAACCATTGCCTGTAGACACCTAAGATTATTTGTGTGGTGGGGTGGCAATGACACATGCATATGTTTACTGTCTAGCTTGCCCAACAAACTGGAACACGACAATGAGAAGTAGTGACACTATTGCAACAGGAATAGGTAAGGCAGTGGTACCAAATACCTGGGCAGGACTTTGCAGAACTCTACCACCTAGTAGTCACAATGGTAGTGACGCTTATAGCCTATTGATCGTCATTATCTTTTAGGACCTGCCTAATAAAACGGCAGTTGATCTATTGTTCAAAGGAGCCCACACCAAGACAGGGGTTGGTCCTGGCTCCTTTGAAAATGTTTCTAAATTATTACATACGTATTTTAAATATTTCTCATTTAATTTAGGTTTCTCCTTCAAAATAAATAAAGACATTTAACACAATTTCAAATAATAAGCAACATAGTAGTGTTGAGTATCTTAGAATTAGTTTTAAACATAAAATATATCTAATAGTCTGCTTCTGTTGTTTACATACCTTTTCTAGTACCCATTCGATAAGCATCTAACTGTGAGTTATCCGACCCAAAAAAATTTCCAACACACAGTAAAATATCAAAAGTACCAGACTTTTTTACAATAGACTCTACACGCGAAAACAAAGTATTGAAATTTCCATTTACGTCGCCGCATATAAGTCTGAAAATCATATAACAATTATAAAATATATATATAATAGGGAATCCAATAAAGGATTATGAATACATACGTTTTCTGTTTGTCTGACATGGTTAAAAGTTTAATAGCTTCTACTAGGAAGCTTCTACTTGTAAACACTTGTTTATGATCCTATCATTTATTCACATGACAAAACATAAATGGACAAACAAGAAATATGTCTTACAAAGTTACAAATAACAAAGTATTATCTTTAGTCATTTAACATATTTTTAAAATTTATACAAAAATACCCCGTAAATGTTGTTAAATATATTCGACAACCTAAATTTAAAATATTTTATCGTTCATCTATTTAAAAATCAATTGCTGTTCGTGTGTCTCGCTGAAACTCGAAAAACGCTAATCGGTCTAGGCCACAGGTCTAGGCTTATTTTCACCGTGAAATATTTGTGGAATTTCCTGGAAGGTTTAAACGTTAAGGAACATAATAATAAATAATGGAAAACACTAAAATTAACAATTTAATTTTCCAATGAAAAATTTTCCTAGCTGTAAAACACAGAACATCTACTACTACTACTACTGCTGTAAAACATTTGGATTTTGGAATTTGGAAACTCAAGTCAAAACATAAAACCACAGACCAATTCATAAAACAATGTCATAAAAATAGTGTGATGTGATTGTCACTTGTTTGTAGGGATCCGCAAAAAGTACCTATCGATACTTGAGTAGTATCGATACTTGTGTTGGGATACCTAGTATTTTCGTACTGGATACTTTTGTTCCAATGCTTTAGTAGGTAGGATATTTTCGGATGTACTCGATACTTTTTACTCTTTTAGGCAATTAAGTTCAAATTAAATTAATATTCCAAAACATTAATTTAAATATGACTCTGACTGTAGGAAGCAGGTTAACTCGAAAAGGAAATTAAATTTATTACAATTTGATTATTAAATTGAACTCTGTTGGTGCAAGTGAGAAAGTCTAGGTGCTGTCTTGCTGCCAACCAAAATGCTGCCTTCCGATAGGAAAGTGATTAGATATCACTAAGTTTCAGAAAGGTTGGCAAAACTTCTGCTGCCAATAAAATCTGTTTTAAAGTGCTTAAAACAAGCGAAAAAACAATTTTTTTTGATTAATGATTTTAATTAGGAATGTACTTTTTTGAGATATTAATACATTTACTCAAAGTCGCCTCTGTGGTCTAGTGATCCGGTGTGTTGACCACATGAGGTCCCGGGTTCGATTCCTGGGTCGGGTAATTCAAAAAATGCGTTTTTTCAGTTTTCTGATAAAAACAACGTTTTCCAGGATTGGAATATGCCTGGTTTGCGGTAGGCTTGCCACCTATCACATTGTGGGACCAAGTATCTTCGGCTAATCGTGGATTAGTAAAAGTATACCTCTGCCTACCTATTCGGGGATACGGGCGTGAAGATGCTTTTTTAATACATTTCCCGAGGCAAAGCAAAGTACTCGATACTGAGTAGTATCGATACTATTACCCGATACTTTTATCGGTATTGATACTTTTGATACAATACTTGGTATCGAGTAGATGTCTATACTTTCAAAAATTTACGGATCCCTATTTGTTTATCAAATATTTATGAGTGCGTTCAGAAATTGGTTCAGAAAGCAAGGATTTATAATGTTATAATTCGATATGTTTGCGGAATCCAAAATATGTTCAGCAATAGCCGACTTAATAACCTGCCTGTTTTTTACAGCCGTGTTATGCTCTTTAATAATATAAAATAAAGATTCCAGCACTGATCACTGGATTGAATTCCACCGACCTCAAGTTCCCTCTACTGAGCGACACTATGTTCCCCGTATAGTACGGGAAACTATTGAAATTAGAAAATATAAAAATTTCAGTAGGGAAACGGATTTAAGTTGTCTCCTGCTTGGAATCCAGTGGTCAGCAGAATAAAGCCTTTGCACCAGCAAACAAATAAAGTCCAAGATACGGTTAGTGTTGTGTGTAGGCTAAATTCGAAAAAATAAGACTAGGAGGGGGTAGATGAAAATTGATCCCGTCGTGAACGACGGAGGAAAGTCGCTGCTCCAGTCTGCTCTGTGAGTCTGCTCGTGACCACGGTCAATATAACTTGGCCGAAACGTCGAGCTTTAAAAGTAAGTTCTATATATGTACGCGTTTTTGACCCGTTTACATATTTTTAAAAATGATAGTAGAACGCGTTAGTTTAAAAGTTCATAAACTCCCGTTCTTTATATTTTATAGCATTCTTGCTCGCCATTTTGCTTAATTTTACGATGCGACCATATATTAAATACCTTGACGTATATGTCGCAGGCAAATTCTATAATCTGTCCGAATACAATTGGCGGCGTCAGATTACACACATAAAAACATTTTATAAAATACCTCACGCTAAATGAAAAGTGTCGACATTTCATAATAGTTCCGCAGCTATAACATTTCCGTGTCATTTTGTACGAATTAGTACCAAATTTTACTACGCGTGGCGCTGCAAGTTAAAACAACAAACATGGTGGATAGCAGGGCAAGTGCGGAATTAACAGGGTCACTGAATTTGGTTCCACTTTTTTATATTTGAATTTTTTTTTATTTTTTGTTATTTGTTCGTCGTTTGTTCGCTAATGTTCGAATGTAAAAATTGATTGTTCGTCTTTTATTTATTTATAATTAATTAAACAAATGTTTACCCTTAAGTTTCCCCCCCTTGCTAGATATCTTTATTTTTATCGCTCAGATTTATTAATTTTGATCAATTATGGTTTGTTCGACCACTATTGATGATTGTTCGATCATAAAAACCATTGATATAAAATACCCAAGATACACAGTTCCGAACAAAACTGACACTCAAAACTGTCGCTAATTCAGTCTAAAAAGTTTATAGTCATGGCACAAACGTGTTTTTGCATATTCAACCTTAAACGCAAGATTTAAAGTCATTTTTAGAAAACAATGTACAAAAAGCAATAAAATTTTTGACTTAAGTTAGCCGGTAGGACAAGGCACATGTGGAGTCGAATATAAATATTTTTATGCATGCATTTTAAGGGTTTGTAAAATTTACATTTAAAAAAATCTTGTCGAAAATCTGTCTTTGCGTAGAACATTTATATATCAATAAAACAAATAATGACCATTAAAATAATTTATTTATATTTCAAACGTTATAGGTTATTGGTTTTATTACACAGAACCTACACATGTTTGACGCTTGATATTGATACATTTAGTTTGCATAGTCTAATAGATTTAGAATAATATACTGAAATAGGAAATTTACTGCAATGGTGACTATGACTACGTTATAAAGTTCATAGATTCTTACATGATAACAGACACGATTTTTTTTTCAGACTTATTATGTAATGTATCGACAACATAGTAAGGAAACGCATTAATTTCCTAGAAATAAGTTTAGCTTTTCGTAGAATTCTCGTTTTGAATTAGATTTCACTTTTTCTGGTTTTTTTGCAGTATTATGTAAACGAACATTTGTTTAGTTATAGTATCTGCAGACGTACGAGCGGATACTGCCCATAGACATTTGAAACACCATAGGTTAGTTGCTAATGCGATGTCGGCTTCTGAAAATTTTATTGACCCTCGTATAAAAAATTCCAATAAAACAATTTAGAGCTAAAAAATTGTCTTCAATGTTATTCGGAAGATCAAACTCGTTGATGATTTTGAAAAAATATACATCTTTTCAAATACTGAATAACTAAGTATCAAAAAAAAAAACTTGGATTTTTGAACTTTTTTAATTCAATAGTCTATGCTTAGGCATAGTTTTTTTCTTTGAGGTTAAAATACTTAAATTTAGCGGGAAGTTTCAGGTGGCCTGTAGGGTCAACCAGCTCACAGATTTTTTTAATATAGTTACATTAGTTGGTTACATAGGTGTGTTACATACACAGAAATCCTAATAGATACGTATATTTAGTTTGGAGTATAGTTTAGTACATATAATATTATTGCCAAAGGTAATTTTAGATTAGATATTTCCTGTTAATTATAAATTTCATTTACAATTACGTTAGTTTTTTCGATAGGTGTGTTACTAATAGGTATTTTCAGTTTGAGGTATAGTTAGTTATGAATATTAGGTATAGAAAATTTAGAAGTTATAGGAAGTTCAGAGTGCTAAGTGTGAGTTTTTCTTTTCGCATTCGATCGTGAGCGCTTTTCGAGTTTACTAGGAATTTGTATGTGTTTTGTACAGCGCCACCTAGTGGTAAACTGGTTTCTCACGTTTACCACTAGGTGGCGCTGTAAAAATCACATACAAATTCCTAGTAAACTTCAAACGCGCTCACGATCGAATGCGAAAAGAAAAACTCACACTTAGCAATCTGGTCTTACGTTTTTTACTTACATTTTAATAACAAAAATGTCGTATATAAATAATTAAGATGAATATGTAAATATTATTTTTAACGTACTAGCGGCCCGCCCGGCAATGTAGAGATATTTAATAAAATAAAGAAAGGTTAAATAAGTTCTAAAGTAAATATGCGCGAGTTAAGCCGCGGGTAACAGCTAGTATGCAAATAAAACAACTCGTACATATAAACAGTCACTTAAAATTTATACGAGACTAGCTGCAGACCTCTGCATTAGGATAAAAGTATTCTATGTGCTATTCCAGGTCATCTTATATCCGAGTCCAAATCCAAATTGGTACAGCCATTTTTTACGTGATTGATTATCAAACATGCAAACATACAAACTTTAACATTTATAATATGTATAGTATAAGATATCCGCAATCAAAAACAACATTTTATTAAAAAAAAAACAGTAGCAGTCGTGGGACTGCCGATAGAAGTGAAAACGGAACTATTAAGTTGAGAGTAATTAAAACTATATGCAAAACATAGCTATAGATATACTATTATCATTAGCATGTCGGTGACGCGAACCGAGGATTTTACCCTCTACCAAAACGCTCAACGCGCCTAAAGAAGTTTTCACTTCAATAAATTATTAAATCAAAAAATAAACATTCTTAATGCAACCTGTGCCTTCCACTTAAGAATTCGTTATCAACAATACGTGTAAACAGAACAAAATTCGATGCTACTTATGATTTCCTATTCGTTATATTCGATATATTAAAAGTTTCGTAATATATATCTCCAAAGTTCATCGTAATAATCACAATTTTATATTGTTATTTTATATTCGTACAAATAGAATAAAAAGAATCACCTAACTTGGTCCTCAAAATAAGTAATCAATATAATCAAACATTTTAAAATCGTCAAATTGATGTCCTCTTCTCTTGTGGCAGTTGGTTAACAACTATAAAAGGTATTCAAAATTATTAATGAAAAAAATTAATCTTATTAAAAAAAAATAATTTATTAATAAAAAAAATCGACTCCACTAATAATAATAGGATCAATTTGTATTATTCGATTAAATTAAAAGGAGGTTGTAATGCACTGTCCTTTTACTGAAAAAGTGACCATTGTAATTTTGTCGTATTATATTTGGAGTGTCGAGTACATTTTTAAGACAAATAAAATGAAAATCATACATTACACCCTATATTTAGTAATATAAACGAAAAAAATAAATCGATAAACTCTTATACTTACCGAAAATACAATATCTTATATTTTTTTAACGTTCATGATGTTGTATTTTACAATTTATCAGAGAACAATTCTGTATTTTTGACGCGCGGGCAGTGACGTGAGCGACGGGCTTCTATTTGAAGTGAGTGCACAATTTTAAATTGTGCACTCATTCTTAGAGGATGTTTTTGAGACACTGATTGTGTATCTTGGGTTTTTATATATCAATGATAAAAACAATTAAATTCTTAATTATTAATTATTTTTTATCTAATAAGCTAGCCATCAATCAATTTTTAAACAAGGTTAGCAGATAGTTATGATACTTGTATATTGTAATGAAATTAATAATTCCTAAATTCATTACGTAGTTGAAAAAATGTAAATATAATGCACAAAAAATTTGTTTTTGTTGAAATGATATTTATTTATAAGTTTAAGAAATATATTGCAGGGATATTTAGTAGAAATTCATTTAATATGGAAGAATAAACTCGGTATGTGTATTTATATAGATACTCAATAAACAGGATTTTATTAAAAGAAAATATTTATTTACGTCTATATTAATTCAATTATTATCATTGAGAAGTATATATATAACAAGGCTTAGGTTTTTTATTTCAAATCAATTATACTATTAAATAAGAAACAAGGTTTTTTATCTAACAAAATAAAAAAAAATGATCCAAGAAAGCTTTTAAAAATTAGATTTTTCATTTTTTTTTAATTTCTACTTTCCAACTTTTTTTATAATTTCTTTTGATCACAATTTATTTGTTATAAAATTTTTACTATATTTTACTACACCTATTCAGCAATTAAATTTAAAGCTTATCTGTTCTTAGTTTAAAAAGTGTAAAAATTAATAATTGTACAATTTTTGTCTATTTATTTACTTATTATTACAGCAAACAAGTAAGTTATATCGATGTAGTGAATATATCACATGTCGGTATAGTAAAATTTGATTTTATCGTGAAAAAATTTGACATATTTGAAAAAAATTGTTTTTTTTTTCAAAATTAAAAAAATTTGAAAGGACATGATGCATAAAAAATCTGCACTTTTTTGAGGTTAACTAATAGTTTGTCAACAATCATATACTTATATGGGTGATTCTCTGTAAGGACGTCTTAAATCTGTACAAAATCGTCCGACCAAATTAATTTCATTTTACTAGAAAAAAATTAACAAGGGCTACAAAACTATCAGGTTAATAAATGAATTTAGGAATTATTAATTTCATTACAATATACAAGTTTTATAAGTTCATAACTATCTGCTAACCCTTTTTAAAAATATTGATGGCTAGCTTATTAGATAAAAAATAATTAATAATTAAGAATTTAATTGTTTTTATGATCGAACAATCCTCAATAGTGGTCGAACAAACAATAATTGATCAAAATTAATAAATCTTAAAGATATCTAGCAAGGGGGCCAACTTAAGGGTGAACATTTGTTTAATTAATTATAAATAAATAAAAGCCGAACAAACAATTTTTACATTCGATCATTACCGAACAAATGACGAACAAACAATAGAAATAAAAAAAATCAAAAATAAAAAAAAGTGGAGCCAAATTTATTGACCCCTGGAAAAGCACACTCTTTAATACATGCTTTTTTCTCTTTGGTCAGTTTGGTCTATCTAAGGCAAGGAAGTTACATTCTACCCGGAATGTTCACACGCGCTTTAAAATCGTTCCGAAGAGTACCACGACATGAGTGGAGTGTGTCTCTTTCTACTAAATAAAGCGCCAATCGCCATATATAAGTGCTGCCATGCGTAGTTTGCAAATTACTACTAAGTAATTCTACTAATTTGAAAAACAGTTTTTGCATTGCATAAGTAATTACGTAATAATTAAAATAAGCACATTTGCGAACTCACTATGTCAATTACAATACATTTTATGCTAATGTATTTATTGACGTGTATGAATGAAAAGGATTTAACGATTACCGAATGTATAAAAATCTACCATCTAGATAGTTTTATTTACACTGGCAATTGCAAGAAAGGGACAACATCCACTCTTGTCGTTGTCTTGCTCGGAACGGTTTTCCCCTCTGTTAAGTAAGAAACAAATGTCAACTTTATGTGTAACGAAATAAAGTACATTTTTATTTTTCAAATATTGCTTTGTAACAATTCCAGTAATCGTATATATGTTCCTTGGTTAGACTATATATGTCCTGTGGTGGAGTCAAATGTCAACTGTCAACGTGGAGTCAATACTCAATACAAGAATCAAGATACATTTATTGTTTTTTTTTAACAAACTTTATTATCTGTTTTAAATGAACTATTTATTAATTTCGCCAGTGTCAAGTTATAATACCTATGTCTCCGGCAATGGGTTCAACAAGTAGATTACCTGGTACGGGCTTAGAAGATGTTGGAGTTCCCGGTCAATCATATCTTCGAGATGCTTTAACTAGTTGTACAGATCCATTAAAAGCAATTGAAGAATTTCAGCTTGCAAATGGCATTCTACTTCCCTCTCTAAGACCGATGCTACCGCTTCTCGATCTACATGGAGTTCGCAGACTTGACTTTCATACATCGGTGTTAGAAGAACTAAGAGATAAACTCATTGCTCACATCAACGAACTGGGGTCCTCGAAGGAACATATTAAAGAAAATGATAGAAAACTAAAAGAATTATTATCAAAAAGTTTTCCTGTAGTTAAAGTAAAACCTCTTAGGCCAGTTATTATGAGTATATTGAAGAACACCCCACACATAGATGACAAGTACTTAAAAGTATTAGTTCGTGATAGAGATTTGTACAATGATACAGACACAGAAGTTAAGAGGCAAATTTGGCAAGACAATCAATCACTATTTGGAGATGAAGTATCTCCATTGTTAAGTCAATATATTAGAGAAAAAGAAAATGTACTATTTGACCATGAAAATCTTACAAATCTGTTTTTTTCACCTTCACCAAAAGTAAGAAGACAAGGAGCTGTTGTTCAGAAACTTGCTCATATGATTGGTACCAGTGTTAAGTTATATGATATGGTGTTACAATTTCTTCGAACTCTTTTTCTAAGAACTAGGAATGTTCATTATTGTACTCTGAGAGCAGAACTTCTTATGGCTCTTCATGATTCAGAAGTTCAGGACATTATATCAGTTGATCCTTGTCACAAATTCACTTGGTGCTTAGATGCGTGCATTAGAGAAAGAAATGTGGATATAAAAAGATCTAGAGAATTACAAGGTTTCCTAGACAGTATCAAAAAGGGCCAAGAACAAGTCCTCGGTGATCTCTCTATGACTTTATGTGATCCATATGCAATTAATTTTCTTGCAACATCAGCTATTAAAATTTTACAACATTTAATAAATACAGAGGGACTTCCACGAGATAACACCATATTAATTTTATTATTGAGAATGTTAGCTTTAGGCTTAAGTGCATGGGAAATGATAGACTCACAAGATTTTAAGGAACCTAAGTTAGATAGTCAAGTTGTGACTAAGTATTTACCTGCTCTAATGTCACTTATGGTGGATGATCAAGTGCGTGCTCTGCACAATAAACTGCCACCTGATGAACGAGAATCAGCTATTACCACTATAGAACATTCAGGCCCTCCCCCTGATGCTTGCGAAGCCTATATGAGAGAAAGTGCTGTTTGTGGAGTCTTAGCTATGTATTATACACTTCATGCAGCTAAGCTGAGAGATCGTGGAGCATTGCTTAGAATATTAAGTATATTAGGAAGTTGTAAAGATGGAAGAGCTTATGAAGATCCATTTTTACATGCACTTGTAGCTTTATTAATACAACTCCCGGATGAATTTCAAGGGGAAGACTTTAGTACAGTTCTTTTTGATGAATTCTTTTTCGCTGGTCTTTCTAAAGATAATGTTACAAGGCATTTATTGAAACTGTTATGGTACATTCACTTAAAATTACCAGAAACGAGAATTCAAACATTAATGAAGGCTTTACAACCAGGAACCCAGCATAATGAGTCAGTACATAAGTTACATGAGGCATTGCAACAAAAAATGCATGCTCAAGTTGAGCCAATACCAAGCACTAATGAGATGGAGTATTTAGATTCTCCATTAATGAGTGTTCCTACGCCTGCTCCATACCATATGTGAAATAAATGAGGATAAATGTACACCACACCAATAAAAAAAGAGATTTACAAAATATGTCAGTGACGTTTTGACATACACTTAGCAAAACTGACTAATGTTTTATTCAAATAGGAATTGCAATCATTTATTAATTCTAATTTCTATATCACAATTAAAAACTGGTTTAAAAAATAGTTGCCTCAGTAAAATATTATTTGGTGGCCTGTTTGGCCTAGATACTGAGGTCCCAGATTTATTTCTCAGGCTCGGTGTTATCATCGAAAAACCTCATTAGCATTTATATGCTTTTTTGAGAAAAAACTACACTAGTAACTAGGTGTCTGGTGTTGATGTGATAATGCTTCTGTGTACTCTCTAATTGACAAACTAATAAATCATGGGAAACCATAATTTATTTAAATTTGTTGTTCAAAAAAAGGAACTGTTGACAGTCAGTCTTTTTTTTATAGAAGAGAAGAGCAATACCATACATCTTGCAGTTGTTTAGCCGGCCTTTTAAGAATCTTTTCTTAAAGGTCCCTATGTTGTATCCGTTCAGAAACACCCTTGCCGGTAATCGATTCCACAACAGAATAGTGCAAAGCAAAAAGTGTCGGGAGAATTGCACAGTGTAGATTTCCAGACATAGAGATGGTGAGGATGGAACTTCAAATTTTGACGCGATGTCTGATGATGGAATTCAGCTGCAGGAATTAATCCAAACAACTCGACGGAACACTCCCCACTCACTGCCTACTTTGCAAGGAAACTGGATTGATGATATTTTTTTCTTAATAATCAACAAGACTTGTATGTATATTTTGTCATGATGAAGTAATGTTTATGCAAAGGTCTAAGGTTTTATAAAAACCTTTCTTATCTATCAACACTTGTTTATATTTATATCACCAAAAAAAAAAAACAACATTAATGTTATAATAAACAAGCTGCAGCTTAAAGCCAGCTGCATTAAAAGTTTTTTGTGAATCCTGTAGGAAAAAATATTTTTTTATATTTTTTAGACTGCTATTTCTAAAGTATATTTATTAGATATATTTTTCTAATAAATATTAGTTACTGTACTGTTATTTTTCTTTAATAAGTTATAGTCCAATTTTTAATAGTAATACTTATTGAATGTTTGTATAAAATTTAAACATTTATTTCACAATTAACACGCCAAATGTATATTTGTTATTAATTTAATATCTTTTTTTGCTTTTTCTGCATCATACGGCAATAGTATTTAACGTTTAAGTTAACATGGTGGAGTTTCACTAAATGATGAAAATGGAGAATATAAATTATAGTTTTTGAAATACACATTATTATCTGGTCGTAAATTTACTGCCTCGTATCACGTCACATATGGCCGGTCAGTACCTGCACTGTTGGTTTGCTAGAGGAAAAGAAAGCTGTAGAGCATATAGACTGTGTTGCCCACTGTCCGCGGACGAAACGAAGTCCGCGCGGACTTCGTTTACTCCGCACAGTTCCTCCCGCGTAGGTGATAGCGTGATAATATGTAGCCTATATGTTGACCCGACCTGTTAGTAATATTCATGCAAAATTTGAAGTAAATCCATTTAGTACTTTTTGAGTTTACCCTGAACATACATTGACTTCCTACGATTTTATTATATGTATAGATTATCACTAGATGCACATAGTTTTTCTCGTAGTTCTGCCAACACCTAAGGAATATGTAGTTCCCTTTGTTTATTGAATTTTGTAAAAATAGTTTTTAATTTTCCTAACACGTTAATAATCTATTTTTTATTACAATGTAGGTATATTATATACCCTTTTTGTATGTAATGTTTTCCCTTTCAGTAACCTATATTAATATTATAAAAGTGAAAGTCTGGATGGATGGCCGTTTGTTACTCAATCACTCCAAAACTAGTGAACAGATTTTGATGAAATTTAGAGCACAAGAAGATGACCTGGAATAATACATTTTATCTCGGAAAAATGACTTGTTCCCGCGGGATTCCCAAACACTTTTATAATGCAGCGGGCTGCATGCTGCATCTAGTAAATTTATAAAAGTAAGGTTAATAAAAATTATATTTTCAAACTTGAGTTTTATTTTTGCGTAATCACAAAATAAGACCCACTGAAAAGGTTTTCAAGTGTAAACTAATACATTTTGTTTAGTTTCACCAGTCCCTGTTTGTTGTAACCAAATCTTGTAAGTTAAATTTGACCCATCCCCATTGTCCGATTTAGCTGAAATTTGACACACATATTTTATTTGCGTAGAAAATCAAGTTTCTCGGTAAAATTATAGGCACTCCAACTTTTTATTTGGTAATATGTGCCGGATTTAAAAACTCAATATGTCGGTCGTCGTCTTGATCGACAACACTGTATTTATTAGTGGCAGTGTACTCAATTTGTGACCATTCAACTCGCTCCATAATAATATTTGTATCTGTCACTTCTTGGTTTTCAAGGTGATGAAATTGCTCGCCCCAAAGCTAAGAATCTTCCTCAGTGTGATATTAATAAGATTTCCATGAACTGATAGATTGAGCCGATCAAGTAAAGTTACAACCTCACAAGAATCATCTCGTAGTGTGATCAGCACCTCTGGGATATCTACCGTCACCAATTTTTAAAAGCAAATCATAAAAAATCTTCAGCGTTTTGGTTTCCTCCTCTACGCACTCTCATATTAACCGTGAGTTGTAGTTTTGAAATAGGAGGCCAAAGGGACTTGAAACGCTTTTATGTCAGTTCGGATCCCCCATGGTTACTACTGGTAGCCAGCCTAAAATTACCACAAAACAAAGCTGTATACAACACAAAACTAAAGGTCTTGAAGTATGTGCTTTTATATTATATTGTACAACATCAGGTCTTCAGCTGGATTTGGAAATTCAGCAATTATTTTATTATAGACGTCGCTAGGTCGTACCTATTTTGTCAACCAACCATAATAATATTCGGGCATGGGGGGTCAGCTATTTTGCCATTCGACACTATACCTACATGAAACATAAAGCCTCATCAAACACTTTTCTTTCGTCAGAAGATCGATCATTAACTTCAGTTTTATATGAGACACTTGTAAGGACGTCGTGACTATCATGTGAAGCTTGTCCAGGAATTAGCTCACTGCTGATTTCTTCCCATTTAGGATTGGTTGTGAAGACGTCCGTATTTCCTTACGTAACAAAATGCGTACTGCGTTCGTTCATGCATGTAGCGCGGACTTCCAGTAAAAGAAAACTGCGAAATTACTTAGCGCCTTAACTTTTTATTATCATGTTACATTGCATCACTTAAATCCACCTAATTTTCTGCGCGTAGCTGTCGTTTGCTGACACGCACGTAGGTATAACACACTCTCAGTTTCAATTTAGCATAGATACCTGCATGTCTACTATGATATAGCTAAATATACCATGGAAACGCTGTAAATACACAAAACGATTAAGTCAAACCTGCAGCAGGTAAGAATAAAACTGAAGAGAAGACATTTCCTTGTTAGGTATAGTTTGGATGGCGAGTAACTGGATCAACTTTGTGCAATGAAAAATTATGGGTAGTAGGGTATTGAAAAACATTGAATGCGCGGTGTGATTCGGCAGTCCATTATAAATGATCATCACGTGTGTGTAGCATTATGTATCTTGTTTGTCACATTGTCCATCAATCAGAACTATCACAACTTCGTCGGCTGTCGGAGCGTTATGTCGGCCGCGATATTCCGTAGGAGGACGCCTATCAGCACTAATTACAAACTTATTATATATTATTAACTTATTAACTTACAATAACTCTTAATTCTTTTTTTTAATTTTTTTGCTTTCTTACCAATGTCGACAGCAAATGCTCATTATGTTGACTAACTTTGCCTAAAGCAGTATATTAATACGACTTATAGATTACCCAGACCGCTATAGTTCCACATCTGGTTTACCCATCTTCATAAATAAATTATAGCCTTTATGTTGCTGAGGACTACTTAATAACTGCAAAAAATCATTAAAATCCATCCAGCAGTTTTTGCGTGAATGCTGGACACAGACAGCCAACAATTTCAAAATGTTTTTTTTGGCTTGTGTTACTTGTACGGAGACCCCTAGAAGTATATTTTTAAAGTGTTTCTTCAATGTACAGAATTGAACTTATCTACAGTTTTATTATACGTATAGATATTACAGTATAACTTTATTTTTATATGTATTTCTATGTATTAGTAACTTACACCCATATCACGAGCAAAGGGTTTGGAAAATCCAAAAGTACACGCCGCAACGTTTTTTTTAAATTATCTATACATATAATAAAATCGTAAGAAAGTCAATGTATTTTCGCCGTGTTGGTTCCGGCCTCCTTTGTAGAATAGGCCAACTGCCGTTCTGCCAGGCAGGTCGTAAAAGGCGACTGATTGGCTATCGAGTCACTACCATCGTGGCTACTAGGTGGTAGAGTTCTGGATTGTCTCGCCCGGGTCTGGTACCACCGCCTTACCTATTCCTGCCGCAATAGCGTCAGTGCTTGTCGCTGTCGTGTTCCGGTTTGGAGGGTAAGGTAGCCGGTAAACTTATGCATGTGGCATTAGATCTCGCTACAAGATAGCAACGCACCATTAACATCTTTGGTGTCTATAGGCGATGGTTGACTCTTTCCATCAGGAGACCCATCTGCTTGTTTGCTATCTTATGACATAAAAAAAAAATGTCCGGGGTAAATTCAAAAAGTACTACATGGATTTACTTCAAATTTTACATGAATATTACTAACAGGTCGGGTCAACATATAGGCTACATATTATCACGCTATCACCTGCGGGGGAGGAGCTGTGCGGAGTAAACGAAGTCCACGCGAACAAAGTCGCGAGCAACAGCTAGTTTATTATAACCCGAATGAAGTGATTTTCAATAGGGATCTATCCTAAGAGGATTAGATAATTATATTGATAATAAAATAAAGTGAATTCATAAAACCAATCAACCTATTTCGTGTTTACAGACATAAAATAATCAACAGACAGCCATCAAAATTTTATTTCAACGAGATTTATTAGAGTAATTTATTATCTTCAAAAGACACAATTTGAAGAATTAAGGTTTCTCTTTATAATCATATGCTTTTTATATTAAATTAGTGTATTCATTTAATACTGAGTGTGATTGAGGTTGTTTAAGCCATAGGTACATTTTCTTACAACCGATAATAATGTACAGCCGCGACGCGGCGCGGCGTGAAGTAAATTTCTTACTTTGGGTTTAAATCAATTTGTTTAATTTATCGACTCATATTATCATAATTATTATTAATTTATGATTTATAAACTTCACTGGATTAAAATAGTAAAATAAAACGACAAAACTACGCTATGATGAGATGGTGACGTAAATTTTTACCCTAGGTAGTGAAAACTACCTAGGTACTTCAAGTTTTTGAAGTGAGATTTTTCGGAGCGGCGTGCATTGGAATCTTACGAAACGAAAAAAGACAACTAATAATTGTATTAATAGGGTACCTCATGTTTTATTTCTCTTTCTCTCCCTCTCTCTCTCTCTGAGAAAATCACAAGAAAAAGAAAACTTCGCCGCCAATGGCAATCAAATCGCTGTTCCACATCTTGATGGCGGGGCAGTGAGATAAAAACCAACTTTCATATAAAAGTATCATAAGTTAGCCAACAAGCAATTGGCAATGGAAAGAGTCAAACATCGCCTATAGACCATACTAACCATTGAAATTAGGAAAATCGTCTTGACGAAGCTACTGACGACTGGACATCTTTGCATCGGTTGTGCAGACAATTAACAAAATCGAAAGAATGAAGAAGAGGGGGGGGGGGGGTATCCAACCAATCAAATCCACAACTCACAGCTATTCAACTATTCACAACTTTACACCATTATTTCCATATTAAAACCTATCTCCCAAACGACAACCTAAGTGTAATAGGGTTTCAACCCCACTCCATATCCCATTGACCTAGCCGTTTTTACAGCTAGCGTTTGACATTATGGTCAGGGAGCAACCAGCCCGAAACCGTAATTTTCCCGTCCCCTTGCCGGGGAGAAGACTTTACGAGTAAACTCTCTCTCTGTGTGTGTTAACTACCTTCGGAATGTATTCATCTTATTTTCTTACAAATTAACCAGAATACAAAGACTCAACTTCTACCATATTAGTAAGCTTCTACTAGTGAACTCATACTGGATTAACATTTTTTTTTATTTATGTCGTCAGTGCTTGTCACTGTCGTGTTCCGGTTTGGAGGGTAAGGTTGCCGGTAAACTTACGGATTTGGCATTAAACCTCGCCACAAAATAGCAAAACACCATTAACATCTTTGGTGTCTATAGGCGATGGTTGACTCTTTTTATCAGGAGACCCATCTGCTTGCATGATGTAAAATGTCTTATTTTTAAGTTTTTTCAAATTATTAATAAAATGGACACTTAACATAGATTAAATTTCGAATTTTCCAACTTTCGAATTAACATACCTACTGCCGTATGGAGTAGCTATCTAAAAAAATACAAATACTTAATTATTTATTTGTATAACAAGGGTTACAATGGTATTTTTTGAATAATAACAAAGAACATAAATCATATTTGGGCCAACAGAACAGGCATGCTAATTTAGATGGATAATTCTTTTCGATTAATCTATCTATTTTGTTATTTATTTGTGTATAATGGGTACTTGTTACAAATTTCTTTGGCTTAATATCTATTTGTAAACCCGTTTGTGAGAGACTGGTGCCTGAGGTAGGTTCTAGAAGATCCTGTAATACTTATAAGTTTACATAATACCATAATATATCTTATCTTGTTTCTAACATTTGGTATTACCCTTGTGGAAAAATTTCTCGGATAAAAGTAGGTAAATAACTTACAAAGTGAAAGTAACAGTTTATGAATGTTTATTTTTATTTAAAAAGTCGAAAAAAGTCTTACAAAGTCGGAAAAACTCTGAATTTGATATAAAAATTCGGAGTAATTTCAAAATTTCGGACTCTTCCAGAAGAGTTATTCAGTGTTAATAAATCTTTCTGCCGTGCAACGTTTATGGGTACTAAAAGAAATATATTAAAAGTTATTAATACTACGAAAGTGTAATAAAGGGGAAAAAAATATAACTAATACTTCCCCGGTTTTCCATTTAAGAATTTGAAACTTTCTTCTTTGTTTAAAAAAAGGTTACCGTTACTGTCGATCAATATTATAAACTTTGTTTCTTCAATTTTTGATAATTATTATTAAAATCTATTATATCACAACGTTATTTGCCAATTTTTATTTTATTGTACTTTTATTACATAAAAATATTTATAAATTAAGTAAAAATTAAAACAGCTGATCTAATTAGCTTTTGACAGGTTGAGTCAGTGTTGCCAGAGAAAAAGTCAATCTTTCGTCCTTAAGAGCATGTGTCAGAGGCCTAGTAGCATATCAAAGCAGTCAAGAATAACGACGTTAATAAGTCGGCGATTGCTAAACATCTACAGCTGTAGTCGGGCCGTAATCACTGGATGGAATTTCATAGGCCACGCGTATTTTCGACAGAACGCCATATTACATTCCACGGCTAGTGAAAGAAGCCATTGAAATCAAAAAACATCCAAATTTCAACCGGGAAGACGCACGTAGTACGTCCTTGATAAGTTTTCTTGGCACGTATTGATTTTTGAAAAGCTGTATATTTTGGAAACGATGATCGATTTGATCTTTCAAATGGCATTCAACTCAATTTAAATATTGCTTTAGCTAAAAAATCGGTAGGTTCAAAAATTTCGAAGCAATGTCAAAAAAACATTTTCGTCTATGATAGATCCCAAACAAATTTACCGATTTTTATCCAATTAACGGTACTTGGCGCAGTTTTTAAAGGAGAAACGATGATAAGATTTTGAAGTCTATCGGTATATTAGCCTGAAAGTTATTTCCAAAATATTAAGTAACTTTGCTAAAGAAAACGTAATTTTAATATTTGAAAAGTTGTAACCTTTGAAAATAAGGTTCGGTTTTGATTTTTAAAAGGGCATTCGACGTAATTTTTATAGTATTAAAATATCGTAGAATACCAAAAAATAATTGGTTGAAATATTTCGAAGTTATGTCGAAAAAACACTTTTTTCAAAATTTTCGTCAACGATTACTTCCAAACGAATAAACTGATTTTGAGGCAATTTATGCATTAGATGTATTTTTTTGAGGAATAGTTTTTGTACTCAATCGGTACATTAATCTGGAAGTTATTAAAAAAAAATTGTTTCGTCACAATTTGTTTAGGGTATTTTCAAAATTTCTCAAAATCTCTTAGGCCCATTTGGTACAAAATTTCAGGAAGTATAAGTTGAGCGGAATCCAATCGAATGCCACCAACCGCGTTTCAATTGGTCCAGGCGTTCAAAACTTATGAGTTGTTGACACACACACACACACACTCACACACACACACTCACACACACACATACATACAGACATACTGACGTCATCGCGAAAATAGTCGAAAATGGTTCCTAAGCCCACAAAACGCGGACATATGGTGAAAACTCCATTTCCATCCAAACGAGTAATTCATGTATTATTGAATTGTTTCTCCAAAACAGCTCTATTGGTTTTAATGAAATGTTGTAATTAGATAGTCTTTTACTAAGGTAATTGACCGTACTATGAAAAATTATCTATACATACAATAAAATCGTAGGAAAGTCAAAACTGTACTGAATTTTTTTTAAAAGAATACTTGGGGGTGACCTACAATCGATATCGAAGCCAAAAATATAGTTTTTAGAATTTATGTCTGTCTGTTTGTCTGTATGTATGTCCGGGGTAAACTCAAAAAGTACTACATGGATTTATTTCAAATTTTGCATGACTATTACTAACAGGTCGGGTCAACATATAGGCTACATATTATCAAGCTGTCACCTACGGGGGAGGTGCTGTGCGGAGTAAACGAAGTCCGCGCGGACGAAGTCTTGGGCAACAGCCAGTATAATTATGGCGAGCGAAGCGAGCCCTACACTAGGCGACTTTCTATGCAATTTTGTGGTACATTTTCCTGAAAAAGTATCCCACTTTAAGGTTTGGGCTTTGACGTGGTGGTTTAAATTCATGTCTAGATATATTATCTACCATTAAAATGCTATTTCATAAACATTAAAAAAATAGAAAATACATTTTGTATTAGAATTTTATTACTGCTAACGCCATCTATTATAAAAATAAATAAATAATAATAATAAATAAATATTCACGGGACAAACTACACTTACTGATCTAACCCCAAAGTAAGCAAATATTTGCTTGTGTTATGGGTGTTAGTCAACGATACTAATACATAGAAATACATAATATACAAATACCAGAATATATATAATAAACACCTAAACCCAGAAATACAAACATTTACGCTCATCACACAAATGCTTGTCCCCGTCGGGGATCGAACCCGAGCCCCGTTGATTGCGTAGTCAGGGTCGCTAACCACTCGACCAACGGGAGGGTCAAATAACGAGTAAAAATGCTACAAAGCTACACTAGGCGACGATCTGTGCCCTTTAGTGGTACATTTTACTAAAAAAATATCGCACTTTTAGGTTTAAGCTTTGGCGTGGTAGTTTTATTTTGTTTAATTCATTTTCATTCACTCCAGTTTAATACAATATTAATCTATTAAAACACTTGTACTTTTTAACTTCCCACTACGTATGTAGATAGGAAGGTTACTGATTTTGCTCCGATTTTGAAAAATGGAGTTTTCACCATATGTCCGCGTTTTGTGGGCTTAGGAACCATTTTCGACTATTTTCGCGATGACGTCAGTATGTCTGTATGTATGTGTGTGTGTGAGTGTGTGTGTGTGTCAACAACTCATAAGTTTTGAACGCCTGGACCGATTGAAACGCGGTTGGTGGCATTCGATTGGATTCCGCTCAACTTATACTTCCTGAAATTTTGTACCAAATGGGCCTAAGAGATTTTGAGAAATTTTGAAAATACCCTAAACAAATTGTGACGAAACAATTTTTTTTTTTAATAACTTCCAGATTAATGTACCGATTGAGTACAAAAACTATTCCTCAAAAAAATACATCTAATGCATAAATTGCCTCAAAATCAGTTTATTCGTTTGGAAGTAATCGTTGACGAAAATTTTGAAAAAAGTGTTTTTTCGACATAACTTCGAAATATTTCAACCAATTATTGTTTGGTATTCTACGATATTTTAATACTATAAAAATTACGTCGAATGCCCTTTTAAAAATCAAAACCGAACCTTATTTTCAAAGGTTACAACTTTTCAAATATTAAAATTACGTTTTCTTTAGCAAAGTTACTTAATATTTTGGAAATAACTTTCAGGCTAATATACCGATTGACTTCAAAATCTTATCATCGTTTCTCCTTTAAAAACTGCGCCAAGTACCGTTAATTGGATAAAAATCGGTAAATTTGTTTGGGATCTATCATAGACGAAAATGTTTTTTTGACATTGCTTCGAAATTTTTAAACCTACCGATTTTTTAGCTAAAGCAATATTTAAATTGAGTTGAATGCCATTTGAAAGATCAAATCGATCATCGTTTCCAAAATATACAGCTTTTCAAAAATCAATACGTGCCAAGAAAACTTATCAAGGACGTACTACGTGCGTCTTCCCGGTTGAAATTTGGATGTTTTTTGATTTCAATGGCTTCTTTCACTAGCCGTGGAATGTAATATGGCGTTCTGTCGAAAATACGCGTGGCCTATGAAATTCCATCCAGTGATTACGGCCCGACTACAGCTGTAGATGTTTAGCAATCGCCGACTTATTAACGTCGTTATTCTTGACTGCTTTGATATGCTACTAGGCCTCTGACACATGCTCTTAAGGACGAAAGATTGACTTTTTCTCTGGCAACACTGACTCAACCTGTCAAAAGCTAATTAGATCAGCTGTTTTAATTTTTACTTAATTTATAAATATATTTATGTAATAAAAGTACAATAAAATAAAAATTGGCAAATAACGTTGTGATATAATAGATTTTAATAATAATTATCAAAAATTGAAGAAACAAAGTTTATAATATTGATCGACAGTAACGGTAACCTTTTTTTAAACAAAGAAGAAAGTTTCAAATTCTTAAACGGAAAACCGGGGAAGTATTAGTTATATTTTTTTCCCCTTTATTACACTTTCGTAGTATTAATAACTTTTAATATATTTCTTTTAGTACCCATAAACGTTGCACGGCAGAAAGATTTATTAACACTGAATAACTCTTCTGGAAGAGTCCGAAATTTTGGAATTACTCCGAATTTTTATATCAAATTCAGAGTTTTTCCGACTTTGTAAGACTTTTTTCGACTTTTTAAATAAAAATAAACATTCATAAACTGTTACTTTCACTTTGTAAGTTATTTACCTACTTTTATCCGAGAAATTTTTCCACAAGGGTATATTTCACGCGTTTAGAAAAATGCACTAGTTTATAGGACATTCGCGTTGATTAATAGGTAGATACATATTTTTCCACTAGAGGCGTCTGTTTGTCTTATCATATGCTCCTAGATCGGAGCAGGACTATTTGCCGGAATTGAATGACTATCTTAGTATAGATATGTCTTTCAATCCCTCTAGTTATGGTATGGTATTAATTATATTTTTTCTAGTCCTATAACTTTTGTTCCGCGGCACAACAACACAAAAAATATGTAAATGGTTGACCCTACGGGCCACCCTTAAACTTCCCGCTAAAAATAAGGTATTTTAAGCTCAAAAGAGTAAAAAATATAAGCATAGACTTTTCAGTTCAAACATCTATTTTGATAAAAATGACAGTATAAAAGCTGTATATTTGAAAACGATGATGGCATTCAACTCAATTTTTGAGATCTAAAACATTGTTTTAACTAAATAATCGATAGGTTGAAAAATTTCGTTGCTATGTCAAAAAACGTTATATTTTTAATTTTCTTCATTGATAAATCGCAAACAAATTGACCGATTTTGATTAAATTAACGGTATTTGACGCAGTTTTTAAAGGAGAAAAGCTGATAAGATTTTTAAGTCAATCGCTGAATTAACTTGAAAGTTATTTAAAAAGTTAAGTAAGTTTGCTAAAAACAACGTAGTTTTAAATTTTGAAAACCTATAAGTCTTGAAAATTAGAGTCGATTTTGATTTTTGAAACGACATTTGACGTAGTTTTTTAGTACTAAAATATAGTAGAACTCCAAAAAATGATTGGTTGAAAAATTTCGAAGCTATTTCGAAAAAACACTTTTTCAAAATATTTCGTCAACGATTACTCCCAAACGGATAAACCGATTTTGATGCAATTTATGTATTAGACGTAGTTTTTTGAGGAACAGAGCTGATTAGTTTTGTACTCAATCGGTACATAAATCTGGAAGTTATATTAACAAAATACTGTTTCGTCAAAATTTTTTTTGGTGTTTTTTCAAAATTTCTCAAATCTCCTAGACTGAATCGGTTCAAATTTTCAGGAAATCTAAGTTCAAATCCAGACGTTCAAAAGTTATGAGATGTTTACATACTCACATACAAACACACACACACACACACACTTACACATACAGATATACTGACGTCATCGTGAAAATAGTCGGAAAAGATTCCGAGGACCTCAAAATGTGGACATCTGGTGAAAACTCGATTTTCGAAAATCGGGGCAAAATCAGTAACTTCCTTATTTATATACGTAGTAGGAAGTTAAAAAAATGCAGAAAATCTCTTAGAAAAATCTTTATTAAGTAAAAGTTCGAGCCTCTTTTGAAGAATAGACCACATGGCCTGAATTGCTTTCCATGTGCTAATAAGAATTGTAGGATTCCTTTACTTTGTCATAGTCTCATTATCAAATCTTGTTAAAATTTATATGAGACCAGGGCCGCACTGACGGGGGGTGCGGGGTGGGAGGGGTGCACAGCGCCTGTGTGCAAAACCTATGAAGCGTCTCTTTTTTCACGAATCTTCGTTTCAAATTATTTTTAACTTCCTGCTACGTATGTAGATAAGGAAAATACTGATTTGCCCCGATTTTTGAATAACGAGTTTTCACCAGATCTTCACGTTTTGAGGTCTTAGGAACCTTTTCCGACTATTTTTACGGGGACGTCAGTATGCCTGCATGTGTGTGTTTGTGTGAGTGTGTATGTGTATGTTTTGAAAAAACCTCAAAAAAATTCAGCGTTAATATATTTTTTAAATAATTTCCAGATTAATGTAATTGATTAAAAAGTGTAATCAGCTCTATTTCTCAAAAAATTGCTTTCAATGTCGTAAAGTTCATCAAAATTGTTGTATCCGTTTGGGAGTTATCGTTGACGAAAAATTTCGATATTACTTCGAAATTTTTTAAATAATCATTTTTTGATCTTTTACAATACTTTAATATTTCAAAAATACGTAAATACCGTTTTAAAAATGAAAATCGAATCAAATTTTCAAAACTTACAGCTTTTTAAATTATAAAATTACGTTGTTTACAGCATATTTACTTCATATTTTTAAAATAAGTTTCAGGTTAATATACCGATTTATTTTAAAATCTTTTCAACTCTTCTACTTAAAAAACTACGTCAAATACCGTTAATGGGATTAAAATCGGATTTATCAATAACGAACATTTTTGAAAAAAGTTTTTCTAAAATTTCTTTGAATTTCAGAGGTAAGTAATAAAAAAATTTAGAGCTAAAAGTTGCATTGAATGCCGTTCAGAATATCGAAAAGTCTTAATTTTGAAATATACATCTTTTCGAAAATTAAACTACTGTAATTTTTACAAATTTTAGGTTTACGAACTCTTGGAACTCAAAAATCTATTCTTATAGTTTTTACTCCTTTGAGCTTAAATTGCATATCAGCGGCAAGATTCATGGATGGCCTGCAGGGTCAATCGGCTCAGATTTATTTATTAATTGTCTATTTTGACCGAAATAAATGTTCTCGGCTACTTTATCTCTGTGACTTTAAGTAGGTAGTCCCTCAAATTATTTAGAACCAATTATTAAGAATATGATTAATAAATAAACTTAAAAATGTGTAATTGGGGTAGGTACTTCGGTAAGAAAGTGTAGGTCAAGGTGAATTCAAGTTTTAATAATTTAAAGTTTAAATATCTGTAAAATATTTATTAGTATTGACTTACAAAATATAAACTTAGGCAAATAGAGTAAGTATTAAAATAGAAATAATTAATAGATATACAATATTGGTAAAGTTCTTTGGATGGTTGAGATTCTGAGCATATAAAGGCAGTCACAGAAGTGTGTTAAAAATAGAGGTGAAATGTTCACGCGCGATGGTCTCTGCGATCAGGTTTCAAATCCATCGAGTGCAGAGACCGAAGCGACCTGGAGCGTTCAAACAAAGAGGGGTCGGTGTAAATTGGTTCGCTGCCGTCGTCAAATCCGGTAGCTAGCCTGCCAGATGATCCTGCTTCTTCGCCAATTTCTGAGAAGTTTCGGCCCAATCCACTGTTAACAAAATCATTGGATTTACTTACAGAAAATTATACGATATTGCTAATATTTAACATGTTTTTACAGTGTTGTTTACAATATTCATATATACATAAGTTTGGGTCCCAATTTATCCCAATTCCGTTTTCCAATCCCAAATTCCAGCAGATTGTTTTGAGATTTTATCTAAAAATCGAAAACGTCAACGGTCATAATATTCCGCCTTAACATTTATTGTCATTTATCAATTCGTTTATGCATTGATATTAAGAAAGCACATGAAATGATTTTTGTATTGCTAAAGGCTGAGAAATTGCGTAAAAATTATATTACGCGATTTCTCGGCCTACTTTAAATTTGACTACGCTAAAAATCTCTCCCTGTGTGATTCAGTCTGTAAGTGAGCATTAAATGTTAAAGACGACATCGAAACATAAAAAATTACTTTAGCGGTGACTTTGGCGCTCACTACCATGAGGGGTGTTTGTAATCGTGCTAATAAAATGATGTATTTGTATATTTAGAAGTTTATTATTATTCAGTCATGCAAAAACTTTAGAACGGAATTAGCTGAGTTTAGGTACACAAGTACGTAATTTATGTAGGCGTTTCCGAGCTCTCTCTACTTTACTACTGGATTACTGAGATTAAATATAAGAAGCCCAATAACTGTTACAGTTTCACCACAATTTTAACTAATTAAGTTAATCACTTGACCAAAATCTTCTTTTCCATCTTCATTGATATTTTTCTCTGACTGAAAGGTATATAAACTTAGAGATTAGAGAGTAGTAGAGTTGGTTGATTACTTTAGTGAGAAGGGTTTATGCAGATGCGAGGCGGAGAAGAGCGAGGGGCGTGCGGCGCGCGGGCGGGGGTCCGGCGTGCGCGCCGTCGCCGCCGACACTTCCATGTTCTTGCGCATCGCGCGCCAATACCGCCTGCAATGCAAATATTATATTAAATGCAGGCGCGGATCCAGGACTTGGTTCAGGGGGTGGAGGCAATCTTGGCTCATTTCACCTTCTTGATCTTATAGACAAATTATAAAAAATCTCAGACAATTCCAGTAATGTGAAGAATTGAACGTAAATTAGGGGGGGGGGGGGCAATTGCATCCAATGCCCCCCCCCCCCCCGATATGAATCCACCCCTGATTAAATGTATTTGCATAATATAGCATGCAACACGAATACGACTAGCGGCATTTTATCTCTATCAGTCATAGTGAATATAGTCTTGCCTTTTTGCCTTTGCATGCGTAACAAAGTTCTAATATTAGAGCGACATGGGGACTAGGGGAGTGCAAGAAACTAAAGGAATCACGAAGATTCTTTGGAGATTGTGGATTGAAAATAATTTTATATAGTAAACAAAGTATGTGCATTTTTCTCCGCTGTCTTATTGTAAGCCAGCCAAGCTCAGTCGGAGAACTGGAAACATGATCAAATTTTTTCATACCATAAATGAAACGGATACAGAGGTTCTGCAATCTCTCAAGCTTGTTTACCAAGTCTTCAGTTGCGTCAAGGTAACAAGAATCGGCATAGTCTATATAGGGAGAATGAGGGATTTTATTGGACTTTATATACTCTTTATATAATATTAGACTGATAGAAAGAAACCTTTTACAATTTTGAAGCTGTGTATCCTATAGAATTTTCTATCGGCAATTTCTGTTTATTATAACCATAGGGTTTTCTTTGGCACTCTTGGGACACGAAACGCTATACATATAAGCCTACAGAACTTTGCCAATAACAACATTGTGTATCCAAACTTGGAAGGATCTTGTTTTTTTACCTCATTTAAGTAAGGGGACGGATTTTGAAAGATCTTATAATAGATACCTATAGTATTAAGTAAATTGCTAGTCAACCGGAATACATTTATTTTCTTACACAAATTTGTACTTGCCGTTGAATATTTCGGCGCTTTTAGTTTTAGCAGCATCACGAGCAAATCTTTTAAGAATGCTGCGTATTAGTTAATCAGTGAAAAAATATGAGAAAATAAGAGTGGCATATAGCTGGTGCTTAGAGAAGTAAAAGGAATACAACTCCTTTTCATTCTTTAAATGCTAGCGTTGATGCCATTGCGGCAAGATTAGATAATCCGGTGATACTAAAAACCCGAGCGGGGCGTTGCATAATTCTATTATCTCGTAGTCATGATGGTAGTGACAAATACAGCCAATCGTTCCCATTTTTCAAACTACCCGATAGAATGCCAGTTAATCTGTTCACGAACATAGGTGTGTAATCTCAATTATAACGAGAAACTTACTTTTGGAAACGTTTAAGAGATAAAAGATAAGTGGAATCAAGTAAATGTGATTTTGGTTAGATTTGTTAAGCTGAGTAGTATCATTATGCTCCAAAGCCTAACAAACCGCATTAGATATAACACTAACTTGTATATGAAAAGTGCGGCCGTCAGCATGGCCAGCACCAGCGACAGTAGCACGCACAGGGCTGCCAGCAGGCTGCGGTAGTGGGACGGCGTCACGCATACGCCCACCGCTGCCACCACTGGAGCTGAGTCCGTTACACCATTTTCTTCTATCATCTCATTGCGATTGTCAAACACCTGTAAGAAATTGTTAGTAGATATTCATTTCTATACCTAAATTAATACTCTACTTAACATTAAATCATAACAATATACTCGTTACATAAATTTTGTTGAATTATTCACTGCCGTGGAAAAGCTGCATTAAACTTTTTTACTAACTAACTACCCTGACTGCTTAGTAGACCAAAGGTCTTATGTAAAAAAATAAGAAAGAGTATCCTCACGCCCGTATCCCTGTAGGAGTAGGAAGAGGTACAACAAGTGCACCCACGATTAGGCGAAGATACTTGTTCCCACAAATGTGATAGGTGGCAAATTTATTGCCAACCGGGCACTTTCCAATCACGGGCAACATTGTTTTTATCAGAAAACTGAAAAAACATATTTTTTTAATTGCCTGATCTGGGAATCGAACCGAACACGTGGTCAACGCCAGTGCTAAATTACTAAACCACGGCGGCAAAAAAATTTAGAAAAAAATAATATTTTTTTTCTATCACAATAGGTTTTTAGTTATTTTAAGCATACAGATTTTTTTGGTTCGAGAACTGTGTTACACTTACAAGTCACTCACACACACATAAAATTACATATGTATGTATATTAAGTAAATAAATGTACTCTAAAATTATTTATTGACAAGGTGATGAACAAATTTGGCCAGCAACCTAAACGCCTTAATATTTA